>CM053028.1:13926724-14526724 GCA_028564925.1 Lithobates sylvaticus
CAACCCTACCGAGCACCTTTAGACCCCAACTCTATTGAACACTTTTGGACCCCAACCCTACCGAGCACCTTTAGACCCCAACTCTATTGAACACCTTTGGACCCCAACCCTATTGAACACATTTGGACCCCAACCCTACTGAACACTTTTGGACCCCAACCCTACTGAACATCTTTGGACCCCAACCCTACTGAACACCTTTGGACCCCAACCCTACTGAACACTTTTGGACCCCAACCCTACCGATCACCTTTGGACCCCAGCCTTACCGAGCACCTTTAGACCCTAACTTTATTGAACACCTTCTGACCCTAACCCTACCAAACACCTTTGGACCCTAACCATATCGAACACCTTTGGACCTCAACCCTGCTGAACACATTTGGACCTCAACCCTGCTGAACACCTTTGGACCCCAACCCTACTGAACACCTTTGGACCCTAACCCCACAGAACACCTTTGGACCCTAACCCCACAGAACACCTTTGGCTCTTAACCCTAGTGAACATCTTTGGGATGAACTGAAACCATTGTGAGCCAGGTTTTCTCATCCATTGTCACTACCTGACCTCACAAATGGGCAAAAGAGTCCACAAACACCCTCCAAAACCTTGTAGAAAGCCTTTCTAAAGGGAAACAGCAACAAAAGGGAGGGAAACATCATAATATTGGCAATGGGGGTGAAGGGGCAACTCCATACTAATAGTCATGATTTTGAAATGGGGTGTCCAACAAGCTCATAGAGGTGGAATGGTCAGATGTCCACAACATTTTGGCCACATGGTGTGTGTGTGTACATAAGTGACAGTATGTGTCACCTAAGTTTTGCACATACATATAGTATAAGTAAGGTGTTCTATGGTTGTGTCTGATGTGGAGAAAGCAACCCTTTTTTTTTTTTATCAGAACCTTAACCTGTTCTGAGTCATGGAGGTCAGAGACTTTGTAGAACGTCGGTTAGAATATATATTAGCTGACGGATGATCAGGGTTCTCTCTCTTTCTCTGCTGTGGGATCCTGCTGCTGGGTGACGAATCTGAGTGCAGACAGAACACTAAAAAGGCACAAGAGCTGCCAGATTGTCCCGGGGAACCCATTAGGGGCCCGGCCACCCTTTTAGCCAGAAACTAACTTGAGTTTTGTTAGTGGCTTAGATGGGCAGATGTTTTGTTTGTTTTACAAATAAACATGTAATGCAGGGCGCACCCATAACACATGGATCACAGAGCACTATATATCTTCTAAAGGGAGGGCAGAACAAAAACTGCTTCCCTTCAGACTGTCTCTCTTTGACTGAAAGGCTGTGTAGCCCCTCTGAATAAAGCAGACAGGGACAGGCAGGAGGTAAGGGCCGAGGACGATTTCCTCCTCTGATTGTTTCTCCTCTGATTGTGTGAAATCTGGAATATTAGTTATTAAGTTCTTTAACAGACTTTTCTTCCCCACAAAGTGATGTAGCCTGAATTAAAGTAGAGTAGGGTGCCACCTGCTGGCTGGAAATTATAGATAGGAAATATCTATACCTGACTAACTAATAATGACAATTTTTTTTTTTTATATCCTAGCTTTGAATAAACAGGAAAGAAAAGAAAAGAAAAAAAGGGAAGGAAAGAAGAAAGATGTGGAAGGAAAGAATGAAGGTGGGAAAGAAGGAAGGGAAGAAGGGAGGGAGGAAGGAATGAAAGAAGGAAATGAAGGAAGGAGAGAAAGAAAGAAAGAATAAAGATGGGAGGGGAAAAAGGAAGGAAGGAGTGAAGGAAGGGAGGAAGTAAAGAAGGATTGAAGGAAGAAAAGAAGAAAGACGTGGAAGGAAAGAATAAAGGTGGGAAAGAAGGAAGGGAAGAAGGGAGGGAGGAAGGAAGGAAGGAATGAAAGAAGGAAATGAAGGAAGGAGAGAAAGAAATAAAGAATAAAGATGGGAGGGGAAAAAAGGAAGGAAGGAGTGAAGGAAGGGAGGAAGTAAAGAAGGATTGAAGGAAGGAAAGAAGAAAGACGTGGAAGGAAAGAAGGAAGGGAGGAAGGAAGGGAAGAAGGGAGTGAGGGAGGGAGGAAGGAATGAAGGAAAGAAGGAAATGAATGAAGAGAAGCGAGAGAAAGAAAGAAAAGAGAGAGAAAGGAAGGAAGGACAGAAAGAAGGAGAAAAAGAAGGAAAGGAGGGAAAAAAATTAAGGAAAGAAATGAAGAAAAGAATGAATGAATGAATGAAGGAGGGAAAGGAAAGGGAAAGTAGGGAAGGAAGGAAATAAAGAAAGAAAGAAAGAAAGGAGGGGAAAAAAGAAAGGAAGGAGTGGGAGGAATTAAAGAAGGATTGAAGGAAGGAAAGAAAGAAGGAGAGGAAGTGATGAAGGAGTGAAGGAAGGAAACAAGAAGGAAAGCTGTATGACATAAAAAGAAAAAAAAATACATTCTTCTTTGCCAGTATTTTTTTTATTAAAAAAAAAAAGCTAACAGATTTCATATTTATTAATATATTTCTTTATAATATTTCTTTATAAGGAGCAAACGGTCAGCTGAACATTTACTAATCATTTTTCATTCCGCGTTCGCTCCCGCCCGCCTTTCTAGGGTATCGCTCTCGCTGTGTTCTTAATTTGCCATCGCCACATTTGTATTCCTTCGGAGAATTCCATAATTACAGGCTCGGTGTTGAGCCGTCAGGCGGATCGGTCGGGGATTCTCTAGAACGCAGAAAGCGATTCAGAGTTCCCATTAACGCCTTGTATTTTCTGGCGAGCGCCTTTCTGGGGGGGGGGGGGGGCGCTGTCAGCGGAAGGGTTAATGGTGTTGATGGTGTTCTCCTGTTTCAGGTAGGACGTATTCGAATTCTGCTGAGATGTAGATTTATACACAGTGTGCCACATAGCCGTGCTTCATACGGTTCGTCCAGCCACCAGTAGACACGTTCTCTAGCTAACTTTCTTTGATCTGGCCAATCTCTGCTGAGTATTCCATGTAGAGCTGGGCAAGGATTTCTCAACTGTGATGACTGATCCACTAACTGTTCTATATAAAGAAATATCCAGACTTCCTAATCTCCGTACGCAACTACTCATTCTCATGACTCCCCGGTTAAAAGAGAAGAAGATTTCCCAGCATGCTGGACATTTTTAATAACCAACGGACCTTGTCTCTGCTTCCTGGTTAGCCCACAAACCTCCAGCTGTATTGCTGAAGGATGCCCTTGATGACCTCATTCTGAAGATGCTAACATCCTCATCCTCAGATTCCCTTTAAATTGAGGCTCCAAGAAAAACTTGAAAAGCCATGAGCTACACAAGTAGCATCAGCTGAACTGCTCAAGGCTTTAGTTTCTCGTGGTGCCACATCTGCCCCATTGTCCTTTGTCTGTAATCTGGGAACCTGGATCGTGTTTCAGGGCAAGGATTCTCAGACATGCCCACTGCAGGCTCCTTCTTGTCTCCTACCTACTGAAGCTCTGATGCATCAAAGTACTGAGCGGTTCCTCACATCCACCAATCAGATTCAACCTTGAAAGGCTGCATCTGAATGGAGAGAGAGGAAGTCAGACAAGGCCATCCAGCGACAAGGGCAAAGATGCCAAACTGTGCCCCCCCCTCGTTCATGATGACAAAGCTTAGAGGATCCTATACCCAGCAGTCCCTCGCTTGTTTAACTAACTGCCTCTTTCACAACTCCTGTAAGCCTTGCAACAGAAGGAAGGTGCCCCCAGTAAAGCATTGTGCCCAGGGCAGCTGCCCCTCCCTTTGTCCCGGCCCTGGAGAAAGTTACACAGCACCACCAGGGCCATCTTTAATATTGATTGGCCCTCCCAAATCCACTTTCAACCATTTGCAGGCAGTGCAGGCTGAATGGGAAGCTGCTTTGGGCCCCACAACAATGACTGGGGCAGCTGCCCCTTTTTGCCCTGAGCACCACCTTGAAGAAGGAGAGATGCCCACCACACATGTGAGGATCACTCGGGATTAGGGTGGCTATTAGAGCACTTACAAATAAAAAAGAAAATTAAAGTTCTTTATTTATTGATTTTGTATAACCGGTTTTAGAGCTTCAAAGGCCGCAGGGGCCGAGCACATTGGCTAAGACGTGGGGCGTCTATTAGCGCTCATGTGGGTGGCAAGGGCATGAAGTCATAATAAATATATTAATAATAATTATTATTAAATGTCTAATGAATAAAGAGATATGGATTCTGCTATAAATGGAACATGACTCTTCCCGATTATGCATATATATTAATAAGTCGCCCAGAAGAATCAGCAGTAGCACAAAAAAATATCAGATTTTCAGCATCATGAAAGAGCGCAAACATAACCAATTATTTTTAAAATGTAGCAATCTGCTTCCTAAGCTGAATGGTAATAAAGAATAATTAAAAAAAATAAACGGAGCGGTCTGTGTTATGTAGAATCCTGATCTAATAATAGCACACTAAGCAAATATATTAATAGTTACTATGATTAGTGTCAAAGAAAAAATATCAAATAATAAAATGCAGTAAAAATAATAGTATTTGTCTGTAAAAAAAAAAATATTGAATCCGCAGGTCTCCTGTGAGATGAGAGATGTACATACGGGAAGGGGGTCTCGGGACTGTACAGAGGTGGGCTCAACTTTAGCGAAAGGTGCGCCCAGCGGCGTGTGTTATTTGTGGCTCCCTTCTATGTCACCCCCCCACTCACATTAGAGTTGGAGGGATTTTCAGTACGTTTGTACATGCGTTCTTCAAGCAGGTTTCAATACAGGAGAAGGACGGCATGTTTTTGGTCTCATAGACTTTTAAATAGGAGCGCAAACATGTTTTTCAAGCGTTTCCTTAAATTCTTTGGGGCAAAAAACACAGGATTCTGCCCCAAAGATTCTCACGTACATCTTTAAGCTTGACAGGAAACAAGCAACGCAAAAATGCCGATGTGATCAGGTCCGTTGAGAATAATGTGGTTCTTCATCTTGAGTGTTCTTGCACTTTGATATTGCACAATGAAAAGCTCAGTGGTGAATGGACTGGTGGTCTGATGTATGGACAATATGAGACCCCAAGAGTTGTACATCACTGAGAAAGCTGCAGTGTGCCCAAGTATAAAGGAGAACGAGTCAATGCGGGTCAGGTTGCCATCTAAACCCTTAACTAGGGTTTCATGGAACCGTAGGGTTCATCCATAGGTTGGTAAGGGTTTCTTGACCAACACCGATGATATACCAGAAGGTCATTGGTGATGTTGTTAAGGTGTCCTCTGCCCTGGAGCTCCTTATTACTCTCCTGTTAATGCAGGTCAGGTTGCCATCTAAACCCTTAACTAGGGTTTCATGGAACCGTAGGGTTCATCCATAGGTTGGTAAGGGTTTCTTAAACAACACCAATGAAATACCAGAAGGCCATTGGTGATGTTGTTAAGGTGTCCTCTGCCTTGGAGCTCCTTATTACTCTCCTGTTAATGCAGGTCAGGTTGCCATCTAAAACCTCAACTAGGGTTTCATGGAACCGTAGGGTTCATCCATAGGTTGGTAAGGGTTTCTTGACCAACACCAATGGAATACCAGAAGGCCATTGGTGATGTTGTTAAGGTGTCCTCTGCCCTGGAGCTCCTTATTACTCTCCTGTCAATGCAGGTCAGGTTGCCATCTAAAACCTCAACTAGGGTTTCATGGAACCGTAGGGTTCATCCATAGGTTGGTAAGGGTTTCTTGACCAACACCAATGGAATACCAGAAGGCCATTGGTGATGTTGTGAAGGTGTCCTCTGCCCTAGAGCTCCTTATTACTCTCCTGTCAATGCAGGTCAGGTTGCCATCTAAAACCTCAACTAGGGTTTCATGGAACTGTAAGGTTCATCCATAGGTTGGTAAGGGTTTCTTGACCAACACAGATGGAATACCAGAAGGCCATTGGTGATGTTGTGAAGGTGTCCTCTGCCCTGGAGCTCCTTATTACTCTCTGACAATGGTGGACTATGTGGACTGAAAAAGGTTGTTTGATGGGTTCTCTTTAACCCACCACCAATGCAGACCAGGTGGAAGTAGAGTTGAACCCTTTTCAGGGACTCTTCACAGCTATCCTTTGATTGCAACTGAACTTACTATTTTCTTCACAATGTATGGACTTTTACACAAACTATTAATGCTTCAGGTGATAAATAGACGTCTCATCCATCAATTCAGGGTGTATTTACCAAAACTTCCAAGGCAAGGCAACATCAGCTGGGAGTATTCACTCTCTTATGGTGAATAAACTGGAGGTTTCTTCCATGACAAAACACAAGTGCCAATATTTAACTATCCTCAGCTCTGTTCACTCACCCTTTTCTCTTTTATTTAGCTATAGACTAACATTATGTATATATACTGGATATAGGTATAGGATATCCCAGTGTTCTCCATGCACACCTACCCGAACTCCCTGCATCTTATGCTTTCTATAAACTCCAACTCTCAGCTGAGCTGCCTGTATCTGGTGTATAAGTGGATGAGGAAACACTTAATATTTCCTAACATTGTATCCCTCAAGGCAGGCATTTCTTGGCTAGGGTTTCATGGAACCCCAGGGTTCCTCCAGCGGTTGCGGGGGGTTCCTTGAGCAATGAACATTTTTTGCCTCTCAGATAAGTTCCCACTGACACCAATGATCTTTTTAGCTATCTGTAGGGGACATCGTTCTTCCCATTGACCAACAATCTAAGAAGCATTTTTCCCACTGACAACAAATGTAAGGAACATTCTTCCCACTGATCACCAATGTAAGGAACATTCTTCTCACTGATCACCAATGTAAGGATCATTCTTCCCACTGATCACCAATGTAAGGAGCATTCTTCCCACTGATCACCAATGTAAGGAACATTCTTCTCACTGATCACCAATGTAAGGAACATTCTTCTCACTGATCACCAATGTAAGGAGCATTCTTCTCACTGATCACCAATGTAAGGAGCATTCTTCTCACTGATCACCAATGTAAGGAGTATTCTTCTCACTGATCACCAATGTAAGGAACATTCTTCCCACTGATCACCAATGTAAGGATCATTCTTCCCACTGACCACCAATGTAAGGAGCATTCTTCCCACTGACCACCAATGTAAGGAGCATTCTTCCCACTGATCACCAATGTAAGGAACATTCTTCTCACTGATCACCAATGTAAGGAACATTCTTCTCACTGATCACCAATGTAAGGGACATTCTTCTCACTGATCACCAATGTAAGGAACATTCTTCTCACTGATCACCAATGTAAGGAACATTCTTCTCACTGATCACCAATGTAAGGAACATTCTTCTCACTGATCACCAATGTAAGGAACATTCTTCTCACTGATCACCAATGTAAGGAACATTCTTCCCACTGATCACCAATGTAAGGAACATTCTTTTCACTGATCACCAATGTAAGGAATATTCTTCCCACTGATCACCAATGTAAGGGACATTCTTCCCACTGATCACCAATGTAAGGAACATTCTTCTCACTGATCA
This sequence comes from Lithobates sylvaticus, assembly GCA_028564925.1. NCBI lineage: Eukaryota > Metazoa > Chordata > Amphibia > Anura > Ranidae > Lithobates > Lithobates sylvaticus. The sequence continues at coordinate 13,934,178 of CM053028.1, forward strand.
CCAATGTAAGGACATTCTTCTCACTGATCACCAATGTAAGGAACATTCTTCCCATTGATCACCAATGTAAGGGACATTCTTCTCACTGATCACCAATGTAAGGAGCATTCTTCCCACTGATCACCAATGTAAGGAACATTCTTCCCACTGATCACCAATGTAAGGAACATTCTTCTCACTGATCACCAATGTAAGGGACATTCTTCTCACTGATCACCAATGTAAGGAACATTCTTCCCATTGATCACCAATGTAAGGGACATTCTTCTCACTGATCACCAATGTAAGGAGCATTCTTCCCACTGATCACCAATGTAAGGAACATTCTTCTCACTGATCACCAATGTAAGGAACATTCTTCCCACTGATCACCAATGTAAGGGGCATTCTTCTCACTGATCACCAATGTAAGGAACATTCTTCCCACTGATCACCAATGTAAGGGACATTCTTCCCACTGATCACCAATGTAAGGAACATTCTTCCCACTGATCACCAATGTAAGTAACATTCTTCTCACTGATCACCAATGTAAGGAACATTCTTCCCACTGATCACCAATGTAAGGGACATTCTTCCCACTGATCACCAATGTAAGGAACATTCTTCTCACTGATCACCAATGTAAGGGACATTCTTCTCACTGATCACCAATGTAAGGAACATTCTTCTCAGTGATCACCAATGTAAGGCGCATTCTTCTCACTGATCACCAATGTAAGGGACATTCTTCCCACTGATCACCAATGTAAGGAACATTCTTCTCACTGATCACCAATGTAAGGAACATTCTTCTCACTGATCACCAATGTAAGGAACATTCTTCCCACTGACCACCAATGTAAGGAACATTCTTCTCACTGATCACCAATGTAAGGAACATTCTTCCCACTGATCACCAATGTAAGGGGCATTCTTCTCACTGATCACCAATGTAAGGAACATTCTTCCCACTGATCACCAATGTAAGGAACATTCTTCCCACTGATCACCAATGTAAGTAACATTCTTCCCACTGATCACCAATGTAAGGAACATTCTTCCCACTGATCACCAATGTAAGGGACATTCTTCCCACTGATCACCAATGTAAGGAACATTCTTCTCACTGATCACCAATGTAAGGGACATTCTTCTCACTGATCACCAATGTAAGGAACATTCTTCTCAGTGATCACCAATGTAAGGCGCATTCTTCTCACTGATCACCAATGTAAGGAACATTCTTCCCACTGATCACCAATGTAAGGGACATTCTTCCCACTGATCACCAATGTAAGGAACATTCTTCTCACTGATCACCAATGTAAGGAACATTCTTCTCACTGATCACCAATGTAAGGAACATTCTTCCCACTGACCACCAATGTAAGGAACATTCTTCCCACTGACCATCAGACATATAATCAGTGAGTTGTAGATATAGTAGTTATTAACAGGGGTTCCTTAATACCGGAAAGTTATTTCAAGGGTTCCTCCATGCTAAAAAGGTTGTGTAAAGCTGCTCTGGACAGAAGTGAGTCAGCCAAACCAATCCAGACCTCCGATTATTCCAACGCAGCTTTCATTTAAATCCCTCAGAGGTCATCTCTGCTGGCTTCTCTCTCTCGGAGGACATCGGAGGGGATAGGAGACGGCAGGAAGTGATACTCAGCAAGTGTCACATAGTATGACTAAGACATACCACAGATGGCTCAGTCAGACAATCTTGTTTTATGTTTATTGCAGAACAGAGAGTTCCGATCTGCTTCCACACAATGTGCAGACTGTCAGCTCTGCGGGAGAGGAGCGTCGGGTATGACGCAGCTGATTTTCCTCTCCAAATTTTTAATAAGATCCTTTTGTGACATATCTAGGTAGAAAATAAAGATTGTGTGCAGTCTTATCTTTCTATGGGATGTCAAAACCACACATTGACTTACATTATATCCATTTCTATCTCTCCCCTGCAGTGCTGCACTGCCTATATAACATTCAGCCTGCCAGTATACATATAGTATTTATTACACATATACTGTACAGCTGGACAGCTCTATCATGCTTGCTGTAAATCGCTGCACTGCCGCACAGCCTGTCTGCATGTCCCATGGGGCTTCCCTATAAAATGCAACAATGTATATCCTATATCATAATGCCAGATAATAAAGTCATTCTTTTATGTATTTATGTTAATGTCACCGCTACATTTTCCAGCGTATATCCCTGCATCTGTCACACATTGCCTGACATTTCTGCCAATAATTGTATACTTTACGCCCATGTTTTATGTATATAGCCATGCACCATCTCTTTCCCATTAGTGCGCTGCTCCTGTGCAGCCCTGCACCTCCATATATCCCGCTGTATAGTACATATGCAAGATGTTACAGCCTGACCAGGTGTCTCACATTCAGGTAAGAACACCTTCACCCCCCCCCCCCCCCAGCACATATTCCTTTTACGGAACTATATAGTATATATGACCCTGCAAGATGTTGCAGTCTGAACAGGTGTCTCACATTCAGGTAAGAACACCTTAACACCCCCGCCCACCCCAGCAGATAAATTAGAAGTTAGGCTACTTTCACACTGGGGCGTTGGGGGCGCTGGCGGTAAAGCGGCGCTATATTTAGCGCCGCTTTACCGTCGTTTTAGCGGCGCATTTCGGCCGCTAGCGGGGTGGTTTTACCCCCCCGGGAGCGGCCGAAAAAGGGTTAATACCGCCCGCAAACCGCCGCTGCAGCGGCGTTTTGCAGGCGGGTTCGGCGCGCTGCCCCATTGTTTTCAATGGTAACGGGCGCTATAGGAGCGGTAAATATACCGCTCCTATAGCGAGCCAAAGATGCGGCTTGCAGGACATTTTCCAGCGTCCTGCAAACGCACCGCTTCAGTGTGAAAGCCCTCGGGCTTTCACACTGAAGACACAGCAACAGCTGTTTCGGGTCGGTTTGCAGGCGCTATTTTTAGCGCAATAACGCCTGCAAACCACCCCAGTGTGAAAGGGGCCTTACAGACATCTGACATGTGTGTCTATTACAAGACGTCAGGCATGCAATGAGAAAATTATTGGACAGAGGTGTCTCTAGCAGGCTGATGTTGTATGGAGTGGCAAGGGCTTGCTGGGGTTTGTAGTCCCCCAACGGCTGGAGAACCCCAATATAGTGCAAAAAAAAAAAAACATATACAGGGAAATCAGCACATTGGAGAGGCTATGGAAAATGTAATGCCGCGTACACACGATCGGAAATGCCGCCAGCAAAAGACCGATGTGAGATTTTGGTCGGAAAATGCGACTGCGTGTACGCTCCATCGGACTTTTGCTGGCGGCATTTCTGCCAGCAAAAGATGGAGAGCAGGTTCTCTATTTTTCCGAAGGAAAAAGTTCCGATCGGAAATTGCGATCGTCTGTAGCAATTCCGAGGCGCAAAATTCTTACGCATGCTCGGAAACAATTTGACGCATGATTGGATGCATTGAACTTAGTTTTCTCGTCTCGTCGTAGTGTTGTACGTCATTTGTGCATTATTGACGGTCGAAAGCTCAGAGAACTTTTGTGTGACCGTGTGTATGCAAGCCAAGCTTGAGCGGAATTCCGTTGGAAAAACCATCCAAGATTTTTCCGACGGGAAGTCCGCTCGTGTGTACGGGGCATAAGAGAATATTATATATAACTATCTATGTTCATTATTTTATCTGATGGAGTTATATTATTCTATATGATATATTATATATATACAGTATCACATTTTTGTACATATTTTCTTCTATCTTTTCATGTGACAACACTGAAGAAATGACACTTGTCTACAATGTAAAGTAGTGAGTGTACAGCTTGTATAACAGTGTAAATTTGCTGTCCCCTCAAAATAACTCAACACACAGCCATTAATGTCTAAACCGCTGGCAACAAAAGTGAGTACACCCCTAAGTGAAAATGTCCAAATTGGGCCCAAAGTGTCAATATTTTGTGTGGCCACCATTATTTTCCAGCACTGCCTTAACCCTCTTGGGCATGGAGGTCACCAGAGCTTCACAGGTTGTCACTGAAGTCCTCTTCCCCTCCTCCATGACAACATCACGGAGCTGGTGGATGTTAGAGACCTTGCGCTCCTCCACCTTCCGTTTGAGGATGTCCCACAGATGCCCAATAGGGTTTAGGTCTGGAGACATGCTTGGCCAGTCCATCACCTTCACCCTCAGCTTCTTTCGCAAAACAGTGGTCGTCTTGGAGGTGTGTTTGGGGTCATTATCATGTTGGAATACTGCCCTGCGGCCCAGTCTCTGAAGGGAGGAGATCATGCTCTGCTTCAGTATGTCACAGTACATGTTGGCATTCATGGTTCCCTCAATGAACTGTAGCTCCCCTCATGCAGCCCCAGACCATGACACTTCCACCACCATACATGACTGTAGGCAAGACACACTTGTCTTTGTCCTCCTCACCTGGTTGCCCCCACACACGCTTGTCACCATCTGACACCAAATACGTTTATCTTAACCAGGACATGGTTCTAGTAATCCATGTCCTTAGTCTGCTTGTCTTCAGCAAACTGTTTGCAGGCTTTCTTGTGCATCATCTTTAGAAGAGGCTTCCTTCTGGGACAACAGCCACACAGACAAATTTGATGCCGTGTGCGGCGTATGGTCTGAGCACTGACAGGCTGACCCCCCACCCCTACAACCTCTGCAGCAATGCTGGCAGCACTCATATGTCTACGTCCTCTGGATATGATGCTGAGCATGTATACTCAACTTTTTTTGCTGGACTATGGTGAGGCCAGTTCTAAATGTGGAACCTGTCCTGTTATACCGCTGTATGGTCTTGGCCACCGTGCTGCAGCTCAGTTTCAGGGTCTTGGCAATCTTCTTATAGCCTCGGCCATCTTTATGTAGAGCAACAATTCAGATCCTTAGAGAGTTTTTTGCCATGAGGTGCCATGTAGAACTTCCAGTGACCAGTATGAGAGAGTGAGAGCGATAACACCAAATTTAACACACCTGCTCCCCATTCACACCTGAGACCTCATATCACTAATGAGTCACATGACATCAGGGAGGGAAAATAGCAAATTGGGCCCAATTTGCACAATTTAACTTAGGGGCGTACTCACTTTTGTTGCTGGCGGTTTAGACATTGATGGCTGTGTGTTGAGTGATTTTGAGGGGACAGCAAATTTACACTGTTATACAAGCTGTACACTCACTACTTTACATTGTAGACAAGTGTAATTTCTTCAGTGTTGTTACATGAAAAGATAGAAGAAAAGATTTAACAAAATGTGAGGGGGGTACTCACTTTTGTGAGACGCTGTGTGTGTGTGTGTGTGTGTGTGTGTGTGTGTGTGTGTGTATGTATATATATATATTAATTATAATAATATATATTTGATCTCTTTCTTAAAATAATAACAATATTAATAATTTATATATAAATATTATCATTATTATTATTTTTATATATATATATATATATATATATATATATATATATATATATATATATACATATAGATAGAGAGATGCACATTTATATATATATATATATATATATATATAGATAGAGAGATGCACATTTATATATATATATATATATAGATATATATATATATATATATATATATATATATATATATATTTTATTATAATATATATATATATATATATATATATATATTATCATTAATAATAATATATATACACACACACACACACACATATATATATATTATTATTATTATTATTTTTTATATATATATATTTATTATTATTTTATATATATTTATTATTATATTATTATTATTATGTCATAGGAAGCTAAAATGTTAGGACAGGGAGCTGAGATCAGGGCATAGGATGTACAGCTATTCATACAGACATGACATACATGAGCTGATCTAGTGGCTGTCATTCTCTATCTACTCAGGTGACTGGTAAAGTGAGGTAAGCAGGGTTGGATATCAGTGTATACTGACACAATGAAATATTGAATCACATACACTCGTTGTAGGAAGTGTGCATTATTATTAATGGATTATAGGTAACCTGCTGATCTAAGGGAAATGATCAATACAATGACATATACTGTATAACACAGCACACCTGTACAAAGAAAGACTCACCCTTTATATATGACAGGGGCACTGAAAGGGCTCATAGATCACTGGAGGGTATCAGGGCATGGGGTGCAACTCCTGATAGGGGGGCTCTCTCTTATATGTGCTCCTGAGTACCCCATATAGTGTCAAGCTGGGGATGAATTCTCAGCAGATATTGTATAGGGATATTAATGTATCAAATACAAAAACTTAATACCATGGCAGATCTGTACCCAGAGAAGTTCTGGGGGCTCACAGAGCAGTTCCAAGGGTAGAGAACATATAACTATAAATCTATTGATCTGTTATCTATACCATTTAAGGTTTAATGCTAATTGTATTCTCTATAGATAATAACAGGAGTTCAAATAACTATTTATGTATTATCTATCTATCTATCTATCTATCTATCTATCTATCTATCTATCTATCTATCTATCTATCTATCTATCTATCTATCTATCATATATCTATTTATATATCTATCTATCTATATATCATCTATCTATCTATCTATCTATCTATCTATCTATCTATCTATCTATCTATCATATATCTATTTATCTATCTATATATCATATATCTATCTATCTATCTATCCATCTATCTATCTATCTATCTATCATATATCTATTATCTATCTATAGCTATCTATCTATCTATCCATATATTGATCATATCACATTTATTATATCATAGCCAACCATGTATGATCAATTTAAGTATATATTGTGAAAGTAGTTAAAAAAGCTTCCTGATCCCAAGAGCATTTAGACATGCAGCAGTTTACTGCCACCCTCTTTCCTGGATCTGTATCACTACATCTAATCTATCTATCTAGCTATCTATCGATCTTTCATCTTCTCATATATCCATATATCTATCTATCTATCTATCTATCTATCTATCTATCTATCTATCTATCTTTCATCTTCTCATATATCCTTATCTCTGTCTCTCTCTCTCTCTCTCTCTCTCTCTCTCTCTCTCTATCTATCTATCTATCACATTTATTGTATCACAGATATCTATGTATGATCAATTTAAATATCTATTGTGATAGTAGTTAAGAAAGCTTGCTGACCCCAAGAGCATTTGGACATACAGCAGTTTATTACCACCCCCTTTATCTATCTATCTATCTATCTATCTATCTATCTATCTATCTATCTATATAGAATATATCTATCAGGATGATGTGGCTACACACACACACTGGGTATAGATATAACAGAGAATGGGGCTCCGGGTGCCCAGTAGGCACAGCTTCCAGTCCTGCATGCCTGGCACAAAAACGACCACAATGCCCTCAGATCTGCAGTAAGCCATGAGGTGTGAGGTACAGGGTGCCTCCTGGCACAGCAGCGAGCCCCTGTGCAGGCTCAATCTCCTTGTGTAGGGCCATCCATGTGGCCCCTGAAATGCCATGCGCTAGTATGGGAGCTCATTGGTATGACAAACGCCCCCCCCCCCCCCATTTTAAGATGCCATCTATGCCCCCTTATATGCCCCCCTTACCGTAGGCTCCTTGTCCCCTGCTGCGCCCGGGGAGGAGAGACAGGAAGAGAATCCACAACATTTCCATCCTTCCGACTCCCAGCATCAGTAGCCAGACACATCCAGGCAGTGCCACCCTCCTCCAGTGCCAAGAGCCTGACCATCCACAGCCGATCACATTGCCCGCCTGTAATGCCCCCTGACAGTGGGTGAGGGGTGTGAGGGGTGTGCAGAGAGTGAAGGGTGAGCAGAGGGTGGGATCAGCCAGTCTCCCTCCTGCCCTCTTAGTACATGTGATGTCCTCCTCTTCTATCTCCCATCCGATGCCAGTGCAATCCCCTGAGATGCCAATTTTCGGAATCCAACAGGTGCCTCGTCCTGCCCATCCAGCAGAGGGCACCCTGCTGCCACCACCTGTGGGATCGACGGAGGTGAATTGATTCCTGGATCCCCTCCTGCCACAATGCAGCTTTACCAGGGTGGAGACAGACCAAGGAAGGGGTTAAAAGTGGAGTACAAATAGAGAGGGAGGGTAATAATAATCTCCCCCCAGTGCCCCTTTCTGCCAATCTTCATGCAATCCTGCCCAATGGATAAGGACTGGTGGAGGTAGAATAAGTCCAGGAAAGGGTTAAAGATGGAGCAGAGAAGTGATGATAACCAAGGGCCCCCCAGGGCCACCAGAGCACCTCCCAAATCGTTATTTCTTCTATATGCAATGCTGCCGCTCCCTGCCAAAGATGGGGATGAAGCTCGGGAGGTCTGTAGGGTCCGGTTCTAGTAAGGGTTAGGGATGTGGGGACCCTCCAGATGCTGAGGACCTTGGAGAAGTTCCCTGCTGATCCCAGCCAAGGATAGAGATGGTGCTCAGGAGGTCTGTAGGGTCCAGTCCTGGGAAGGGTTAAGGATGTGGAGACCCTGATGATGCTCAGGTTCTGGAAAAGTTCCCTTCTGCTCCCAGCCAAGAATGGGGATGATGCTCAGAAGGTCTGTAGGGTCCAGTCCTGGGAAGGGTTAAGGATGTGGAGACCCTGATGATGCTCAGGATCTGGAAAAGTTCCCTTCTGCTCCCAGTCAAAGGATGTGGATGATGCTCAGAAGGTCTGTAGGGTCCAGTCCTGGGAAGGGTTAAGGATGTGGAGACCCTGATGATGCTCAGGATCTGGAGAAGTTCCCTTCTGCTCCCAGCCAAGAATGGGGATGATGCTCTGGAGGTCTGTAGGGTCCAGTCTTGGCCAGGGTAGAGGATATGGTGGCCCCTCAAGATGTCCAGGATCTGTAGAACCTCCCTGCTTCTCTCAGCCAAGGATGGGAATAGTGATCAGGAGGTCTTTAGTGTACAGTCCTGGGTAGGGTTCTCAAGGATGTGGGGGGCCCCTCCTGGCCCCTTCCAGATGCTCAGGACCTGGAGAAGTTCCCTGCTGCTCCCAGCTCCTCTTCTCCTCTCTCTGAGCTCTTTGATTCCCCTCCAGTTTATATGAAAATACAGAGGACCAATTACATGCTGTCTGTAGTGGAGGAGGCGAAGCTCTCCTGCCCAAATTTCCTGCCTCCCTCAGGACCAATTAGACAGAAGCCAGAGGATGGGCTGCAAAAGCTGCTCTCCTCCTCCTCTGCATCTCTGGGTAGCTCAGTGTGTGCACAGCTGCTGGAAGGTGCCAGTCCCTTCCATTCTCAGGACTCTTGCAAGAAGGTGCCAGTCCCTTGCATCCTCAGGACTCTTGCAGGAAAGTGCCAGTCCCTTCCATCCTCAGGACTCTTGCAGTAGGGTGCCAGTCCCATGCACCCTCAGGACTCTTGCAAGGAAGGTGCCAGTCCCATCCATCCTTAGGACCCTGCGCAGGGAGAGGCAGGCAGCAGGGAATGCAGAGCTGCAGCCAGACAGACAGAGGCAGAGTGGAGCTTCGCTCTACACTGCCTGCCTGTCTGCTGCTGCTGGGTGGGAGATGCATGCATACATAGATGTGCTCTGATTTCTTCTGTGCCTGCTATGCCACACAGCTGCCAACTGGATAACAATCTCCCCCTGTCCTCCTTCACCCCACATCTCATGTACAGATCTGGGGGGGACCACCTACTGGAAAGTCTCTCTTTATATTGCAATTCACACTGTAATTATATAGCTCTTCACTCTGCATGGAGGAGACTCAGGAGAGGCACTGGGGCTGGAATTTGGCTTCTGCTTCCTTTATAACAAGTCTGGTCTGTTTAAGCACTTTGTTTGCTTTTGTTACCAGTCCTGGGAGGGTATTTACCTCTGGAGGTGAGTGCCCATACAAAGTAATTGTTTTGTGTGTTGAATATTGATTGATTTTTTTTTTTTTTATATATATATTGGAAAGCATGCCGAATGATTGGGTAGGTCTGTGTGCTTTGTCTGAACATTTAGATGCTGACAGGAGTCGCTTAAGAAGCATAAAACATTGAACAGATTTTATTCCTGTAAAGTCACGCATAGGCATGTGCACAGGGTGTGCCAACCTGTCAATCACCATCTACCTGTCAATACTGGGCAGGTGATGGTTAGACCGTAAATATTCTTTGCCAACCCCATGGGGGAAAAAAAAACAACAATAATATTGTAAAATTAAATAAAAAAATGTAATAAAAAAATTCTGACACAATCCACTGCTCTACTGACACCAATCTCTGCTCTACTGACAACGTCTACTGGTCTACTGACACCGTCCACTGCCCTACTGACACCGTCCACTGCCCTACTGACACCGTCCACTGCCCTACTGACACCGTCCACTGCTCTACTGACACCAATCTCTGCTCTACTGACAACGACCACTGCCCTACTGACACCGTCCACTGCCCTACTGACACCGTCCACTGCTCTACTGACACCGTCCATTGCTCTACTGACACCGTCCACTGGTCTACTGACACCGTCCATTGCCCTACTGACACTGTCCACTGCTCTACTGACACCGTCCACTGCCCTACTGACACCATCCACTTCCCTACTGACACCAATCTCTGCTCTACTGACACCGTCCACTGGTCTACTCACTGGTCTACTGACACCATCCACTGCCCTACTGACACCGTCCACTGGTCTACTGATACCGTCCACTGGTCTACTGACACCATCCACTTCCCTACTGACACCAATCTCTGCTCTACTGACACCATCCACTTCCCTACTGACACCGTCCACTGCTCTACTGACACCGTCCACTGCCCTACTGACACCGTCCACTGCCCTACTGACACCAATCTCTGCTCTACTGACACCGACCACTGTGCTACTGACATATCCACTGCCCTACTGACACCGCCCACTGCTCTACTGACACCATCCACTACTCTACTGACATCATCCACTGCCCTACTGACACATCCACTGCCCTACTGACCAGTGGCGGCTGGTGGTATATTTTCTGGGGGGGCAGCAACAATGCACCGACAGCAACCACCCCCGCCTGGTCGGTCAGGTCACCTGCAACCAACACCATCCACTGCCATACTCACACCAATCTCTGCTCTACTGCCAACATTCACTGCTCTACTGACACCATCCACTGCCATACTGACACACATCTCTGCTGTAATGACAACATTCACTGCCATACGGACACCAAGCTCTGCTCTACTGACAACGTTCACTGCCACATTGACAACATCCACTGCCATACTGACACCAGTCTCTGCTCTACTGCCAACATTTACTGCCATACTGACACCGACCACTGTGCTACTGGCACATCCACTGCTCTACTGACCAATGGCGGCTGGTGGTATATTTTCTGGGGGGGGGGGGCGGCAAACAATGCACCCACGCACCCACAGCCACCCCCCGTTGGTCGGGTCAACCCCCCCCAGCGCTGGGTCGGTCAGGGGGGTCAACCGCAACCAACCCCCCCTCCGGTCGGTTGGTCAACAGCCCTGCACTTACCCCATCTATGGCGTGGGCAACGCTGCCCTCCAGGCATCTGGCAGCAGCTTCTCCTGCGTCTCCTCCTCGGCATTATGGCGGCCGTGCATCTCCACCCTCCTCTTAGGCCAATAAGACCGCTTCTCCTTTTGGCCAATCGGGAAACGGGTCTCCAGACCAGCTTCCTGATTGGCCGGGAGGAGAATATTCATTCGCTATTGTCACACAATTGGGTGCAATCACTGCGCCCCGAGCCCACCCTTTTTTGAATCACGTTGAAAGTACTCCCTCCCTTACAATCTAAGGTCCCTATCTCAAATGCAAAATACACATACATGGGCCAATGTAAGCTGGGTGTTGTTTGCCCCCCCCCAAAGAAGAACCCACTAGCCACCACTGCCCACCATACATACACCTGCTAAGGACACGACATTTTGAAGGAGACACCACAGAGCAGTGTCCTGTTCCACTAGTTCAGCTTGACTCTGCCACCAATCTCCCAGTGACAGAGCGGGTCCCGCTTGGAACCAGCGCGGACCCCCTGCACGCACATAATGAACTCTTTTCTGCACCATGCAGCTAAGTCCTTAGAATCTCTGGCACGCCGGTCTGGTTGCTGGGGCACCGAATGCTCTGGTGGTAGGCTATGAACCGCTCCCCTCACTATACGCGAGACTCGTCACCCCTGCTGGTACCGCTCTCCTGCTGTCTGGGTGTCATATCAGCCTTCTCTTGTCATTGTGCCATGTCATCACTTCACCCTGTGTGTGTGTGTGTGTGCATTAAAGGCCCTTTCTTCCGTACGCCATTACCACCAGGCACCCCTTTAAGTAACTTCAGACCAGGCTAGGACAAAGTTTCAAAAGCTTTACTGGAAACTCTCAGTATAACAGTTCTAAAACAAAGTGCACAGTCTTTACCTTATACTAATCCCTAACTCAGGCTTGTGGCTGCCCCAGCATACCTGCACATGCAAGAGTCCATATACAGCAGAGTCCACAGTGGCAGCTCTCCAGAGCTGGTGTTCTGCAGGGAGGACTACAGGTCTCAGCAGCCCCAGGCGTGCTGGCACTCTCCTCAGGAAGGCAATCTTCAGTGATGACAGTCAGGGCAGAGAGGGGCAGAACCTCTCTGGGCAGGTGGTTGCTGGAAGATGAGGTTACATCTCAGCTGTCAGCCTTTCCTGCTCCCCACGTGGCTGGAACTAATGCAGGCAGAGTCTCCCTCCTGAATTTATGAGCACAGGGAGCCCAGCAGAAGCCTACCATAGCAAGAGCCCAGGGAAATACAGTTAACCCTTTCCTATCCTGGGCAGCCTGTAACTCACTATCTGCATAAATAGCAATGCAGTGCAGACAGGCGCACTGCCAGCACCTCCTTACAAGCTGGAACAGGTTTATATACAAGCTACAACCTACATAAATCATCCTCAGCTTCAAAGTCACCGCACCCAGCCTCAAAGGTCTCTGTAAATCTCCGATCTTGAATAGGCAAAAGGAAAAGCTGGCACCATGGTATGTCAGCTAACATATGCAATCTTTATTGATAATGGTGAAAAGCAGCCAGAATGAGAAGCGCCCACTAATGCGGCGTACACACGGTCGGAATTTCCGATGGAAACACTCCGATGGGAGCTTTTCAACGGATTTTCCGACCGTGTGTATGCCCATCGGTCTTTTTCTGTCGGAATTTCCGACGGACTTTGGATTGAGAACCTGTTCTCAATTTTTCCGACGGAAAACCTTTCTATCGGATTTTCCGATCGTGTGTATGCAATTCCGACACGCAAAATTCCGACGCATGCTCGGAAACAATTTGACACATGCTCGGAAACATTAAACTTCCCTTCTATAGTGCTGTCGAACGTGTTTTATGCCGCTGTGTTACAGACCGTCGGAATTTGGTGTGACCGTGTGTAGGCAAGACAGTTTGATCGAAATTCCGTCGAATTCCGACGGGAAAACCATCAGAGCTTTTTCCGACGAGAATTCCGACTGTGTGTACGTAGCATTAGTGTAGTATTAGGACACAATTGTATGTAAAAACGCAATTGTCAACTCGCATGTTAAAAACAGCAGCAAGCTCATCATATATAAGAACCCGCTGTCATACGTGCGTTGTCTCCGTTCCACCATGCGCGTTGTTACTCATTGTGTCCGAGAACACTGTAGGAAGATGACGTCACAACTTTCGGAACCATGCTGGAACGTACAATGGGGGCGGAAATTACGTCATGGGGCTACGCGTTTCAGCTCATGCGCACTACTTTTTCAAGCCTTTTGTTTTTTTTTCCCCCCATTGTCATACTACTTTAATTTAATAAAAAAAAAATAACTTTATTGATGCTGCCAACTTATTGCCCAGTTTCCATTTCACATTTGACCAAATTCTGGTGAATGATTAAACTTGCAGGTGTTAGATTGCTTCATTTCTGGTGGTTACTTTTCATTGTATGTGTGAATGATGGGATGTTTCGAAAAATGTACTCAAAATAGGCCAGTGGTATGACCAGCTTGGGGAAATGATGAAAATGTTGACTTTAAAGGAAATCACTACTGAATATGATATGTAGGCTACCATTGGTGGCCTTCTTTTCAAAAATGCTAGTTACTTGGCTTGCCCATTCTCCAGACAATGAACATTTTTCAATGGGGTCTACAGTAGGAGCCTCCAGATTTCTCCCTGTATACATTTCACACAAGTGCCTTAATTTATATAGTGTGATGTGTGTGTGTGTCACGTACCTGGATCGTGAGCCTGACGTGTACAGGAGAGCCTCTCTTGTCGCACCGGCTTGTGGGCCCTGAGGTTGAGACAGTAGCCACAGAAGCGCGGTGACGCAGGAGTGCCTGGGTTCAGTCCGGTATTGGTATGGCTGGATTCTCGTGGCAGGAGATGCAGCAGGCAGACCGGTAGAGCTGGGTAGACCAAGACCGCGGTGGACTGTAATGCAGCAGGAACAGGAACGGGTGCGATCCACGGGGCACGAATGCAGCAGGCTGGAGGAGCAGATGCAGAGTCAGGCAGGCCGGGTCGGTAACGTTCTGGCGGATCAGGCAGAGCAGCAGGCAGAAGGGAAGTCCAATAAGCAAGCCGAGGTCAGGGTATCGAGCAGACAAGGTTAGTAGGAGCAAGCCAGGTCAGAGATCAGAAGTCAGCACAGATAACGGATTTCGGGGTACACAGAAGCTGCAGACCGAACAGCAAGAAGTCCTGGGTGCAATTGGTGACAGTTGGTGACAGTCGCACGTGTGTGTGTGTGCTGGCGCATGTGTGCGCACACGCGTGCACATTGGCGCACATGTGTGCACACGTGTGCACCGTGTGCACGCGCGCGCACCGTGTGCACGCGTGCGCACCGTGTGCGCGCGCTCTTGTGAGCACCGACGCGCCGTTAATGCGCGCTTCTGTTGTGCAATTCCTGCTGCACGGCCGCGCCTTTCCTGACAGTGTGTGTGTGTGGGGTGGAGGGGTTCAAAGAAGGGTGTTTGGGTCAAAGAAGAAATGATGAAAGCAATGACCATGGTGAGGTAAATGACCTATCTGTGTTCCATGTGTCACCAGGATGGTCTGACAGCCAATGGATCCCCCCATTGGCCTTGTAGGACGCTGCCATGTTCCATGATTTCGAACACTGGGTGCAATTTGAAATTTGC
The DNA here is from genome assembly GCA_028564925.1 of Lithobates sylvaticus. Taxonomy (NCBI): domain Eukaryota; kingdom Metazoa; phylum Chordata; class Amphibia; order Anura; family Ranidae; genus Lithobates; species Lithobates sylvaticus. Next base: position 13,949,288 of record CM053028.1, read on the forward strand.
ACATTTTGTGCCCAAGATTAGGAGTTCCCATGCAACATTCCCCAGAACTGGCCTCACAAATGGAGGATTTCTCCTCACTTTTTATTCTGGAGACATCGCTAAAAATTTGGATCTCCCCTCACTTTCTTTCTCTGACAATAGTCACCAGTGCCAAAAGAGGGGTGAATATCCCTGATGGGGGAAGACACAGACAGTAATAGAAACCTGAAAGAGGCTATAACACATCTCCACTCAAAACTAAAAAAAGGTATTGTCTAAAGATACATTTTATTGTTACATTTTTGGGGGGAAAGAAAGATACATTGTTGGGAATCCCCTCCTAAATAGGGGGGGACTACATCTTCCAAGGACGGTTTCTCAGCACTCAGGACTGTCCCTGGAAGGACGGTCCCTGGGAGCTGGGGGGACATGTGGCATCTTTCATGGCTGCGACTGAAGACATCGACGGGTTCATTTACATGTAAATGATGACACGCCGTAAGTGGCTATTTGTACTGCTGCCCCTGGGGGGCCACAGGGACTGACACCGAAATATGTTATTTAGATAATAAAAACATTACATTGGTCTAAATATATGGAACAATATAGATTCTCCTACATATGGATATAGACCGCCTTAAGATGAACGGCTGTGTAATGCACAAAGAGGGTACTTAGTCACAAAACCTGAAAAATAAAAAAAATAACGTAAAACTGTTGCTGTTGGGGGAAGGGAGGGGGCTAGATCAGGTCTATAAAAAAATATATATATATATATGATTATGTATATATTCGTATATATATATATATATATATATATATATATATATATAATATATATCATTTTTATTATATTAATTATATAATTATAATTTATAATATATAAACACACATATACATAGATACATATATATATACATTTAATTCAATTTATATATTTTTTTTATATTAAATAAATAAATACACACACATTTTATTTTAAATTTATTTTTACATCAATATAGTATATGATATGTATTCACATTTTGTGTGTGTTTATATATATATATATATATGTATATATATATATATATATATATGTATATATTCATATATATATATATATATATATATATATATATATATATATATAATATATATATTATTAATTATTTATAATATATAAACACACATATACATAGATACAGTATATACATTATATATATTTAATATAATTATATATATATATATGTATATATATATATATATATATATATATATATATATATATATATATATATATATATATATATATACATATATACATTTAATTTAATTTATAATTTTTTTATATTAAATAAATAAATACACACATATTTTATTTATTTTTACATTAATTATAGTATATGATATGTATGTATTCACAGTATATACTGTGCTTTTGTGTGTGTATATATATATATATATATATATATATATATATATACAGTATATATATGTATCTTGCAAAAGTGAGTACACCCCTCACATTTGTGTAAATATTTTCTTCTATCTTTTCATGTGACAACACTGAAGAAATGACACTTGTCTACAATGTAAAGTAGTGAGTGTACAGCTTGTATAACAGTGTAAATTTGCTGTCCCCTCAAAATAACTCAACAGCCAGTAATGTCTAAACCGCTGGCGACAAAAGTGAGTACACCCCTAAGTGAAAATATCCAAATTGGACCCAAAGTGTCAATATTTTGTGTGGCCACCATTATTTTCCAGCACTGCCTTAACCCTCTTGGGCATGGAGATCACCAGAGCTTCACAGGTTGTCACTGGAGTCCTCTTCCCCTCCTCCATGACGACATCACGGAGCTGGTGGATGTTGGAGACCTTGCACTCCTCCACCTTCCGTTTGAGGATGCCTCACAGATGATCAATAGGGTTTAGGTCTGGAGACATGCTTGGCCAGTCCATCACCTTTACCCTCAGCTTCTTTAGCAAGGCAGTGGTGGTCTTGGAGGTGTGTTTGGGGTGGTTATCATGTTGGAATACTGCCCTGCGGCCCAGTCTCTGAAGGGAGGGGATCATGCTCTGCTTCAGTATGTCACAGTACATGTTGGCATTCATGGTTCCCTCAATGATCTGTAGCTCCCCAGTGCCGGCAGCACTCATGCAGCCCCAGACCATGACACTCCCACCACCATGCTTGACTGTAGACAACACACACTTGTCTTTGTCCTCCTCACCTGGTTGCCCCCACACACGCCTGACACCATCTGACACCAAATACATTTATCTTGGTCTCATCAGACCACATGACATGGTTCCAGTAATCCATGTCCTTAGTCTGCTTGTCTTCAGCAAACTGTTTGTGGGCTTTCTTGTGCATCATCTTTAGAAGAGGGAGAGAGAGAGATGACAACCACACAGACCAATTAGATGCAGTGTGCGGCGTATGGTCTGAGCCAGTGGCAAAACTATAGGGGTCGCTGTAGTCGCACTTGTGACTGGGCCCTTTCGTTCTGCCACTGTGTGTGGGGGGGGGCAAGACCTGGCATCTCCCCCTGCACCCCTTGCTATTGTTTTAACATGCAGGGGGGAGGTGGGAGGCAGCGATCGGCAAGGGAAAATGGCTAATTGTGCCCAATTTGAACATTTTCACTTAGGGGTGTACTCACTTTTGTTGCCAGCGGTTTAGACATTAATGGCTGTGTGTTGAGTTATTTTGAGGGGAAAGAAAATTTACACTGTTATACAAACTCACTATTTTACATTGTAGCAAAGTGTAATTCTTTCAGTGTTGTCACATGAAAAGATAGAATAAAATATTTACAAAAATGTGAGGGGTGTACTTACTTTTGTGAGATACTGTATATATATATATATATATATATATATATATATATTTTTTTTTTTTTTATTATATAATTATATATTTTTATTATATTAATTATATAATTACATTTATAATATATAAACACACATATACATAGATACAGTATATACATTATATATATATATATATATATATATATATATATATATATATATATATATATATATATATATATATATATACATTTAATTTCATTTATAATTTTTTTATATTAAATAAATACACACATATTTTATTTATTTTTTACATTTATTATAGTATATGATATGTATGTATTCACAGTATATACTGTGCTTTTGTGTGTGTGTGTATATATATATATACACACACACACAGTATATACATACATATCATATGTAATATGCAATTTATACTTTCCAGCTTCTAACAATGAACAAACTGACAAACGCTCCATAAGGGATCATTCATGACATTCCGAATGTTACTGATTTCTTACTCTTATTTTGTTGTCGGAAAATTTGAGATCCTGAGATCGGAAAAAGCCCGCTAGAGCCCACACGTGATCGGATTTTCCGACAACATAATCCGATCGGACTTTTTCCATCGGAATATCCGACCGTGTGTACGGGGGCATTAGTCCGTAGGGTTCAATATTGAGTTGGCCCATCCTTTGCGGCTATAACAGCTTCAACTCTTCTGGGAAGGCCGTCCACAAGGTTTAGGAGTGTGTTATGGGAATGTTTGACCGTTCTTCCAGAAACGCATTTGTGAGGTCAGGCACTGATGTTGGATGAGAAGGCCTGGCTCGCAGTCTCCGCTCTTAATTCATCCCAACGTAGTTCTATTGGGTTGAGGTCAGGACTCTGTGCAGGCCAGTCAAGTTCCTCCATCCCTAACTCGCTCATCCATGTCTTTATGGACCTTGCTTTGTGCACTGGTCTGCAGTCATGTTGGAACAGGAAGGGGCCGTCCCCAAACTGTTCCCACAAAGTTGGGGACATGAAATTGTCCAAAATATCTTGGTATTCTGACGCCTTAAAAGTTCCCTTCACTGGAACTAAGGGGCCAAGACCAACCCCTGAAATACAACCCCACACCATAATCCCCCCTCCACCAAATGATTTGGACCAGTGCACAAAGCAAGGTCCATAAAGACATGGAAGAGTGAGTTTGGGGTGGAGGAATTGACTGTCCTGTACAGAGTCCTGACCTCAACCCCATAGAACACCTTTGGGATTTAGAGTGATCCCTGCGAGCCAGGCCTTCTTGTCCAACATCAGTGCCTGACCTCACAAATGGGCTTCTTGGAAGAATGGTCAAACATTCCCATAGACACACTGCTAAACCTTGTGGACGGCTGCAAAGGGTGAGGCCAACTCAATATTGAAGCCTACGGACTAAGACTGGGATGCCATTAAAGTTCATGTTCGTGTAAAGACACGGATGAGCGAGTTTGGGGTGGAGGAACTTGACTGGCCTGCACAGAGTCCTGCCCTCTAACCCATAGAACACCTTTGGGATGAATTAGAAGCCTTCTCGTCCAACATCAGTGCCTGACCTCACAAATGCGCTTCTGGAAGAATAGTCAAACATTCCCATAGACACACTGCTAAACCTTGTGGACGGCCTTCACAGAAGAGTTGAAGCTGTTATAGCTGCCAACTCAATATTGAACCCTACGGACTAAGACTGGAATGCCATTAAAGTCCATGTGCGTGTAAAGGGAGGTGTCCCAATACTTTTGGTAATGTAGTTCATATAAAATATTATGTAAAAATCACATTTATTTAATTTTAATCATCAGACTTTGACATTTATATTTATATTTGGGAGGGGGGGGGGTAAATATCAGAGGATGCACTAATTTAAGTAAAAGTTGGGAAAAATTACAGGAAATGTATTTTATTTTTTCAAATTTTTTTTTCTTTCTAATTAAAATCTAGAAGATAATAATATACAATATATGTATCCAAATCAAATGAAACTCCTATCGATCCCGAAAACGATCTGTGATATTTTATGGTAGACGACAAAACCTAAAAGATGCAAGGCAAGTATCTGAGACATCCGGAATAATGAAAAATAAAACCAGTTCAGTGACTGAAGGGTGTGATACGGAGGAGAGGCTCCGGGGAATCAAGTGGTTAAGGCGGTGATGCTGTACATCAAAATGTTCAATCAGCTCTATGGCTGCAATGCTCTTGTGTCCACTAGGGGCAGTGTTCAGCTAGAGGACAGGGAGCTCATTCCCAGCTAAATGCAGAAATTGCCGCCTTCCTTCCGCCTTCTCCAAGTCTGGGAGATGCTGCTGGATCACCGATCTATGAATGAGAATGTGGGATCTCATTCTATAGCTGATCTCAGCAAATGTTTTCTTCATTTTTCAGGAGCCTTACCCTTCCATACAAAGGTAATCTGCATACACAGTATCTCACAAAAGTAAGTACACCCCCTCAAATTTGTGTAAATATTTTCTTCTATCTTTTCATGTGACAACACTGAAGAAATGACACTTGTCTACAATGTAAAGTAGTGAGTGTACAGCTTGTATAACAGTGTAAATTTGCCGTCCCCTCAAAATATCTCAACACACAGCCATTAACCTCTTGACGCCCGCGCTATGGTCAAATGACGGCCACAGCGCGGACCTAGATCTCCAGGAGGCCTCCCCTTTGCGCGCTTCCCGCGTGCGACCTGCAGGTGCGTGCTGTGATCACCGAGTCACTGAGACTCGGGTGATCGCGGATCCGAGTAAGGGGCCGGTCCCGGCCCCTTACCACGTGATCAGCTGTCAGCCAATTTTCACATACTGTCACCAGTGCAGTACAGCATCATCATATAATTGGTGTGGCAATGATCAAGGACACTGACTTGTGACAGTATGTTAAAAAAAAATAAAAATACATTTTATTCAACTTTTTTTCTTTTTTTTTTACCATTTTTTTTTTTTTTCTTTTTTACTATTTTTTTTTTCTGAGGTTTGTGACAAAATAATTGCAAATTCAAAAAACTTGTCATGCCTCTTACTAAATAAAAAGGGGCAAGGCGAGTTTTTTGAAGTTGCAATTATTTTGTCACAATTTTTTGGGAAAATTAGGAAATTTTATATATTTTTTCACATTATTTTTTACATACTGTCACCAGTGCAGTACAGCATCATCATATAACTGGTATGACAATGATCTAGGATACTGACTGGTGACAGTATGTTAAAAAATAATGTATTTAACTTTTTAAACTTTTTTTTACCCTTTTTTTCTGAGGTATTTAGTAAGAGGTATGGCGAGTTTTTTGAAGTTGCAATTATTTTGTTTCTATTTTTTGGGAAAATTAAGAAATTAAATATTTTTTTTCACATTATTTTTTTACATACTGTCACCAGTGCAGTATACTGACTGGTGACAGTTAAAAAAACGAAATCATTTTTTTATTTAACTTTATTTTCATTTTTTTTACCATTTTTTTTCTTTTTTACAATTTTGTTTTTTACTAAATGTAAGAGGCATGGCGAGTTTTTGGAAGTTGCAATTAAAGGGAAAGAACCGGAAATGACAAACTATCTGGGGTTACAGAGAGAGAGAGGAACGATGTAACCCCGGATAGTTTGTCACTTCCGGTTCCATCCCTTTTCCTTTTGTTTACCTGACCACCAGCATCTAGGAAAGCAGCCAATCAGATCGATCTGTGTGTGATCAGCTGCATGGGAGTCTAATAGATGCCAGATCTATCCATAAAGAGGACCTGTCACAGCTGTCACAAGAGATGTTGTTCATCAACAATAAAGTTAGTGCAAAAAAAAAATTATAATTAAAAAAAAGTGTAATTTTTTTTGTATAAAATAGATGAAAAAAAAATAAAAATCTAAAGTGCCCCATCCCACCATGCTTACGTGCAAATGCGAATGTTACTCCCACACGCATATGTAAACAGCGATCGCACCACACATGTGAGATATAGTCGCGAATGTCAGAGCGAGAGCAATAATTCTAGCACCAGACCTCCTGTGCAACTCTAACATGGTAACCTGTAAAGGCTTTTAAAGTGTCGCCTAATGGATCCTGTATGTGTACAATGTATTATATAATGTATCCTGTATGTATATAATGTATTACATAATAGATCCTATATGTATATAATGTATTATATAAGGGATCCCGTATGTGTACAATGTATTATATAATATATCCTGTATGTATACGATGTATTATATAATGGATCCTGTATGTATACAATGTATTATATAATATATGCTGTATGTATATAATGTATTATATAATATATACTGTATGTATACAATGTATTATATAATGGATCCTGTATGTATACAATGTATTATATAATGGATCCTGTATGTATATAATGTATTATATAATGGATCCTGTATGTAGGCAACAAATATTTTTCTTCATTAAAGAAGAGAAAACAACATAGGGGCAAGCTTAACAGTGACCAATCACTGTGCTAGCTAATCATAGGCTATCACATCGATCAGGGGAGCCGATTCCCCATCATTAGTATGAGATACGGAGCTCTTGGTGAGAGATCAGTCTATGGGACACGAACATGAATAATCAAAAGTGCTAATTTTTAAGGCTTATATGCAAGTTATTGTTAAAAAAAGTGTTTGAAAAATTACATTTCTAAAGGAAAAAACTAATTTAAAACTACTCGCGGTTACAATGAATTGTCGGGTCCGACAATACACATAACAGTTCATTGATAAAAACGGCATGGAATATCCCCACAGGGGAACCCCGAACCAAAATTAAAAAAAAAATGCATGGTGGTCCCCCTAAATTCCATACCAGGCCCTTCAGGTCTGGTATGTATATTAAGGGGAACCCCGCGCCAAAATTAAAAAAAAAATGGTGTGTGGGTCCCCCTCAAAATCGATACCAGACCCTTATCCAAGCACCCCACCTGGCAAGCCGCGAGAAAAGAGGGGGGCCTTCCCTCCTGAACCGTACCAGGCCACATGCCCTCAACATGGGGAGGGTGCTTTGGGGTAGACAAAGCACTGTGTTCCCATGTTGATGGGGACAAGTTTCTCATCCCCACAACTCTTGCCCGGTGGTTGTGGGGGTCTGCGGGCGGAATCTGGAAGCCCCCTTTAACAAATGTACCCCTACCATTTCACAAAAAAAGTGTAAAAATGACAAGACACGGCTTAGGGACAAGTCCTTTATTAAAAAAGAAAAAAGAAAACTGTCCCACAAAGTCTTCTTCTTCTCTTGCTCCGCCGATGGACCGGAAAAAAAAATGCGACCTTTTTTTGTGAAATGGTAGGGGTACATTTGTACCCCGCTACCATTTCAGAACGGGGGAGGCCAGGATCTGAGGGTCCCCTTGTTAAAGGGGGCTTCCAGATTCCGATAAGCCCCCCCTGCCCGCAGACCTCCACAACCACCGGGCAAGGGTTGTGGGGATGAGGCCCTTGTCCCCATCAACATGGGGATACGGTGCTTTGGCTTCCCCAATGCACCCTCCCCATGTTGAGGGCATGTGGCCTGGTACAGTTCAGGAGGGGGGGCGCTCTCTCGTCCCCCCCTCTTTTCATGCGGCCTGCCAGGTTGCATGCTCGGATAAGGGTCTGGTATGGATTTTTGGGGGGACCCCCATGCCATTTTTTTTTATTTTGGCACGTGGCTCCCCTTAAAATCCATACCAGACCTTCAGGTCTGGTATGGATTTTGAGGGGAACCCCACACCATTTTTTTTTAAACTTTTGGTGCAGGGTTCCCCTTAGAATCCATACCAGACCTGAAGGGCCTGGTAATGGACTGGGGAGATCCCATGACGTTTTTTTTAATGACTTTTATGTGTATTGCGACCGACAATTCATTATAGCAGCGAGTACTTTTAAATGACTTTGTTTCCTTTAGAAATGTCATTTTGTGCAGGGTCTGTTGTAAACATGGGAAACATGCGCCCCTTTATGGGCATACTATAGACACCCCCAGGTACGAAATTTAAAGGAATATTTCACTTTTATGGTTTCACTTTAAGCATTATTAAAATCACTGCTCCCGAAAAAACACCAGTTATTAAAACTTTTTGGGGCAGGACCCAGGTCCCCAAACACTTTTTATGACAATACCATGCATATATAAGCCTTTAAAATTAGCACTTTTGATTTCTCCCATAGACTTTTAATGGGTGTTCCGCTCCTTTTGAATTTGCCGCGAACACCCCAAATTGTTCGCTATTCTGCGAACAGGCAAACACCCGATGTTCGAGCCGAACGGCTCATCCCTACTCCTGCCAGTGCCCACTTAGCTTTGATTTGTAGTGGAGTGCCCCTATAGATGTCTCAGTACTGCTAGCGGCACGCTTGGTTAGACCTGTGGCGTCGCTAGTACAAGACCTCGTTTATAATATTCCAGATAGGAAATCAGATTTTTAAACTTTAATGCCTTTTCATTCTCTGGGTTTATTTCCAGTGTAAATAAATAAACAGCGTGACACAGAGAAATGGATTGCGGCGAGCTCGGCCGCGCCCGGTAAATGGTGTCTGTTACCACCGGCTGTCAGAGCACGTCTGCATGGTGTGTACACATTTGTGGCGTGTAGCACCCTCCGTGTCACTTCCCACAGATGACAGTTTGTATAAGGCGTCAGCTGGGAATAATCGGAGGGATTGCAGCTGACGGCGAGCACAGAACGCGCCGCGCCACTGATGAATGCTGTTTGTTTTTCGTTTTTTTTTCTTTTTGTTTTGTGCTCCATCACATCCCCGTCTATGCGCTCTGTTTGTTTTCCTCATGCTTTGTATTCATGTAAACACTTATCAGATCACCAGAATATGTTTTGGGATCTGCAACAGAAGAAACAAGAATTCCGAAGCTCAAAATACACTCAGATTGTTTACCCAGGATAAGAAACAGCTGAGAGCATAGCAAGAGGTCTACTGTCATCAATTAATGCTAAACGATGATTACAGCAGCGCAGCCTATCCATTCACTAGAAACCGATGACATGACTGAGAATGCAGCCTATCCATTCACTAGAGACCAATGACATCACCGAGAATGCAGCCTATCCATTCACTAGAGACCGATGACATCACTGAGAATGCATCCTATCCAATCACTAGAGACCGGTGACATCACTGAGAATGCAGCCTATCCAATCACTAGAGACCGGTGACATCACTGAGAATGCATCCTATCCAATCACTAGAGACCGGTGACATCACTGAGAATGCAGCCTATCCATTCACTAGAGACCGATGACATCACTGAGAATGCATCCTATCCAATCACTAGAGACCGGTGACATCACTGAGAATGCAGCCTATTCATTCACTAGAGACGATGACATCACTGAGAAGGCAGCCTATCCATTCACTAGAGACCGATGACATCACTGAGAATGCAGCCTATCCATTCACTAGAGACCGATGACATCACTGAGAATGCAGCCTATTCATTCACTAGAGACCGATAACATCACTGAGAATGCAGCCTATCCATTCACTAGAGACTGATGACATCACTAAGAATGCACCCTATCCATTCACTAGAGACCGGTGACATCACTGAGAATGCAACCTATCTATTTACTAGAGACCGATGATATCACTGAGAATGCAGCCTATCCATTCACTAGAGACCAATGATATCACTGAGAATGCAGCTTATTGGTGATCAGTGAGAAGAATGTTCCTTACATTGGTGATCAGCGGGAAGAATGTTCCTTACATTGGTGATCAGTGGGAAGAATGTTCCTTACATTGGTGATCAGTGAGAAGAATGTTCCTTACATTGGTGATCAGTGGGAAGAATGTTCCTTACATTGGTGATCAGTGAGAAGAATGTTCCTTACATTGGTGATCAGTGGGAAGAATGTTCCTTACATTGGTGATCAGTGAGAAGAATGTTCCTTACATTGGTGATCAGTGAGAAGAATGTTCCTTACATTGGTGATCAGTGGGAAGAATGTTCCTTACATTGGTGATCAGTAGGGATGAGCCGAACACCCCCCAGTTCGGTTCGCACCAGAACCTGCGAACAGACCTAAAGCTCGTGTGAACTTTAGAACCCTATTAAAGTCTATGGGACTCGAACGTTCGAAATCAAAAGGGCTAATTTTAAAGGCTAATATGCAAGTTATTGTCCTAAAAAGGGTTTGGGGACCCGGGTCCTGCCCCAGGGGACATGTATCAATGCACAAAAAAGTTTTAAAAACGTCCGTTTTTTCGGGAGCAGTGATTTTAATAATGCTTAAAGTGAAACAATAAAAGTGTAATATTCCTTTAAATTTCATACCTGGGGGGTGTCTATAGTATGCCTATAAAGGGGTGCATGTTTCACGTTCTTAGAACTGTCCCTGCACAAAGTGTAATTTCTGCAGGAAAAAAAAGTCATTTTAAAGCACTCACGGCTATAATAAATTGTCGGCTCCCCGTAATACAGAGAACAGTCATTGAAAGTCATTGATAAAAAAAAAAAGCATGGGGTTCCCCCAAAAACCCATACTAGACCCTTTATCCTAGCACGCAACCTGGCAGGCCACAGGAAAAGAGGACGAGCACCCTCCCCCCCCTCCTGAACCATACCAGGCCACATGCCCTCAACATTGGGAGGATGCTTTGGGGGTCTGTCTGTGGAAACAAAGTCATTTAAAAGTACTCGCGGCTATAATGAATTGTCGGTCCCGGCAATACACATAAAAGTCATTGAAAAAAACGTCATAGGATCTCCCCAGTCTATTACCAGGCCCTTCAGGTCCTGTATGGATATTAAGGGGAACCCCGCACCAAAAGTTTTAAAAAAAATGGTGAGGGGTCCCCCTCAAAATCCATACCAGACCAGAAGGTCTGGTATGGATTTTAAGGGGAACCACGTGCCAAAATAAAAAAATGGCATGGGGGTCCCCCCAAAAATCCATACCAGACCCTTACCCGAGCATGCAACCTGGCAGGCGGTAGGAAAAGAGAGAGCGCCCCCCCCCCTCCTGAACCGTACCAGGCCACATGCCCTCAACATGGGGGAGGGTGCTTTGGGGAAGCCAAAGCACCGTGTCCCCATTTTGATGGGGACAACGGCCTCATCCCCACAACCCTGGCCGGTGGTTGTGGGGGTCTGCGGGCGGGGGGCTTATCGAAATCTGGAAGCCCCCTTTAACAAGGGGACCCCCAGATCCCGGCCCCCCCCCTGTTTGAAATGGTAACGGGTACATTGTACCCCTACCATTTCACAAAGAAAGTGTAAAAAAATTGTAAAAAAACACACAGATACCGTTGGGATAAGTCCTTTATTAAAAATAAAAAGATTCCAGCGGTGGTAATCCACTCTTGATATTCTGCGATAGGTGATCATCTCTCCGGGGTCCAGCAATGGATGATCTCTCCCGATGACGTCCAGCGCAGCGCATCCTGTCTCCACCGGAGACACCGCGGGAATCCCGGCAGCCTGACAGGTGTTAGCTGAGGAGGACGGGGCCACCCGTCACCTGACCCCACCCCCCTGTGACGCAAGGGGAAACCCGGGCTTCCTCAGTGATGTGCGGGTGACCCACCCCCCTCTGATGTAACACAGGTTTCTGCTAAGACCTGTCAGGCCATCACCAGGATTCCCGCTGTGTCTCCGGTGGAGACAGGATGCGCTGCGCTGGACGTCATCGGTAGAGATCATCCATCGCTGGACCCCGGAGAAGAGATCAGCCATCGCAGGATACCAAGAGTGGATTACCACCGCTGTAATCTTTTTCTCTCGTCCCCCCCTTTTTTCCTGCTCGGATAAAGGGCCTGGTATGGATTTTTGGGGGGAACTCCACGTCATTTTTTTTTTATTTGACGTGGGGTTCCCCTTAATATTCATACCAGACCTGAAGGGCCTGGTAATTGAATTTGGGGGGAATCCCACGCTTTTTTTTTTTTTATCAATGACTTTCAATGACTATTCTCTATATTACAGGGAGCCGACAATTCATTATAGCCGCGAGTGCTTTAAATTACTTTTTTGCATTGATACATGTCCCCTGGGCCAGGACCCAGGTCCCCAAACACTTTTTATGACAATAACATGCATATAAGCCTTTAAAATTAGCACTTTAGATTTCTCCCATAGACTTTTACAGGGTGTTCCGCGGCTTTTCGAATTTGCCACAAACACCCCAAATTGTTTGCTGTTCGGCGAACAGCCAATGTTCGAGTCGAACATGAGTTTGACTCGAACTCGAAGCTCATCCCTAGTGATCAGTGGGAAGAATGTTCCTTACATTGGTGATCAGTGGGAAGAATGTTCCTTACATTGGTGATCAGTGGGAAGAATGTTCCTTACATTGGTGATCAGTGGGAAGAATGTTCCCTACATTGGTGATCAGTGAGAAGAATGATCCTTACATTGGTGATCAGTGAGAAGAATGTCCCTTACATTGGTGATCAGTGGGAAGAATGTCCCTTACATTGGTGATCAGTGAGAAGAATGTTCCTTACATTGGTGATCAGTGAGAAGAATGTCCCTTACATTGGTGATCAGTGGGGAGAATGTTCCTTACATTGGTGATGAGTGGGAAGAATGTTCCTTACATTGGTGGTCAGTGGAAGAATGTTCCTTACATTGGTGATCAGTGAGAAGAATGTTCCCTACATTGGTGATCAGTGGGAAGAATGTTCCTTACATTGGTGATCAGTGGGAAGAATGTTCCTTACATTGGTGATCAGTGGGAAGAATGTCCCTTACATTGGTGATCAGTGAGAAGAATGTCCCTTACATTGGTGATCAGTGGGAAGAATGTTCCCTACATTGGTGATCAGTGAGAAGAATGATCCTTACATTGGTGATCAGTGGGAAGAATGTCCCTTACATTGGTGATCAGTGAGAAGAATGTCCCTTACATTGGTGATCAGTGGGGAGAATGTTCCTTACATTGGTGATGAGTGGGAAGAATGTTCCTTACATTGGTGGTCAGTAGGAAGAATGTTCCTTACATTGGTGATGAGTGGGAAGAATGTTCCTTACATTGGTGATCAGTGGGAAGAATGTTCCTTACATTGGTGATCAGTGGGAAGAATGTTCCTTACATTGGTGATCAGTGAGAAGAATGTTCCTTACATTGGTGATCAGTGGGAAGAATGTTCCTTACATTGGTGATCAGTGAGAAGAATGTCCCTTACATTGGTGATCAGTGGGAAGAATGTTCCTTACATTGGTGATCAGTGGGAAGAATGTTCCTTACATTGGTGATCAGTGAGAAGAATGTCCCTTACATTGGTGATCAATGGGAAGAATGTTCCTTACATTGGTGGTCAGTGGGAAGAATGTTCCTTACATTGGTGATCAGTGGGAAGAATGTTCCTTACATTGGTGATCAGTGAGAAGAATGTTTCTTACATTGGTGATCAGTGAGAAGAATGTTCCTTACATTGGTGATCAGTGAGAAGAATGTTCCTTACTTTGGTGGTCAGTGGGAAGAATGTTCCCTACATTGGTGATCAGTGAGAAGAATGATCCTTACATTGGTGATCAGTGAGAAGAATGTTCCTTACATTGGTGGTCAGTGGGAAGAATGTTCCTTACATTGGTGATCAGTGGGAAGAATGTTCCCTACATTGGTGATCAGTGAGAAGAATGATCCTTACATTGGTAGTCAGTGGGAAGAATGTTCCTTACATTGGTGATCAGTGAGAAGAATGTTCCTTACATTGATGATCAGTGAGAAGAATGTTCCTTACATTGGTGGTCAGTGGGAAGAATGTTCCTTACATTGGTGATCAGTGGGAAGAATGTTCCTTACATTGGTGATCAGTGGGAAGAATGTTCCTTACATTGGTGGTCAGTGGGAAGAATGTTCCTTACATTGGTGGTCAGTGGGAAGAATGTTCCTTACATTGGTGATCAGTGAGAAGAATGTTCCTTACATTGGTGATCAGTGGGAAGAATGTTCCTTACATTGGTGGTCAGTGGGAAGAATGTTCCTTACATTGGTGATCAGTGGGAAGAATGTTCCCTACATTGGTGATCAGTGAGAAGAATGATCCTTACATTGGTGATCAGTGAGAAGAATTTTCCTTACATTGGTAGTCAGTGGGAAGAATGTTCCTTACATTGGTGATCAGTGAGAAGAATGCTCCTTACATTGGTGATCAGTGGGAAGAATGTTCCTTACATTGGTGATCAGTGAGAAGAATGTTCCTTACATTGATGATCAGTGAGAAGAATGTTCCTTACATTGATGATCAGTGGGAAGAATGTTCCTTACATTGGTGGTCAGTGGGAAGAATGTTCCTTACATTGATGATCAGTGGGAAGAATGTTCCTTACATTGGTGATCAGTGAGAAGAATGTTCCTTACATTGGTGATCAGTGGGAAGAATGTTCCTTACATTGGTGATCAGTGGGAAGAATGTTCCTTACATTGGTGATCAGTGGGAAGAATGTCCCTTACATTGGTGATCAGTGAGAAGAATGTTCCTTACATTGGTGATCAGTGAGAAGAATGTTCCTTACATTGGTGATCAGTGAGAAGAATGTTCCTTACATTGGTGATCAGTGAGAAGAATGTTCCTTACATTGGTGATCAGTGAGAAGAATGTTCCTTACATTGGTGGTCAGTGGGAAGAATGATCCTTACATTGGTGATCAGTGAGAAGAATGTTCCTTACATTGGTGATCAGTGAGAAGAATGTTCCTTACATTGGTGATCAGTGAGAAGAATGTTCCTTACATTGGTGATCAGTGAGAAGAATGTTCCTTACATTGGTGATCAGTGAGAAGAATGTTCCTTACATTGGTGATCAGTGAGAAGAATGTTCCTTACATTGGTGATCAGTGGGAAGAATGTTCCTTACATTGGTGATCAGTGGGAAGAATGTTCCTTACATTGGTGATCAGTGAGAAGAATGTTCCTTACATTGGTGATCAGTGAGAAGAATGTTCCTTACATTGGTGATCAGTGGGAAGAATGTCCCTTACATTGGTGATCAGTGGGAAGAATGTTCCTTACATTGGTGATCAGTGAGAAGAATGTTCCTTACATTGGTGATCAGTGGGAAGAATGTTCCTTACATTGGTGATCAGTGAGAAGAATGTTCCTTACATTGGTGGTCAGTGGGAAGAATGTTCCTTACATTGGTGATCAGTGGGAAGAATGTTCCCTACATTGGTGATCAGTGAGAAGAATGATCCTTACATTGGTGATCAGTGAGAAGAATTTTCCTTACATTGGTAGTCAGTGGGAAGAATGTTCCTTACATTGGTGATCAGTGAGAAGAATGCTCCTTACATTGGTGATCAGTGGGAAGAATGTTCCTTACATTGGTGATCAGTGAGAAGAATGTTCCTTACATTGATGATCAGTGAGAAGAATGTTCCTTACATTGATGATCAGTGGGAAGAATGTTCCTTACATTGATGATCAGTGGGAAGAATGTTCCTTACATTGATGATCAGTGGGAAGAATGTTCCTTACATTGGTGGTCAGTGAGAAGAATGTTCCTTACATTGGTGATCAGTGAGAAGAATGTTCCTTACATTGGTGATCAGTGAGAAGAATGTTCCTTACATTGGTGATCAGTGAGAAGAATGTTCCTTACATTGGTGATCAGTGAGAAGAATGTTCCTTACATTGGTGATCAGTGAGAAGAATGTTCCTTACATTGGTGGTCAGTGGGAAGAATGATCCTTACATTGGTGATCAGTGAGAAGAATGTTCCTTACATTGGTGATCAGTGAGAAGAATGTTCCTTACATTGGTGATCAGTGAGAAGAATGTTCCTTACATTGGTGATCAGTGAGAAGAATGTTCCTTACATTGGTGATCAGTGAGAAGAATGTTCCTTACATTGGTGATCAGTGAGAAGAATGTTCCTTACATTGGTGATCAGTGGGAAGAATGTTCCTTACATTGGTGATCAGTGGGAAGAATGTTCCTTACATTGGTGATCAGTGAGAAGAATGTTCCTTACATTGGTGATCAGTGAGAAGAATGTTCCTTACATTGGTGATCAGTGGGAAGAATGTCCCTTACATTGGTGATCAGTGGGAAGAATGTTCCTTACATTGGTGATCAGTGAGAAGAATGTTCCTTACATTGGTGATCAGTGAGAAGAATGTTCCTTACATTGGTGATCAGTGAGAAGAATGTTCCTTACATTGGTGATCAGTGAGAAGAATGTTCCTTACATTGGTGATCAGTGGGAACAATGTCCCTTACATTGGTGATCAGTGGGAAGAATGTCCCTTACATTGGTGATCAGTGGGAAGAATGTCCCTTACATTGGTGATCAGTGGGAAGAATGTTCCTTACATTGGTGGTCAGTGGGAAGAATGTTCCTTACATTGGTGATCAGTGGGAAGAATGTCCCTTACATTGGTGATCAGTGGGAAGAATGTTCCTTACATTGGTGATCAGTGGGAAGAATGTTCCTTACATTGGTGATCAGTGGGAAGAATGTTCCTTACATTGGTGATCAGTGAGAAGAATGTTCCTTACACTGGTGATCAGTGGGAAGAATGCTCCTTACATTGGTGATCAGTGAGAAGAATGTTCCTTACATTGGTGATCAGTGAGAAGAATGTTCCTTACATTGGTGATCAGTGGGAACAATGTCCCTTACATTGGTGATCAGTGGGAAGAATGTCCCTTACATTGGTGATCAGTGGGAAGAATGTCCCTTACATTGGTGATCAGTGGGAAGAATGTTCCTTACATTGGTGGTCAGTGGGAAGAATGTTCCTTACATTGGTGATCAGTGAGAAGAATGTTCCTTACATTGGTGGTCAGTGGGAAGAATGTTCCTTACATTGGTGATCAGTGGGAAGAATGTTCCTTACATTGGTTAGTCATTGCTCAGGGGACTTCTAGCAACATTTACGGAAGCCTCGTGTTTTAGGGAACCCTGGTTGAGTAGATATTTGTCTATAGAAGGGACAAACCTACAAGCCGTCACTTTGAAGTTCATAGACATCTATTACAGAATAGAGGAAGACCCATCCTCGGAGATCTTCGCTGCCACGGAGGAATAAAGAAAACTTCTCCTCTCTGTCTATCTTCTTACTGAACAAGGATATAGAAATACGGGAGAAACAAGCGCTGTGTAATCCTCTGATACCTTCTACATATGCAGGAGGCTTTGTTTCTCTGTGTATGGTGAAGACGGCCTTGTCTGAGCCCGCCTGTACATTCATACAGATAATGCAGACATTTGCATGCGCGGCACACCATTTCCCGGGAACAGAGCTCATTCCTCAACACTTCAGAGTAACAATCATCCCAAATCTTCCAATAAAAAGAGCCGGGAGATGTGGCCGCGCTGTGTGTGGTAAGTGGCGTTCAGCAATGTGTACTTTGATCACAACAATTCCTGCCTTGGCCTTTTCCCGCTTCTACAAATTCAGCAACAAACACAACGCTGTCCCCCCCTCCCCCCCCCCCGCCCGTCACATCAATTCACCGACAAAGGCGCACGCGATGAATCAACTCCCACCAGCCAACCAGGACTACAAGGGATGCTTGTCCAACCTAGCGGACCTATCAGGAGATCAGGTTTTCCCGATTCGAGAAGCATGCTCAGTACACACGTGCGCCCAGTTTTGTTTTCGGATCGAAATCCAGACACATTTTTCATTATTCGGAAATTCAGATGTATCCGAATTTCCGAATTGCAATAGTAACAAATTAAAAACGAATCCGAAATAACGTAACAAAATTTTGGACGAAATTCTAATTCAAATCGTTTTCATATCGAATTTGAATCGTTTTCAAATTCGAACGCTTTTTTGAATTTGAATTTCCAAAGAGAATGTGTTGGGGAGGGGGATTTGTACCATTAGGGATGATTTGTGCTAGTAGGGGAAATTTGCGTGGGGGTGGGTGGATTTGTGCTGGGGGAGGGGGATTTGTGCCAGTAGGGGTGATTGGGGGGTATTTGTGCTAGGAGGGGAAATTTGGGGGGGGGGGGGATTTGTGCTATAAGGGTTATTTGTGCTAGTAGGGGAAATTTGCGCGGGGGGTGGGTTTGTGCTGGAGGAGGGGGATTTGTGCTGGAGGAGGGGGATTTGTGCTGGAGGAGGGGGATTTGTGCCAGTAGGGGTGATTGGGGGGTATTTGTGCTTGGAGGGGAAATTGTATGTGTTGCGGGGGCTTATAATAGCAGGGGGGATTTCAGCAGATGGGCAGATTTGTCCTGGGAGGAGGGGGAAGTCATGCTTAGGGGGTAAGCATGCAGATGAGTGCGCATTTTTTTTGGGGGGGGGGGGGGGTTTGCTAACATACAATGCTCATACATGTTGGGGGGGCGGGCAGTTTGGCATGTTTACCCTGGGCTCTAGATGACCTTGTCCTGGCACTGATAAAGGTGGTCTTACACTATATAATCTGATTGTACAATCTCTGTACAACATCCATTGCTGGACCCTAGAGAGATGATCACCCATTGCAGAATACCAAGAGTGGATTAGGAAGACAGAAGTAACAGAAGTACAGTTAAATCACACTTGTTTAATAATAAAAGTAAAAAGAACAAACGTAGTCAAAACATAGCCAAAGTTCAGTAACCGGAATGGATAGTCAGCCAAGCCAGAAGTCAGGGATCAATGTAGTGGAACAGCAAGCAGGATCTGGAGCCAGAAGGGATGTCAGCAAAGCAAGTCTTGAACAGGATTGCAGGAGATAGTCTCTGTGACGTTGACCAAGGCGAAGGCAGAGAACCTCTGGACTGGACGGCTTAAGTAGGCAGGAATGACGAGCAGGATATCTTCAACAGCTGAGTAACTGTGGCGAGATGGGAGCTGGCAAATAGCCGACAGCTGAGCGGCCAACTCAGAGAAGGAATCGGGTCGACTCGATTGGCAGAGAGAAGAAGCGATCATTCTGGCCCGCCGAGGGAAGGAGGAGGGTAAGCCGCCGATGACGAAGCCGCTGCCATGGAGGAAGAGGAGATGCAAGAAGGAGCCGTAGCTACTAGATGGGGGTACGTGCAGGGCTGGTGGGGGGACGGACGAGCGAGCGATTGACTGGGGGGGATCTTGTTTGCAACACCCCCCCCCCCCCCCCAAAATGTACAGCACCAGCCACCACTGGGTCAGGGGTCCTGCAGCCTCATAGTACAGTCAGAGGAGAGTGAAAACTCCGACAAACTTTAACCAGACACTGATAGAAGTCACAAGACTGCTATATACTGCTGATGAGAAGAGGTATTTAGCAGTTTATATTTAGTAAAATAATTGCATTTCAATGTTCTGTGTACCGTGGGAGGCCAGATATAGTGACTGCAGAGTCCTGGGTTTAGTAACACTTAAATGGTATATAGGAACATAGGGGAGCTATAATTTAACCGCTTGCCGACCAGCGCACGACGATATACCTCAGCACAGTGGCACAGCTGCGCAAATGGGCATACAGGTACATCCCCTTTAAAGCGGGGTTCCACCCTAAAGTGGAACTTCCGCTCATCGGAACCCTACCCCCCTCCGGTGTCAGATTTGGCACCTTTCAGGGGGAGGGGGTGCAGATACCTGTCTAAGACAGGTATTTGCACCCACTTCCGGGCATAGACCCCCACGGGAGTCTACGCCACTTCCCGCCGCGCTGTCTGCTGGGACACACAGAGACAGCGCAGAGCATTCCTATTGCATTACGCGACTCGTGCATGCGCAATAGGGAACCGGGAAGTGAAGCCGCAAGGCTTCATTTCCTGATTCCCATACCCAAGATGGCGACAGCAGCATCCGAGGACCGAGAGACGGTTCGGCCTCGGGTGCCGACATCGCTGGACCCTGTGACCGGTTAGTGTCCTTATTTTAAAAGTCAGCAACTGCAGTATTTGTAGCTGTTGACTTTAAAAAAAAAAAATTTCGCCGGACTCCCTCTTTAAGAAGCGCCATTGTGGGTGTACGCGTAACCATGCCCGCGGACTCTATGTCCGCCGGTGTCTAGCGATGGAGCTGCAGAATGGGGAGATGCCTATGTGAACAAGGCATTTCCCTGTTCTGCTTTGTGACAAGACAGAGATCTACTGCTCTCTGTCATCGGGAACGGTGATCACTGTCATGTCCTAGGTAGCCCATCCCCCCACAGTTAGAATCACTCCCTAGGACACACTTAAACCCTTGATCGCCCCCTAGTGTTTAACCCCTTCCCTGCCAGTGTCGTTTACACAGTAATCAGTGCATTTTTATAAAACTGATCGCTGTATAAATGACAATGGTCCCAAAATAGTGTCAAAAGTGTCCAATGTGTCCCCCATAAAATCGCAGATCGCCACCATTACTAGTTAAAAATAAATTATAATAAAAATGCTATAAAACTATCCCCTATTTTGTAGACGCTATAACTTTTGTGCAAACCAATCAATATACACTTATTGCGATTTTTTTTTTTTTTTTTTTTTTTTTACCAAAAATATGTAAAAGAATACATATCAGCCTAAACTGAGGAAAATAACATTTTGGATATATTTTTTAGGGATATTTATCATAGCAAAAAGTAAAAAATATTGCTTTTTTTTTAAAATTGTCGCTCTTTTTTTGTTTATAGCGCAAAAAATAAAAACCGCAGAGGTGATCAAATACCACCAAAAGAAAGCTCTATTTGTGGGGGAAAAATATGTCAATTTTGTTTGGATGCAATGTCACACAACTGCGCAACTGTCAGTTAAAACAACGCAGTGCCGAATCGCAAAAAGTGCTCTGGTCAGAAAGGGGGGTAAATTCTTCCGGGGCTGAAGTGGTTAAAAAAAAAAGGACACTGCACTTGAGGACATGTACAAAAAACAAAAAAACAAAAATTTGAAATTCCATTTGGCAGAGAGCAGCAATTTTAGCACTGCTTAAAGTGAAACATTAAAAATGCAAAACTCCATTAAACAACATGCCTGGGGGATGCCCTGGCGCTGCTTGTGAACCCGGCACATCTGTGCGACGTATACAACCCACTACAGCAACACCGACATTTTTACAAAGAAAAAAGTGTGTTTACATTATTAAACTGTTGGCAGGTCTGGCAAAATTTTTAAAGGGGGACCCCACACAAACAAACAAAAAAAAAAGCATGCCCCCCCCCCCCAAAAAAAATCCTATACCAGACCCTTGGGTCTGTTATGTACTTTACATAGGCACTCCAGGCAGAAACTAAAAATAAAAAGTGAAGTCACGGGATCTCAGTGATATCATTGACCACAGGACTGGGACAAGGGGTGGGCAGGAGGGACAGTTGCCCTGGGTTCATTGAAGCAAAAGGGGCAAAAAAAATGGATGCAGGGTGGTACACCCACTCTATGGCATGCATTAATAGTGAGGGAAAGGGGCGCAATTCTGTATCCTTGCCCTGGGGTGCTGGACAACCTTTCCTCGGCACTGATTGACCATATATGGTCATGTCCATACTTGGTGAGTGACTACTTTCGGGAGACTTCCCACCTTTGATTATATCCACTGTCATCCGTTTGACCCGTGTTTTGGAGAGAGCGAAGCAACCGGAACAGACATGTCTCTGTGTTTTATTTTTTGGTGGGTGGGCATCGGGCATGATTGATGGTGGATTTACATATCTGGACTTTTTTTAAATTTTGTTAACCACTTCAGCCCCAGAAGGATTTTCCCCCTTCATGACCGGGCAATTTTTTGCGATACGGCACTGCGTCGCTTTATCTGACAATTGCGCGGTCGTGCGACGCTGTACCCAAATAAAATGTCCTTTTTTTCCCCCACAAATAGAGCTTTATTTTGGTGGTATTTGATCACCTCTGCGTTTTTTTTTATTTTTTTGCGCTATAAACAAAAAAAACGATTTAGAAAAAAAAAAACGATATTTTTTTTTACTTTTTGCTATAATAAATATCCCCCCAAAATTTCTTCATCAGTTTAGGCCAATATATGTTCTTCTACATATTTTTGGTAAAAAAAAAAAATCACAATAAGCGTATATTGATTGGTTTGCGCAAAAGTTATAGCGTTGTCAGAAACCATAAAATCAGGCAGAAACAGAAGTACAGTTAAATCACAGTTGTTTAATAATAAAAGAACAAACATAGTCAAAACATAGCCAAAGTTCAGTAACCGGAACAGATAGTCAGCCAAGCCAGAAGTCAGGGATCAATGTAGAGGAACAGCAAGCAGGATCTGGAGCCAGAAGGGATGTCAGCAAAGCCAGTCTTGAAGGAGATGTCTCTGTGATGTTGACCAAGGCGAAGGCAGAGATCCACTGGGCTGAACGGCTTAAGTAGGCAGGACTGACGAGCAGGATATCATCAACAGCTGAGTACCTGTGGAGAGATAGGAGCTGGCAATTAGCCCACAGCTGAGCGGCCAGCTCAGAGAAGGAAGGGCTGAGCCCAGCCCTGACAAGCGTCTACAAAATAGAAAATACAAAAATTTTAATCAGTAACAGCCCTAAAAAATAGCCACTGATTACTGTATAAATGTCACTGGCAGGGAAGGGGTTAACACTAGGGGGCGATCAAGGGGTTAAATGTGTGTTGGTAACTGTATGGGGGAGGGGACTGACTGGAGGAGGAGAGAGATCGCTGTTCCTAATCACTAGGAACAGCAGATCTCTCTCTCCTCCCCTGTCAGAACTGAAAAGTGGAGAGACCTCCCCCTTATGGGAATTTAATGGCCCAAATAACAATATATCAGGGTAGGTTCATGAAAAGTTTTACAAAATTTATTGAAGTATAAATGTTAAAAGATTCAGTCAAAAAATGTCTATTAATGTGATTAATCAAATATAGACATATGGGGAACAGAAAAATTTGGCTCTAAAACGGTCCAAGAACTACCGTGATGACAACCACCATGGCAGAATAATAGACCACACCCAACGCGTTTCAGAAGCTTCTTCAGGGGTGTACAGGCGAATAGAGCAGGTTACTTCTACTATTTAAAAAACAAACAAAAATAAATAACATACAAGAGAAAAATAAATCTATGCACAAAATATAAAACCATTTGTTATTCAAGAACATCAAGGATAAATATAAATGGAAACTTACATGTTACCCAAATTAATGCAGATACGGTAAAACCTTGGTTTGAGAGCGTTTTGCAAGACAAGCAAATTTTTGAAATACATTTTGACTTGATATACAAGCGATGTCTTGATATAAGAGTACCATCATGTCACAACTGATTATAAAAGAGAAGAGAGGCGCCTCTACGTGTAGCAATACGGTTACATTTAATGAAGGTCCAACATTTAGCAACATATTAGACATGTGCAATTCGTTTCGTTTTTTTTTTGTTTTTCGTTAAAATTCGTTACATTCGTTCATTCGTTATCGTACAAATGAGCGAACGATTCGCTAAAAATTTTAACGAATAATGAATGTTTGAATCGAACGAATACGAAAAACAACGAAAATCTGAAATAACCAAATTAGAAACAACGAAAATACGAAAGAAGAAAATCCGAAAAACGAAAACAGGAACAACGAAAATCAAAATGAACGAAAAAATTCGTACATTCGTAACTTTTTTTTTCGATTCGTAATTTTCCGTGTCTCTTACAATGTAATAATAGCATACACATTACATAACATTATGAATTATGCTCCGATTACGAATCTACGAAAACAACGTTACGAAAGTACGAATAAATCAATCTTACGAAAGTACGAATGTAACGAAATCTACGGAAATACGAATGCGTCCGAATTTCGAATAAACGAAAATTAAACTAACGGAAAAACTAATCAACGAAAAAATAACTCTTACGAAAATACGAATCGTTACGAATACGAACACCGACGACTTACGAAATTACAAATCGTTACGAATCAACGGAAACGAAAGAAACGAAAATAAACAAATTTTTTCTATTGTGCACATGTCTACAACATATTGCTACACTTAGAGGCGCCTCTCTTCTCTTTTATACTCTGGAGCTCCTGCTGGATTTTGCTTCTAATCCCCTTGTGGAGGCTTCCATTTGTGGATGGACATTTTATGGTTACACAACCTCATCACATTGCTATAATCTTTGTTATATGGACATATTGTTATATTGACACCATCATTGGTATCAGTGGGAGGAATAGTACCCCATCATTGGTGCCAGTTGGGGGAATAGTGCCCCATCATTGGTGCCAGTGGGGGGAATAGTGCCCCATCATTGGTGTCAGTGGGGGGAATAGTGCCCCATCATTGGTGTCAGTGGGAGGAATAGTGCCCCATCATTGGTGTCAGTGGGAGGAATAGTGCCCCATCATTGGTGCCAGTTAGGGGAATAATGCCCCATCATTGGTGCCAGTTGGGGGAATAGTGCCCCATCATTGGTATCAGTGGGAGGAATAGTGCCCCATCATTGGTGTCAGTGGGAGGAATAGTGCCCCATCATTGGTGTCAGTGGGAGGAATGGTGCCCCATCATTGGTGTCAGTGGGAGGAATGGTGTCCCATCATTGGTGTCAGTGGGAGGAATGGTGTCCCATCATTGGTGTCAGTGGGAGGAATGGTGCCCCATCATTGGTGTCAGTGGGAGGAATGGTGTCCCATCATTGGTGTCAGTGGGAGGAATGGTGCCCCATCATTGGTGTCAGTGGGAGGAATGGTGTCCCATCATTGGTGTCAGTGGGAGGAATGGTGCCCCATCATTGGTGTCAGTGGGAGGAATGGTGTCCCATCATTGGTGTCAGTGGGAGGAATGGTGCCCCATCATTGGTGTCAGTGGGAGGAATGGTGCCCCATCTTTGGTGTAACTTTCATTTTACAATTTAAAAACATTTATTTTACTTTTTTTTACATGGAGGGACACCATGGATCTCTAACACTTTCATTGCCTAGATTGGGGGTCTCCAAACTTTCTAAACAAAGGGCCGGTTTACTGTCCTTCATACTTTAGGGGGGCCGGAAAAGGCCAATGGAAGTAGGAAATGCCCCAGTGTCAGTAGGAGTAAATACAATTACATACTGTATGTAATTGTATTTATGATGTGCACAATAGAAAAAATTTGTTTATTTTCGTTTCTTTCGTTTCCGTTGATTCGTAACGATTTGTAATTTCGTAAGTCGTCGGTGTTCGTATTCGTAACGATTCGTATTTTCGTAAGAGTTATTTTTTCGTTGATTAGTTTTTCCGTTAGTTTAATTTTCGTTTATTCGAAAATTCGGACGCATTCGTATTTTCGTAGATTTCGTTACATTCGTACTTTCGTAAGATTGATTTATTCGTACTTTCGTAACGTTGTTTTCGTAGATTCGTAATCGGAGCATAATTCATAATGTTATGTAATGTGTATGCTATTATTACATTGTAAGAGACACGGAAAATGACGAATCGAAAAAAAAAAAAGTTACGAATGTACGAATTTTTTCGTTCAATCCATTCGAAGTACGTTAAGCAGCGTAAGGGACACGGAAAATTACGTTAATATAATGTTCTTTTTCTGAAATGCAGTGTTCCTTCTACGCCAGATATACTTGGACACACACCTTCCAAAGAGTTCCACTTTTGTCTCATCGGTCCACAGAATGTTGTCCCAAAAGTCTTGGGGATCATCAAGATGTGTTGTGGAGAAATTGAGACGAGCTTTGATGTTCTTTTTGCTCAGCAGTGGTTTTCTCCTTGGAACTCTGCCATGCAGGCCATTTTTGCCCAGTCTTTTCCTGATGGTGGAGGCATGAACGCTGACCTTAACTGAGGCAAGTGAGGCCTGCAGTTCCTTGGACGTTGTTGTGGGGTCTTTTGTGACCTCTTGGATGAGTCGTCGCTGCGCTCTTGGGGTAATTTTGGGCGGCCGGCCACTCCTGGGAAGGTTCACCACTGTTCCATGTCTTCGCCATTTGTGGATAATGGCTCTCACTGTGGTTCGCTGGATTCCCAAAGCTTTGGAAATGGCTTTATAACCCTTTCCAGACTGATAGATCTCAATTACTTTCTTTCTCAATTGTTCCTGAATTTCTTTGGGTCTCGGCATGATGTGTAGCTTTTAAGGATCTTCTGGTGGACCTTACTGTGTCAAGCAGCTCCTATTTAAGTGATGCCTTGATTGTGAACAGGTGTGGCAATAATCAGGCCTGGGTGTGGCTAGAGAAATTGAACTCAGGTGTGGACAACCACAGTTATAGTATGTTTTAACAAGGGGGGCAATCACTTTTTCACACAGGGCCATGATGGTTTGGATTTTTTTTCACCTTTAATAATAAACACCTTCATTTACAAATTGCATTTTGTGTTTACTTGTGTTGTCCTTGACTATTGTTTAAATTGGTTTGATGTCCCGAAACACTTAAGTGTGACAAACATGCAAAGGAACAGGAAATGAGGAAGGGGGCAAACACTTTTTCACACCACTGTAGTGCCTGTAGTCAGTAGAAGGAGGAATAGTGTATCAGTGGGAGGAATAGTGCCCCATCATTGGTATCAGTGGGAGGAATAGTAATTCCCATAGACACACTCCTAAACCTTGTGGACGGCCTTCCCAGAAGAGTTGAAGCTGTTATAGCTGCAAAGGGCGGGGCCAACTCAATATTGAACCCTACGGACCAAGACTGGGAGGCCATTAACCACTTCCGAACCGCCGCACACCGATATACGTCCTAACTTTGAAGAGGAATAACGTTGTTATGGCAGCAGCTAGCTACCATAACCCCAAAATCCTCTTCTTCGGCAGGCGGTCCGGTTTCCGATAATAGTGGTCTCTGCAGCAGATTAGCCACAAAATCAGTTTTATCAGCGGTGGGAGAGCCCCCCCCCCCCCCCGCCGTGCTCCGGTGCCCTCCGCCGCTTACCGGAGCCCTCGGTAGCGATGGCATGGCGGCATTCTTAAAGGGACGTACCTGTATGCCCTTATGCCTGTCCGTGCCATTCTGCCGGCGTACATCGCCGGTCGGGAACCGGTTAAGTGGTTAAAGTTCATGTGCGTTTAAAGGCAGGTGTCCCAATACTTTTGACAATATAGTGTATTTGTTTTATGTTTCAATACATATTTCTGAATGTGGTCAGGATATTGGGTGAATGGCGGAGAAGCCCTAGTAAGCATCTCCCCAACCAAACCCCCCAAAAAAACTCGTCAGTTGAGAGAATGAGCGTAGCGGGCGGATGGCAGGTCTGTGTCCACTCTGCATATGTAGAGCAGACACAGATGCAGCCCTCCGATCTGCCCAGACAGAAGGGGACAGATCCCTTTGTGTTTTTAAAGCAGATCAGATTGCAGATAGGCGGGTGTAAGCAGACATGAGTCTGTTTACATCTGCCCCTCTATAGAGGTGAATGGGGGGTCTGATTGGGTCAGACAGACAGGCAGACCCGATCGGACCGATCGTGTGAAAGGGGACTAAGGCCCCTTTCACACTGATGTACAGCGGTTTACCCGCATCTCAACTGACCTCAATCTTCACTTCTTCCTCAGGATTCCTGCAGCTGGTTGCTGCTGTCCCCCAGGTGGTTATAACTGGTGGCTGCTGCTGGCTGTCCTCCAGGGCTGGTGAAGCTGGCTGGTACTGCTGGCGGGTACTGGTACTGCTGGTGGGTACTGGTACTGCTGGCTGGTACTGCTGGTGGGTACTGGTTCTGCTGGCTGAAACTGCTTGCTGCTACTGGTACTGCTGGCGGTTGCTGGTGGGTACTGGTGCTGCTGGTTGGTACTGGTACTGCTGGCTGGTACTGCTGGTGGGTACTGGTACTGCTGGTGGGTACTGGTACTGCTGGTGGGTATTGGTACTGCTGGCGGGTACTGGTACTGCTGGCGGGTACTGCTGGCTGGTACTGGTACTGATGGTGGGTACTGCTGGCTGGTACTGGTACTGCTGACTGGTACTGGTACTGCTGGCTGGTGCTGGTACTGGTGACTGGTACTGGTGGCTAGTACTGGTGGCTGGTACTGGTACTGTTGGTGGGTACTGATACTGCTGGATGGTACTGGTATTGCTGGCGGGTACTGCTGGCTGGTACTGGTACTGCTGGCGGGTACTGGTGACTGGTACTGGTGACTGGTACTGCTGGTGGGTACTGGTACTGCTGGCAGGTACTGCTGGCTGGTACTGGTACTGTTGGTGGGTACTGATACTGCTGGCTGGTACTGGTATTGCTGGCTGGTACTGGTACTGCTTGTGGGTACTGGTACTGCTGGCGGGTACTGGTGACTGGTACTGGTGACTGGTGGCTAGTACAGGTGGCTGGTACTGCTGGTGGGTACCGGTACGGCTGGCTGGTACTGGTGGTGGGTACTGCTGGCTGGTACTGGTACTGTTGGTGGGTACTGATACTGCTGGCGGGTACTGGTACTGCTGGTGGGTACTGGTACTGGTGGCTAGTACTGGTGGTGGGTACAGGTACTGCTGGCTGGTACTGGTGGCGGGTACTGCTGGCGGGTACTGGTACTGGTGGCTAGTACTGGTGGTGGGTACTGGTACTGCTGGCTGGTACTGGTGGCGGGTACTGCTGGCTGGTACTGGTACTGCTGGTGGGTACTGATACTGCTGGCAGGTACTGGTACTGCTGGTGGGTACTGGTACTTCTGGCTGGTACTGCTGGTGGGTACTGGTGACTGGTACTGGCATTGCTGGCTCTGGCACTGCTGGCTGCTGTCTGAGATCGCAGGAAGCATGCAGCTGCAGTACAGAGCTTCCTGTCACAGGCGGAGTACATTTGATATCACTCCGCCTGTGAAGGAGCCGGCGCTATACAGGAAGCATCGGCTCTGCTTCCTTTAGCGGCGGCTCCGTTGTTCGCGCTGATGCTCGGAGATGGCGGGTCGGGAACCCGCGATCAGGGCTTGCCGACCCGCCATCTCAGAGCAAGACGTGGCGGGCCACCTCGGATGGCGCCGCGGGCCACCAGTTGGGCACCCCTGTCTTAAGGGATCCACTAACTAAAGGAGATCCACCCACACTTACAGATCAGCAAATGGAAAAAGGTTGGGGGGTATTGCAACCAATCCAAAACGATTATCCAGAAAGATTCTCATAGATAATGCGACACTTTGAATTGACTTATAAAATGACTCCTACAAATCCTAAAAAAAAAACCACTAAAATGAAATCAAACACATAAAAACATAAATATAAAACGTTGTATTATTTTTGTTTCCATCCAAATAAACTAAAAAAGTATTTTTATGTAGCGGTCCGGCTTTATGTTGTCGCTGTAAAACCTCTCCAATTATCTACTAGAAGTTGTGCCTTGTGCCGGCGAGACGCCGACTGATTCTCGCTGGCGATGATGTGACCAATCCAGTGAACCGCACTGATAATTCAGCAGGCCGAGATTTAAAAATAGTATCAGCCAAGTGCTCTGATGTCCTCAAATTGTTCAGCGCCGGTCAGAAATTTCGAGATGTTCTTGGCTAATGAGCCAAGAAGTGAGTGAGAAAAGCAAAACGCAACTTTTCTTCGCAGCTTTCCCTTCATTCTGCGGATCAGCACAATGCAGCACATAAAGGTCAGGAAAAAAAGAGTTCCCAGGACTTCTCTATTCTCTTCTGTATAGAAAGTCTGAAAAGAGCGCCGGATCAATGAGCTGAGAGTCCAAAATAGACATGTGCAATTTGTTTCGTTTTAATTTGTTTCCCGTTAAAATTCGTTATATTCGTTCATTCGTTATCGTAAGAATGATTCGCTAAAAATGTTAACGAATAACGAATTATCGAATCGAACGAATATGAAAAACAATGAAAATCCGAAATAACCAAATTAGAAACAACGAAACTACTAAAGAAAAAAATCCGAAAAACGAAAACAGGAACAAAAATCAAAATGAACGAAAAAATTCGTACATTCGTAACTTTATTTTTTTTAGTTGAATTGGTAATTTTCCGTGTCTCTTACAATGGCGCTGCTTAACGTGCTTCGAATGGATTGAACGAAAAAATTCGTACATTCGTAACTTTTTTTTTTTTTTTTCGTAATTTTCCGTGTCTCTTAAGCCCCATACACACGGTCGGATTTTCGCATGGATTCTGTCCGATCGGACAATGTTGTTGAAAAATCCGACCGTGTGTATGCACCATCGGACAGTGTACGTCGGATTGTCCGACGGACAAAGTCCTATCTCCTGCTGGATAGATTTTTTGACAACACGGTCCGATCACACCAAATCCGATCGTGTGTAGCGAATTCCGACGGACAAAGTGCCACGCATGCTCAGATCACATTACAAGACCAAAGCTATTGGCTACTAGCCTCTACGTAGTCCCGTCGTAGGCAACAAACGTCACCACGTTCAGAATGATCGGATTTTCCAACAACTTTGTCCGACCGTGTGTACGCAACACCAACATCGGACAAAGTACGACGGACAGGATCCGACCGACCTGGTCCGCGGATAATCCGACCGTGTGTATGGGGCTTTACAATGGCGCTGCTTAACGTGCTTCGAATGGATTGAACGAAAAAATTCGTACATTCGTAACTTTTTTTTTTTTTTTTCGTAATTTTCCGTGTCTCTTACAATGGCGCTGCTTAAAGTGGTTGTATACCCTCTTAAACATTTTTTTTTTTTGGTAACTACCTGCAAGAGAAAGTCATAATGAGCTAGTATGACTAGCATACTAGCTCATTATGCATCACTTACCTTAGATCGGGGCCCCCGACGCCGTGTTCTTCTCCCCCTCCGGCCGCATCCATCTCAAAACAGATACCCTTCCGGGTATCGCCGCTCCGGCCAATCACAGCGACGCTGCGGCGCTGTGATTGGCCAGAGCGGCGAGGACGACGCTCCGCGCATGCGCGCGGGACACTTCAACTGCGGTGAGCCGCAGTTGAAGATGGGGATTAACCCTGTAAATGCACCGTTGTCTACGGCGCGCATGCGCCGTAGACAACGTTGTAAAAAGTTCTTTTCAAATATCTCCTAAACCGTGCAGGTTTAGGAGATATTTCTTGTACCTACAGGTAAGCCTTAATCTAGGCTTACCTGTAGGTGCAAGTTAATTTTTAGGGTATACAACCGCTTTAACGCGATTCGAATGGATTGAACGAAAAAATTCGTACATTCGTAACTTTTTTTTCCATTCGTAATTTTCCGTGTCTCTTACAATGTAATAATAGCATACACATTACATAAAATGATGAATTATGCTCCGATTACGAATCTACGAAAACAATGTTACGAAAGTACGAATAAATCAATCTTACGAAAGTACGAATGTAACTAAATCTACGAAAATACGAATGCGTCCGAAATTTCGAATAAACGAAAATTAAACTAACGGAAAAACGAATCAACGAAAAAATAACTCTTACGAAAATACGAATCGTTGCGAATACGAACACCGACGACTTACGAATTTACGAATCAACGGAAACGAAAATAAACTAATTTTTCTATTGTGCACATGTCTAGTCCAAAAACATTTACTACCGATGTTCATTCAGTAGGAGCCAGCGCGTTTTGGGGGTTAAAATAGCAGCCATAGCATGAAAAAGCTGAGCCCTGAAGAAAAGGGGTACCTTTGAGCCCAGAAAACGTGTTGGATGATTTATATTTCTAGATTGTAAGCTCTAATGAGCCGGGCCCTCTGATCCCTCCTGTGTTGTATTGTAATTGTACTGTCTTCCCTGATGTTGTAAAGAGCTGCGCAAACTGTTGGTACTTTATAAATCCCGTATAATAATAATAATAATAATATTGTCTTGCTGAAAGAACCCAGTATTACCCAGTTGTGGGCACTGGGCATGCTACACACGACCAAAAAAAGTAATCAAAGTATACAGGGCATGCTGAGCTTGTGTCCTGCGGCTGTGCTCCCCTCCCCCCTCCCTCCCCAGCAGGCAATTCCGGGTTCCCAACATGAAACCAGAAAGTTGCTGGGTAAATACAGCAGCTTTATAAACTGAAGCGCTCAAAAGAAGGACTTTATTAATACTGTTCAGATGTGAAATAAAAAGGGATACAAAGTAACATTGTTTACAAACATTGATCAGACAGGAGATAGAGAGATACAAAGTAACATTGTTTATAAACATTGATCAGGAGATAGAGAGATACAGAGTAACTTTGTTTATAAACAACGATCAGGAAATAGAAATACATAAAGTAACATTGTTTTTAATTATTGATCAGACAGGAGATTGAGAGCTACAGAGTAACATTGTTTATAAACATTGATCAGAACAGAGATACAAAGTAACATTGTCTACAAACAGTGATCAGACAGGAAACAAAGAGATACAAAATAACATTGTTTATAAAGATTAGACATGCGCACAATAGAAACATTTTTTATTTTCGTTTCGTTTCTTTCGTTTCCATTGATTCGTAACGATTCGTAAATTCGTAAGTCGTCGGTGTTCGTATTCGTAACGACTCGTATTTTCGTAAGAGTTATTTTTTTCGTTGATTCGTTTTTCCGTTAGTTTAATTTTCGTTTATTCGAAATTCGGACGCATTCGTATTTTCGTAGATTTAGTTACATTCGTACTTTCGTTAGATTGATTTATTCGTACTTTCGTAACATTGTTTTCGTAGATTCGTAATCGGAGCATAATTCATAATTTTATGTAATGTGTATGCTATTATTACATTGTAAGAGACACGGAAAATTAAGAATCGAAAAAAAAAAGTTACGAATGTACGAATTTTTTCGTTGAATCCATTCGAAGCACGTTAAGCAGCGCCATTGTAAGAGACACGGAAAATTACGAATCGCAAAAAAAAAAAAGTTACAAATGTACGAATTTTTTCGCTCAATCCATTCGAAGCACGTTAAGCAGCACCATTGTAAAGCCCCATACACACGGTCGGATTTTTGCATGGATTCTGTCCGATCGGACAATGTTGTTGAAAAATCAGACCGTGTGTAGGCACCATCGGACAGTGTACGTCGGATTGTCCGACGGACAAAGTCCTATCTCCTGCTGGATAGATTTTCCGACAACACGGTCCGATCACACCAAATCCGATCGTGTGTACGGTTGTCCGACCGGACAAAGTGCTACGCATGCTCAGATCACATTACAAGACCAAAGCTATTGGCTACTAGCCTCTACGTAGTCCCGTCGTAGGCAACAAACGTCACCACGTTCAGAATGATCGGATTTTCCGACAACTTTGTCCGACCGTGTGTACGCAAAACCAACATCGGACAAAGTATGACGGACCTGGTCCTCGGATAATCCACGCGTGTGTATGGGGCTTAAGGGACACGGAAAATTACCAATTCAACAAAAAAAAAAAAGTTACGAATGTACGAATTTTTTCGTTCATTTTGATTTTCGTTGTTCCTGTTTTCATTTTTCGGATTTTCTTCTTTCGTAGTTTCGTTGTTTCTAATTTGGATATTTCGGATTTTCGTTGTTTTTCGTATTCGTTCGATTCGAACATTCGTTATTCGTTAAAATTTTTAGCGAATCGTTCGTTCATTCGTATGATAACGAATGAACGAATATAACGAATTTTAACGAAAAACGAAAAAAAAATAAACGAATTGCACATGTCTAATAAAGATTGATCATAAGAAAAGAGGAAGGAAAGACCTACCAAGAAGATCGCAGTAATGCCCCGGTCGGAATTTCCGACGGAAAATGTCCTATTGGACCATGTTGTCGGAAAATCCGCCCGTGTGTGGGCTCCATCGGACTTTTTCCGATCGTTTTGAGATCCTGCTCTCAAATTTTCCGACAACAAAGTCCGATTGGACTTTTTCCGATCGTGTGTAGCGAATTCCGATGGACAAAGTGCCACGCATGCTCAGATCACATTACAAGACCAAAGCTATTGGCTAGTGGCTACTAGCCTTTACGTAGTTCCGTCATACGCAACGAACGTCACCACGTTCAGAATGATCGGATTTTCCGACAACTTTGTCCGACCGTGTGTATGCAACACCAGAGTCGGACAAAATCCGTCGGAAAAAATCCGACGGATTTTGTGGTCGGAATTTCCGACCGTGTGTACGGGGCATAAGTGAACAGTACGGTTGAATTAATTCATTTTAGTTAGAAAAAAACACACCATAGTATCAAATATAACAAAATACAGAGAATAACGGTCTGAGTATAACCTTCCAAGATAATTAAAAAGACAACATTGTCATTAAAAAGAGAGGAGTCACATCTGCGCAATTCATCCACCCAATCAGACACACACTCAGCTCAAAGGATAAGAATTGGTTGAAGTATTGTGTAACAATATATTGCATATACTCCCATCCTCCTTCCTAATTGGTCAGTAGTGCTCAATGTGTCTGATTGTGTGGATGTATTGCGCAGATGCGACTCCTCTTTTTAATGACATAAAATGTGTTCTCTTACTGCGATCTTCTTGGTAGGTCTTTCCTTCCTCTGTCCTTATATGCGTTTTTTGTGGTCGCATGGACTGCGCCATGCAGCTGATACTACATGGTGAAAGGTTGAAGTAATTATTATATAAATATTATTTACGTTAGTTGTATACTAAGAGTGCGGTAGATCCGGGCACCACAAAGTATTTTTTCTTTATATACATTGATCAGACAGGAAACAAAGAGATACAAAGTAACATTGTTTACAAACATTGAACAGATGGGAGATAAGGAGATACAATGTAAAATTGTTTTTAATCATTGATCAGACCAGAGATAGAGAGATACAAAGTAACATTGTTTTATAAACATTGATCAGACCGGAGATAGAGAGATACAAAGTAACATTGTTTATAATCATTGATCAGACCGGAGATAGAGAGATACAAAGTAACATTGTTTATAAACATTGATCAGACGGGAGATAGAGAGATACAAAGTAACATTGTTTATAAACATTGATGAGACAAGAGATAGATACAATGTAACATTGTTTATAAACATTGATCAGACCGGAGATAGAGAGATACAAAGTAACATCGTTTATAAACATTGATCAGATGGGAGATAGAGAGATACAAAGTAACATTGTTTATAAACATTGATTCAATAAGAGATACAAAGTAACATCATTTATAAACATTGATCAGACTGGAGATAGAGAGATACAAAGTAACATTGTTTATAAACATTGATCAGACTGGAGATAGAGAGATACAAAGTAACATTGTTTTATAAACATTGATCAGACCGGAGATAGAGAGATACAAAGTAACATTGTTTATAAACATTGATGAGACAAGAGATAGATACAATGTAACATTGTTTATAAACATTGATCAGACCGGAGATAGAGAGATACAAAGTAACATCGTTTATAAACATTGATCAGACGGGAGATAGAGAGATACAAAGTAACATTGTTTATAAACATTGATCAGACAGGAGATAGAGAGATACAAAGTAACATCGTTTATAAACATTGATCAGACCGGAGATAGAGAGATACAAAGTAACATTGTTTATAAACATTGATCAGAGAAGAGATACAAAGTAATATTGTTTATAAACATTGATCAGACCAGAGATAGAGAGATACAAAGTAACATTGTTTATAAACATTGATCAGACG
The DNA here is from genome assembly GCA_028564925.1 of Lithobates sylvaticus. Lineage (NCBI taxonomy): Eukaryota > Metazoa > Chordata > Amphibia > Anura > Ranidae > Lithobates > Lithobates sylvaticus. The sequence goes on from CM053028.1 coordinate 13,985,386, forward strand.
GGAGATAGATAGATACAAAGTAACATGAATGGTTTGTATTTACTCAGTTTTATTCATCTGCAGAACAAAGAATGAGCTTTAATCTTCATATGATGTCAGTTAAAGTAACCCAACAAGTAAATGAAAAAAAATAGTGAAATTTGTCTATATTTAATCCCTTTTAACCATTTTTTTTACCCTAATCAGCCCTAATTATTACCTTTATCCCCATCTCCCTTCAACTATTATTAACCATTATTATTTAAACTTTGTTGTCCTTTTTTTTTGTGTCTCCTTAAAAAAAAAAGAAAAAAAATATGTTCATTTGCAAACATGCTTTTTACCAGAAACCTAATTTTCTCGTTATTTTTCTTGTCAAATTTGTTTATTGAATTTTAACAATTAGTATTTATAAGTACATAATGGTGGCAGCAAAAGAAAAGATCACATAGATGGTAATAATATTGAGTTGTAGTTCCAACATAAACTAAAAGTAGTTTAACTAAAACAATTTTAGCGTGGATCTAACTACTCAAAAGATTGCGTCATACATTGTATAAGAGAGGATAAAACCAACTTATATCAGGTTAATATAAGATGACCTCAGATAAAAAAATAAAAAAAGGTCTTAATTATTATCAAAAGTATAGTTTTTAACCGCTTCCCGACCGCCTCCTGCACATATACGTCGGCAGAATGGCACGGCTAGGCAAAACCACGTACAGGTACGTGGCCCTTTAATTGCCTAGCCGCGGGTCGCGCGCGCGACCCGGTCGGGAGCTCCGTGACCACGGCCGCGGGACCAGCGGACCCGATCGCTGCTGGTGTCCCGCGATCGGGTCACGGAGCTGAAGAACGGGGAAAGAGGTTTGTGTAAACAAACCTCTTCCCGCGCTTCCGACTCTGCCTGTCATTGATCGGCTGTTCCCGGTCATCGGGAAAGCCGATCAGTGACGTCAGACGTCAGCCCCGCCCCCTAATGTAAAAAAAAAAACACACACGTCACAGCCCATAACCCCTCCCCCTAGTGGTTAACTCTTTCACTGCCACTGTCATTTATACAGGAATCAATGCATTTAAATAGCACTGAATAATGTATAAATGACAATGGTCCCAAAAATGTGTCAAAAATGTCCGATGTGTCCGCCATAATGTCGCAGTCACAATAAAAATCGCTGATCGCCGCCATTACTAGTAAAAAAAAAAATATTAATAAAAATGCTATAAAACGATCCCCTATTTTGTAAACGCTATAACTTTTGCGCAAACCAATCAATAATCGCTAATTGCGTTTTTTTTTTTTTCCCAAAAATATGTAGAAGAATACGTATCGGCCTAAACTGAGGAAAAAAAACGTTTTTTTATATATTTTTTGGGGATATTTATTATAGCAAAAAATATTGCATTTTTTTTCAAAATTGTCGCTCTATTTTTGTTTATAGCGCAAAAAATAAAAACCGCAGGGGCGATCAAATACCACCAAAAGAAAGCTCTATTTGTGGGGAAAAAAAGGACGCCAATTTTTTTAGATACTGTAGGGAAGAAAGAAATGAGAGGTAGTAGGGGTCACTGGGGTCACCGGGGTCATCGGGGTCATTTTCTCGTCATTTTAAACAGGACAAATTATAAAATAAAATTTATAGTTGTTACCTACAATAATGCCCTCAGATCATCGGTGTGACACTTTTGTATTTGGACTTTGAATGTGTAACTAAACGTGCGGCCTCCTGTTTTTATTGGTCCCCTGTTTTTAGAGGAACCCTATTTTTAGAGGTGCTTTTTTTTTAGAGGTCCTCTGTTTTTAGAGGTGACCTGTTTTTAGTGGTCCCCTGTTTTTATTGGTCCCCTGTTTTTAGAGGAACCCTGTTTTTAGAGGAACCCTGTTTTTAGAGGTCCCCTGTTTTTAGAGGAACCCTGTTTTTTAGAGGTCCCCTGTTTTTAGAGGTCCTCCGTTTTTAGGGGTCCTCCGTTTTTAGGGGAACCCTGTTTTTAGAGGTCCTCTGTTTTTAGAGGTCCCCTGTTTTTTGAGGTCCCCTGTTTTTAGAAGTCCTCCGTTTTTAGGGGAACCCTGTTTTTGGAGGTCCTCTGTTTTAGAGGTCCCCTGTTTTTAGAGGAGACCCTCTTAAAAGCCTTAAACCGACCACGGGAACTCTTCAAACTAGTCGTCCAGACTATGAACCCCACCTGCCTTGAGCCCCTAGGAAACGAAACTCAAGAATACTGCAACAAATTATCCGATTTTTTCATCAACAAAATAGACAACATTCAGAAAATAATTCAACAAAAAAAAAACAACAACCAGCTATACTCAACTCAACCCAGGTAAGGAATTTTACATCCACAGCGCACAAGCACCACATTTTTCACATACCCCGATCACAACGGATGAAACCAAAGATGTCATCAAGAGCCTCCGAGACAGCACCTCGCCAAACGACATCATCCCCACAAAACTCTTGAAAGAATGCTCCGACATTCTGGCCCCCGCTATCACACATCTAGTAAATCAGTCGTTCAAAGAAGGATTGGTTCCGAATTCCCTCAAGCAAGGCATCATCAAACCATTACTAAAGAAACCCAACCTCGACCCCAAAGATCCGAACAATCGCAGACCGGTAACAAGCCTGAACACCATTTCCAAGATCATGGAGAAAGCCGTAGTACAACAGCTTCAACTTCATCTGGACACACACAAGCTCCTGGACCCACTACAATTGGGCTTCCGCCCAGGCCATGGCACAGAAACGGCACTTCTGAAAATATGGGATGACGCCCTAGAAGCAGCGGATGATTAAGAATCGTGTCTTCTGGTATTGCTGGATCTCAGTGCGGCGTTCGACACAGTGGACCACAACATGCTTCTCAGCCGCCTCAAGGAAGTGGCAGGAGTTACAGATGGAGATCCGCCATGGTTTGCTTCCTTCTTAGGAAACCGGTCACAAACAGTGAAACTAGGAGCCTTCACTTCGGAAACTCGGGCAATCACTTATGGAGTCCCTCAAGGATCACCATTGTCACCAGTTCTCTTCAACATTTACATCCGGCCACTCTTCAAAATTATTAGCAAATCGGATCTGTGCTTCCACTCATACGCGGACGACACTCAACTGTACTTCCGGATCACCGGACAAAAAGACCAATACCAGGAACTAGGAAAATGTCTCACATTGATAGATGACTGGATGACCACTAGCTCCCTCAAACTAAATGGATCAAAAACAGAACTACTGCTCCTCGACGCAAACCGAAGGAAAAAAAACAAAGACCCCTTGGACACCACCAACCATCTTGGGACAGACCATCCTTCCAAGCAACAAAGCCAAAAGCCTCGGAGTCATCTTTGATTCAGAGATGACCATGGAGGCACAAATAGGATCCGTAATCAGCGGATCCCACCATCTCCTTCGCCTGCTACGCAGACTCATCCCCTTCATCCCGGAAAAGGAAAAAGCAGTAGTAGTAGGAACGATCATCAATTCGCGTCTCGACTACGCAAACTCCCTCTACATAGGATTACCGGATTACCAGATTGCGCGCCTTCAAATCGTCCAAAACACAGCAGCAAGATTAGTCACCGGAAAGAAACCTTGGGAATCCATCTCTCCATCCCTAAGGATGCTCCATTGGCTCACGGTAAAAGATAGGATCACATTCAAGACCCTCTGCCTCACCCACAAATGTACACAAGGAAATGCGCCTCAATACCTTTGTGAGAAAATAGAAAAATACATACCAAATCGCAGCCTTCGATCGACAAACCAAAATCGCCTTCTCATCCCCAAAGCTCGATACAAATCGAAGGGAGAATGAAGATTCGCAGTCCAAGGACCCCGGCTATGGAACGCTCTACCAAACAACATCCGCTTGGAAGAAAACCATCGGGCCTTCAGAAAAAAACTCAAGACCCACCTCTTCTAAACGTGGCATCCCAACAAGAGCAGACAAGCGCCTTGAGGCGATTCAGTTCGCAGTTGCAGCGCTATACAAATCATTCATTCATTCATTCATTCATTTTAGAGTTCCCCTGTTTTTAGAGGAACCCTGTTTTTAGAGGAACCCTGTTTTTTAGAGGAACCCTATTTTTAGGGGAGCCCTGTTTTTAGAGGTCCTCCGTTTTTAGGGGAACCCTGTTTTTGGAGGTCCTCTGTTTTAGAGGTTTCCTGTTTTTAGAGGAGACCTGTTTTTAGAGTTCCCCTGTTTTTAGAGGAACCCTGTTTTTAGAGGTCCCCTGTTTTAGAGGAACCCTGTTTTTAGATGAGCCCTGTTTTTAGAGGTCCCCTGTTTTTAGAGGAACCCTGTTTTAGAGGAACCCTGTTTTTAGATGAGCCCTGTTTTTAGATGAACCCTGTTTTTGAGGAACCCTGTTTTTAGAGGAACCTGTTTTTTTAGAGGAACCCTATTTTTAGGGGAGCCCTGTTTTTAGAGGTCCTCTGTTTTTAGAGGTCCTCCGTTTTTAGGGGTCCTCTGTTTTTAGAAGTCCTCCGTTTTTAGGGGAACCCTGTTTTTGGAGGTCCTCTGTTTTAGAGGTCCCCTGTTTTTAGAGGAGACCTGTTTTTAGAGTTCCCCTGTTTTTAGAGGAACCCTGTTTTTAGAGGTCCCCTGTTTTAGAGGAACCCTGTTTTTAGATGAGCCCTGTTTTTAGATGAACCCTGTTTTTTAGAGGAACCCTATTTTTAGGGGAGCCCTGTTTTTAGAGGTCCTCTGTTTTTAGAGTTGCCCTGTTTTTAGAGGTCCTCTTTTTTTAAAGTCCCCTGTTTTTATAGGTCCCCTGTTTTAAGAGGTCCTCCGTTTTTAGGGGTCCTCCGTTTTTAGGGGAACCCTGTTTTTAGAGGAACCCTGTTTTTAGAGGTCCCCTGTTTTTAGAGGAACCCTGTTTTTAGAGGTCCCCTGTTTTTAGAGGTCCTCCGTTTTTAGGGGAACCCGGTTTTTAGAGGTCCCCTGTTTTTAGAGGCCCCCTGTTTTTAGAGGAACCCTGTTTTTTAGAGGTCCCCTGTTTTTAGAGGTCCCCTGTTTTTAGAGGTCCTCCGCTTTTAGAGGAACCCTGTTTTTAGAGGTCCCCTGTTTTTAGGGGAACCCTGTTTTTAGAGGTCCCCTGTTTTTAGAGGTCCCCTGTTTTTAGAAGAGCCTCGTTTGTGTTTAAAGGCAGCCTTGGTCGATCTTCTCCAATCAGGATCCATTGATGAGTGGAATCCGTCACCTCGGGTACACAGATCCGTATTCGCTCGTAGTGCGGAGGAATGCCATCATCTGTCATAACGCAGCCCCGTCTTCCCTGTCAGATTGTGACCTCCATTGTGTATTGCCGGAGGGCTCTACACCTCGGAATTGATGGGATTCAGGTAAATAGACCTCAGATGTCGGCACTGTGAAGTCTATATGGTGCAGTTAATTGTTAATTATATAAAAGTCGACATGAATGAATTATCTTGTGATGAAGTTTGATACACGGTGATGTCTTCGCTTCATTACAAGTGTGATGTGAGTGGAAGGTGACCTCCGCCCCTTCCATGGTGATTACTTGTCTTTATAAATAGGACGGGGGTCTTAAAGGGGATGTACCGGATCATTTATACCTTTTTGTTTTTCTATGATTAATGTAATCTTATCAACACGTGTCAATGTCCCCCCCCCCCCCCCCCCCCGGCCAATTCTAACACTTCTCACATATACACTCACTGGCCACTTTATTAGGTACACCTATCCAATTGCTCGGTAACACAAATTGCTAATCAGCCAATCACAAGGCAGCAACTCAATGCATTTAGGCACCTAGACGTGGTGAACACGACTTGCTGAAGTTCAATTTGAGCACCAGAATGGGGAAGAAAGGGGATTGAAGTGACTTTGAACGTGGCATGGTTGTTGGTGGCAGACGGGCTGGTCTGAGTATTTCTGGGATTTTTCACACACAACCATCTCTCGGGTTTACAGAGAATGGCGGGAAAAAAGAGAAAATATCCAGTGAGCGGCAGTTGTTTGGAGGAAAATGCCTTGTTGATGTCAGAGGAGAATGGGCAGACTGGTTCCAAATGATAGAAAGGCGACAGTAACTCAAATAACCACTCGTTACACCCAAGGTATGCAGAATACCATCTCTTGATGCACAACACATCGAATCTTGAAGCAAATGGGCTACAGAAGCGGAAGACCACACCGGGTGCCACTCCTGTCAACCAAGAACAGGAAACTGAGGTTACAATTGGCACAGGATCACCAAAATTGGACAATAGAAGATTGGAAAAGCGTTGCCTGGTCTGATGAGTCTGGATTTCAGCTGCGACATTCAGATGGTGGGGTCAGAATTTGGGGCATGGATCCATCCTGCCTTGTATCACGGTTCAGGCTGGTGGTGGGGGGGTAATGGTGGGGGTGGGGGGTGTAATGGTGTGGTGGGGGGATATTTTCTTGGCACACTTTGGGCCCCTTAGTACCAATTGATCATGGTTTATACACCACGGCCTACCTGAGTATTGTTGCTGACCATCTCCATCCCTTTATGACTACAGTGTCCCCATCTTCTGATGGCTCCTCCCAGCAGGATAATGCACCACGTCACAAAGCTCCAATCATCTCACCACTGGACAATGAGGTCACTGTCCTCCAATGGCCTCCACACTCACCAGATCTCATCCAATAGAGCACCTTTGGGATGTGGTGGAACGGGAACTTGGCATCATGGATGTGCAGCTGACAAATCTGCAGCAACTGTGTGATGTTATCAGGTCACTATGGAGCAAAATCTCTGAGGAACGTTTCCAACACCTTGTTGTATCTATGCCACGAAGCAGTAGTGGCTGGCACTCAAAATATTTGGGAGGGCACAAACAAACTGAAAAAAACAAACAAAAACAAAACATCAATAGCAGAATTGCAGCCTCACTGTGCCCATTAAAAGTTGCCACTGTGACCCCCCAATATGGAGGCCAAGGTGCCAACTCACTTTCGTATGGACATCATAGACCTCTCTGTATTCGGGGCTCTAGCGGCAGCCATAGGTCATTTTACAGTGGTGGCCCATGCATTAAGGGTGCAGGGGCACCGCCACCTCTCTCCTGCCATCCCTCTATCACCAATAGATTGATTCATGCATTGCATGAATCAATCTATAGCCGTCGCTGCCACCCCCTATCCAGGCGTCCGGCCCCTTTTTGGGCGCAGGGCGCCTGAAATACAGCGGCGGAGGGTGTTTTTGAAGCACCTGATTAGAGCCATAGGCTCTAATAGGCATCAAAAAGGGGACCTGCGAGCGCCATGCTGGGCCCTTGCAGGTCACTCAGCTGTGTTAGGAAAGCGAATAGTCATTTTCTTTTCTAATACTAAACCGGAGTAGGAGCATTCGCCCTGAAGGGCTATCCTGGAGCGGTGGTTATCTCTTCCTACTAAACCGCCTCTCCGCCAATCAGGTGCTCGGGTCTGTTACCTGTCACCTGATTGGCTGAAACGACAGGCGCCGATATTGGATGCCTATCAGGAGGAAAGGACGGGAGATGAGGACAGAAGGAGACACATGGAGGACCCCGCTCGTCGCCGTCACCCGCTGCCCCACCAAGACAGGGTAACTGGTGGGCAGATGGCGAGCGGTTGGGGGTTACACTGGGGACATTCAAGGGCACACTGGCATCATTTGATGGCCACACTGGCAGCATATGATGGGCACACTGGCAGCGTTTGGCATGGTTGCAGTGTTTGATGGTACAGTGGCAGCGTTTGATGGGCACAGTGGTGGTGTTTGGCACAATGGCTGCGTTTTATGGGCACAGTGGCAGCATTTGATGGCCACACAGGCAGCATTTGATGGGCACACTGGCAGAATATGATGGGCACACTGGCAGAATATGATGGGCACACTGGAAGCAAATGATGGGCACACTGGTAGCGTTTGTCACGGTGGCAGCGTTTGATGGTACAGTGGCATAGTTTGATGGGCACAGTGGTGACGTTTGGCACAGTGGCTGCGTTTGATGGGCACACAGGCAGCATTTGATGGGCACACTGGCAGAATATGATGGGCACACTGGCAGCAATTAATGGGCACACTGGCAGCATATGATGGGCACACTGGCAGCGTTTGTCACGGTGGCAGCGTTTGATGGTACAGTGGCATTGTTTGATGGGCACAGTGGTGACGTTTGGCACAGTGGCTGCGCTTGATGGGCACAGTGGCAGCATTTGATGGCACAGTGGCAGTGTTTGATGGCACAGTGGCAGCATTTAATGGGCACAATGGCAGTGGTTAATGGGCACAGTGGCAGCGTTTGGCACAGTGGCTGCAATTGATGGCACAGTGGCAGCATTTAAGGGCACAGTGGCAGCGTTTGATGGCACAGTGGCTGCAATTGATTTTTTTTCAAAATATTTTGCGCCCCCCCCCCCAAAAAAATTTGGAGCACCAGCCGCCACTGACTAATACCAGTTTGGGTGGTTATCGAAGATGTCTTTTTCAACATCTTGTTGAGTTTAGCCTTGGCATGTTATCCCTGTGTGGATGCAGCGCCCAGGTTCTCCCCACAAACTCCACCCCGTGCGCTCACCTTAGAAGCACCGCGCACCCATAAAGTCGGCAGCAGAAAATGCTGTCCTGCAACACTCGAGTGGTTCCAATTTTCCGATTTTTATTTTTTATTCGGAATATCCATTTCTCCTCATAGAGAAGTCCTCGCCGACGAGGTTATCATCGTAAGTTCTCATCTCCTTTCGCGTGCACGTTTCAGCATCGCTGCGCCCCTGTAAATGTCAGCCCCGTGTTCCTCTCTATATTCCGTCTCCCTGCAGCCTGGCCTCATATCATTTTATGTTGGAATGCATTACTCCGGGCCCCATCCGCCGCGCACTGCTTTGCATTTAAAGTGACTAATAGGCTGATATGTAATTTCTCCATTTCAGAAAATGGTATATCTCATTCCAGGTACCTGGACGGTGGCGGGAGCGAGGCAGAGAGCGAACGGCGACAATTTCTCCATATCAGAGGGAAATGATTCCGAGTGTGAAAAAAAAAAAACAAGATTTTGTCGGCATGAAATGTCACTAAGTCTGCATGTGGCGTGTCTGAATTCCTGAACGCACAGATCATCGCTACTTTCCAGTGCCAAACCGTGTCATGTGCTACATATAGGTTACAGGCCATGGTGAGGGGTACCCCACACCCAGTGCCAAGACATGGTCATCTACAGCCCAGGGTGAACAGGCCAAATTGTGTGCCCCCCCCCCCCCAAAATGCACTAATTTGCATGCTTACCCTCTAAGCATAAATTCCTCCTCCCAATACAAATCCAATTCCCCATAATGATATCCCCCATCTCAGCAAAAATCTTTGCCCCCCCCAGCTCAAATCCTCTCTCTACCCAGCACAAATCCCCCCCCCCCCCCCCCTCACAAAAAAAAATTCCCCCTCCTAGCACAAATCTCCCAGGCCATGGTTGTGGGGAAGAGGCCCTTGTCCCAGATTCTGATAAGCTCACAGATCCCCACAACCACCAGGCCAGGGTTGTGGGGATGAGGCCCTTTTCCTCATAAACATGGGGACAGGGTCCTATTTTAGGGGAATCCCTCCTGGCAGGCCAAAGGAGCCTAGTATGGAATTTGAGGAGGACCACACACTTTTTTGTTGTTGTTGTGGGGTCCTCTTAACAGGCTGGGTCAAGATATCCCTCAGACATGTTATTTAAATACAGTCTGACTAGGAACACCTACTCCTCCAGACAGACATCCACCCATCAGTGCACTCAGGGCTCTGGAGAGGAGTACTGAGGCTGGGTACTGTGATGTTTTCAGGAAGCTATATACAGCCCCCTGTTGTCCCCTCCCACCAGCCATGATCTGCCTGCATCTAAAATAAGGCCTGCATTGCAAGGAGAAGCACAGAGACCCAGTGATGATGTCACTGAGTGTAAACAAAGGCTTGCATTGCATAGAAAAGAACAGAGACCCAGTGATGACGTCACTGAGTCTAAAATAAGGTATGTCATATAAAACAGAAAAGATTTATTGAAAAATGTCAGTAGTATGTTGATGATAGGGGGAAAGGGGGGGGGGGGTAGGGAAGTCAAAACCAGCTGTTCTCAAAGCAGCCAAATGCTCATCTAAAGATGTCATGGCCTACTTCTGAATAGTAACAGTACACTTGCAAAATTAGAGGTCCCCTTTAGGACAAAGCAGGGAGAGCCTTGGAGCCATACCATGGTGTCCCCCTGGGGTCCTCTCTGTTTAAGTCCCTGAAAATACTTTGAGGTGTATTTTTAGTCTCCGATAAGCTCGCAGACCCTCACAACCTCCAAGCCAGGGCTGTGGGGAAGAGACCCTTATCTTACATTTGGATAAACTCACAGACCCCCACAACCTCCAAGCCAGGGTTGTGGGGAAGAGGCCCTTATCTTAGATTTGGATGAACTCACAGACCCCCACAACCTCCAAGCCAGGGTTGTGGGGAAAAGGCCCTTGTCCCAGATTCCGATAAGCTAGTAGACCCCCACAACTACCAAGCCAGGGTTGTGGGGAAGAGGCCCTTGTCCCAGATTCCAATAAGCTAGCAGACCCCCACAACCTCCAAACCAGGGTTGTGGGGAAGAGGCCCTTTTCTTTGATTTCAATAGGCTTGTAGACCCCCCACAATCACCAAGCCAGGGTTGTGGGGAAGAGGCCCTTGTCCCAGATTCCAATAAGCTAGCAGACCCCCACAACCTCCAAACCAGGGTTGTGGGGAAGAGGCCCTTGTCTTAGATTTCAATAAGCTTGTAGACCCCCCACAATCACCAAGCCAGGGTTGTGGGGAAGAGGCCCTTGTCCCAGATTCCAATAAGCTAGCAGACCCCCACAACCTCCAAACCAGGGTTGTGGGGAAGAGGCCCTTGTCTTTATATTTCAATAAGCTTGCAGACCCCCACAACCTCCAAGCCAGGGTTGTGGGGAATGGGCCCTTGTCTTAGATTTCAATAAGCTTGCAGACCCCCACAACCTCCAAGCCAGGGTTGTAGGGAATGGGCCCTTGTCTTAGATTTCAATAAGCTTGCAGACCCCCACAACCTCCAAGCCAGGGTTGTGGGGAATGGGCCCTTGTCTTAGATTTCAATAAGCTTGCAGACCCCCAAAACCACCAAGCCAGTGTTGTGGGGACGAGGCCCTTGTCCCAGATTCTGATAAGCTCACAGACCCCCACAACTACGGAGTCTAAAATAAGGTATGTAATGTAATGTAAAACAGAAAAGATTTGATGAAAAATGTCAGTATCATGTTGATGATGGGGAGAGGGGGGGGGGGGGGGTATGGAAGGCAAAACCGGCCGTTCTAAAAGCAGCCACATGCTCATCTGAAAATGTCATGGCCTACTTCTAAATAGGAGCACTTGAAAAGTGACAGGTTCCCTTCAGGATGAAGCTGGGAGAGCCTTGGAGCCGTACCATGGTGTCCTCCCCCCCTCCCCCCGGGTCCTTTCTGTTTAAGTCCCTGCAAAAAACTTTGAGGTTTATTTTTAGACTAAGAAAAAGAAAAATGAATGTAGAAGAAAAAAAAATGGTCGTTTTGTGTTTCTAAATGATCGTACGCCGGTACGCGGCGAGGGGGACGCTTTCATAAACGCCATCCGCCGGGATTAATTAGGAACTGATCTTTCGTGGAATATGGAGTTTAAAGAAAAAATTATGTTTTGGGGATGAATTTTCTTTCCTGGCTTCCTCGGAAAAAGGAAATTTGTTAATTAAAGCCGCTGGGACTCGCAATTTAGCCCGCAGGTTCCTGACGGAACGATAATGGCTCCTCTGCTGCAGGTAGGAGTGTGCGTCATTCACGCCAACTGCACCAAAAAGAAAAAGCAGAACGGCGTGATATAATCAGCGACTGTGTAGTGTATCGGTGTGCCGAATCCACGGCAAGTTATAGTACATTCCACCATCAGATATATTGTTACATTGTTAACCACTTCAATACCGGCACTTTTACCCCCTTCCTGCTCAGGTCAATTGTCAGCCTTCAGCACTCTCACACTTTGCGCTGTCATGCAACCCTGTACCCAAATTACATTTTTACAATTTTTTTAGACAGATTTCTTTTGGTGGAATTTAATCTCCACTGTTTTTTTTGCTAAACAAATAAAAAAAGACCTAACTTTGTGTGTGGGGGGGGGGGGGGGGCTTTGTTTAATTTCTGTTATAAAATGTTGCAATTAAGTAACTCTTCTTATTCACTGATGTGCACCGATGAGGCTGCACTGATAGGCACTGATGGGCACTGATAGGCTGCACTGATGGGCAATGATGAGGCAGCACTGATGCTCACTGATGAGGCTGCACTGATGGGCACTGATAGGTACTGTTGAGGCTGCCTTGATGTGCACTGATGAGGCTGCACTGATGGGCACTGATAGGCAAGGATGAGGCTGCACTGATGGGCACTGATGAGGCTGCACTGATGGGCACTGATGAAGCTGCACTGATGGGCATTGCTGAGGCTGCACTGATGTGAACTGATAAGGCTGCACTGATCTGAACTGAAAAGGCTGCACTGATGGGCACTGATGAGGAAGCACTAATGGGCACTGATAAGGCTGCACTGATGGGAACTGATAGGTACTGATGAGGCTGCCTTGATGTGCACCGATGAGGCTGCACTGATAGGCACTGATGGGCACTGATAGGCTGCACTGATGGGCAATGATGAGGCAGCACTGATGCTCACTGATGAGGCTGCACTGATGGGCACTGATAGGTACTGATGAGGCTGCCTTGATGTGCACTGATGAGGCTGCACTGATGGGCACTGATAGGCAAGGATGAGGCTGCACTGATGGGCACTGATGAAGCTGCACTGATGGGCACTGATGAGGCTGCACTGATGGGCACTGATGAGGCTGCACTGATGTGAACTGATAAGGCTGCACTGATGGGCACTGATGAGGCTGCACTGATGGGCACTGATGAGGCTGAACTGATGAGGCGGCACTGGTGGGCATTGATAAGTGTAACTGATAGGCTGCACTGATAAGGCTGCACTAATCTGCACCGAGGGGGCTGCACTGATGATGTTCAATGTATTGACAGCCTTGCCAATTATCAGCTCTCCTTTCCTCACACAGACACAGCGTGTGAGGAAAGGAATGTCGAAAACCGACAAGTCTGTTTACATGTGATCAGTTGTGATTGGACGCAGCTGATCAAATGGTAAAGGGCTGCTGTGATTGGCCCTTTACTGTGATCTGCGTTTCTCTGAAGGACAAAGTGGTCACAGAGCGCGCCCAATGCATGCACCAGGGGGCACGGGGGAGGCGGAGTTCTGGGAGGATGTCCAAGGAGGCCCTCCCAAAACTGGAAGCCTGCGCAGTAGCCGTCTTTTGGCTATAGCGTGGACGGGAAGTGGTTAAAACTGATCTCTGGGCACAAAAAAAGTAAAATAGCCAAAAAAGATATAAATCCACATTGTGAGCACCAAATGCCTTTGCAAACCCAGATATTTCCTTGCAAAGGTAGCTGTGACATCATCACTGGGCTGTACATAGCCTGTGCAGAGAACAGAGCTGAGGGAGGGGCCCAGCAGACTCCACCCAGTATGGGCTGCCTGCAGAAAACTACAGAAAGGGGCGGACACAAGAACAGTCACCCTGCACAAGGAGAGATTATATGAGCATGCAGACTGGTAGGCAAGAAAAGGGGGTACAGGAATGAGCATGCGCCGCTTCCCTCCTGAACCATGCCAGATCACATACCCGCAACATTGGGAGGAGGATACCTTGCCAGGGAAACCTTCTCTATAGCACCACATGTTGATAAGGACAAGGGCCTCCTTCCCTGGCCCGGTGGTTGTGGGGGTGTGAGGGCAGGGGTCTTTTTTGAATCTGGAAGCCCCTTTAATAATAGGGAGCACCCAGATACTGCCCCCATGTGAATGAGGAAGGGTACATTGTAAAAATAAATTAACCACTTCCCGCCAGCGTTGTAGCAATAAGTTGGCTACAGCGAGGGCGCACATTGCCGGGAGGGTGATTATGGACATCCTTCTGGGATGGTCACTGATCTGTGATTGCTGTGTCCTTGGGACACAGCTGATTACAGATCGGGGTAAGAGCCAATCACAGCGGATCTTTACCATGTGACCAGCCTTATCCAATCACAGCAGATCACAGTTTAAACAGGATTTGCCAGTTATCGGCAATACTCTCCTCACGCTGACAGTGCAGGAGGAGAGGAGAGATGATAACTGGCAAATCCACACAGGGGAGATCTACACTGATAATCAGGGCACCGATCATCAGTGTGTGATGAACGGTGCAGCCGCAACAGTGCCCACAAGTGCTGCCAATCAGTGGCTATCAGTACCGCCTATCAGTGCCCACCAGTGCCTCCTATCAGTACCGCCTATCAGTGCGTACCAGTGCCTCCTATCAGTACCGCCTATCAGTGCGTACCAGTGCCTCCTATCAGTACCGCCTATCAGTGCCCACCAGTGCCTCCTATCAGTACCGCCTATCAGTGCGTACCAGTGCCTCCTATCAGTGCCACCTATCAGTGCCCACCAGTGCTTCCTATCAGTGCCACCTAGTAAAGGAGAAAAATGACTTACTTAGAAAATTTTATAACAAAAAATAAGACAAAAAATATTTTTTTACAAATTTTTGTCCTTTTTTCATTTGTTTAGTAAAAAATAAAAAAAACATCTCTGATTAAATACCACCAAAAGAAAGCTCTATCTGTTTTAAAAAAAGATAACATTTTAGTTTGGGCACAGTGTTGTATGGCCATGCAATTGCCAATCAGTGCAGCCTATCAGTGTCCATCGGTGCAGCCTATCAGTGCCCATTGGTGCAGCGTATCAGTGCCCATTGGTGCAGCGTATCAGTGCCCATCAGTGCAGCCTCATCCGTGTCCATCAGTGCAGCCTCATCCGTGTCCATCAGTGCAGCCTCGTCAGTGCCCATCTGTGCAGCCTCATTAGCGCACATCAGTGCAGCCTCATCAGTGCCCATCAGTGCAGCCTCGTCAGTGCAGCCTCATTAGCGCACATCAGGGAAGCCTCATCAGTGCCCATCAGTGCAGCCTCATCGGTGCCCATCGTTGCAGCCTCATTGGTTATCCATCAGTGCAGACTCAATAGCACACATCAGTGTAGCCTCATTAACGCACATCAGTGTAGCCTCATCAGTGCCCATCAGTGCAGCCTCGTCAGTGCCCGTCATTGCAGCCTCATTTGTGCACATCAGTGCAGCCTCATCAGTGCCCATCAGTGCAGCCTCATTAGCACCAATCAGTGCAGCCTCATTAGCGCACATCAGTGCAGCCTTGTCAGTGCCCATCAGTGCAGCCTTGTCAGTGCCCATCAGTGCAGCCTTGTCAGTGCCCATCAGTGCAGCCTCGTCAGTGCCCATCAGTGTAGCCTCATTAACGCGCACATTAGTGCAGCCTCATTAACGCACATCAGTGCAGCCTCATCAGTGGCCATCAGTGCAGCCTCATCAGTGGCCATCAGTGCAGCCTCATCAGTGTTCATCAGTGCAGCCTCCTCAGTGCCGCCTCATCAGTGCAGCCTCATCGGTGTCCATCAGTGCCCTTCAGTGCAGCCTTATTAGCACACATAAGTGAATTAGAATGACTTATTTGCAACATTTTCTAACAGAAATTTTTTTCAAAATTTTTGGTCTTTTTTTGTTCGTTAAGGCCCCTTTCACACTGGGGCGGTGAGCCGCGGTGACGGTAAAGCAGCGCTATATTTAGCGCTGCTTTACCGTCGTTTTCACCGTGGTTTTCGGACGCTCGCGGTGCGGTTTTACCCCTCGCGAGCGGCCGAAAAAGGGTTAAACACCCCCGGCAGAGCGCCGCCGTAGCGGCGCTTTGCGGCGGTATTGCCGCGGTTTTACCGCAGTCTCCCATTCTAATCAATGGGTAGGAGCGGTATAGGAGCGGTGAACACACGGCTCCTATCCCGCTCCAAAGATGCTGCTAGCAGGACTTTTTTTGTCATCCTGCTAGCGCACCGCTCCAGTGTGAAAGCCCGCCGGCTTTCACACTGGAGTTAAAGGGGCCGGATTTTTTCATGCGGTGAACAGGCGCTATTTTTAGCGCTGCACCGCATGAAAAATGCCCCGGTGTGAAACGGGCCTTAGCAAACAATAAAAGCCCCCACTGGTGATTAAATACCACCAAAAGAAAGCTCTATCTGTCTAAAAAAAAAAAATGCCATGACCGTGCAATTGTCATTCAAAGTGTGACAGCGCTGAAAACTGGAAATTGGTCTGGGCAGGAAGGGGGTGAAATTGTCCAGTAGGCAAGTGGTTAAATAGCATTTTCGGATTGCGGTGCCTTAACCCGTCGCTGCTTGCCGAACGACCGCTCCCCCTCCTGTAACAAGTCACAAGGTGAGAGGCTGATCTGCGTCAGACATTTGTGAACACAGTACTGCACAGACAGTGGAATTTACATGATTGTGTCCTCTGAGAGGGCATCTCAGTCCAGGAAGTAGATGGTGACCCTGAATGATGCCCGAACAGATATGGTGTCATCAGTCTGTAGAGGAAAAGCAGATGAAGAGGAAGTTGTGGAAAGCAGATGAAGGCATTGCCACGGGGGGGCCTGCGATGTCTATGGGAGGGGATAAATACCTGAATTTAATGTGAGACAAAAACCCTAAAATCTGCACTTGGTTGCATCTGCTGCTAGAGATAAACACGTGGGGCCCTCGCTGTCTGTGGCGCGCACGTATACCTTGTCCTTGTTTGTCCGTCAGCCGCTATGGAACGTTTGATCCCGGACTCAGCTGGAGGTAAACCGTTTGCTAGTTAACGAGCGGCCGTCCGAGGACAACGTTACGACGCCAGCTGAGAGCCATCAGACTTTGTACTTACAGCACTTCCCTTCACTTTGACACGCCGCGCATTGGCAGGAATGTTCGCCGGGCTACAGCCCACGCCAACCGGTCCTTGGAAAAGCACGACGAGTCACCGGCTGCAAGACGGCGAAGGATGTGCGCGACAAAAAGGCGCCAATAAGGCTGCATTCTCACCTGCGCGTTTCCTAAACGTGCACCAAAAAATTTGCGTTTCGCCGCTTCAGAGCGCTTCAGAAAGGCACTGCAAACCCCAGTCGCGCCCGCGGTGCCATCGGTTGTTAATGGCACCCCAAACACGGGTAGCAGACACAGTTTTTTGCCATGTAACAAAAGGCGCTACAAACGTGCCAAAACTCGCACTGAAAAAACACCCAACGTCCTGCAACTGGAAAGGTTCTGGAGCTACTTTGGGGAGTTTGTCTCACATAGGGCAGAACATTCCAGGGAATGGGCTGCCCTAGCGGTGACGCGTGCCAAGGCGTGAAAAATGCGAAGAAAAATAAAAACGTGTGTTCCGGCTACACTCAGGTGTGAATAGGGCCTAATGCCAGGTTTAGACCTGCATCCAAACCACTGCGTTCCGGCGCGATCTGTTGCCCGCCGCGTCCACTGGATGCAGCCAATAACAGAGCACTGTACCGGCCCTCTGCTGGTACCATGTGATCGCTGTGGCCAATCACAGCAGATCACATAACAGTTGTACACATTAAATGACTTTTAACCACCTTGTGCCCGCGCTATAGCCAAAAGACGGGAGGGCATCCCTGTTTACATCCTCCCTGCGCACTGCAGTGAGCATGCATCAGGGGAAATCTGTGTTGGCCGTGTCCCTTGGACACAGCCAACCACAGAGCGTGCTGAATGGCCAATCACTGCGGCCATTTAGCACTCGATCGGAGTGTCCAATGAGAGATGATCTTATATGTAAACAGACCTACTGCAGCGTGAGTGAAAAAAATCACACATTACAGTGCCACACTAAAACAACACAGTGCCCACAGTGCCATCTGTCCCCAGTGCCACCTATCAGTGCCATCTGTCCCCAGTGCCACCTGTCAGTGCCATCTGTCCCCAGTGCCACCTATCAGTGCCAACTGTCCCCAGTGCCACCTATCAGCGTCATCTGTCTCCAGTGCCACCTATCAGTGCCATCTGTCCCCAGTGCCACCTGTCTCCAGTGCCATCTGTCCCCAGTGCCACCTATCAGTGCACCTGTCCCCAGTGCCACCTGTCAGTATCACGTGCCATCTGTTATCAGTGTCAAGTGTCATCAGTGCCACGTATCAGTGCCATTTTGGAGATAGTTGCACTGTCCTGGCATTCTCATGTATTAAGAAATGCCATCAGAACAGTGCCACATCCCATCTGTCATCAGTGCCACATATTAGTGCCATCTGTCATCAGTGTCACGTGTCATCAGTGCCACGTATTAGTGCCATCTGTCATCAGTGTCACGTGTCATCAGTGCCATGTATTAGTGCCATCTGTCATCAGTGCCACCTGTCAGTGTCACATGCCATTTGTTATCAGTGTCACGTGTCATCAGTGCCACGTATCAGTGCCACGAATTAGTGCCATCTGTCATCAGTGCCACGTATTAGTGCCATCTGTCATCAGTGCCACATCAGTGTCACGTGTCATCAGTGCCATGTATCAGTACCATCGGTCATCAGTGCCACATCAGTGTCACGTGTCATTGTCCTGGTGCTTCAGGCCCCTAAAAAGTGTAATAGGTAGTCAACAAGTTAGATGTGTAATTTATGCTCCTAGAACACGTGATGGCGCTCCATGCATGTTGGGTCTATGTGGCCAGGCTGTGAAAAAGTCCCACACATGTGGTATCCTAATACTCAGGAGGAGTAGCAGAATTTATTTTGGGGTGTCATTTGTGGTATACACATGCCATGTGAGAGAAATAACCTATTACAATGACAATTTTGTGAAAAAATTTTTTTAGATTTTTCAAAGAATTGTGGGAAAAAATGACAACATCAAAAAACCTCACCATGCCTCTTACTAAATACCTTGGAATGTCTACTTTCAAAAAAGGGGTCATTTGGGGGGTATTTGTACTTTCCTGACTTGTTCGGGTTGCAAGAAATGAGATCGACCACCAATACATCAGGTGTGATCAATTTTGTATGATTTGCACCACAGCTTGTGGACTCTCTAACTTTCACAAAGACCAAATAATATCCACTAATTTGGATTATTTTACCAAAGATATATAGCCGTATAAATTGTGGCCAAAGTTTATAAAAAAAAAAATAATAATTTGCAAAATGTTATCACAGAAACAAAGAAATGTGTTTTTTTTTTAATATTCTTTTTTCATTTATAGCGCAAACAATAAAAAACCCAGAGGTGATCAAATACCACCAAAAGAAAGCTTTATTTGTATGAAAACAAATTCATATGGGTACAGTGTTGCATGACTGATATCTTTTTTTTTTTTTCCTTCTCGTTTCTGTCCCTGCATGATATTAAGGCCTTGGTGAACCATAGCCTGTAAAATGAAAATTGAGTGACTTGCTCTTATAAGATTAAAGTGTGAATGATGTAAAATTTTATAAAAATTATAAATTGAAAAAAAAAAAACTACCAAAAGAGAGAAAATTATATATATTTTTTTTCCTTCTTGTTTCTGTGTTTATTTTTTATTTTATTTTTTGGGTGAGTGTTTTAAGACTCCTCAATATACGGGGATTACAAGTACGTTGTTAAGACAGTCCCTGCATGATATTAAGGCCCGGATGAACCATAGCCTGTAAAATGAAAATTGAGGGACTTGCTTTTATAAGATTATGTAAAATTTAATAAAAATTATAAATTGAAAAAAAAAATACTACCAAAAGAG
Organism: Lithobates sylvaticus; assembly: GCA_028564925.1. NCBI lineage: Eukaryota > Metazoa > Chordata > Amphibia > Anura > Ranidae > Lithobates > Lithobates sylvaticus. Next base: position 14,005,025 of record CM053028.1, read on the forward strand.
AGAAAACGATATCTTTTTTTTTTTTTTTTTTTTTTTTTCCTTCTGCGTCTATTTTTTATTTTATTTTTTGGGTGTTTTAAGACTCCTCAATAGACATGTATTACAAGTACATTGTTAAGACGGTCCCTGCATGATATTAAGGCCTTGGTGAACCATAGCCTGTCAAATGAAAATTTAAGGACTTGCTCTTATAAGATTAAAGTTTGAATGATGTAAAATTTTATAAAAATTATAAATTGACAGAAAAAATACATCCAAAAGAGAGAAAATTATATATTTTTTTCTTTATTATTTCTGTGTTTATTTTTTTATTTTATTTTTTGGGTGAGTGTTTTAAGACTCCTCAATATACGGGAATTACAAGTATGTTGTTAAGACGGTCCCTGCATGATAGTAAGGCCTGGATGAACCATAGCCTGTAAAATGAAAATTGAGGGACTTGCTCTTATAAGATTATGTAAAATATAATAAAAATTATAAATTGAAAAAAAAAATACTACCAAAAGAGAGAAAATTATATATTTTTTTTCCTTCTCGTTTCTGTGTTTATTTTTAATTTTATTTTTTGGGTGAGTGTTTTAAGACTCCTCAATATACGGGGATTACAAGTACATTGTTAAGACAGTCCCTGCATGATATTAAGGCTTGGATGAACCATAGCCTGTAAAATGAAAATTGAGGGACTTGCTCTTATAAGATTATGTAAAATTTAATAAAAATTATAAATTGAAAAAAAAAAAATACTACCAAAAGAGAGAAAACGATATCTTTTTGTTTTCTTTTTTTTTTTTTTTTTCCTTCTGCGTCTATTTTTTATTTTATTTTTTGGGTGTTTTAAGACTCCTCAATAGACATGTATTACAAGTACATTGTTAAGACGGTCCCTGCATGATATTAAGGCCTTGGTGAACCATAGCCTGTCAAATGAAAATTTAAGGACTTGCTCTTATAAGATTAAAGTTTGAATGATGTAAAATTTTATAAAAATTATAAATTGACAGAAAAAAATACAACCAAAAGAGAGAAAATTATATATTTTTTTCTTTCTCATTTCTGTGTTTATTTTTTATTTTATTTTTTGGGTGAGTGTTTTAAGACTCCTCAATATACGGGCATTACAAGTACGTTGTTAAGACGGTCCCTGCATGATAGTAAGGCTTCGATGAATCATAGCCTGTAAAATGAAAATTGAGGGACTTGCTCTTTTAAGATTATGTAAAATTTTATAAAAATTATAAATAGAAAAAAAAAATACTACGAAAGAGAGAAAAATTATATCTTTTTTTTTTTTCCTTCTCGTTTCTGTGTTTATTTTTTATTTTATTTTTTGGGTGTTTTAGGACTCCTCAATATACGGGAATTACAAGTACGTTGTTAAGACGGTCCCTGCATGATAGTAAGGCTTGGATGAACTATAGCCTGTAAAATGAAAATTGAAGGACTTGCTCTTATAAGATTATGTAAAATTTTATAAAAATTATAAATTGAAAAAAAATACTACCGAAAGAGAGAAAATGATATATTTTTTTTCCTTCTCGTTTCTGTGTTTATTTTAAATTAAATTTTTTGGGTGTTTTAAGACTCCTCAATATACGGGGATTACAAGTACGCTGTTAAGACGGTCCCTGCCTGATATTAAGGCCTTGGTGAACCATAGCCTGTAAAATGAAAATTGAGAGACTTGCCTCTTATAAGATTAAAGTGTGAATGATGTCAAATTTAATAAAAATTATAAATTGAAAAAAAAAAACTACCAAAAGAGAGAAAAATATATCTTTTTTTTTCCTTCTCATTTCTGTGTTTATTTTTTTATCTTATTTTTTGAGACGGTCCCTGCATGATATTAAGGCCTGGATGAACTATAGTCTGCAAAATGAAAATTGAGGGACTTGCTCTTATAAGATTATGTAAAATTTTATAAAAATTATAAAGTGACAAAAAAAATACAACCAAAAGAGAGAAAATTATATCTTTTTTTTTCCTTCTCATTTCTGTGTTTATTTTTTTATTAAATTTTTTGGGTGAGTGTTTTAAGACTCCACAATATACAGGGATTACAAGTACATTGTTAAGACGGTCCCTGCATGATATTAAGGCCTGGGTGAACTATAGCCTGTAAAATGAAAATTGAGGGACTTGCTCTTATAAGATAATTTTAAATTTTTTTTTAAAATTCTAAATTGAAAAAAAAATTAAATACTACCGAAAGAGAGAAAATTATATCTTTTTTAATTTTTTTTCCTTCTCGTTTTTGTGTTTATTTTTTTATTTTATTTTTTGGGTGTTTTTACGACTCCTCAATATACGGGGATTACAAGTAGGTTGTTAAGACGTGATATTAAGGCCTTGGTGAACCATAGCCTGTAAAATGAAAATTGAGAGACTTGCCTCTTATAAGATTAAAGTGTGAATGATGTCAAATTTAATAAAAATTATAAATTGACAGAAAAAAATACAACCAAAAGAGAGAAAATTATATCTTTTTTTCCCTTCTCATTTCTGTGTTTATTTTTTATTCTAGTATTCAAGTACGTTGTTAAGATGGTCCCTGCATGATATTAAGGCCTGGATGAACCATGGCCTGTAAAATGAAAATTGAGGGACTTGCTCTTATAAGATTATGTAAAATTTTATAAAAATTATAAATTAAAAAAAAAATACTACCAAAAGAGAGAAAATTATATATTTTTTTTTCTTTTCTTTTTCTTTTAAAAAAAGACATAAAATTAATTTGGATACAGTGTTGCAGAAGGGAGTAATTGTCAGTCAAATGATCACATCACTGAAAGTGGAAGAATGGTAATGAAGGGGGTGTAACATGCCGCTACTAAGGTGGGTAAATAGCGTGATAAAACATTGTATCACTAACCAAAAAGAAAAACATTCAGTGTGAAAGATAAAAAAAAAAAGGGAGAACTGTAACTAATAATCAGGAGAAATAAAAATAATTGGCATTAGGCCAACAGAAGATGTTCATAGAAAAACTAAAAGAGCTAAAAGAGCTGCTAAGCTTAAACTATGTTGCAGATATATTATAATTGTTATAGCAAAACTTCATCGGGCGGATACTTTTGTATCAATTATAGTAAAAGGTGAGAAAGTCTTAGTTGAGACTTTATGTAGGAAATAACAGAACACCCGACAATCGCATCCTCGGAACACAACCTGATAATGAGCAGAAGATCTGTCCGCGTTCCACAATGAAAGACTTATGCCGCCTACACACGATCGCACATTCATCGGACTTTCCGACAACAAAATCCATGTTTTTTGTCCGAAGGATGTTGTCTCAAGCTTGTCTTGCATACACACGGGTCACACAAATCTTGTCGGAAATTCCGAGCGCCAAGAACGCGGTGACATACAACACGTACAATGAGGCGAGAAAAAGGGAGTTCAATAGTCAGTGCGGAATCGCAAAAAACCCGCTGACCGAGCACATTGCCCGACCGGAGATCTCTGAAGCTGGTAATGACGGCCGCGAGCCTGTCCTGTCACTTGTTGGGCTCCGACAATATGGCGGCCCCCTGAGGGGGGTACCATGTGAGGGCTCTGTTCTATATCCCCACGTGAGCCCAGAGGGGAGGTGGGGGGGTGTCATAGAACCCTATAGGGAGAGGAACCAGACAGAGATGGGGGGGGGGGGGGGCTCTTGTAAATCTATAGAAAGAGGGAGGTGACACAGCTGGGGGGGTAGTATGATAGAGATGCGGGGGCTGGTAGGGCTCTGTGTGGGGTGAAGGGTGTCAAAGATCTTTATTTGGGTGGAGAAATTACAAATCTGGGGGGGGGGGGGGGGGGGGGTCACAGAAATGGGTGATCATAATGCCCTGGGGGGGAGGGGGTGGGGTGTTATGTGAAAGAAATGTGGCTCATAAAACTTGGGACGTGGGTGTAACCGTGCCCAGACATGTTTCGTCAAATTGACTTAATCATTGGGGTTGACTTACCGCCGCGCCGTGTTGCTAGGACACGCCACTACCCCGATCTGTGCAAAGAGCGGCAGCTCTTTAACCATATGATCGGCTGTGTCCAATCACAGACGGTCGCATGTAAACAAGGAGATGCCAGTAATCGGCGCTCCTCGCCTCACACTGACAGAATGGAGAGGAGAGCCGATCAGCGGCATCTCCTCACAGGGGACAGCTAGGTATGTAATCAGGGCACTGACATCAGCAATGTGCCAGCAATGACTGCCCACCACTGCAAGCAATCAGTGCCCACAAGTGCTGCCAGTCAGTGCTGGCTATCAGTGATGCCCATCAGTTCCGCCTATCCGTGCCCACCAGTGCTGCCTATAAGTGCGGCATATTCGTGCCTCCTCATCAGTGCCACCTAATCAGTGCCCATAAGTGCCACCTCATCAGTGAGACCCCTTTTACGCGTTTTTCAGGCTTGGTTACATGCCAGTGCGGCTCCTCTGCTTGATTCCGAGCATGCGTGGAACTTCGTGCGATGGACTTGTGTACACACGATCAGAATTTACGTCAACGGATTTTGTTGTCGGAAAGATTTGAGATCCAGATCTCAAATTTTGTGTGACGGAAATTCCGATGGAAAATGTCCGATGGAGCCTACTCACGCTCGGAAATTTCCGACAACAAGCTCCCATCGAACATTTTCCGTCGGAAAATCCGACCGTTTGTACGGAGCGTTATGATGCATACACACGGTCTGATTTTGCCACTGGAAATGTTAGATGTGAGCTTGTTGTCACATTGGACTTTCCACCAACAAATGTTTCTTCGCAGGTTCTCAAATTTTCCGCCAACAAAAATTTGTTTTGTCCGAAAGTCCGAGCATGCGTACACAAGTCCGTCGCACAAAAGCTCACGCTCGCTCGGAATCTAGCAGAAGGAGCCGCACTGGCTATTGAACTTTATTTTTTCTCGGCTCGTCGTACGTGTTGTACGTCACCGCGTTCCCACGTTCGTAATTGTTGGCCAACATTTGTGTGTATGCAAGACAAGTTTGAGCTAAAAACCGTCCAACCAAAATCCACAGTTTTGTTGGCGGAAAGTCCGATCGTGTGCACGCGGGATTACAAAAAGGACTCGGATTTTCTGACGGGAATTGTGTGATGACAGGCTGTTGGTGGAAAATCCGACCGTGTGTTTCCCGCGGACAAATGTTGGATGGCAGGTTTATAAATTTTCCGCGGACAAATGTGTGTTGTCGGATTTTCCGAGCGTGTGTACACAAGTCCGTCGGACAAAAGTCCAAAAACACACATGCTCGGAAGCAAGGATGAGCCGGACGCGGTCGGTCTTGTAAACTCGCGTTCGTAATGGAGAATTAACATTCGTGACGCGGCAAAATATGAAATCTGGAAATGCAGCGCATAATTCTCTTCTTCTATAATGGGATAATAATGAAGCTGCTTTGCTGGTGATACTGATGGAGTTATTGCAAAACTAATTTTCAAAGGTTTTTTTTTCTAGTGATATCAAGAATAATATTATTATGTTTTTTTATTTTGTTTATTTTGGCAAGTTACCACAACACCATTATCCTGTAGTTTTTAAGATCAAAGATACAACTATGTTGGTGTCCCTTGTTAATTTTATATTGTATTTTATAAAATGTAACTGCCGCCTCCCAAACTGTCATTTGAAGTAAAACACAGAGCCAAGTATTATTCTACACAATTATTTTATTGTGCATTAAAAAAGAAAACAAATAAAATTAGACATGATATCTGCCAATAGAACTTAACCAAAAAGTGCATTCTATGCATCCAAAAATATAGAAAATATACCAAATCAAATCATTATTATTCAACCAAAAAATAAAAGCCTCATGCATGTGTCCTGCTTCTTAATATAGGGGGTCAGCAATGCCAAGATTTGGTGAAAGTAGGGGTCCGTCATCCGGAGATAATTCCGAAAATCATCCGGATTATTCTCCTGGAGCTCCCGTAGCAAAGGCATATGACATAATTGGTCACGATTAATAAAGCAACCAATTTTTGGTCCAAGAACTCCTCCTCCTCCTCCTGTTCCTGGACTGGACTTGGGTCAAAGCAACAACTCCAAGGCCAATAATAAATAACACGTTATCTCCTCCGATTCTGCAACATGTCTGTTTGACGAACGGCCGTCCAGAAACGAACTGAAAAGCGCAAAATTAAAAGTGCAAAATGAAAAGCGCAAAATGAAAAGCACAAATCAAAACTCACCAAACTTCTACTAACACGAGATTAGCAGAAGGAGCATGACAATTGAACTTCCTCTTTATAGGCTCTTAGTACGTCTAGTATGTCACTACGTTCGTGTTTGTTGGCAGACAATTCCTTGCCATTTGTATGCAAGACAAGTTCCCGGCCAACGCCCTTCAAACAAAAGTCTGAGGTTTTGTCTATAGCAGTTTCTGGCAGGTGTTTAGGAGGCGCTGCTGCTGCTGCCTTCTGATGCCTGTTTTTTTTATTTTATTAATTAATTAATTAGTATTTATTTATTTATTTGTTATTATTTATATATTTTTTCTGATTTATTTATAATTAAATTTTTTATTTAGGCAGCTGCTGCTGCCTCCTGATGCTTTTTTATTTATTTAATTAATTAATTAGTATTTATTTATTTGTTATTATTTATATTATTTTTCTGATTTATTTATACTTTTATTTTTTATTTAGGCAGCTACTGCTGCCTCCTGATGCCTGTTTTTTTTTTTTTTTATTTAATTAATTAATTAGTATTTATTTATTTGTTATTATTTATACTATTTTTCTGATTTATTTATACTTTTATTTTTTATTTAGGCAGCTGCTGCTGCCTCCTGATGCCTGTTTTTTATTTTATTTTATTATTATTAATTAATTAATTAATTAATTAGTATTTATTTATTTATTTGTTATTATTTATATAATTTTTCTGATTTATTTATAATTTTATTTTTTATTTAGGCAGCTGCTGACTTTTAATGTGGGGACACTTACCTGTCCAGGGAGCTCCGCGATGTCGGCACCTCCAGCCTATTTTCCAATCGGTTCTCGGGTGCTGCAGCCGCCATTTGTTGTAAGGGAAACTGGCAATGAAGCCTTGTGGCTTCACAGCGCTACTGCGCTTTGTGATTGGCCCAGAGGTGGGGAAAAGAGGAGGAGGGGGCCGAACCGGGAGACCTTGCCGCGGAGTGAACTCCCCCGAAAGGTGGCAAATGTGGCAATGGAGGGGGGCGGAAGCAAACAAGCAGAGCTTCCTCTTTTGTAAAAGTAAAAATCTGTATTTGTTGCTAGAAAATGACTTGGAACCCCCATATATTGTATATATATTTATATATTTAAGCAGAGGACCTAGAGAATAAAATGGCGGTTTTTGCCATTTTTTATGTCACTGTATTTGCACAGCGTTTTTTCAAACGCATTTTTTTATTATTTTTTTGGAAAAAAATAAAATTTACTGAATTTAAAAAAAAAATACATAACTCATTTTAATTCTAAAATATGAAAGATGATGTTATGCTGAGTAAATAGATATCTAACATGTCACTCTATAAAATGACACTCTTGTGGAATGGCGCCAAACTATTGTACTTTAAAATCTCCATAGGCGACACTTTCAACATTTTTACAGGTTACCAGTTTAGAGATACAAAGGAGGTCGAGTGCTAGAAATATTGGCCTCGCTATAAGGTTTGTGGCGATACCTCACATGTGTGCAGCCAACACCATTTACATATGATACCAATGATGGGGCACTATCCCTCCCACTGACACCAGTGATGGGACACTATTCCTCCCACTGATACCAATGATGGGGCACTATTCATCCCACTGATACCAGTGATGGGGCACTATTCCTCCCACTGATACCAATGATGGGGCACTATTCATCCCACTGATACCAGTGATGGGGCACTATTCATCCCACTGATACCAATGATGGGGCACTATTCATCCCACTGATACCAGTGATGGGGCACTATTCATCCCACTGATACCAGTGATGGGGCATTATTCCTCTCACTTATACCAATGGTGGGGCACTATTCATCCCACTGATACCAGTGATGGGGCACTATTCCTCTCACTGACACCAATGATGGGGCACTATTCCTCCCACTGATACCAATGATGGGGCACTATTCCCCCACTGACACCAGTGATGGGGCACTATTCCCCCACTGACACCAATGATGGGGCACTATTCTTCCCACTGACACCAATGATGGGACACTATTCCTCTCACTGACACCAATGATGGGGCACTATTCCTCCCACTGACACCAATGATGGGACACTATTCCTCTCACTGACACCAATAATGGGGAACTATTCCTCCCACTAGACATGTGCAATTCGTTTAGTTACGGTTCGTTTTCCGTTCAAATTCGTTATATTCGTTATCGTACGAATGAACGAATGCTTTAGTAAAAATTTTTACGAATTATCGAAACGAACGAATATGAAAAACAATGAAAATATGAAATAATTAAATTAGAAACAACGAAACTACGAAAGAATAAAAATCCGAAAAACGAAAACAGAAACAACGAAAATCAAAATCAAAGAAAAAATTCGTACATTCCTAACTTTTTTTTTTTTTGATTCGTAATTTTCCGTGTCTCTTGAAATGTAATAATAGCATACACATTACATAAAATTATGAATTATGCTCCGATTACGAATCTACGAAAACAATGTTACGAAAGTACGAATGTAACTAAATCTACGAAAATACGAATTTCAAATAAACGAAAATTAGACTAACGGAAAAACGAATCCACAAAAAAAATAACTCTACGAAAATACGAACGAGTCCGAATACGAACACCGACGACTTACGAATTTACGAATCAACAGAAACTAACAGAAACTAATCTAAACCAATTTTTCTATTGTGCACATGTCTACCTCCCACTGATACCAAGGATGGGGCACTATTCCTCCCACTGACACCAATGATGGGGCACTATTCCTCCCACTGATACCAATGATGGGGCACTATTACTCTTCTAGTACCAAACATGGTGCATTGTTTGCTCCCTCTGTTGCCAGGACAGTAAACATGTTGTTTGTTCCCATCGGCTCTCTATCATTTCACTTTACAGTTTTTCTCTATTGTTTTGGCTCATTTCTTGAAACAGAAATTACATTCTCAAAACTCTAAGATCATTTGGCTAAACAGTCTTACAGTTCAGCACAACACTATGACTCACGTGCAAAAGCTCATATCTCTCCCAAAACTGTTCACTCGTGCTTCAAAACCATATTCCTTTCCCATATAAAGAGTCAGTGCACCCAAAATGGCAAAGATTCTTCTCAATTGCTTTGGCTCATTTCTTGAAACAGACCAGACATTCTCAACCCTCTTGGTGCTTTTGCCAAAATAACCTGGATGGTTCGGCACAACACCATGGTTCACCTTCAAAAGCTCATATCTTTCCCAAAACAGTTCATTCATGTGTCAAAAATAAATTTCTTTCTCATTCAAATAGTCAGTGCCCCCAAAATGATTCATCCCTTTGGCATTGTGTAAGCACTGCAAGTCAAAATGTTTAGATGTTTTGTCTCTATGGCAGAGGACCATTGAAATATCCCTCATGTCCACCTTTCAGTCTTAGCCCAGTCCTTCATTGACAATGGTTACTGTACAGTTTTGGTCTAGCTAACTGAATATAATTGTGTATAAAACTGAAAAAAAAAGAAAAGATTTTAGGCTGCATTCACACCTGAGCGTTTTGTAGCTTGAAGCCTGAAGCTACAAAATGCTAGAGGGGAAAAAATACATTATTCTCTATGGAGATGGTTCACATCTCCACTCCAAAACGCCTGAAGCCCTACGCCTGAAGCTCAAACAAGTTCCGGACCCTTTTTTGTTGCGCGAATCGGGCAGATTTGGGCGTTTTTAATCTTTTTACATTGGTGATATTTTGCTCTGCACAAAATTTGCGGCAAAACGCGGTAAAAAACGCAGCGAATCGCGGTAAAAAACGCTGCAAATCGCGGTAAAAAAACGCTGCAATTCGCGCGATTTTCTGCCTGAAAAGCTACTCTCAGGTGTGAATGCAGCCTTAGGGTAAGAGTAGCCTTCAAGGTTTGACATCACACATTGCACTCATACTGCCAAGGAAAAATTACTTTACTTCCATACATCAGAGTAAAAAGAAAATGTATACAGCATAATATACAGAAATATAAACACACAAACAAAAAACAAGGAAAATTAAATTTAGCCTACAATGCTGTAAATAAAGCTTGAGTTTCACCACTACTGTAACATCTCTTCACTGGCCACCGTCCTCACCCTCCTGCCCATCCACACGGGGATGTGAGTGGCCACACCATTCTCAGAAATGGCAGCACACATAGTTATATTGCCCCCTCGCTGACCTGGGACATCCACTGTGGCCAATAAAATTACGGCCACGTCTTCGGCCCTTGGCCAGGTTGAAGCCAGCCTCATCCACATACACGAGTATGTGAGAGGTCTCGTTTCCTTCCAATGCCATTATTCTCTACAATAGAGTAAAACAAGAAAACATCAAATTAGTCATACAGAAGAGTCATACACTGCAGTTTGTAACGCCGAGCGCTCCGGGCATCCCCTCCACCCGGAGCGCTCACGGCGGTCTCTGCCCTGCAGCGCCTCGGTCAGCTCCCCTGACCGCAGGCGCTGCTTTGTTTCCGGGATGCGATCCTCGGTCCGCCCGGGGATCGCATCCCGCTCCTCTCACCTGTCCCCTGCAGGCTGTCTTCGGCGTGCGCGCCCCCCCACGCCCCCGGCGCGCGCGCGCGACTCCGCCCCCAGTTAAAGGGCCAGTGCACTATCAATTAGTGCCTGGTCCAATTACAGTTTTCCCAATCCCATTAAAAAACCCACTTCCCCTTCCTGTTCTCGCCGGATCTTGTGTTGCCTTAGTGCCCAGTGAAAGCGTTTGTGTGTTTTGCTCCTTCTGTGTATCCAGACCTTTGCTGTTGCCCCCGACTACGAACCTTTGCCACCTGCCTTGACCCTTTGCTACGTTTGACCTTGCCTCTGCCTAATCCTTGTGTACCGCGCCTGTCTCAGCTGTCAGTGGGGTCGAGTTGCTATTGGAAGACACGACCTGGTTGCTACCGCCGCTACAAGTCCATCCCGCCTTGCGGCGGGCTCTGGTGAAAACCAGTAGCAACATTAGAACCGGTCCTCCAATACAACCCGTGCTATCGCCCCATTGGCATAGGGGATCCACCTCCTGTTCCCCGCCGTACCCGGTACGTGACACAGTTACAGACAGTTACATAGGAATGTTCTATGTTCTACACAAGTTCAATATACTACTGGCCAGTATTCCAGTGGTTAAAAAACCTGGGGTACATGTACCCTATGCAGAGGTACTACAGGGGGTATTTGACAGAAAGGGGAGGGGAAAAATTATCAACAAGTAGACTTACTGAAATGTTATGCCCCGTATCTTATTCCGATGGAAAAAGTCCAATCGGATTATGTTGTCGGAAAATCCGATCGTGTGTAATTTTCGCCGGAAAAAATTTGAGAGCAGGATCTCTAATTTTCCGACAACAAAATCCGATCAGACTTTTTCCGACCGTGTGTAGGTAATTCCGACGGACAAAGTGCCACGCATGCTCAGATCAAATTACCAAACCAAAGCTATTGGCTACTAGCCTCTACGTAGTTTTGTTGTACGCAACGAACGTCACCACGTTCAGAATGATCGTATTTTCCAACAACTTCGTCGGACCGTGTGTATGCAACACCAGCGTCGGACAAAATCTGTCAGGAAAAATCTGATGGATTTTGTGGTCAGGATTTCCGACCGTGTGTACGGGGCATTACTCCTCCTCCTCTTCCTCGAGCAGGCAGTTGCCCTTGTTCATTTACTTGGTTAGGTGCCTCCATGTTCAGAAATTGTACTGGTCCTGCATGGTCAAGCTATATATATACATGTTTGGCAGCATTCACAATCATGGACAGCACCTGTCAGGTAACTAAACATACTGTTTGATCGATCATCTGAGACCAACTCCAACTCCTCCTTCGTTAGTCAAGTTGTAGTTGCACCTGACTGTCAATTTCTGTAATAATTTTATCAAATGTTCCAAGAGATTCATATATGGTATTCATGGTATAATGTTCCTGAATAATTTTGACAATTGAACAGACTATTGTGCATGTGATGACTTAAACAATGAAATTACGCTGACATGTTTTGGAGTGAACGACCATTAGACTGAGAATTGATAATCAGTTTAGATCAACAAGATCTATTTACTTGGAAATTGTGCTAAATGTAGGCTACTTGTACTTAATCATTTGAAAGATGTACTGAGACATTGAGACATGTACTGAGACATTTGCAATTTGAAGAAATGAATGAGAAATTCAATTCAGTTGTGAACAATTGCCAAGTGGTTTGGAGATTTGTCCATGTTGTTTTGAGAATGTCATTTCTGTTTCAAGAAATGAGCCAAAACAATGGAGAAAAACTGTAATATGTAACATTGTTATGGAAGTCCATGTTTATATTTCTTTTCAGAAGAGTTGTTGGCCGGGGGACCTCGCCGTCTACATTCGATGTGATTGATCCTCCTCTACAGCCCGGGATACGATTTGTGAAACGCGATGCTTTGAAAGCCAGGCCAAAGAAGAGTGCGATATTCCAGCGTCTGATCTTCTGCGATTTGCCTGCGAAGAGTCCCTGCGGGGACACCGGCGTATCGATCGCCCCATGAAAGGTATAGCCTGCGCCTGGACGTTATCCTATAGAGCCGCCGCATCGCCCTGAGCGAATGCGCTTTACCATGGAGATCTCCGTATAGTGCGCCCCCCGGGGGACGGATAATCATTGAGTTTCCCACTGAAGGAATTTCAAGGAAAATAAGAATTTGAGAGTAGAAATACATTATTGCAGAGCCAGTAATTGCAGCATTTGTGAACACAAAACCTGAGCAATTTCCGACACGGAACAACAGAAAATACAAGGGGGAGCCCAGAAGATCCCTGCGTACAAATACCAGGAAACCTCCTTCCATCATGTGTTACAGGGAAAGTTCCAGCTGATTAGACCAGTTAATTATTAATAATTATTGCCAGAATAATAGAGATAGAAAAATAGATAGATAAGATACGATAGATAGATAAAATAGATAGATGGATTGATCAGTAGATTAGATAGATAGATAAAATAGATAGAATAGATAGATAGATAGATAGATAGATAGATAGATAGATAGATAGATAGATAGATAGATAGATAGATAGATAGATAGATAAAATAGATAGATGGATTGATCAGTAGATTAAAATGATAGATAAAATAGATAGAATAGATAGCTAGAAAGATAAGATGGATAGATAGATCGGTAGATAGGTAGATAGATAGATAGATAGATAGATAGATAGATAGATAGATAGATAGATAGATAGATAGATAGATAGATAGATAGATAAAATAGATAGATGGATTGATCAGTAGATTAGATAGATAGATAAAATGGATAGAATAGATAGATAGATAAGATAGATAGATAAGATAGATAGATAGATAAATGGATAGATCAGTAGATTAGATAGATAGATAAAATGGATAGAATAGATTTTTTTGTTACACCTTTTTTTTAACAGCCTTGTTGGGGGGGCTTTGGTGAAATATCACGGGTCTAAACAGACCCCTGATGTCCCCCCCCCCCCCTATCCATGCGTCCGGCCCCACTAATCTACATGTGGGGCGCCGAAAGCATGGATTTCAATTGTTTTTTTGTTTTAAAGCACATGATTAGAGCCTGAGGATCTAACTGGCTTAAAAAAAAAAGGTTGGGCTCAGGGCGGAGCCCATCCAGTTGTGTGACATCAGCAAATAATATTCACTATTGTCTTCCTGATTCTCCTCTCGGCCAATCAGGAAGCAGTTCCTGAGACCTGATTGGAGCCTGGATCCATGTCTGCCTGATCTGCCTCCTTCTTAAGGTAAGGAGGCTTCTGATCACCGCCGCATTCCCATCCGTCTCTCTGCAGGGGGTGGGATCGCAGCACGCCCATTCATCTCCTGCAGGGGGTGGGATCGCAGCACACCCATTCGTCTCCTGCAGGGGGTGGGATCTTAGCACTCCCATTGTCTCCTGCAGGGGGTGGGATCACAGCACTCCCATTCATCTCCTGCAGGGGGTGGGATCTTAGCACTTCCATTCATCTCCTGCAGGGGGTGGGATCACAGCACTCCCATTCGTCTCCTGCAGGGGGTGGGATCACAGCACTCCCATTTGTCTCCTGCAGGGGGTGGGATCACAGAACTCCCATTCGTCTCCTGCAGGGGGTGGGATCACAGCAATCCCATTCATCTCCTGCAGGGGGTGGGATCTCAGAACTCCCATTGATCTCCTGCAGGGGGTGGGATCTCAGCACTCATCACTCCCATTCGTCTCCCTGCGGTGCACTGCTGCATCTCCTGCAGGGGGTGGGATCGCAGAACTCCCATTGATCTCCTGCAGGGGGTGGGATCTTAGCACTCCCATTTGTCTCCTGCAGGGGGTGGGATCACAGAACTCCCATTCGTCTCCTGCAGGGGGTGGGATCACAGCAATCCCATTCATCTCCTGCAGGGGGTGGGATCGCAGAACTCCCATTGATCTCCTGCAGGGGGTGGGATCTTAGCACTCCCATTCGTCTCCTGCAGGGGGTGGGATCGCAGCAATCCCATTGATCTCCTGCAGGGGGTGTGATCTCACCACTCCCATTCGTCTACCTGCAGGGGGGATCACAGCACTCCCATTCGTCTCCTGCAGGGGGTGGGATCACAGCACCCCCATTCGTCTCCTGCAGGGGGTGGGATCACAGCACTCCCATTCGTCTCCTGCAGGGGGTGGGATCTTGGCACCTCCGTTGTCTCCTTCAGAGTGTAGGATCGCAGCACTCCCATTCATCTCCTGCAGGGGGTTGGATCTTAGCACTCCCATTCGTCTCCTGCAGGGGGTGGGGTCACAGCAATCCCATTCATCTCCTGCAGGGGGTGGGATCTCAGCACTCCCATTCATCTCCTGCAGGGGATGGGATCTCAGCACTCCCATTCATCTCCTGCAGGGGATGGGATCTCAGCACTCCCATTCATCTCCTGCAGGGGATGGGATCTCAGCACTCCCATTCGTCTCCCTGCGGTGGTGGGATCGCAGCACTCCCATTCTCCCATTCATCTCCTGCAGGGGGTGGGATCACAGAACTCCCATTCATCTCCTGTAGGGAGTGGGATCTCAGCACTCCCATTCATCTCCCTGCGGGGGTGGGATCTCAGCACTCCCATTCATCTCCCTGCGGGGGTGGGATCTCAGCACTCCCATTCATCTCCCTGCGGGGGTGGGATCTCAGCACTCCTATTCATCTCCTTCAGGGGGTGGGATCTCAGCACTCCCATTCATCTCCCTGCGGGGGTGGGATCACAGCACTCCCATTCCCCAGACCCTTTCTCTGCAGCCTCAGCTGCACTGGACAGTGAATGAATGGGGAAGTATTCTGAGGCTCCCTGTGCCTTCACAAACAATTTTGTATCTTAATAATTTTTCTCCTTCACTGATGTGCGCTGATGAGGCGGCACTGATGGGCACTGATAGGCTGAACTGGTGGCACTGATGAGGCAGCACTTATGGGCTCTGATTAGGTGGCACTGATGAGGAGGCACTAATATGCCGCACATTGATGGGTGGCATGGGTGTCCGCAGGTAGGGTCAAGGGGGGTCAAGTGCCCCCCCTCCTGGAATCAGGGATTGGATCTTAAATTGAGCACAGTTACGTTGCTATCGGGGTGCGGGCAGCACGCACCCGGGTGCCATCCGCCAATGGGGTGCTGTCAAGCCCCCCATCAGTGTAGTGTGACTTCGGCTCTTTTCACTGCTCAGTCCAGCAGAGAACTTGGCCGCGCTGTGACAGGAGAAAGGCTTAGATAGATAGATAGATAGATAGATAGATAGATAGATAGATAGATAGATAGATAGATAGATAGATAGATAGATAGATAGATAGATAGATAAAATAGATAGATGGATTGATCAGTAGATTAGATAGATAGATAAAATGGATAGAATAGATAGATAGATAAGATAGATAGATAAGATAGATAGATAGATAAATGGATAGATCAGTAGATTAGATAGATAGATAAAATGGATAGAATAGATTTTTTTGTTACACCTTTTTTTTAACAGCCTTGTTGGGGGGGCTTTGGTGAAATATCACGGGTCTAAACAGACCCCTGATGTCCCCCCCCCCCTATCCATGCGTCCGGCCCCACTAATCTACATGTGGGGCGCCGAAAGCATGGATTTCAATTGTTTTTTTGTTTTAAAGCACATGATTAGAGCCTGAGGATCTAACTGGCTTAAAAAAAAAAGGTTGGGCTCAGGGCGGAGCCCATCCAGTTGTGTGACATCAGCAAATAATATTCACTATTGTCTTCCTGATTCTCCTCTAGGCCAATCAGGAAGCAGTTCCTGAGACCTGATTGGAGCCTGGATCCATGTCTGCCTGATCTGCCTCCTTCTTAAGGTAAGGAGGCTTCTGATCACCGCCGCATTCCCATCCGTCTCTCTGCAGGGGGTGGGATCGCAGCACGCCCATTCATCTCCTGCAGGGGGTGGGATCGCAGCACACCCATTCGTCTCCTGCAGGGGGTGGGATCTTAGCACTCCCATTGTCTCCTGCAGGGGGTGGGATCACAGCACTCCCATTCATCTCCTGCAGGGGGTGGGATCTTAGCACTTCCATTCATCTCCTGCAGGGGGTGGGATCACAGCACTCCCATTCGTCTCCTGCAGGGGGTGGGATCACAGCACTCCCATTTGTCTCCTGCAGGGGGTGGGATCACAGAACTCCCATTCGTCTCCTGCAGGGGGTGGGATCACAGCAATCCCATTCATCTCCTGCAGGGGGTGGGATCTCAGAACTCCCATTGATCTCCTGCAGGGGGTGGGATCTCAGCACTCATCACTCCCATTCGTCTCCCTGCGGTGCACTGCTGCATCTCCTGCAGGGGGTGGGATCGCAGAACTCCCATTGATCTCCTGCAGGGGGTGGGATCTTAGCACTCCCATTTGTCTCCTGCAGGGGGTGGGATCACAGAACTCCCATTCGTCTCCTGCAGGGGGTGGGATCACAGCAATCCCATTCATCTCCTGCAGGGGGTGGGATCGCAGAACTCCCATTGATCTCCTGCAGGGGGTGGGATCTTAGCACTCCCATTCGTCTCCTGCAGGGGGTGGGATCGCAGCAATCCCATTGATCTCCTGCAGGGGGTGTGATCTCACCACTCCCATTCGTCTACCTGCAGGGGGGATCACAGCACTCCCATTCATCTCCTGCAGGGTGCGGGATCGCAGCACTCACATTCATCTCCTGCAGGGGTGGGATCTTAACACTCCCATTCATCTCCTGCAGGGGGTGGGATCGCAGTACTCCTATTCATCTCCTGCAGGGAGTGGGATCACAGCACTCCCATTCATGTCCTGCAGGGGGTGGGATCACAGCACTCCCATTCATCTCCTGCAGGGGGTGGGATCACAGCACTCCCATTCATCTCCTGCAGGGGGTGGGATGACAGCACTCCCATTCATATCCTGCAGGGGGTTGGATCACAGCACTCCCATTCGTCTCCTGCAAGGGGTGGGATCTTAGCACCCCCGTTGTCTCCTGCAGAGAGTGGAATCGCAGCACTCCCATTCATCTCCTGCAGGGGGTGGGATCACAGCACTCCCATTCGTCTCCTGCAGGGGGTGGGATCACAGCACCCCCATTCGTCTCCTGCAGGGGATGGGATCACAGCACTCCCATTCGTCTCCTGCAGGGGGTGGGATCTTGGCACCTCCGTTGTCTCCTTCAGAGAGTAGGATCGCAGCACTCCCATTCATCTCCTGCAGGGGGTTGGATCTTAGCACTCCCATTCATCTCCTGCAGGGTGCGGGATCGCAGCACTCGCATTCATCTCCTGCAGGGGGTGGGATCTTAGCACTCCCATTCATCTCCTGCAGGGGGTGGGATCGCAGTACTCCTATTCATCTCCTGCAGGGTGCGGGATCGCAGCACTCGCATTCATCTCCTGCAGGGGGTGGGATCTTAGCACTCCCATTCATCTCCTGCAGGGGGTGGGATCGCAGTACTCCTATTCATCTCCTGCAGGGAGTGGGATCACATCACTCCCATTCATCTCCTGCAGGGGGTGGGATCACAGCACTCCCATTCATCTCCTGCAGGGGGTGGGATGACAGCACTCCCATTCATATCCTGCAGGGGGTTGGATCACAGCACTCCCATTCGTCTCCTGCAAGGGGTGGGATCTTAGCACCCCCGTTGTCTCCTGCAGAGAGTGGAATCGCAGCACTCCCATTCATCTCCTGCAGGGGGTGGGATCACAGCACTCCCATTCGTCTCCTGCAGGGGGTGGGATCACAGCACCCCCATTCGTCTCCTGCAGGGGGTGGGATCACAGCACTCCCATTCGTCTCCTGCAGGGGGTGGGATCTTGGCACCTCCGTTGTCTCCTTCAGAGAGTAGGATCGCAGCACTCCCATTCATCTCCTGCAGGGGGTTGGATCTTAGCACTCCCATTCGTCTCCTGCAGGGGGTGGGGTCACAGCAATCCCATTCATCTCCTGCAGGGGGTGGGATCTCAGCACTCCCATTCATCTCCTGCAGGGGATGGGATCTCAGCACTCCCATTCATCTCCTGCAGGGGATGGGATCTCAGCACTCCCATTCATCTCCTGCAGGGGATGGGATCTCAGCACTCCCATTCGTCTCCCTGCGGTGGTGGGATCGCAGCACTCCCATTCTCCCATTCATCTCCTGCAGGGGGTGGGATCACAGAACTCCCATTCATCTCCTGTAGGGAGTGGGATCTCAGCACTCCCATTCATCTCCCTGCGGGGGTGGGATCTCAGCACTCCCATTCATCTCCCTGCGGGGGTGGGATCTCAGCACTCCCATTCATCTCCCTGCGGGGGTGGGATCTCAGCACTCCTATTCATCTCCTTCAGGGGGTGGGATCTCAGCACTCCCATTCATCTCCCTGCGGGGGTGGGATCACAGCACTCCCATTCCCCAGACCCTTTCTCTGCAGCCTCAGCTGCACTGGACAGTGAATGAATGGGGAAGTATTCTGAGGCTCCCTGTGCCTTCACAAACAATTTTGTATCTTAATAATTTTTCTCCTTCACTGATGTGCGCTGATGAGGCGGCACTGATGGGCACTGATAGGCTGAACTGGTGGCACTGATGAGGCAGCACTTATGGGCTCTGATTAGGTGGCACTGATGAGGAGGCACTAATATGCTGCACATTGATGGGTGGCATGGGTGTCCGCAGGTAGGGTCAAGGGGGGTCAAGTGCCCCCCCTCCTGGAATCAGGGATTGGATCTTAAATTGAGCACAGTTACGTTGCTATCGGGGTGCGGGCAGCACGCACCCGGGTGCCATCCGCCAATGGGGTGCTGTCAAGCCCCCCATCAGTGTAGTGTGACTTCGGCTCTTTTCACTGCTCAGTCCAGCAGAGAACTTGGCCGCGCTGTGACAGGAGAAAGGCGAGCTGCGGCTATCAGAGGTTTCCCCTGCTCGCCCCCCCCTTTATCCTGTCAGGCAGAAGAGACGGCGGCTCTCACCAGGTTCCCCGCCCAGCTTCCTGCCCGCATCGTTCCTTCCCAATAGCCATAACTGAGGGCCAATCAAAGGCGACTAGCACCATGGGACATGTAGTCCCAAAGATTGGCGGCCCCATTTTCCACAGGGAGGAGGCTACAGCTTGATCAAGAGAGAGATTGAGAGACTGCAGCCTGGAATAAAGCTGAGGGAGAGAGTTCTACAGGACAAAGAATGAGGAGTGTGCTGGGCAGAAGCCAGACAGAGAGCCACGCTGCCCAGCGCCACCAGAGAGAGAAAGACTGAGTCACTACCAGGGTACAGACATGCTACACTACTGACCAGATTCGCCCCCCAGGGAACCCAGAGTGATCGATCGTCCAGCCGGAGTGATCACTGCTGTCGTTTCGCTGGGTCTGGTAAGAGGGCCTGTTGGCCATTATCCATTACTTATAGTAGGAACTGTAATATGTCTGCAGACTCTGACCATAATAATGTGATAAAGACATTGTCGAAAAGGGGCGGTGCATGGGTGACCCTAAAATGATGCCCCCCCTTGAAAAAAGTTCTGCGGACGCCCATGATGGGTGGCACTGATATGTAGCACTGATGAGCATTGATGGGTGGCACTGATGGGCGACACTGATGGGCATTGATGGACAGCTGTGATGGGCATTGATGGGCAGCACTGATAGGCGGCACTGACTGGCATCACTAATGGGCACTGATTGCTGGCACTTGGGGGAATGGTGGGGACTGATTGGTGACACTGTTGGTACTATATTGTAATCAGGGCACTAAAAATGAGTGCCCTGATTACATGTGTACGTAGATGTCCCCCTGTGAGGAGATCCCGCTGATCAGCTTTGTGTGGTCACGGCATCTCCATGTTTACATGTGACCGGCTGTGATTGGACACAGCCGATCACATGGTTAAAGAGCCGCGGAAATTAGAACGTAACAAATGAATAATAATATATGACAATAATAATGAAAACTTTTTATTATTATTATTTATTGTTAATTTGTTTACCTATAGTTTAATAGTTCTTATTAGTTAGTTATTCTTTTGAATTTTTGGATTTTCTTTCTTATTTTCTAATTTTCTAATTTACAAATTATTTGTAATCATAACGAATGACCCAAAAAAACAAAAAACAAACAAACAAATGAAACGAAAACTAACACATTTTTTCGGCAGTGCACATGTCTAGAAATATCGCAGTCCCATTATAAGTCAGTTATCGCTGGCATTAGCGGTATAAAAATAAATAAAAATTCCAGTATAATTGTCATTTATAGAGGCTATAACTTTTGGGCAAACCAATCTATATATGCTTATTGTTTTTGTTTTTTTTAACAAAAATATGTAGCAGAATACATTTTGACAAAAGTTTATGAAAAATCAGATTTTTTTCAAAAAAAATTGATTGAATATGTTTTATATCAGAAAGTAAAAAAAAATGTATTATTTTTTCATAATTTTCACTCTTTATGTGCTTATTTAGCTAAAAAATGAATTTGTGTGAATTTTTTTTTTTTTATAAATTTAATTTCATTTGTTACATGACCGCTTACACATTACATGATTGCTTACAAATGATTGCTTGAAATTTTTTTTATCGTTTGTTGCATGACCGCGCAATTACCAGTTGAAGTAGTGCAGTGCTTTAACTTACTGTGTTTTTACGGGTTGGCTGCACTTTTTTTCTTTTAGGTCCCACAGTTTTAGTTCACTTTCTGAAAACGGACGGCTTCCTTTCATGCCATTCCTGGTGTACAATTGTGTTGCTAGCTGTGATTGGTCAAAGTGATCACATGGTACAGACAGGGCCAATCACAGCCCAGCTGTACCATGTGACGAGCTGTGGCCAATCACAGCTAATCCCAACAATGCACACTGAATTAATAAACTTCATTCAGTAAAGATTATTGCTTACAAATGATTGCTTGAAGAAAAAAAATGATATAAATTAAATTTTGTTTGTTGCATGACCGCGCAATTACCAGTGTTTGTACGGGTTTGCTGCACTTTTCTCGTTGAGTTCTCTTAGGTCCCACAGTTTTAGTTCACTTTCTGAAAATGCACCAAAACGAACGCAGAAAGATTTACCGGGACGAGGAATCCAACGGACACAAAGTGAATGATTAGACGCGGATCCCAGCAACAAGAACACGGAGCGGCGGCGGCGGCCATCACCCAACTCAATGCGAGCCGCATTCCAGAAGACCAAACTTTAGAGACAAATAACAGCGAAGCTCGAGGCACAGCGATAAGTCACTGTGACAGAAAGTTATAGGGAGAAATAAAATGAACCTTAAAAAAAATTAAATAATTGTGCTCTTATTTTTTTTATTCTGGACTGATCTTGAAGATTAGGTTATTTTCGCAGAGGATTCCGATCACAGAACCCAAAGATATCAATAACTGCAACTGAAAATACACAAACAATGCTATCTGATGGTATCATACAAAACCAATTGTACGTCTTCCAATATAATTTTTTGTTTACGTATTTTTTTTTTTGCTTTCTTGCCATTGGATGGAATGTTGTTTTTTTCTCATACACTGAGCCATTAACATGCACACAGGGTGTGCCGGATGGGCCTGGGCACACCCTACTCACATTGTGCTGCACAGACTTCCCCTGCTGCCTGGGCCACCCATTCTTCCACGAACATGAAGTCCTGGAAGTGATGGTTTGGTCCAAGGCTTTTTTTCCACCAGGCACGCGGGGGGAATGCAGTTCTGCCACCTCCAAAACTTACAAGGTGTGCTGGAGGGTCTATTGATGCTGGCTGCTGGGGATCTATTGTCTCTGGTGGGGATCTATTTTTTTGTGGGAGTCTATTCTTGCTGGGTAGGTCTATTGTTGTTGGCTGGGGTTTTTTATGTTGCTGGGGGATCAATTGATGCCAGGAGGGATCTACTGTTGAGGGAGAGGTCTATTGTTGCTGGCTGCTGGGAGATCTGTTTTGCTGCTGGGGGTTTATTGTTGCTGGGGTGGTATTTTGTTACGGGGGAGGGGTCCATTGCTGCTGAGGGGGAGGTCAGATGTTGTGTGTGGGATCTATTGTTGCTGTGGCATGGTCTGTTGTTGCTGGGGGAATCTATTGTTGCTGGGGTGGGGTCTATCACATTCCATACAAATTACTTAGTAGCACAAAATGATACTTGGTTCTTTATTCTCTCAATTGGGTGGTACTGGGAGGTGGGTAGGGGGTGGAGCCAAGAGACGAAGGGTGATTTAGAAGTTCCTGCACCTATTCTCTGAGAAAAAAAAACATGGTTTGGCCCCCACAGAGCCCTGATCTCAACACAGGACCACCCGTGGACCGGTAGGCCCCAGAACTTCTGTGCCTATCTTCAGTGATGAAACCTCGGGCCAGCCGGCCCCGAGACAGTTGAACTGTTACGGCACACCTTAGGCCAGGAGGGCCATCAGGTCGGAGAGCCACACCGGAACACGGTGTCTGTCCCTTAAGTACCCTCTCCCAGAAGTCACAGCGGGTAAACCACTCCCACTGGGCTGTTTCCGGGCAAAGAGGTACTCAATACACCCAGCCTGTGGCATTTCCAACACTGACCGATGATGGGAGCGCCACCCATGGCCGAGTGGAAAACTACACAACCCAGCTGAACTGCAACAGAAACCAGAAATTTAACACAATCAGTCTGAGCTAAACTACAGCTCAGACAAACCTAAATTTACACTTATAGCGTCTGCCCATCAGGAGCAGGGCGCTACAATATTATTATAATTTTTTTTCATAATTTTCACTCTTTTTGTGCTTATTTAGCAAAAAAAAAAAAAAAACAGCGCTGTTCAAATACCACCAAAAGAAAGCTCTATTTGAGTGAAAAAAAAAATTGAAATTTTATTTCATTTGTTGCATGACCGCTTACAAATTACATGAGTGCTGACAGTGATCACATGGACACACAGACAGGGCCAATCACAGCCCAGTTGTACCATGTGATTAGCTGTGGCCAATCACAGCTAATCACAACAATGCACGCTGAATTAATCAACTTCATTCAGTAAAAATGATTGCTTACAACAGTGAAATTTACTGGTATAAGCAATCATAATGTGTAAAAAAAAAAAAAAAAAAACACTGGTCACAGTGTGTTAAAAAAAATAGTAAAAAAATGAAAAACAGCTTTTTATCCTCTTCAGGTCCACCCCATAGCAGTTTTACTGCTACAGGGCGGCACCTGTGTACTGGATCACGTATATATACGTGATCCGGCTCTTCCGGGTAGGGCACGCACATGCGGCTCTCTCCCACTGTGATCATACACAGAAGGAGCCCAGCGGCGGGTACCACAGACTCGATATCCGCCGACACCCAACAAATGTTCAGTACACAGGCAGTATAAGTATAAGAAAAGTATACAATTCTGCCAGTAAGGAAGGCATTGATCCTGTGATCCTGTGTTCCTGCCCGCTTGTCAGGGCTGGGCTCAGCCCTTCCTTCTCTGAGCTGGTCGCTTAGCTGTCGGCTTATTGCCAGCTCCCATCTCTCCACAGTTACTCAGCTGTTGATGATATCCTGTTCGTCAGTCCTGCCTACTTAAGCTGTCGAGTCCAGAGGATCTCTGCCCTCACCTTGGTCAACATCACAGAGACTATCTCCTGTGAACCTGTTCAAGACTTGCTTGGCTGACATCCCTTCTGGCTCCAGATCCTGCTTGCTGTTTTACTACGCTCATCTCCAGCTCCCTGACGTTTGGCTTGTCTGACTATCCGTTCCGGTAACTCTGGCTATGTTTTGACTACGTTTATTCTATTTACTTTTATTATTAAACAAGTGTGATTTAACTGTACTTCTGTCTCGGTCTGATTTCATGGTTTCTGACACCAACATACTATTAGCACCACATCCCTAAGTTGAATAATATGGGATTTTTAAGGTGCAAACAATTGTATATATAAGATATAGTGCTCTCAGAATATAGTATAAACAGTTTTATTTAAAGACAATTAAAAAAAATTGTTAAAAAACAATTATGGCAAGTACGATACAATGCAGTTTTATGGATACAGCACTTTAGAATAGAGTTCCCAACATGTTTCGCCCATATTCCGGGCTTCTTCAGGGCATGCTGTCCATTAGAGGTACAAGCCTTCTATTAAAGAGAATTTTATAAATAATAATCACATCAAAAATCAATTAAGAATCATATACACACACACATTCATTTTATTACTCCTCTTAGCCCCCGTACACACGGCCGGAAATTCCGACCACAAAATCTGTCCGTTTTTTTCCGACGGATTTTGTCCAAAACTGGTGTTGCGTACACACGGTAGGACAAAGTTGTCGGAAAATCCGATCGTTCCGAATGTGGTGACGTTCGTTGCGTACTACGGAACTACGTAGAGGCTAGTAGCCAACAGTGTTGGTCATCTTACTTTAAAAAAATAATTAGTTAAGTTACAAATTACTTCTCCCAAAAAGTAATTGCATTAGTAACTCAGTTACTACATTGGAAAAGTAATTAGTTACGCAGCAAAGTAACTGACTTTTTTTTTAAATATTCTATACGTGTAACTAAGGGGCGGGTCTAGTATTACTGTAACCAAGGGGCGCATTTATTATTATAGTTATATATCGTGTAACCAAGGGGCTGCTCTATTATTACTCTAACCAAGAGGCAGATCTGTTATAGCGTGTAAGCAAGGGGCGGGTCTATTATTATTATATCGTGTAAGGGGCGGATGGCTACAGAAGAGGGCGAATGTTAAATTAATGGGCAGATCTCGATATATAACAATAATAATAAATGCGCCCCTTGGTTACAGTAATACTAGACCTGCCCTTTAGTTACACGATAGACGCCCCTTGCAGAGTAGCACGAGCATCTGGAGCGCGCGGCATCGCCTCGTACAATTACATGTTAACTGCGCCTGCGCGGTGTAGAGTTCACTCAGAGCTGTTTAGGTTCAGCAATTTTCGTAAGCTCCGCAGTCCTTCGCGCTGCGCCTGAGCAGTACAGGGGGTCCTTATCCGGCGGGGGAACTATTTTGGCAGGACACCGGAATTACACTACTGCCATCTAGTGGCGGCAGATGTAATTGGGGTAACGCTGCCCAAGTAATGGGAACTGAGTTACCATGAGGGGAAAAGTAATCAGTTAGATTACTCGTTACCCTCTAAAGTAACTGCGTTAAGTAACTCCGTTTATTTTAACTCAGTTACTTACATCACTGGTAGCCAATAGCTTTGGTCTTGTAATTTGATCTGAGCATGCGTGGCACTTTGTCCGCTGGAATTCCCTACACATGATCGGAAAAAGTCTGATCGGATTTTTTTGACGGAAAATTTGAGATCCTGCTCTCAAATTTTTTTCTGTCAGAAGTTCCGATGGAAAAAGTCCGATGGAGCCCACACACGTGCGGATTTTCCGACAACATGGTCCGATCGGACATTTTCCGTTGGAATTTCCGACCGTGTGTATGGGGGCTTAGAGGTTATTTCTCAGTACAAAATGAGTCTTACATACATGTGCACATTCACTCAGACTACAGTATTGCTTACCCTAGTACCTTAAAATATAGTTTACTCTAGTCAAAACACCATATGGGTCAAAAAGTCTGTCAGCATAAAGGAAACCTTTTACAAGCTATAGGCAACCATAGGGAGCATTCATGGACCAGCTATAATGACACAAAAATTGTTGCAAGTAAGTATCAATGTCAAAAAATGGAAATGATTCTCCAGAAAAAGATATATAAAGTAAAAAAATAATATATAAATAAAAAGAGGTCAACCTACAAAACTAAGTTTTGCAGTGAACTCAATATACAGGGACATAAACTACCTGTGCAGGTCAGCATTTGTCTCTAAAGCTTAAAAAAACAGAAAAAAGACTCAAAAAATGTGAAAAAGGCAATTTTTTTAAATTTCTTAATTTTCCAAAAAAAGCGACAAGAAATTACAACTTCAAAAAAACTCGCCGTGCCTCTTACTAAACATTGAACGTGTTATCTTGTTCATATTTATTGGAAGAGAGAAGAGGTAACGGGCCACAGGGCCCTAAATCGGACTTTACAGGCAAGATGGACGATGATATAGTGCAAAAATATATTTTATTAACAATAAGTCATATCAAACAGGTCAAGTAAAAAAGAATTAAAAACATACGATAGGCATATGATAGTAATGAGTATCTAGTGTAACCAAGAGAGGAGTTGACACCAAATAAACGACAGTGAGCCCCTGCGCATCAACGCGTTTCACTGTTTTGCTTTGTCAGGACACACTTGGGGGTAGTTGAAAGAAAAAAGGTCTCACTATCAAAGATAAAGTAAATCCATCGGACATTATATTGCAATAATATATGATAAAAAACTTTCAGGCATTGCTATATCCTCTGGGCCACAGAGCCCTAATTCGGACTTTACAGGCAAGATGGACAATGATATAGTACAAAAATATATTTTATTAACAATAAGTCATATCAAACAGGTCAAGTAAAAAATAATTAAAAACATACGATAGGCATATGATAGTAATGAGTATCTAGTGTAAACAAGAGAGTTGACACCAAATAAATGACAGTGAGCCCCTGCATGTTAACGCATTTCGCTGTTTTGCTTCGTCAGGACACACATGGGGTAGTTGAAAGGAACAGGTTTCGCTTGTCAACATAGAAATATCTCCACATGGAGAGCTCCCAGATGATCACACATGAATCAATGTGTAAAGCAGGAGGCAGTTTCTTACTAATAACAGCGACCGTGTATAGGGCTGATAGCGTAAGGATATATAGATTAGACATGGGAACTGTCAAAAAATTTGTTTCGTTTCGTTTCGTCCCGTTTCGTATATAAAAAAATTCGTAATTCGTGTACGAAATTCCGTTTGAATTCGTACGAAATACGAATTTCGTACGAATCGTAAAAAAATTCTAATCGTTACGAATCGTTAGTAAAGTTACAAATCGTTACGAATCGTTAACGCGGCTAATGAATTGTCGGTTCTCATAACACAGAGAACAATTCGAATCCAACTACAAATATTGAATTTCAATTTCAAGTTACGAATCGTTACGAATCGTTACGAATAGTTTGCTTCGAATGCTTCGAATGAATTTGAGATTCAGTATATCTAATATAGAGAACTGTTCATACACAAAGTGTCATTTTTGCAGGAAAAAAAGCTATTTAAAATCACTCGCGGCTAATAAAAAGTCGGCTCCGTAACACAGAGAACAGTCATTCATTGATAAAAAAAAAAAAAAAAAAAGCGTGGGGGTCCCCCAAAATTCAATAACCAGGCCCTTCAAGTCTGGTATGGATATTAAGGGGAACCCCAGCCAAAAAAAAAATGGCGTGGGGTCCCCCCCAAATATCCATACCAGACCCTTCAGGTCTGGGATGGATTTTAAGGGGAACCTTGGCCCAAAAAAAAAAATGGCGTGGGGTCCCCCTCAAAATCCATACCAGACCCTTTATCCAAGCACGCAACCTGGCAGGCCGCAGGAAAAGAGGGGGGACGAGAGCGCCCCCCCTCCTGCCTGAACCATACCAGGCCACATGCCCTCAACATTGGGAGGGTGCTTTGGGGGTCTGAGACCCCCAAAGCACCTTGTCCCCATGTTGATGGGGACAAGGGCCTCATCCCCACAACCCTGGCCGGTGGTTGTGGGGGTCTGCGGGCGGGGGGCTTATCGGAATCTGGAAGTCCCCTTTAACAAGGGGATTTTCCCGCCCCCCCCGTGCTTAGAACTGTCTCTGTACAATGTGTCATTTTTGCAGGAAAAAAAGCTATTTAAAATCACTCGCGGCTAATTGCAGGTTCCCGTAACACAGAGAACAATTCGAATACAACAACTAACAAATATCTAATTTCAACTGATATGAAAGAAATTATAATAGCGGATATAACGAATGCTTCGAATGCTTCGAATGCATTCGAGATTTAGTATATCTAATATAGAGAATTGTTCCTGCACAGTGTCATTTTTGCAGGAAAAAAAGCTATTTAAAATCACTTGCGGCTATTGCCGGCAAATGAATTGTCGGATCCGTAACACAGAGAACAGTCATTCATTGAAGTCATTGATTAAAAAAAGCCAAAAAAAAGACCTTGAGGTCTGGGATGGATTTTAAGGGGAACCCCAGCCAAAAAAAATGGCGTGGGGTCCCCCTCAAAATCCATACCAGACCCTTTATCCGAGCACGCAACCTGGCAGGCCGCAGGAAAAGAGGGGGGGACGAGAGCGCCCCCCCTCCCGCCTGAACCGTACCAGGCCACATGCCCTCAACATTGGGAGGGTGCTTTGCGGTCCCCCCCAAAGCACCTTGTCCCCATGTTGATGAGGACAAGGGCCTCGTCCCCACAACCCTGGCCGGTGGTTGTGGGGGTCTGCGAGCAGGGGGCTTATCGGAATCTGGAAGCCCCCTTTAACAAGGGGACCCCCAGATCCCGCCCCCCCTGTGTGAAATGGTAAGGGGGTACAAAAGTACCCCTACCATTTCACCAAAAAAGTGTCAAAAATGGTAAAAATTACAGGAGACAGTCTTTGACAATTCCTTTATTAAAATCTTCTTTCTTCTTTCTTCTGGTCTTCCTTTCTCCATCTTCTTCTTCCATCATCTTCTTCCTCCGATCCGCTTCTTCTTAATCCAGTCTTCTTGTCCTTCTCGTCCCGGCATCGGCGTCGGCATCTGTTCTCGGGCCGCTCCTCGCAATGGGAGGCTCCCGCTCTGTGAGGCTTCGCTCCGGCTGACAGGTCTTTTATAATGGAGGGCACCTGGTGAGGGGGCGGGGTTACCAGGTGCCCTCCGTTATAAAAGACCTGTCAGCCGGAGCGAAGCCTCACAGAGCGGGAGCCTCCCATTGCGCGGAGCGGCCTGAGAAGAGACGCCGATGCCGGACGAGAAGGACGAGAAGACCGGAGGAAGAAGAAGCGGATCGGAGGAAGAAGAAGATGGAAGAAGATGCCGGAAGGAGAAGATGAAGAAACCGAAGGATGAAGAAAGGAAGAAGGAAGACCAGAAGAAAGAAGAAAGAAGATTTTAATAAAGGAATTGTCAAAGACTGTCTCCTGTCATTTTTACAATTTTTGTCACCTTTTTTGGTGAAATGGTAGGGGTACTTTTGTACCCCCTTACCATTTCACACAGGGGGGGGCGGGATCTGGGGGTCCCCTTGTTAAAGGGGACTTCCAGATTCCGATAAGCCCCCCGCCCGCAGACCCCCACAACCACCGGCCAGGGTTGTGGGGACGAGGCCCTTGTCCTCATCAACATGGGGACAAGGTGCTTTGGGGGTCTCAGACCCCC
Organism: Lithobates sylvaticus; assembly: GCA_028564925.1. NCBI lineage: Eukaryota > Metazoa > Chordata > Amphibia > Anura > Ranidae > Lithobates > Lithobates sylvaticus. The sequence continues at coordinate 14,034,876 of CM053028.1, forward strand.
AAAGCACCCTCCCAATGTTGAGGGCATGTGGCCTGGTATGGTTCAGGCGGAAAAGGGGGCGCTCTCATCCCCCCTCTTTTCCTTCGGCCTGCCAGGTTGCGTGCTCGGATAAAGGGTCTGGTATGGATTTTGAGGGGGAACCCACACCATTTTTTTTTTTTTTTTGGCCGGGGTTCCCTTTAAAATCCATCCCAGACCTGAAGGGTCTGGTATTGATATTTAGGGGGGACCCCACAACATTTTTTTGGGCTGGGGTCCCCCTTAATATCCATACCAGACCTGAAGGGCCTGGTTATTGAATTTGGGGGGACCCCTACGCTTTTTTTTTTTTTTTTTATATCAATGAATGACTGTTCTCTGTGTTACGGAGCCGACAATTCATTTGCCGGCAATAGCCGCGAGTGATTTTAAATAGCTTTTTTTTCTGCAAAAATGACACTTTGTCATTCGAAACATTCGAATTCATTCGAATTCATTCAAATTCATTCGTTATATCTGCTATAATAATTTCTTTCGAATTAGTTGAAATTCGATATTGGTAGTTGGATTCGAATAATTTGGAGCTGAAATTCGTAAACGGAATTTTTCCTGCAAAAATGACACTTTGTCATTCGAATTCATTCGAATCCATTCGAATTCATTCAAATCATTCGTTATATCCGCTATAATAATTTCTTTCATATTAGTTGAAATTCGATATTTGGTAGTCGGATTCGAATAAATTCTGCGACGAAATTCGTGAATGGAATTTCGTATTCCGTACGGAATTCGTATTTGAAAAAATTCGTACTACGGATTCGTAAATTCGTACGAATTTCGAAAAATTTGTATGAATTACGAATTCGTACGAAACTAATCGCACGTGTCTAATAGATATGAATATAAACTCATATGTTTCACCGATGGAGGAAGGAGATACCCCGTGAGTATCCAATAATTAAAGGGGGAGAGTAAACATCAAGTGGCTTGTTTGTTCCTGGGGGAGACACCGATCCTCATGCTACTGTGGCCTGTTTAAATATACCTATGGAGCCTATATAGTTATACTGACTGTGGGCAGGTATAGGAGAGTTTGATATATCCAGTTTGGAAGGAATACATATTTGTCCATATGGATTGTTGCTGAAGCCCCTGTTACTGTGGACTGATAACAGGGGGAAGGGTGTTGTTTGTTCTACCCTTCTCCTCTCTATTACTCAACCCCCCAAGTGTGTCCTGACGAAGCAAAACAGCGAAAAGCGTTGACGCACAGGGACTCACTGTCGTTTATTTGGTGTCAACTCTCTTGTTTACACTAGATACTCATTACTATCATATGCCTATCGTATGTTTTTAATTCTTTTTTTACTTGACCTGTTTTTAATATGATTTATTGTTAACCACTTCAGCACCGGGCCATTTTACACCCTTCCTTACCAGAGCACTTTTTGCGATTCGGCACTGCGTCTCTTTAACTAACAATTGCGTGGTCGTGCAATGTTACACCGAAACAAAATTGACGTCCTTTTTTTCCCACAAATAGAGCTTTCTTTTGGTGGTATTTGATCGCCCCTGCGGTTTTTATTTTTTGCGCTATAAACAAAAGAAGAGCGACAATTTTGAAAAAAAAACACAATATTTTTTACTTTTTGCTATAATAAATATCCCATTTTTTTTTTTAAAAACAATTTTTTTTACTCAGTTTAGGCCGATACGTATTCTTCTACATATTTTTGGTAAAAAAATCGCAATAAGTGTATATTGATCGGTTTGCGCAAAAGTTATAGCGTCTACAAAATAGGGGATAGATTTATTGCATTTTTTTTTTTTTACTACTAATGGCGGCGATCTGCGATTTTTTTTCGTGATTGCGACATTGCGGCGGACACTTCGGACACTTTTGACACATTTTTGGAACCATTCACATTTACACAGCGATCGTTGCTATAAAATTGCATTGATTACTGTGTAAATGTGACTGGCAGGGAAGGGGTTAACACTAGGGGGCGCTGCAGGGGTTAATGTGTTCCCTATAGGAGTGATTCTAACTGTGGGGGGAGGGGACTCAATGGGAGGAGACCGATCATGTGTTCCTCCGTACTGGGATCACATGATTGGTCTCCTCTCCGCTGACAGGACGTGGAGCTGTGTGTTTACACACAGCTCCACGGTCCCGCACGGTCCCGTTGTTTTAACGGGCACTCACACCGGGTCCCGAGCGACGCGTGCGCGCCCCCCAGGCGGCCGGGAATGGGAGGACGTCATATGACGCCCACCCAGGATGGGAGATTCACCTTGTGGGCGTCATATGATTATGGGCGGGTAGGGAAGTGGTTAATAATGTATATTTTTGTACTATATCATTGTCCATTTTTGTCTGTAAAGTCCGATTTAGGGCCCTTTTGCCCATTACCTCTTTTCTCTTCCAATCAAGAGAGGGAGGCTTGGCCGGGTGACCTCTGTGCCTTGATGGTACTGGTGTTTGGGTAAGCAGCTGCCTATTTTGATCTTCTCTTTTTACCCCTTAATCCCCTAAATAACACCTGAACTGTATTGTTTATGGTAATATTTTTGTTACTATATTTCGGAATGTTCTATATATTTTTCAGATGTATTCCTTGTATTTCCTGATGAAGCGGTCACACCGTGAAACTAGTCGAAATACCACACCATCTGTAATTTTAGATATTGATTGTTCTTTTTTGTATTAATAAATTGTTTACATTTTTATGTTTGTTTACACATTCATTTGTACACAAACCTTAAACCTTAAACTGTACCGAGATAGTCCTAATGCTTCTTTTCTTTGGTGGGTCTTGGATGGGGACCAGACTCCCAAACCTCTATTCTCTTCCAATCAAGTTTATATGGATGTGGCTTTAGGAGTGTTATTTAAATTTTTTCTTGTTCAGATTGAATCAAATGTTACAAAACATTCGGGACCATTGCACCATTGCTTTCTTCTCCTGAAAGCCTTGCATGGGTTCGGTGACACGGGGTGAAAATTATTGGCTTTGGTGACTTTGTGAAATCATTCCAGATCCGATTGCCACGTTTTCCACGTCCTCTGTCCGCCCCGTGACATTGAGATACATTATCCCTCCACCAGCGCTTGTTACAAAGCATCTTTAAATAGAAAGAGCTGATTAATAATTACAAGCCGGGTCTATTAATTGCTTATTACTCACAATGTACATTAATCCCACACATGACGGAACAATGGAGACGAGACCCGCTGCTTCTCTGTAGAGAGCTGAAATTGATCCGGTACCGGGTTTTATTGCAGCAGAATTAGACATTCCGAATTCGTTTTTTTTTTAACAAATTTCAACAAATTCAACAAACCCATTTAACTATTTTTTCACGAATATTCGTAAATTCAAATATTCGAAAATTTGGAAATTCAAAATTCGGAAATTCGAAAATTCGGAAATTCGAAAATTCGGAAATTCGAAAATTCGGAAATCCGAAAAGCCAAAAATTAAAAAATCTGAAATAATAACTAACTAATAATAATAACTTAACTATTACTAACTATTAAATTATAGGTATTGGAATTTCCTTTCAAATATGGCTGTTAGTGAACGTAACGAATATGTATTTATCCGAAGTTATGAATTATCCGAAATAACAAATGCTGCATCTAAACGAATTGAACGTAACAAATTAATAAATAATAATAATAAACACCGGCTGTTATCCAAGGCAGGACAAAAAATTATATGACAAAAATATGTTGCAAACCAGTACAAACATCCAAATATGTCCAAATTAGACATTCCGAATTTGTTTCGTTACGAATTCGCTTTTTAACAAAATTTCAACAAATTTGTTCATTCGGAAATATCCGAATTAACGAAAACCCGTTTAACGAATTCGGAAATTCGGAAATTTGAAAATTCGGAAATTTGAAAATTCAGAAATTTGAAAATTCGGAAATTTGAAAATTCGGAAATCTGAACATTCGGAAATTCGAAAATTTCGAAATCCGAAAACCATATCTAAACGAAGGCAGACCCATCGTCTCCGGACGTGGCTGCCTTACTGACAACCTCAGCCGTTATGTAGACAAATTACTTCAGCCTTTAGTACAGGCCTTACCTTCATATATACGTGATACCACACATTTACTCCAAGGTCTCTCGGACCTCCATGTCGATGCCGACACTGTCCTGGTCGCCATCGACGTGGAGGCCCTATACAGTTCGATACCCCACTCTTTGGGCCTCTCAGCCATTCAACACATCTTATCCACTACTAACATTTACCCCTATGACTTATCTATATTCATCATTAGAGCTCTCAAATTCTTTCTTACACACAATTTTTTTTCTTTTAACGGATCCCACTACCTCCAGGTACAGGGCGTCGCCATGGGCACTTGTTGCGCAGCGGCGTACGCCAACCTGTACCTGTAACTTTTTCTAGATGACACTGCCACCATCTATACTAAATATATAGCTACCTTCCGTCGATACATCGACGATATTCTAATTTTATGGCAAGGTCCAACTGATGTATTACATCAATTTCTATCATTTCTAAATTCCTCTAACTCATTAAACCTCAAATTTACCATGACTTATAGCACCAGTTCCATCTCCTTCCTTGATCTAACGCTCAGCAAGGATGGACATGGGCACCTACAGAGCCACCTGTTCCGAAAACCAACGGCTGGCAACACTATTTTGGCTGCTTCCAGCTTTCATCCACAGCCTTTACTTAAATCTATCCCTTTTGCCCAATATCTCCGTGCCCGACGCAACTGCTCAACGGATACCTCCTTTGAACACGAGGCTTCCGTCCTACGGAGCAGATTACGCGCACGGGGTTATAAAAATAGCGTCTTAAAAGACGCATACAAAAAAGCTAAATCTAAATCACGTTCTACTTTACTTGCTACCAAACAAACTTCCACATCAACCAAATCCCCCCTTAGAATTATTACAAATTACTGTCAACAATACAATCAAATTACCCAAATACTTTCCAAACATTGGCACATTATCGCTACTGATAAATCCCTCTCACCCTTTGTTCCGCCACAACCTTTGATTACTTATCGACGTGCTCCATCCCTCCGAGACAAACTTATCACTAGTGAATACAAATTTAGCAACAGGTCCCATAAGCAGCTCAAAGGCACCTTTCCATGTGGCAACTGCAGTTATTGCAAATATCTTTCCAAATCCAATATACACAATGTTTTACCAAATGGTCAACGGTTTTTCCCTCAACACTATGTGAATTGTCGATCCATTGGTATTGTATATTTACTTGAATGTGAATGTGGATGCTTCTATGTGGGCAAGACTAAATTACCTTTCTGGAAGCGTATATATGGCCATATCTGCAGTGTTAATAAACGAGACCCCGAATTACCCTTGGGACGACACTGCATTTATGTCCACCATGACGCTATTCCTAAAATTTCATTCAAAGCCCTAGATCATATCCCACCTCCTATTCGAGGTGGTGACTATAACAAAGCTTTATTACAAAGCGAACTTCGATGGATTTTCCATCTTAATGCCACCTTGCCCCCCGGGCTCAATGAGGCCTTCAATTTTAAACCTTACCTCGAAGGCTTCGAATCTGGAGTCTGTGAACTTGACCTTTGACCCCATTCCCCACATGTATGCATCCACATAATCAACTTATCTGTAATAATTCTCACCACCCTAAATATGCACAGAATGTTCATGATGTACCCAGGCCTATTTCTAATGTATATGCCCTATATACTAGAATTAAATTTCTGACATTATTGCCACAGTATTGTATAATTGCTGTGCCACACTGTATATGTATCACATGTCTGCCAGACTCATTGCCATTTAGATATATTTCTCTACAGTCCAGTTCAACCAATGGGCTTGCTCGAGTTTGGGTGAGTTACCCGGCGTGGGTAAGACCTGGCACGCACGCGCCATATTCTTTAGTGTGCATGCGCCCCTTTCCCGCTGTTATGGACTTATCCATCCGTCCACTTCCTGTTTGCGCTCCATCTGGAGCGCAGCACGTTGCAGCGGCGGTCCGTACCCGCGTCGGTGACGTCACGACGCCGGACGTGACCCCGCCTCCATGGGTGTGCTCACGCCTGGCGCCGCCTCGTCAGAGGTCCCCTCGGGAAAACACACAGCGCGCCATGGCGCTCTTCCCTCACAGACAGCCATCCAATTAGCCTTCAATGCAGCACACAGATACTTCCTGCCCAGCTGATTGCCATTATCTGAAGAGATATATACTCACAGGCCAAACTAGGCTGACACATGCTGCTGACTCCCTGGAGTTCACTGACTTCCCATATCAGGCTCTACAACACCAAGGTAACCAGACCCTAAACTTTAGTGTCTGTACATGATTCCTCTTTTACTTTATCCTTCAATACTTATACTTTATATACTCTCTCATTACAGCACTATATACTGCCTGGCCTGTCTATCGTTACAGGCTATGGGCCATATGCCCTAGCTCTGTATAGGACCTTGCAACTACCTGAAATTGTCGCAGCAAGCCTCTCATATTTGTGGATACTTCCACTTTGTTTTTACTACTTCCACCCAATGCATATTTCTCATACCAATTAAACTTGGGATTACACTTGTGGCATTTTTTGAAACTGGCATTACATGTGAGTACCTACAACCTATATACTATACTGGCTTCTCTGGCAATGTTTTTGAAAAGACTGTATTTGACTGTCATACACTATATGTACTAATCTCTGATTCTCACATAATTTAGATGTGAATCAAAGGATATCTAGTTGCCTTGAAAAAGGACCAAAGTCCGAAACATGTTGGCATCATCCTGAACTCATATGTATCAAGCAAGGTTTTTTTCTGTCACAACAATTTTTGTATGTTCATGCTGTTGACTTGATAAAAAACTGTATGCTCTTTATCCACACTTGTGCAACATACTGAATATTCCCTATGCTTTATATGCATCTACCCATGTTCTTTTGAATAAATATTTATCTTTTAAATGCATATACTCTTTTAGTGTCTATCTTTACCCTAAGCATCCCCTAGGGGTACTGGCCAGTGTATATGCACACTTCAGCCTATCAAAATCTATTATATCTAAACGAATTGAGCGTAACAAATTAATAATAATAAATAACAATAATGATAATAAAAAAATTGAATTTCCTTTCAAATTTGGAAGTTAGTGAACTTAACAAATACAAATTTATCCGAAGTTACGAATCATCCGAAATAACAAATGCCGCATACATTCATTATTTCGGATAAATTTGTATTCGTTACGTTCACTAACAGCCAAATTCTAAAGGAAATTCCAATACCTGTTATTATTAGTTAGTTCGTTATTCTTTCAAATTTTCTGATTTTCTTTCATATTTTCGGGTTTTTGGATTTTCGTAAATTCTAATATTCGAAAATTTGGAAGTTCGGAAATTCAAAGAAAAAGGAAATTTGAAAATTCAGAAATTAGAAAATTCGGAAATCCGAAAACCATAGCTAAACGAATTGAACGTAACAAATTAATAATAATAAATAACAATAATTATAATAAAAAATTAGAATTTTCTTTCAAATTTGTCTGTTAGTGAACGTAACGAATATGTATTTATCCGAAGTTACGAATTATATAAAATATATATATAAATATATATATATTAAAATAACAAATGCCATATCTAAACGAATTGAACGTAACAAATTAATAATAATAAATAACAATAATAATAAAAAAATTATATAAAATTAGGGTATTTTATGTGATAGACCAACCCAAAGTGGCACATAATTGTGAAGTGGAAGGAAAATGATAAATGGTTTTCTAATTTTTTTTACAAATAAATATGTGAAAAGTGTGGTGGGGGGCATTTGTATGGCGCCCCCCAGAGTCAATACTTTGTAGAACCCCCTTTCTCTTCAATTACAGCTGCAAGTCTTTTTGGGATGTCTCTACCAGCTTTGCACATTTAAAGAGGACATTTTTGCCCATTCTTCGTTGTAAAATATCTCAAGCTCTGTCAGATTGGATGGAGAGCGTCTGTGAACAGCAATTTTCAAGTCTTGCCACAGATTCTCAATGTGATTTAGGTCTGGACTGTGACTGGGCCATTCTAACACATGAATATGCTTTGATCTAAACCATTCCATTGTAGCTCTGGCTGTATGTTTCGGGTCGTTGTCCTGCTGGAAGGTGAACCTCCCCCCCCCGGTCTCAAGTCTTTTGCAGACTCTAACAGGATTTCTTCTAAGATTGTCCTGTATTTGGCTCCATCCATCTTCCCATTAACTCTGACCAGCTTCCCTGTCCCTGCTGAGGAAAAGCATCCCCACCACATGATGCTGCCACCACCATGTTTCACAGTGGGGATGGTGTGTTCAGGGTGATGGGCAGTGTTAGTTTTCCCCACACATAGCGTTTTGCTTTTAGGCCAAAAAGTTAATTTTGGTCTCATCTGAGCAGATCACCTTCTTCCACATGTTTGCTGTGTCCCCCACATGGTTTCTCACAAACTGCAAACAGGACTTCTTATGACTTTCTTTCTCCAATGTCTTTCTTCTTGTCACTCTTCCATAAAGGGCAGATTTGTGGAGAACACGACTAATAGTTGTCCTGTGGACAGATTCTCCCACCTCAGCTGTGGATCTCTGCAGCTCCCCCAGAGTTCCCATGGACCTCTTAGCTCTTCTCTGATGAATGCTCTCCTTACCCGGCCGGTCAGTTTAGGTGGACGGCCATGTCTTGGTAGGTTTGCAGTTGTGCCATACTCTTTCCATTTTCCGATGATGGATTGAACAGAGCTTCGTGAGATGGTCAAAGCTTGGGAGATTTTTTATAACCCAACCCTGCTTTATACTTCTCCACAACTTTATCCCTGACCTGTCTGGTGTGTTCCTCGGCCTTCATGATGCTGTTTGTTCACTAAGGTTCTCCTAACAAACCTCTGAGGGCTTCACAGACCAGCTGTATTTATACTGAGATTCAATGACACACAGGTGGACTCTATTTAATAATTAGGTGACTTCTGAAGGCAATTGTTCCACTAGATTTTAGTTAGGGGTATCAGAGTAAAGGGGGTTGTATACAAATGCCCCCCCCCACACTTTTCGCATATTTATTTGTAAGAAAAAAATTGAAATCCATTTTCCTTCCACCTCACAGGTGTTACAGGTGTACCTAATAAAGTGGCCGGTGGGTGTATATTTTCCATGTTGAGCGTCCGCACGTGATTGAAGGATTATACGTTTAAGAAACCATCTCACATAATCGGCGTTTTCAGCGAGCGATAATTCCAGCGCTGATGTCGGGACACGAGGGGGGCGATTGAAGTCATTCCGCTCCGAGTCGCTCTCAGTACAGCAGAAACATTTCCACAATCTCTCTTCATCTGAAAAAAATAAAAAATCTAAATGCACCTAAAATGACAGATTCCCGTTTGGCGTCTTCCTACAACTGAACGGGAGCCAAAGTGGCATTCTGGGACTACGCCAGCGGCGGAGGGGGCGAGTTTTTTTTTAATTGTCCATCAAAAAAAGAAAAGTGCTTTTTCGGCAGTATCGTCCTCAAAGTGGAGAGGGTCACGTGACAGGAGCGCCTCCCCGGAGGGCGACGTAAAATCACTTTGCAAACTGCCCCCCCCCCCCTCTGCCTGTTTTCAGAGACCGCAACCATCTGCCGGACAGTTTTGTTGCGAGAGCTTTGGTGACAGTTGGGATCTCCGAGAGGAAAGCAGAGGAATAAAGTGATATAAAACATTCAGCAGCTGATTTAATCACTTACTGAGCACATCGCTTCTTTATTCTTTAATCCTTTTATGGTCGAACGCTGGTGGTGATGGAGGATGGGGGACAGGGGACAGGGGGACAGGGGATGGGGGACAGGGGACAGGGGGACGGGGGACAGGGGACAGGGGACAGGGGGACGGGGGACAGGGGACGGGGGACAAGGGACAGGGGACGGGGCACAGGGGGACGGGGGACAGGGGACAGGGGACAGGGGGACGGGGGACAGGGAACGGGGGACAAGGGACAGGGGACGGGGGACAGGGGGACGGGGGACAGGGGACAGGGGACAGGGGACAGGGGGACAGGGGACGGGGGATAAAGGACAGGGGGACAGGGGACAGGGGAATGGGGGGACAGGGGGGCAGGGGGACAGGGGACGGGGGACAAGGGACAGGGGACGGGGGACAGGGGACGGGGGACGGGGGACAGGGGGACGGGGGACAGGGGACGGGGGACAGGGGGACGGGGGACAGGGGACGGGGAAGGGAAGCAGGGACAGGGAAGCTGGTCAGAGTTCATGGGAAGATGGATGGAGCCAAATACAGGACAATCTTAGAAGAAAATCCGAATTTCCTATCGTGTGTACGCGTCATTAGAGTCTGCAAAAGACTTGAGACTAGGGCGGAGGTTCACCTTCCAGCAGGGCAATGACCCGAAACATACAGCCAGAGCTACAATGGAATGGTTTAGATCAAAGCATATTCATGTGTTAGAATGGCCCAGTCACAGTCCAGACCTAAATCCCATTGAGAATCTGTGTCAAGTCTGAAAATTGCTGTTCACAGACGCTCTCCATCCAATCTGACAGAGCTTGAGATATTTTGCAAAGAAAAATGGGCAAAAATGTCCCTCTCTAGATGTGCAAAGCTGGTAGAGACATCCCCAAAAAGACTTGCTGCTGTAATTGCAGTGAAAGGAGGTTCTACAAAGTATTGACTCCGGGGGGCGCCATACAAATGCCCCCCCCCCCCCCACACACTTTTCACATATTTATTTGTAAGAAATGTTGAAAACCATTTATCAGTTTCCTTCCACTTCACAATTATGTGCCACTTTGTGTTGGTCCATCACATAAAATCCCAATAAAATACATTTACGTTTTTTTTGGTTGTAACATGACAAAATTTGGAAAATTTCAAGGGATATGAATACTTTTTCAAGGCACTGTATATATACGCATTGCAGGCTTCAAATGTTTTTTTAAATGTTGTTTCCTGGTAAATGTAATGAAAATACCTAAAACATTTATCTTTATGTTGAGTGTATGAAGGGTCACGGAGTGTAGGATTATATAAAGGGTCATGTGTCTTCCCAGAGTGCTTTTAATATAGAGGATTGCGGGATGTCGGCTTAATGCCATCTAATAGAAAGGGACAGTTGGAAATAGTTTTCTCGATGGATTATCGTTTCTTATGAAAATACATATAATATACACTTATGCCGCGTACACACGGTCGGAATTTCCGATGGAAACAGTCCGATGGGAGCTTTTCATCGGATTTCCCGACCGTGTGTATGTATGCCCATCGGTCTTTTTCTGACGGCATTTCCGACGGACTTTGGATTGAGAACCTGTTCTTAATTTTTCAGACGGAAAACCTTTCTATCATTTTCCGATCGTGTGTATGCAATTTCTGACACGCAAAATTCCGACGCATGCTCAGAAGCATTAAACTTCCCTTTTTATAGTGCTGTCGAACATGTTGTATGTCGCGGTGTTACTGACCGTCAGAATTTGGTGTGACCGTGTGTAGGCAAGACAGTTTGAGCGAAATCCCGATCGAATTTTTGACGGGAAAACCATCAGAGCTTTTTCCGGCGAGAATTTCCGATCGTGTGTATTAGAGTAGTGAAAACTGCGTATCGCTTCCGCCCCCAAAGGAACCGCTATTCTCTTGGGCCCCCTGTTCCCAGATATCCTGGCTCTGTAAACTGTACCACACTCTTTGACCCACCCGGGATGAAGAGGAGATATGGAGAATGCTTTCGAAAATATATATTTTAGTTGTTTATTTTTTACCATTTACAAAATGCAAAGTGAGCAAACAGAAGAGAAATCTAAATAGACATGTGCACAAAAATTTGTTTATTTTCGTTTCTGTTGGTTTCCGTTGATTCGTAACGATTCGTAAATTCGTAAGTCGTCGGTGTTCGTATTCGTAACGATTCGTATTTTCGTAAGAGTTATTTTTTCGTTGATTTGTTTTTCCGTTAGTCTAATTTTCGTTTATTCGAAATTCGGACGCATTCGTATTTTCGTAGATTTAGTTACATTCGTACTTTCGTAAGATTGATTTATTCGTACTTTCGTAACATTGTTTTCGTAGATTCGTAATCGGAGCATAATTCATAATGTTATGTAATGTGTATGCTATTATTACATTTTAAGAGACACGGAAAATTACGAATCGAAAAAAAAAGTTACGAATGTACAAATTTTTTCGTTCAATCCATTCGAAGCACGTTAACCCCTTCAATACCCGCCCATAGTCATATGACGCCCACAAGGTGGATCTCCCATCCTTTTTCGGCCACCTGGGGGGCGGGTGCCCGGCGGCCTCGATGTCCGCCGGGCACCCGCGATTGCCCGTTAAAACAACGAGACCGTGCGGGACCGTGGAGCTGTGTGTGTAAACACACAGCTCCACGTCCTGTCAGCGAGCAGGAGACCGATCATGTGATCCCAGTACGGAGGAACACCAATCGGTCTCCTCCCCTTGAGTCCCCTCCCCCCACAGTTAGAATCACACAAATAGGGAATACATTAACCCCTGCAGCGCCCCCTAGTGTTAACCACATCCCTGCCAGTCACATTTACACAGTAATCAATGCAATTTTATAGCAACGATCGCTGTGTAAATGTGAATGGTCCCAAAAATGTGTCAAAAGTGTCCGAAGTGTCCGCCGCAATGTCGCAGTCACGAAAAAAAATCGCAGATCGCCGCCATTACTAGTAAAAAAAAATGCAATAAATCTATCCCCTATTTTGTATACGCTATAACTTTTGCGCAAACCGATCAATATACGCTTATTGCGATTTTTTTTACCAAAAATATGTAGAAGAATACGTATCGGCCTAAACTGAGTAAAAAAAATAGTTTTTTTTTAAAAAAATGGGATATTTATTATAGCAAAAAGTAAAAAATATTGTGTTTTTTTTCAAAATTGTCGCTCTTCTTTTGTTTATAGCGCAAAAAATAAAAACCGGAGGGGCGATCAAATACCACCAAAAGAAAGCTCTATTTGTGGGAAAAAAAGGACGTCAATTTTGTTTGGGTGTAACGTCGCACGACCGCGCAATTGTCAGTTAAAGCGACGCAGTGCCGAATCGCAAAAAGTGCTCTGGTAAGGAAGGGTGAAAAATGGCCCGGTGCTGAAGCGGTTAAGCAGCGCCATTGTAAGAGACACGGAAAATTACGAATCGAAAAAAAAAAAAAAAAAAAAAGTTACGAATGTACGAATTTTTTCGTTCAATCCATTCGAAGCACGTTAAGCAGCGCCATTGTAAGAGACACGGAAAATTACCAATTCAACAAAAAAAAAAAAAAGTTACGAATGTACAAATTTTTTCGTTCATTTTGATTTTCGTTGTTCCTGTTTTCGTTTTTTGGATTTTCTTCTTTCGTAGTTTCATTGTTTCTAATTTGGTTATTTCGGATTTTCGTTGTTTTTCGTATTCGTTCGATTCGATAATTCGTGATTCGTTAAAATTTTTAGCGAATCGTTCGTTCATTCGTACGATAACGAATGAACGAATATAACGAATTTTAACGGAAAACGAAAAAAATAAACGAAACGAATTGCACATGTCTAAATCTAAATCAAATCAATCAAATCAATATTTGGTGTGACCCCCCCCCCCCCCTTTGGCTTCAAACCAGCATCAATTCTAAAGCCTCGTACACACGATCGGATTTTCCGCAGACAAACCCCTAGACTTTGTCTTGCATACAAACGGCAAGGAATTGTCGGCCAACAAACACGAACGTAGTGTTTTTTCAGCTCTTTAGCGCCACCCTTTGGGCTCCGAAAAACGACTGTTATTTAAAAAAAGCTTATTTAAAAAAAAAAAAAGAGAAACTAATTTCTATAAATGGTTGCAAATTGATATTTTGCTGTTAAAATATACACTTTTGGCCTATTTATAAGCAGTAGACCCAAGTGAAGGATGAGCTACTGGGGACCAAAACATGAGCCATTGCCAACCGTCCAACAGACAGCCATGTCCCACAAAGATGACCACCATGGAGATGACCAAGTGCCCAATTGACATACGGAGCCCAAATCAATATTTGGTGCGACCCCCCCCCCCCTTTGGCTTCAAACCAGAGCCCAAAGGGTGGCGCCAAAGAGCTGAAAAAACACGTAGTTACGTCACTACGTTCGCGTTTGTTGGCCGACAATTCCTTGCCGTTTGTATGCAAGACAAAGTCTGAGGTTTTGTCTGCGGAAAATCTGAGGCTTTAGAATTGATGCTGGTTTGAAGCCAAAGGGAGGGCGGGGTCACACCAAATATTGATTTGGGCTCCATATGTCAATTGGGCACTTGGTCATCTCCATGGTGGGCATCTTTGTGGGACATGGCTGTCTGTTGGACGATTGGCAATGGCTCATGTTTTTTGGTCCCCAGTAGCTCATCCTTCACTTGGGTCTACTGCTTATAAATAGGCCAAAAATTAATATTCTAACAGCAAAATATCAATTTGCAACCATTTATAGAAATTAGTTTCTCTTTTTTTTTTTAAATAAGCTTCCGTATCTCACAGTCGTTTTTCTCCATGGCGAGTAACAAATTTCTTTAGAAACTCAAATTACAGCTTAGGACGGGCAAACAAAAGTTGTCTTATGCAAATAATAAATCCTGTAGCGGTGCTGGGATCTCAGGCGGAGGACTCATTAAATGCCGCCATGGCGGCGATGAGCGCAGACGCTATGCCGAGCGAGAAAGCCATATGGACGAGGAAAGACTAATTAGGTATGTAAAACAATAGGAATTCTAAGGGGAATGTTCCAGAATCATCTTTAAAGCCTTCCCCGCCGCGCCGAGAGGTAACACCTGCAGATAAAAGATAATTAAGTTTTTCTAGTATTAATAATTAATTGCCATTAATTAATACTGTTACTGTTGCTGTTGTACACTCATTATTTGGTAAATTGCTTATTATGATCAATGTAGAGCACAATGGCGAGATGGGACTCCTGACAGTTAATTAAAGTTACTGTGCTGAGTTTATATATTGCAGAGATTCTGGTGTATCGGGTCACGGCGTGGGGGGAGGGGGGTGGGCGGAGGATCCTGGGGCTGTTCAAAGAGAGAATTTACTCTTCTGTTAATCTGCTGTGAAGAAATAGAGGCCGCTGATTAATAGGCTGGATGCAGAGTGTACATTCCCTCTAATTGTTGGCTTACTGGACTGAGGAGGGGAAGAAAGTTCTGTAACAGAAGAGTTTTTAAAGGAACTTCCTAAAGAGTACCTGTCAGAGATCCTGTATGTCACAGTAAGGAGCACAGAATGAGAG
Source organism: Lithobates sylvaticus (assembly GCA_028564925.1). NCBI lineage: Eukaryota > Metazoa > Chordata > Amphibia > Anura > Ranidae > Lithobates > Lithobates sylvaticus. The sequence goes on from CM053028.1 coordinate 14,050,145, forward strand.
GCTGCCACCAGAATTATAAGAAACCCCCTTCCTTTCTTCATTCCTTCCTTCTCTTCTTTTCTTTCCTTCTCATTTCTTCTCTTCTTTCCTTCCTACCTTCCCTTCATTCCTTCTCTTCCTTCCTTTCCGTTTTTTCTATTCCTTCCTTCCTTTCTTCCTTATCTTCCTTCTCTTCTTTCCTTCCCGTTTCTTCGCTTCTTTCCTTCCTACCTTCTCTCCCTTCCTTCTCTTTCTTCTTTCTCTTCCTTCCTTCCCGTTTCTTCTATTCCTTCCTTCTCTTCCTTCCTTCCCCTTCCTTCTTTTCCTTCCTTCCTTCCCGTTTCTTCTATTCCTTCATTCCCCTTTCTTCTCTTCCTTCCTTACTTCCTTCCTTCTCTTCCTTCCTTCCTTCCTGTTTCTTCTCTTCCTTCCTTCCTTCCTTCCTTCCTTCCTTCTTTCCTTCCTTCTCTGCCTTCCTTCCTTCTCTGCCTTCCTTCTCGTCCTTCCTTTCTTCCTTCCTTCTGGTTTCTTCTTTTCCTTCCTTCCTTCCTTCCTTCCTTCCTTCCTTCCTTCCTTCCTTCCTTCCTTCCTTCCTTCCTTCTCTGCCTTCTCTGCCTTCCTTCCTTTCTTCCTTCTCTGCCTTCCATCCTTTCTTCCTTCTCTGCCTTCCTTCCTTCCTTCCTTCTCCTCCATCCTTCCCGTTTTTCTTTTCCTTCCTTCTCATCCTTCCTTCCTTACCGTTTCTTCTTTTCCTTCCTTCCTTCCTTTCCCTTCTTTCTCTTCCTTCCTTCCATCCTTCTCTTGCTTCCTTCCTATCATACCAAGCATAAATCAGCATGGTCAAGGTATATCAACATTCCTTCCCTCTTTCCATTCTTTCTCCCTCCTCTTCTCTTTCTTCCTTCCACGCTCTTCTCCTTCTTTCTATTATTCATCCTTCCTTCTTTTCTTCGTTTCTTCCTGGTTTTCCAAGAATGGGTCAGCAGATTTAAGGCATAGCATATGCCTTTTTTTCTCCTTCCTTCCTATCATCCCAAGCATGAGTCAGCGTGGTCAAGTTACAGTATGTCAATATTCCTTAACTCTTTCCTTCTTTTCTCTCTCCTCTTCCTTCCTTGCTTTCTTCCACCCTTCACTCCTTCCTTCTATTCATCCTTCCTTCCTTTTGTTCCTAGAAACCCAGGAATGGGTATTTTCTTCCTTTCTTCCTTCTTTTCTTCCTTCCCTTCTTCCTTCCACTTTTCTGCTCTTGTTCTCTCCTTACTCTCTCCCTTTCTAGTATTTGAAGAATGGTTTATCAGGCTCAAGGTTTGCCGTTATTCCTTTCTGCTTTATATCTTTTCCTCCTTCCGGCCTTCCATCTTTCCCTCCTACCCACTACCTCCTTCCATCCCTATCTTCCTTCTTTCCTTCCCCCTCCCACTTACTCCTTCCGTCGCCCCCCCCCCCCTCTTCTTTCCTTCCTTCCCTGCTTTCCCCTCCTGCCTTGATCTTTTTTTCCTCCCTTCTCTCCTTTCTTCCTTCCACTTTTCCAGGAGAGACATAAAATGTGAGTGCTTTTTAACTGTTTTAACCGCTTCCCGACCGCCCACTGCATATATACGTCAGCAGAATGGCACGGGCAGGCAAAAGCGCGTACCTGTACGTCCCCTTTAAATGTCTGCCAGCGGCGCGCTCGCGACCCTGTCATCGGGAAAGCCGATCAATGACGTCAGACGTCAGCCCTGCCCCCTAATGTAAAAAAAACACACACACGTCACAGCCCATAACCCCTCCCCTCCCCCTAGTGGTTAACTCTTTCACTACAACTGTCATTTATACAGGAATCAATGCATTTAAATAGCATTGATTGCTGTATAAATGACAATGGTCCCAAAAATGTGTCAAAAATGTCCGATGTGTCCGCCATAATGTCGCAGTCACAAAAAAAAATCGCTGATCGCCGCCATTACTAGTAAAAAAAAAATATTAATAAAAATGCTATAAAACTATCCTCTATTTTGTAAACGCTATAACTTTTGCGCAAACCAATCAATAATCGCTAATTTTTTTTACCAAAAATATGTATCGGCCTAAACTGAGAAAAAAATATGTTTTTTTATATATTTTTTGGGGATATTTCTTATAGCAAAAAGCAAAAAATTTTGCATTTTTTTCAAAATTGTTGCTCTATTTTTGTTTATAGAGCAAAAAATAAAAACCGCAGGGGCGATCAAATACCACCAAAAGAAAGCTCTATTTGTGGGAAAAAAAGGACGCCAATTTTGTTTGGGAGCCACGTCGCACGACCGCGCAATTGTCAGTTAAATCGACGCAGTGCCGAATCGCAAAAAGGGGCCTGGTCCTTTGGCTGCCAATTGGTCCGGGGCTGAAGTGGTTAAGAATAAACATTTTGAAAAATGTTTTTTTACGCTATGGGAACTGTCCTCTCTTCTCCACCGACAAATGGATGGATTGATGCCCCTTTGAGCATTTAAACAAGATAATTGCAGACACTGCAGATTGTTACTCCCAGAGGGCAATGCGTTACTGGCTGGTTTATAACCTCTTCGCGCCTAAGCCTATTCTGACAAGTTAAAATCAGTATTTTTTTGCTAGAAAATTACTTAGAACCCCCAAATATTATATATATATTTTTGTAAAGTATCGGATGTTTTCACAGTTGTAATCACATAGGGTTAGCATTTTTTGTCTTTTTATTTTGGCACGATTTTTTTGGTACCAGCAAAGAGACGGCACCAGACCAGCAAAGAGAAGGCCCAAGACCAGCAAGAGACATCCCCAGACATCCCCAGACCAGCAAAGGGACATCCCCAGACCAGCAAAGAGATGACACCAGACCAGCAAAGAGACGGCCCCCAGACCAGCAAAGAGACATCTCCAGACCAGTAAAGAGACATCCCCAGACCAGCAAAGAGATGGCCTCAGACCAGCAAAGAGACAGCCCCAGACCAGAAAAGAGACATCCCCAAACCAGTAAAGAGACAGCCCCAGTCCAGTAAGGAGACAGTCCCAGACCAGCAAAGAGACGGCCTCCGACCAGTAAAGAGACAGCCTCAGACCAGTAAATAGACAGCCGCCACATACCAGTAAATAGAGAGCCCCATACCAGTAAATAGAGAGCCCCATACCAGTAAATAGAGAGCCCCATATCAGTAAATAGACAGCCCCATACCCGTAAAGAGACAGCCGCCCCATACCTGTAAAGAGACAGCCCCATACCTGTAAAGAGACACCCCCAATCCACTCCCTTTCCCCGCAACTACAGTGCGGGACTTTGGATGTCACACTGGAACATATTAGTTTTTTTTTCACTGCACTCACCCTCCTCCCTGTGCAGCCATCACAGTGTCCCGGCCGGTGTTAGAAGAGAGGTCGCTGTCTCCTTGAGTGTAGCTATACCTCCATAGCAGCCACCTGCGAGGTGTCTGTCCCCTGCTCTTCCTGCAGGCTTCTCTCCCGCCTCCTTCTGCACCTCGTAAGTGTGCTGGCGCCGGAACGCTTACCTCTCCTGTCCTTTCTCTTCCCTTCCCTTTCCCTTCTCTACCCTCCCCTTTCCCTTCTCCTCCCTTCCCTCCTCTTTCCTTTGTCTTCCCTTCTCTTCCCTTCACTCCCATTTCCCTTCTCTTCCCTTCACTCCCATTTCCCTTCTTTTCCCTTCCCTCCCCTTTCCCTTCTCTTCTCTTCCCCTTTCTCTTCTCTTCCCTTCCCTCCCTTTTCCTTCTCTTCCCTTTCCTCCCCTTTCCCTTCTCTCCCCTTACCTCCCCTTTCCCTTCCCTTCTCTTCCCTTCCCTTTCCCTTCTCTTCCCTTTATCTTCTTTTATCTTCCCTTCCCTTACCTCTCCTTCCCCTTCTCTTTCCTTCCCTCCCCTTTCTCTTCTCCTTCTCTTCTCTTCCCTCCCCCCCCCTTACTCTTTTCTTCCATCTCCTTTCCCTTCTCTTCCCTTCCCTCCCCTCTCCCTTCTCTTCCCTTTCCTCCCCTCTCCTTTCTCTTCTCTTCTCTTCCCTCCCCTTCCTCTTCTCTTCCCTTCCCTCCCCTTTCCCCTCTCTTCTCTTCCCTCTCATTTCCCTTCCCTTATGTTCCCTTTCCTCCCATTTCCCTTCTCTTATTTTCCCTCTCCCTTCCCTCTCCTTTCCTTTCCCTTCCCTCCCCTTTCCCTTCTCTTCCCTTCCCTCCCCCTTTCCCTTCCCTCCCCTCCCATTTCCCTTCTCTACCATTCCCTCCCCTTTCCCTTCTCTTCCATCCCCTTTCCCTTCTCTTCCCTTCGCTACTGTTTCCCTTCTCTTGCCTTCCCTCCCCTCCCCTTTATCTTCTCTTACCTTCCCTCTCCTTCCTCTTCTCTTCCCTTCCCTTTCCCCTCTCTACTTTTCTCTTCCCTCCCCTTTCCCTTCTCTTGCCTTCCCTCCCCTCCCCTTTATCTTCTCTTCCCTTCCCTCTCCTTCCTCTTCCCTCCCTTCCCCTCTCCTTCTTTTCCCCTCTCTCTTCCCCCTTCCCCTTCTTCTCTTCCTCTTCCCCCTTTCCCTTCTCTTCCCTTCCCTCCCCTCCCCCCTCCCCTTTCCCTTCTCTTCCCTTCCCTCTCCTTCCTCTTCTCTTACCTTCCCTTTCCCCTCTCTACTTTTCTCTTCCCTCTCATTTCCCTTCCCTTATCTTCCCTTTCCTCCCATTCCCTTCCCTTCTTTTCCCTTCCCTTCCCTCCCATTTCCCTTCTCTACCCTTCCACCCCCTTTTCCTTCTCTTCCCATCCCTTTTCCTTCCATTCCCTCCAAGGTGCACGGAAACGCCAATCTCTGGCGTCAATGGCCCATTGTACATGTTGGTCATTCAATACCAATCTATAGAACAATTATTTCTTGGACTGTGATGATCGAATACATTTGCTGATCTCGGTATATAGGTGAGATTTCTACATACTCATCTACAAATGTAATCTACAAAGGAGGGAATCTTCTGTGATTTTATTTTCAGATCTATAACCTGAATTCCTTCTCTTTTATCCATCTGAGGAGCCCCAGTGCTGCTCACACTGTACTCATCGAAAGTACATCACAGATACTTTGAAGATACGTCTGGATGCATTTAAAAGCAATTTTCCAGTGGAAATTTCAATAAATGAACTTTGTTCTCAGGATTTGGGGAAATTCTTTGTAAAGATTTCATGTTTACATTTCTAAATTTGCATTACTGTTTACTTCCCCGTCCTTCTATCTGTATTTATTTATTTACCTTTTATCTATCTATCTATCTATCTACACTAAATTGCCAAAAGTATTGGGACACCTGCACGCACATGAAATTTAATGGCATCCCAGTCTTAGTCCGTAGGGTTCAATATTGAGTTGGCCCCACCCTTTGCAGCTATAACAGCTTCAACTCTTCTGGGAAGGCCGTCCACAAGGTTTAGGAGTGTGTCTATGGGAATGTTTGACCATTCTTCCAGAAGCCCATTTGTGAGGTCAGGCGCTGACTGGACGAGAAGGCCTGGCTCACAGTCTCCTCTCTAATTGATCCCAAAGGTGTTCTATCAGGTTGAGGTCAGGACTCTGTGCAGGCCAGTCAAGTTTCATAGTTAGTAAGGTTGAACAAAGACATCAGTCCATCCAGTTCAACCTGAGCGAGTGTCTACAATTGTCCCCATCCCTGTACATTGCACACTCACATCGGTCCCTACCCTCAAGGAGCCCACAATCCAAGGTCCCCATTCATATACTAGGGCCAATTTTTGGACAGAAGCCAATTAACCTACCTGCATGTCTTTGGATTGTGGGAGGAAACTGGAGTACCCCGAGGAAACCCACGCAGGCACAGGGAGAACATGCAAACTCCAGGCAGGAAGTGTCGTGGTTGGGATTCGAACCAGCGACCCTTCTTACTGCTATAAATGATGTATTGATATAAAATATATGGTTATACAAGTCAATGACCCCTACAATACATTTATCATGAGGTTACAAGAGTCAACAGGCCATCTGGTTATGAGTCATAAGTCATGCATCCTGTCCCATGTACAGAACAGAGAAGGACAAACCAACCCACAATGATATATATAGAGTACAGTGCTTTCATAGTTGAACTGGCAACGCATATCAAAGCATATCAAAGCAAAGCATATCAAAATGGGGTCACAATGGTTTGGGCATATTATTACACACACCAGTGGTAGTAATGGTGCAGATGAAATAAAAGTAAAAGTTCCAAAAAAGTAAGTGGCTGCTCTAGGTCCAAAGTAGAGATAATGTGGTGCTCCCGGTTGTCTCGCCCTGCGCTCAGACTGTCCCCTTATTTCCATACACTTTCCCCTCTATTACTTTGGGTGGGGTGCTGGTTTGTACTCACTCAATCACCTTGTCTGAAACGAAGTCTAAAATGAAGCCTTGCTGAGATTAAGCTGAGAGTGGTAGACTAGAAGCTTTTCTATCTCTCTCCTCACGGGGGTCGCCTCCAAACGCATATCTCCCAACTGTCCCTGATTTTAAGGGACTGCCCCTCATTTGGAACAAAGCCCCTCTGTCCCTCTTCCCTTCTCATTTGCCCCTTGTTTTGGTCTAATCTCTATAGTTGTATATAAAATGCACTTTTTATCTATCAAAAAGTATTTTACAGTGATAAACCTTTCGTTTAGTTTCTAAGCTGCTGCATTTGTTAATTTCAAAAGCCGACACGAAGAAATTATAGTGCCAACAAAAAACACTTGTGGGTTCAGCCAATAGTTTTTTTTATATAATTCTACTTTAAGGGGACGTGGCAGGGTGTGTGTCCTATGTCTACATACTTTTGCTAATACAACATAGGTGTCCCTCATTCCCATCTCAAAAAGTTGGGAAGTATGCACCCTGGACCAGGGGGCCTCAAACTGGTGGCACTCCAAATGTTGCAAAACTACAAGTCCCATCATGCCTCTGCCTGTGGGAATCATGCTTGTAACTATCAGCCTTGCAATGCCTCATGGGACTTGTAGTTTTGCAACAGCTGGAGGGCCAACAGTTTGAGACCCTTGTTCTAGACTGCCAGGCTTCTGAGTATTTATGGGGGGCCACCCCACCTTCTGCATCTTCCTTCCCAGGGGTTGGTAGAAACTCCATAACTATTCAGGCTGCAGCATCTGTCCTTCCACCCACTATGTTCTGGAAGTTTCCAGCGAGTTCCAGAAGACAGGGGGAGGTAACAGAGCCATAACCTGTGATTCACTGCCCAGACTTTAACTCTTGCTCCTCTGCCTACAGAGCAACACTAGCAGAGCAACTACCTCTACACTAGCAACAGTTAGGGTGCTACACGTGGATACCTGTATTTGTACTATACTTTCTACCGGTTGCTTAGAAACTTAACTGCCACATGGAGTCGGGCTGAAACTTTTGAGGAACTCCCAATGGTTAATAAGTACTTAAGAGAGAGAGAGAGAGAGAGAGAGAGGGAGAGTGCTCCAACAGCAGTTTGCAGCCCCAACGCCGGAACACTTTGTGTTAGATCCCCGTTGACCAAATGTATAGTTAGGCCTCAGAACTTAAGATAGGCCATATTGTTATCCCTTATATCCAGAAGCATTACTAACAGTTGCTGTTTGTCTCAAAGCTGCATTTTTGAACTGTTTTGCCGCGTACACACGATCGGAATTCTCGTCAGAAAAAACTCTGACGGTTTTTCCGACGGAATTCCGCTCAAGCTGTGTTGCCTACACACGATCACACCAAATTCCGACAGTCAATAACACAGCGGCATAAAACACGTTCGACAGCACTATAAAAGGGAAGTTTAATGCTTCCGAGCATGCGTCGAATTGTTTCCGAGCATGCGTCGGAATTTTGCGTGTCGGAATTGCATACACACGATCGGAAAATCCGATAGAAAGGTTTTCCGCCGAAAAAATTGAGAACAGGTTCTCAATTCAAAGTCCGTCGGAAATTCCGACAGAAAAAGACCGATGGGCATACACACGGTCGGAAAATCCGATGAAAAGCTCCCATCGGACTGTTTCCATCGGAAATTCCGACCGTGTGTACGCCGCATTTGAAACCTGTCATCTAAGTGCCAGGAACTAAACACAGTAAATAAGTGCCGTTACTCAACAGTCAACACTCCGTTACTCCGGTCTGGGCATTATATAAGGAATCAATTGTGTGCTGTTACAATGAATGCTATTGGGGAATAAAGTATGAAACCGTGGTGGTAATGAAGTGAATGTAAGAGAGGAATATCTGTCTGAAGAAGGAGGAGCAGCCAGTTTGGGAGAGGCAGGTGTTGTGGCCAGTGATGGAAGCCCCATTGGAGAGGTGGGATGATGGCCATTTGATCCACCCTTCCCAGAGGTTGGGTCCCTATCTTATGGCCCACCACTGTGGAACGGAGCTTCCCAGAGGCTCGGCTTGGTTCACAAGTGTTTGATCCACCCTTCCCTGAGGTTGGGTCCCTATCTTATGGCCCACCACTGTGGAACGGAGCTTCCCAGAGGCTCGGCTTGGTTCACAAGTGTTTGATCCACCCTTCCCTGAGGTTGGGTCCCTATCTTATGGCCCACCACTGTGGAACGGAGCTTCCCAGAGGCTCGGCTTGGTTCACAAGTGTTTGATACCTTATAAAATGTTCAGTGGCTCTCCTCCATGCCTTCAGACTGAGTGATGAAGGGTGTAAGAACTGGTGGTGGATAATAGGTGTTTCCCTCAAAATTACTCTAAGGCCGGGAAAAGTGTCCTTGGCGAGTGTGAAGACATATTTTTTCTGGTGTGAGATCTGCACAGAGGTGGTCTATCCCATGGCCACAGGAGGGTGGTAACTCAGTAAGAAAACACAAAACTTTGTTGGTTGGCATGCAGTTCGCCCATGCCTTCAACAAACTGGTATGTTGCTGAGGACAGGTCACCACTGAGAGTGGCTCCAGGACCCAAACATCTCAGCAGCTCCCTAGGAAGCAAGTGTGTAAAAAAGTGGGTATCCCTTTATCCGCTCATTGAAGCCCGCTTGTGGTGGTAAATGGCAACCTCAGCTTGGGCTCCCACCAGGCCATGCCCCCAATGCGTTTCGCTCCGCCCCTCAGAGCTTAATCAAGGTGAACTCATGATTCCTCCATGAATCACGGTTACCCATGATTAAGCTCTGAGGAGCGAAACACGAGCCCAAACTCAGGTTGCCACATACCTCCATGACTGGGTTTGCTTTAAAGTGTCGCTATAAGCCCCCGTACACACGGTCGGAAATTCCAACGGAAAATGTCAGATCGGACCATGTTGTCGGAAAATCCACCCGTGTGTGGGCTCCATCGTACTTTTTCCGTCGGAAAAAAATTGGGATCCTGCTCTCAAATTTTCCGACAACAAAATCCGATCGGACTTTCTCCGATCGCGTGTAGAGAATTCCGACAGACAAAGTGCCACGCATGCTCAGATCAAATTACGAGACCAAAGCTATTGGCTACTAGCCTCTACGTAGTTCCGTCATACGCAACGAACGTCACCACGTTCAGAATGATCGGATTTTCCGACAACTTTGTCCGACCTTGTGTATGCAACACCAGTTTCGGACAAAATCCGTCGGAAAAAATCTGACGGATTTTGTGGTCGGAATTTCCGACCGTGTGTACGGGGGCTAAGGATACCCACATTTTTACACATTGACGTTTGGAATCAGGACAAGCTCCCTCCCCAGCCAGCACTCACAGCAGTGGACCAGGACTAGCACCCTTTCCCGAGCCTGAGCGGCTCAAGGTTTATTTGGTTTACTAGGAAGTCAGTGCTACACATAAATTGCTGCAATGTAGCAAACTAATTTTTATCATTTTAATGGGCTGCCCTAATGCAAGGCACCTCAAGTGGTTGAACTACCAGGGTCACAAAGGTTGCACTTATGACTGGGCACTGGCATTCCACCACCGTGGGAGGGGGCCCAAGGCAGCTGCTGGACCATAAGGCTTGGTTCACACCGTGACCCCAAAGTCGTGCGGCTTGCTTGCGATGTCCATGTGACTTCCTTGCGATTTCCTTGCAACTTTTGTGATTTAGCATTGCAGTCTGTGGTACTCAAATCCAGACCAAAGGAAATGGCCCTCTCAATGGAAAGGGCCCTGGCCGGAAAGGCTCTTCAAGGTGTCTTGCACCGGGGGCCCTGACGGTTCTAGTTAACCGCTTCCAGACCGCCTCACGCCGATATACGTCGGCAGAATGGCACGGCTGGGCAAAACCACGTACCGGTACATGGTCCTTTAAGAGCCCAGCCGTGGGTCGCGCGCTCGCCGCCGGCGGCACGCTCGCGACCTGGTTGGGAGCTCCATGACCACGGCCGCGGGACCAGCGGACCCGCAATCGGGTCACAGAGGTGAAGAACAGGGAGAGGTCTGTGTAAACAAACCTCTCCCCGCGCTTCCTACACTGCCTGTCACTGACCGGCTGTTCCCTGTCATCGGGAAAGCCGATCAGTGACGTCAGACGTCAGCCCCGCCCCCTAATGAAAAAAAAAACACACACGTCACAGACCATAACCCCTCCCCGCCCCCTAGTGGTTAACTCTTTCACTGCCAGTGTCATTTATAAAGGAATCAATGCATTTAAATAGCACTGATTGCTGTATAAATGACAATGGTCCCAAAAATGTGTCAAAAATGTCCGATGTGTTCGCCATAATGTCGCAGTCACAATAAAAATCGCTGATCGCCGCCATTACTAGTAAAAAAAAATATTAATAAAAATGCTATAAAACGCTATAACTTTTGCGCAAACCAATCAATAATCGCTAATTGCAATTTTTTTTTACCAAAAATATGTAGAAGAATACGTATCGGCCTAAACTGAGGAAAAAAAAAATGTTTTTTTATATATTTTTTGGGGATATTTATTATAGCAAAAAGTAAAAAATATTGATTTTTTTTCAAAATTGTCGCTCTATTTTTGTTTATAGCTCAAAAAATAAAAACCGCAGGGGCGATCAAATACCACCAAAAGAAAGCTCTATTTGTGGGGAAAAAAGGACGCCAATTTTGTTTGGGAGCCACGTCGCACGACCGCGCAATTGTCAGTTAAAGCGACGCAGTGCCGAATCGCAAAAAGGGGCCTGGTCCTTTGGCTGCCAATTGGTCCGGGGCTGAAGTGGTTAAACCTCAGATGAAGACGCACATCCTTCAGCACAGGGCATAGTGGCATGCTTATTTGGTTTACACATAGATTGACTACTTTAAGTTCTAAAGATATAAAAAAAAAGGAAGAATATCGGCGTTTTGACTTTCCCGTGGCGTAGCGGCACTTTTGCAGGGCGGTATCGGGGTTTATAACATAATAAACAGGGAGAGAGCTCCAGACAGAGTTACTGGCACATAAAGTGACTGGAAACGGAGCATAATCTTCACCTACAGCAAAGTACAATGCCCTCCTAGAAGAAAGCCTCTCTGCCTGCCAGAATCACACAGGATTACCCAAATAACGGCAGGAACTTAGAATATCCGACTTGTTTATTCAGATCTGCGCATTTCCAGGATGGACGGCCTCATATGCAGGAGCAATAAAGCCAAAATATTTTTTCCTACATTGTGAAATCAGCAAGGAGGGCGGCAGAGAGCAGAATAGCAATATTTAAAGCCAGCTTTGTGGTGTGAGACTATTCTGGAGACAACATTTTGACATTTGGGCTCTGTTTTCAGCTGCTCATGTGCATGTAGGTAGGTACAGGCATTCTTCCCACCTGCAGGTGGCACTGCGCCAGTGTTACAGGGGGAGAGGTGTATGAAATGGGAAATTGTCCCCTTATGGACTTTGTTAGTTATGTGGATGACGGGTCTCTCCCATACCGTCCGGCCGGACAAACGGCCATTAGCCGTTCTACTTTATTTCTCTTATAGGCAGTACAGCGGTGCTCAGGGATAGGCACGGACCAACGCTGTGGCAGACAATTTCCAAAGTACAGACCTTAGTGCCCACAAAATGCAGCCTCATCGGTGCCCATCAATGCAGCCTTACTGTACCCATCAAATGCAGCCTACCAGTGCCCACCAAATGCAGCTTATAAGTGCCCATCAATTGCAACCTCACTGTGCCCATCAAATGCAGCCTTACTGTGCCCATCAAATGCAGCCTACCAGTCTGTGCCCATCAATTCTGAGCCCCTCAGTCTGTTTCAATCAATGATGACTCTGAGCCCCTCAGTCTGTGCTAGACATGTGCACAATAGAAAAATTTGTTTATTTTCGTTTCGTTTCTTTTCGTTTCCGTTGATTCGTAACGATTCATAATTTCGTAAGTCGTCGGTGTTCGTATTCGTAACGATTCGTAAGAGTTATTGTTTCGTTGATTCGTTTTTCCGTTAGTTTAATTTTCGTTGATTCGAAATACGGACGCATTCCTATTTTCGTAGATTTAGTTACATTCGTACTTTCGTTGGATTGATTTATTTGTACTTTCGTAACATTGTTTTCGTAGATTCGTAATCGGAGCATAATTCATAATTTTATGTAATGTGTATGCTATTATTACATTTTAAGAGACACGGAAAATTACGAATCTAAAAAAAAAAGTTACGAATGTACAAATTTTTTCGTTCAATCCATTCGAAGCCCGTTAAGCAGCGCCATTGTAAGAGACACGGAAAATTACGAATCGCAAAAAAAAAAAAAAAAACAGTTACAAATGTACAAATTTTTTCGTTCAATCCATTCGAAGCATGTTAAGTAGCGCCATTGTAAGAGACACGGAAAATTACCAATTCAACAAAAAAAAAAAAGTTACCAATGTACGAATTTTTTCGTTCATTTTGATTTTCGTTGTTCCTGTTTTCGTTTTTCGGATTTTCTTCTTTCGTAGTTTCGTTGTTTCTAAATTGGTTAATTCGGATTTTCGTTGTTTTTCATATTCGTTCGATTCGAACATTCGTTATTCGTAAAAAATTTTAGCGAATTATTTGTTCATATAAACGAATATAACGAATTTTAACGGAAAACGAAAAAAAAACGAAACTAATTGCACATGTCTAGTCTGTGCCCATCAATCCTGGTCCTTTGGCTGCCAATTGGTCCGGGGCTGAAGTGGTTAAACCTCAGATGAAGACGCACATCCTTCAGCACAGGGCATAGTGGCATGCTTATTTGGTTTACACATAGATTGACTACTTTAAGTTCTAAAGATATAAAAAAAAAGGAAGAATATCGGCGTTTTGACTTTCCCGTGGCGTAGCGGCACTTTTGCAGGGCGGTATCGGGGTTTATAACATAATAAACAGGGAGAGAGCTCCAGACAGAGTTACTGGCACATAAAGTGACTGGAAACGGAGCATAATCTTCACCTACAGCAAAGTACAATGCCCTCCTAGAAGAAAGCCTCTCTGCCTGCCAGAATCACACAGGATTACCCAAATAACGGCAGGAACTTAGAATATCCGACTTGTTTATTCAGATCTGCGCATTTCCAGGATGGACGGCCTCATATGCAGGAGCAATAAAGCCAAAATATTTTTTCCTACATTGTGAAATCAGCAAGGAGGGCGGCAGAGAGCAGAATAGCAATATTTAAAGCCAGCTTTGTGGTGTGAGACTATTCTGGAGACAACATTTTGACATTTGGGCTCTGTTTTCAGCTGCTCATGTGCATGTAGGTAGGTACAGGCATTCTTCCCACCTGCAGGTGGCACTGCGCCAGTGTTACAGGGGGAGAGGTGTATGAAATGGGAAATTGTCCCCTTATGGACTTTGTTAGTTATGTGGATGACGGGTCTCTCCCATACCGTCCGGCCGGACAAACGGCCATTAGCCGTTCTACTTTATTTCTCTTATAGGCAGTACAGCGGTGCTCAGGGATAGGCACGGACCAACGCTGTGGCAGACAATTTCCAAAGTACAGACCTTAGTGCCCACAAAATGCAGCCTCATCGGTGCCCATCAATGCAGCCTTACTGTACCCATCAAATGCAGCCTACCAGTGCCCACCAAATGCAGCTTATAAGTGCCCATCAATTGCAACCTCACTGTGCCCATCAAATGCAGCCTTACTGTGCCCATCAAATGCAGCCTACCAGTCTGTGCCCATCAATTCTGAGCCCCTCAGTCTGTTTCAATCAATGATGACTCTGAGCCCCTCAGTCTGTGCTAGACATGTGCACAATAGAAAAATTTGTTTATTTTCGTTTCGTTTCTTTTCGTTTCCGTTGATTCGTAACGATTCATAATTTCGTAAGTCGTCGGTGTTCGTATTCGTAACGATTCGTAAGAGTTATTGTTTCGTTGATTCGTTTTTCCGTTAGTTTAATTTTCGTTGATTCGAAATACGGACGCATTCCTATTTTCGTAGATTTAGTTACATTCGTACTTTCGTTGGATTGATTTATTTGTACTTTCGTAACATTGTTTTCGTAGATTCGTAATCGGAGCATAATTCATAATTTTATGTAATGTGTATGCTATTATTACATTTTAAGAGACACGGAAAATTACGAATCTAAAAAAAAAAGTTACGAATGTACAAATTTTTTCGTTCAATCCATTCGAAGCCCGTTAAGCAGCGCCATTGTAAGAGACACGGAAAATTACGAATCGCAAAAAAAAAAAAACAGTTACAAATGTACAAATTTTTTCGTTCAATCCATTCGAAGCATGTTAAGTAGCGCCATTGTAAGAGACACGGAAAATTACCAATTCAACAAAAAAAAAAAAGTTACCAATGTACGAATTTTTTCGTTCATTTTGATTTTCGTTGTTCCTGTTTTCGTTTTTCGGATTTTCTTCTTTCGTAGTTTCGTTGTTTCTAAATTGGTTAATTCGGATTTTCGTTGTTTTTCATATTCGTTCGATTCGAACATTCGTTATTCGTAAAAAATTTTAGCGAATTATTTGTTCATATAAACGAATATAACGAATTTTAACGGAAAACGAAAAAAAAACGAAACTAATTGCACATGTCTAGTCTGTGCCCATCAATCCTGCGCCCCTAAATCTGTGTCCATTAATGCTGACTCTGAGCCCCTCAGTCTGTGCCCATCAATCCTTTATTATTATTTATTATTCATTTGTTCCGTTCTATTTGTTTAGATGCGGCATTCGTTATTTTGGATAATTCGTAACTTCAGATAAATTTGTATTTGTTACGTTCACAAACAGTCAAATTTGAAAGGAAATTCCAATACCTGGAATTTAATAGTTAGTTATTATTAGTTAGTTATTAGTTAGAATTTTGCAGATTTTCTTTTTTTTCAGATTTTCGGATTTTCAAATTTTTGAATTTCCAAATTCCGAAAATTCGGAAATTTGGAAATTCGTAATTCGAAAATTCGGATTTTCACTAGTTTTTTTGCTTTTTTTGGAAATTCAGAAATTCCAAATTTAGAAATTTCGGGTTTCCGAATTTTCAAATTTTCACATTTTCAAATTTAGAATTTTCGAATTTCCGAAAAAAGCAAAAAAGCGAATGAAACGAAAACAAACACATTTTTTTGCCAGTGTGCATGTCTGATTGTAATCATTTGATTACATTTGTTTGTTCACTTTGCCGCATTGGAATTGAAAAAAAAATATAACATTTTCGATTCGATTTCAAAAGGAGATATAAAACGAATTACGAATATGAATCCCGAATACGAATTGAACGAATTTAATGAAACAAAACAATTTTTTTTCGTCATGCACATGTCTAAAAATCGATTTACCTTGACACAGCACTGTATGTTTATTAAATATGCAGCCTCTGCTTCCTGCTTACTAATGCGATTGGGCTTTACTGTCCCCCCCCCCCCCCCCACCCCCAGGATCAGTGATTGTCACATATGGATACATCTCTCTACTTTAAAGTGATTGTAAACCTCAGACATGAAATATGAACAAAGCATATCCCTCCATAGTGTGTACTTGCCTCAATCCAGAGCACTAAGTGTCATTTCTGTCTGTTGCCTCCTTCCTCTGCTATCAGCTTGAGTCACTTCTGACAAGTTTTCCTGACACCAAGAGGAAAAAGGTGACAGGGGAGGGAGCTCCAGCACACAGCCTGTGATTGACAGCCTCAGTTTTGTTCCTGTGTGGAGGGGGGTGTGTCTCATCCCTCCAATCAGCTCTGCGAGCTCTCCTCACTGATCTCTGCAGAGTGTAACTTCAGCTCTCCGCCCCCATTTTTCTGGCAGCTCAGACAGGCTTTACAATTCAGATAAACAGGTACAACTTATGTAGGAGCATCTGTGTGTATCACCTGAGGCCCGCCACTTCTCTGGGTACAGTATCTCACAAAAGTAAGTACACCCCTCACATTTTTTGTAAATATTTTTTTCATGTGACAACACTGAAGAAATGACACTTGTCTACAATGTAAAGTAGTGAGTGTACAGCTTGTATAACAGTGTACATTTGCTGTCCCCTCAAAATAACTCAACACACAGCCATTAATGTCTAAACCGCTGGCAACAAAAGTGAGTACACCCCTAAGTGAAAATGTCCAAATTGGGCCCAATTAGCCATTTCCCCTCCCCGGGGTCATGTGACTCGTTAGTGTTACAAGGTCTCAGGTGTGAATGGGGAGCAGGTGTGTTAAATTTGGTGTTATCGCTCTCACTCTCTCATACTGGTCACTGGAAGTTCAACATGGCACCTCATGGCAAAGAACTCTCTGAGGATCTGTAAAAAAAGAATTGTTGCTCTACATAAAGATGGCCTAGGCTATAAGAAGATTGCCAAGACCCTGAAACTGAGCTGCAGCGCGGTGGCCAAGACCATACAGCGGTATAACAGGACGGGTTACACTCAGAACAGTCCTCGCCATGGTCCACCAAAGAAGTTGAGATCACGTGCTCAGCGTCATATCCAGAGGTTGTCTTTGGGAAATAGACGTATGAGTGCTGCCAGCATTTCTGCAGAGGTTGTAGGGGTGGGGGGTCAGCCTGTCAGTGCTCAGACCATACGCCGCACACTGCATCAAAATCTGTGTCATCCATGAAGGAAGCCTCTTCTAAAGATGATGCACAAGAACAAGAAAGCCTGCAAACAGTTTGCTGAAGACAAGCAGACTAAGGACAAGACATGTGCGGAGCTGTAGTGAAAGGGAAGTGTAGTGCAGACATGACAGGATGCAAGTATTACTGGGAGAAGGTAAATAGGTGTGGTATATCGATAAGGGGGCTTACCGGATTGGAGTCTTGATTGAAGGGGGTGGAGTATTGAAGATAGTGTTGGTGGGGAGCACGGAAAGGTCAGCAGGATAGGAGAAACGTTCCCGCCCACTGCCCTAATTTAGGTAGGGTTGGGGGGGTGGATTAATGGTGGATATGAGGTGGTTGGTTCCTTGACGGCAGATACAAAAGTTACTCAGTTTAAGATGAGTTATTGAAAAATGTAGGACTTATCACAGGTATGGAGTCCTCCCGGGTGGTCTGGCGGTTGGCCAGACTCACGGGGTTAATAAGTTGGGGGTCTGTGGTCAGTTGGCAAGTCCCCGAGGCGAGTTTGCGGCTGGGGATGGATTCCAACAAAATGGGATTACAGGCTCAAAAAGTCGTCAGGGATCAGCAACAAAAATATTATTATGAGCTGGAATAGAGAGTTTTAAATAGAGGGTTAAAATGTAGAACGGTTCAGAAGTTTAATAAAGTTTATTGTTTGGTTTATTATTAACCACCTTAGATCTGATGTGCCGGGACGACGTCTATTGACGTCGTCCCGGCAACGAGCTGCCTGCGCGCCCCCTGAAGTCTGTGAGACTCGCTGGATCACAGATCCGAGTAAGGGGTCGATCCCGACCCCTTACCATGTGATCAGCTGTCAGCCAATGACAGCTGATCATGTGAAAATAACCGACCCGGTAATCGGCTTTTTTTTCCTGCTCGCGCTGACAGCGCGAGGAGAAAAAAAAAAAGCCGATCACCGGCGGCAGTGAGAGGGACATCAGTCCCTTTCACTGCAATATGCCCAGGGTCCATGGTGCCCTCCTTTGGATAATAAAAGTGCCCACTAGCTCCACCTGTCAGTGCCCACAGTGCCATCTGTCAGTGCCCACAGTGCCAGTGCTGCACATAAGTGTCACCTTCCAGTGCTCATCAGTGCCCCCTATCAGTGCCCATCAGTACCAACAATCAGTGCCCATCAGTGCCATCTATCAGTGCCATCTATCAGTGCCCATCAGTGCCATCTATCAGTGCCATCCATCAGTGCCCATCGGTGCCACCCATCCGTGCCACCCATCCGTGCCCATCAGTGCCATCTTTGCTGTGCCCATCAGTACTGACTTATCTGTCCCCACCAGTGCAGCCTATCAGTGCCCACCAGTGCAGCCTATCAGTGCCCACCAGTGCAGCTTATCAGTGCCCACCAGTGCAGCCTATCAGTGCCCACCAGTGCCGCCTCATCAGCGCATATCCAAGAAGCAGAAAAATTACCTGTTTGCTAAATTTTATAACAAACTATTAAACATGATTTTATTTATTTTTTTAATTTTCCATCTTTTTTTATTTGTTTAGCAAAAAATAAAAACCCCAACTGTGATTAAATACCACCAAAAGAAAGCTCTATTTGTGGGAAAAAAATGGTAAAAATTTAATTTGGGTGCAGCGTTGTATGACCGCGCAATTGTCATTCCAAGTGCGTCAGTGCCGAAAGCTGAAAATTGGTCTGGTCACGAGGGGGGTTTAAGTGCCCGGTAATCAGGTGGTTAATAAAGGCCGGACAGGCCATTTACATCCAGCAGGTGTCAGTGTCTTTATTATTTAAATAAGTAAAGTATGGTTTTATACATGTATGGTTTGGGCAGTAAGTTATCTGGCTACCCTAGTCATGGATTACTGGAACCATGTCCTGTGGTCTGATGAGACCAAGATAAACGTATTTGGTGTCAGATGGTGTCAGGCGTGTGTGGGGGCAACCAGGTGAGGAGGACAAAGACAAGTGTGTCTTGCCTACAGTCAAGCATGGTGGTGGGAGTGTCATGGTCTGGGGGCTGCATGAGTGCTGCCGGCACTGGGGAGCTACAGATCATTGAGGGAACCATGAATGCCAACATGTACTGTGACATACTGAAGCAGAGCATGATCCCCTCCCTTCAGAGACTGGGCCGCAGGGCAGTATTCCAACATGATAACAACCCCAAACACCTCCAAGACAACCACTGCCTTGCTAAAGAAGCTGAGGGTAAAGGTGATGGACTGGCCAAGCATGTCTCCAGACCTAAACCCTATTGAGCATCTGTGGGACATCCTCAAACGGAAGGAGGAGGAGCGCAAGGTCTCCAACATCCACCAGCTCCGTGATGTCATCATGGAGGAGGGGAAGAGGACTCCAGTGACAACCTGTGAAGCTCTGGTGACCTCCATGCCCAAGAGGGTTAAGGCAGTGCTGGAAAATAATGGCGGCCACACAAAATATTGACACTTTGGGCCCAATTTGGACATTTTCACTTAGGGGTGTACTGACTTTTGTTGCCAGCGGTTTAGACATTAATGGCTGTGTGTTGAGTTATTTTGAGGGGACAGAAAATTTACACTGTTATACAAGCTGTACACTCACTACTTTACATTGTAGACAAGTGTCATTTCTTCAGTGTTGTCACATGAAAAGATAGAAGAAAATAGTTACAAAAATGTGTGGGGTGTACTTACTTTTGTGAGATACTGTATATAGAAGGGTTTACAATGACTTTAAAAGAAGCTTCGCTTATCACCATATTGTATCAGCAATACAAATGTCTGAGTACTGAAGGTTGATTGCTCCAATCATCTAATCAGCCGCTATCTGGTGATTACTCCGAGGAATCGGCACTCGCAGCCTCCAGACTAGAAGAGTCACATTGAAGTGCAGAGTTCTCCTCCAGAGGTGGCCAGAGGCTGAAGGGGGAGGGGGGGGGGGGGGGTTGGTTTGGCACATGGTTAGGAGAATTGAATGTACTAACCACTTCAGCTCCGGAAGATTGACCCCCCTTCATGACCAGGCCATTTTTTTGCGATATGGCACTGCATTATTTTAACTGACAATTGCGCGGTTGTGCGGCGGTGTACCCAAATAAAATTGACGTCCTTTTTTTTCCCACATATAGAGCTTTCTTTTGGTGGTATTTGATCACCTCTTGGGGTTTTTTTTTTTTTTTGTGCTATAAACAAAAAAAAGAGTGACAATTAAAAAAAAAAAAAAAATATATATATATATATATTTCCTGGATCCTCCCCATGTCAGCCTACTATGGGTCAGCTCCGCCCCCTCTGACCCATCCAGGACCACCTTTTTCCTAGCCCATAAAGGGCGGTTGTCTGCCCACACCAGTGTTCTTTTTTCGTCCTCGCTCCGGACGCCTTTTAAAGTTCAATTTTAGTTATTTATTTATTTTTATTTTTATTTAATTTATGTATTTATTAATTTTTTTCTCCATCCACCATCCACCCTGTCCGGGTTAAGCCTCTCCTGGATCAGAAGACCCCCCCCCCCCAGATGGGCTGTAAATCTCCCGAGGAGTGTGGGTTCCCGTGGTGCTGGGATTGTATGGTACAGTATAAATGACTGTGTATTGCTGGCAAGGTCACAACGGTATAAATTACTGTATACACCTTCGTTAGGCAGGTGCTGGCACTCTCTCCTTCCATGTTTGTGTGTGTTCATGCAGTGGTTTGGCTCGCTGGGACTTGCAGTTCACCACCTCCACATGTATTCCTTTCAGGAAGCTCAGAGTTGAGCGGGTGAGGTCAGAGGTAGCTTCCTCTTGGATTGCTTAGCAAACACCAGAATGCTCACTACTGACTGCAGCAGGCTGTGTCCTTTAGGGCTCTTTCACACGGGGCGGATCAGTGCCGAGCGCCGCTCTCCCCTATGGGGGATCGGGTGACGACGGACCATAGAGTCAGTCTGCAGTCTGCAGAAACGGAGCATTGCGGGCACGGAGGAGCGGGTGTCAGCGGATGCTCATCCGCTGACACCCGCTATCCCATGGGGATACCTGTATGTCCGTTTTTCATCCGAAAACGGAAGGATGAAAAACGGACATACGGTCCGTCCGTGTGAAAGAGCCCTTAGGCTAATCTCCTGACTTCCATTACTTACTGCTGTGTTGCTTGTCTGCATGGGTGTGAATCCAGCCTTAGACTGGGGGTAGCGGAGCTGGTGGATGGATGTTCAGATGAAAGTCTGGGAAGTGGCAGTTCTTCTCTTTTGCAGTTTTCAAGACTGCTTTAGATTTTGTGGCTGAAGTGGCTGTTGACCAGGTCAGGGAGCTGGTTCAAAAATGAAAGCAAAGATATTGGCTCATTCCGTCACAGCCCACAGAGCCTTATGGTTGAAGCATTGGGGCTCATTCCGTCACAGCCCACAGAGCCTTATGGTTGAAGCATTGGGGCTCATTCCGTCACAGCCCACAGAGCCTCATGGTTGAAGCATTGGTCAGCCGATAAGGCTTCTAAGCACAGTCATGTTAAAGAGGAAGTAAACCCTCTTGAAAAAAATCGGAAAAAAAAAAAAACCTGCAAGACAAAGGCATAATTAGCTAGTATGCATAGCATACTAGCTAATTATGCACCACTTACCTGAAATCGAAGCCTCGGCATCGGTCCTCTTCTCCCCCTCCGATCGCCGACATCTTCTCCCGGAGTGACTTCCGGGTATCGCGGCTCCGGCGCTGTGATTTGCCGGAGCCGCGATGACGTCACGCACATGCGCACGAGAGCGGCATATAACAACTGAAGCATCGGCATATAGCGCCGATGTTTCAGTTGTCGCTAGCGCGCATGTGCCGCATGACGTCGGCACATGCAAATACAGGTATATCTCCTAAACCGTGCAGGTTTAGGAGATATCCCTGTTAGCTACAGGTAAGCCTTAATATAGGCTTACCTGTAAGCTAAAGTTGTAAAAGAGGGTTTACTTTCTCTTTAAGTTCCATTCGACGGGAAGCTACTATTCCGGAAGACTTCGAATCAGCAATTCAGCGGGTTTCCAGTGGCAGATCTAGCCTAATCCTGCAGAAGAGAAAAAGACAACAGCAGCCCTTGCGGTTTAACAAGAGATCCAAAGAAGGATTCAGAGGCCAGTGCTTACAGACAGTTTTTCAGACAGTGGAAGCGAGCCGGTTCAACCTTCCAGAATCCTTCCAAGCCCAGGGCCAACGAAGCTCCTAAGGCTTCAAATAGGTCCTTCGGAAGGTGTCTCCATTTGACCCTCTCGAGTAGGAGCAAGACTAGCCCAATTCGGGGGGGTATGGGCGGACGAATTACAGGATGCCTGGATTGTAGCCATCATTTGATCACGTTATCATCTCAAGTTCAAAAAACAAGGCCTCCTGGTTTTCCGTAGAATGCTCTAATTTTCAATTTTAATGTCTCCCACTCGGTCTCTGCACGACTCTGAGAATGTTCTCAAAGCTACTGTCTGCTGTCATCGCGACTCTCAGGGTCAAGGGAGTGCAAATATTTCATTATCTAGACGACATGCTACTTCTGGGTCCGTCAAATGAGCTCCTTCTACTTCTTCATGAGAATTTCACCTGTAAAACACTAGCTCATTTTGGTTGGTTGTTTAACTCTCGGAAGAGCCAGATGCATCCGACCCAAATGTTGGAGTATTTGGGAGTACAATTCCACACAGATCAGGAAGGTCCAGGAGATTCAGTCTTAGACAAAAGCAGTGATAGCCAGGCCTTCTATGATGGGGAAGCAATGCATGTAGTATCTGGGGGTTCTATCAGCCACAGTTCCAGTAGTCCCGTGGGTCAGGTGGTTCAGAAGGAGGTTTCAATGCAACTTTCTTCTTCAGTGGGATCGTCACTCCTTGTTCCAGAAAATCTATCTGCCAATTCTGATAATCTGGTCCCTAGTTTGGGGGTCAGTAGCTCGCAATCTTTCCCCGGAGTTCCATTGAAGGCCTCAGAACCAATAGTGGCGACGACCAATGACAGTCTGGCAGGCTGCGAGGCACACTGCCTGGGACAGCAGGTTCAAGGCCGATGGAACTTTTGTGGGGTGAAGAGTTCAAATTTCCTGGGATTGGATGCTGTCAGACGTGCTCTCTTAGGCTGCTTTCACACTGGAGCGGTGGGGGCGCTGGCGGTAAAGAGGCGCTATATTTAGCGCCGCTTTACCGGCGTTTTAGCGGCGCATTTCGGCCGCTAGCGGGGTGGTTTTACCCCCCGCGAGCGGCCGAAAAAGGGTCAATACCGCCCGCAAACCGCCGCTGCAGCTGCGTTTTGCGGGCGGGTTCGGCGCGCTCCCCCATTGTTTTCAATGGGACCGGGCGCTATAGGAGCGGTAAATATACTGCTCCAATAGCGAGCCAAAGATGCGGCTTGCAGGACATTTTTGAGCGTCCTGCAAGCGCACCGCTTCAGTGTGAAAGCCCTCGGGCTTTCACACTGAAGGAACAGCAACAGCTGTTTCGGGTCGGTTTGCAGGCGCTATTTTTAGCGCAATAACGCCTGCAAACCGCCCCAGTGTGAAAGCAGCCTTAGCGTTCCAACCTATGTTGCGAGGTCGAGCTGTCAAGAGTCTTTGAACAACTACGGTGGCTTATGTGTCTCATCAAGGGGGCACAAGAAGTCGCCCTCTCCTTCAGGTGGCATGTCAATCTACCTATGCGCAGAGAAGAATCTCGGCTCTCTTACTTCATCTTATCTCCCTGAGCCTGGGAATGTTTTAGCAGATCACTTGAGTCGAGGCTTTGAGGATCACAACGAATGGGGCCTCAATCGATAGATCTTATGGCATTGGAGGAGAATTGTAGACATGTGCACAACAAAAAAATTCGCTTATTTTCGTTTCGTTTTTTTCGTTTCCGAAAAAAAATCGTTTTTTTTTATTTTGTTTTTTTTCGTTTCCGTCGATTCGTAACGATTCGTACATTCGTAAGTCGTCGGTGTTCGTATTCATAACGATTCGTACATTCGTAAGAGTTATTTTTTCGCTGATTCGTTTTTTCGTTAGTTTAATTTTCGGACGCATTCGTATTTATTTGTACATTCGTAACATTCGTAACATTCGTAATCGGAGCATAATTCATAATTTGATGTAATGTGTATGCTATTATTACATTTTAATAATTTACGAATAGAAAAAAAAAAGTAAGGAATCGAAAAAAAAAAAGTTACGAATCGAAAAAAAAGTTACGAATGTACAAATTTTTTGGTTCAATAGAGACACGGAAAATTACAAATCGAAAAAAAAAAAAAAAAAATTACGAATCAAAAAAAAAAGTTACGAATGTGCGAATTTTTTTGTTCAATCCATTCGAAGCACGTTTAGCAGCACCATTGTAAGGGACACGGAAAATTACCAATTCAACAAAAAAAAAAAGTTACGAATGTACGAATTTTTTCGTTCGTTTTCATTTTTCGGATTTTCTTCATTAGTACATTCGTTGTTTCGAATTTGTTGTTTTCGGATTTTCGTTGTTTTTCGGATTCGTTCGATTCGAATGATTCGTTAATTGGATTCGTACGATTATAACGATTCGTTACGATTCGTTATTCGGATTCGTACGATTCGAATGATTCATTCATTCGTACGAAAACGAACGAATGAAAATAACGAAAAAAAAACAAAAACAAAAAAAAAACGTAACGAATTGCACATGTCTAGAGAATTGTCAACTGCCTTGCTTCTCCTCCCGGACCTGGCATCCACAGGTGTTGGGTCGGGGTGCTCTGTCCAGGTCTTGGAATTTCCCCTTGCTATATGTGTTCCTGCCGCTTCCATTGGCTCTCAAAGTCCTGCTGAAGATTCAGCGAGAAAGGATCACAGCTATAGTAGTCTTACCTTACTGGCTCAGGCAGCCGTGGTTCCCTCTGGCTTGAAGGATAAAGTTGGGCTCACCAATCCCACTGCCTCCTTGTCAAAATCTCCTTTCGCAGAGTGGGGCCTGACACCCGAACAGCAGGAGGATGAAGTTAATAACTTGGAAGTGAGAGGGAGGCTTTAGCTGGCTTGGGTCTCTCGGGCAGTATAGTGGAGACATTATTACAGGCTCGTAAGAGGTCCACGATTGTAACCTATTACCAGATCTGGAATACTACAGAAGGGGTTTGGGGCCTTGGATCTCCTTCGGTATCTAACATTTTGGAGTTTCTGCAGAGTGGTCTCTTAGGGTTAGCTTATAATTCCCTGAAGGGTCAAATCCCCCCTTTGTCAGCTATGTCATGTACAAGATATGCTCTATATACGTTGGTGATCCAATTTTTAGGGGCAGCCATAGAAATTAGATGTCCATTGAAATCGTTTTTTCCAAAAGAGGACTTAACACTAGTCTTGGGAACATCACTGGTTCCTCCGTTTGATCAAGCTTTCCCTTGTTCATTATTTCTTTTAACAGTTTTTTTGTTTTTTACTAGCCGTTGCCTCGGCCAGAAGAGTCTCCGAGTTGTGCGCCTTTTCCATATTGTTTGGTGCTCCCAGGCAAGACAGTCCTTAGGCCGATACTAAGCTTACTACCTAAGGTTGCCATATAATTTCGTAGGAACTGGGAGGTCGTTCTCCCAGCCTTTCCGGCGGATACAGCTGATGAGTGGAGTAGGTTGGACCTGGCCTCTGCTATTTCAACCTACCTGGAATGGACTAAAAGCAGATCAGCTGTAGTTTTTCCCAATGGGCCCTAAAAGGGTATACAGGCAACATCCAGAGTTGTGTCTTCCGGATTTGTCAAAGACCATACATATTACATACAAAACGCTGGGCCTTCCTCCTCCTTCAGAGATCAAAGCACATTCAATGAGGGGTATGGCAGTATCCTGGGCAGCATATGTAAGGGTCGCCCCTGAGGTGGTTTGCAGAGCAGCAAGCTGGAGCGCGCCCAACACCTTTTATTAGGCATTACAGGCTTAATTTGGCTTGTCCACCTGAGGAAACATTTGGCTCTATGGTTATTATGGCTGTTGCCCATTAAAAATTTGAGTAGCATTGCATTGAGGGTTTGGCTTATTTTTGGTCTTCCCTCCCTTTTTAATGTTGCTTGGTACATCCCATAGTAGGCTGACATGGGGAGGTCCAGGAATAAGGAAAATTGTTGCCCATACTTACCGTAATTTTCCTTTCCTGGATCCTCCCCATGTCAGCCGGAGGATTCCTACCCAGTTTATCCGTCGCGAGGCGGGTATTTTTTGAACACTGGTGTGGGCAGACAGCCGCCCTTTATGGGCTAGGAAAAAGGTGATCCTGGAGGGGTCAGAGGGGGCGGAGCTGACCCATAGTAGGCTGACATGGGGAGGATCCAGGAAAGGAAAATTACGGTAAGTATGGGCAACAATTTTCCTTAATATATATATATATATATATATATATATATATATATATATATATATATATATACATATATATATATACATCTTTTTTTTTTTTTACTTTCTGCTATAAAACATATCCAAAAAAAAAAAAAAAATCACATTTCTTATTCAATTTAGACCGATATGTATTCTTCTACATGTTTTTGGTAATATAAGTGTATATTGATTGGTTTGTGCAAAAGTTATGGCGTCTACAAACTATGGGATATTTTTATGGAACTTTTTTTTTAAATTTACTAGTAATGGCGGCAATCAGCGACTTATAGCGGGACTGTGATATTGCGGTGGAGAAATCCGACACCTAACTGACACGTTTGACACTCTTTTGGGGACCAGAGACCCACTGATACAGTGATCAGTGCTAAAAAAAATATGCACTGTCACTGTACTAATGACACCGGCAGGGAAGGGGTTAACCTCAGGGGCGATCAAAGGGTTAGCTGTGCGCCTAGGGAGTGCTTGCTGTGGGGGAGGTGCTTTAACTGTGGGAAGGCAGAGATCCGTGTTCCTGCTTAGCAGAAACTAGAGCTGCACGGTTCTGGCTAAAATGAGAATGACGATTTTTTGTTGTTGCTTAGAATAAAGATCACGATTCTCGCGGCGTAACACCTTCTTTCGCATTATACAAAATAAATTGGGCTAACTTTACTGTTTATTTATTTTTTTTATTAACCGCTTCCCCTCCTGTACATATATGTCGACAGAATGGCACGGCTAGGCAAAAGCACGTATATATACACGTCCTCTTTAATTGCCTAGCTGTGGGGTCGCGCGCGCAACCTGGTCGGGAGCTCCGTGACCGCGGCCGCGGGACCAGCGGACCCGATCGCTGCTGGTGTCCCGCGATCGGGTCACAGAGCTGAAGAACGGGGAGAGGTCTGTGTAAACAAACCTCTCCCCGCGCTTCCTACACTGCCTGTCATTGATCGGCTGTTCCCTGTCATCGGGAAAGCCGATCAATGACGTCAGACGTAAGCCACGCCCCCTAATGTAAAAAAAACACACACGTCACAGACCATAACCCCTCCCCTCCCCCTAGTGGTTAACTCTTTCACTGCCAGTGTCATTTATACAGAAATCAATGCATTTAAATAGCATTGATTTCTGTATAAATGACAATGGTCCCAAAAATGTGTAAAAAATGTCCGATGTGTCCGCCATAAAGTCACAATAAAAATCGCTGATCGCCGCCATTACTAGTAAAAAAAAAAATATTAATAAAAATGCTATAAAACTATCCCCTATTTTTTAAACGCTATAACTTTTGCGCAAACCAATCAATAATTGCTAATTCCGATTTTTTTTTTTTACCAAAAATATGTAGAAGAATACGTATCGGCCTAAACTGAGGAAAAAAACGTTTTTTTATATATTTTTGGGGGATATTTATTATAGCCAAAAGTAAAAAATATTGAATTCTTTTTTAAAATTTTGACGCTCTATTTTTGTTTATAGCGCAAAAAATAAAAACCGCAGGGGCGATCAAACACCACCAAAAGAAAGCTCTATTTGTGGGAAAAAAAGGACGCCAATTTTGTTTGGGAGCCACGTCGCACCACCGCGCAATTGTCAGTTAAAGCGACGCAGTGCCGAATCGCAAAAAGGGGCCTGGTCCTTTGGCTGCCAATTGGTCCGGGGCTGAAGTGGTTAATGAATATTTATAAATAAAGTGGCCGGTAAGTGTAGATCCTTTGTGGCTGTATATATATATATATATTTATATATATATATATATTACATTTTTTTTGTGCCTGGAGTTCAGCTCTAAAATCTTAAAAGTCTATATGAGTCAGGAGTCGGATCTCTGGTGGGAAGAGCCCCATGTGAGGCTAGTTTAGGGTGGAGTCCTCATGAAATATCATGTTGGGAAAACAAGAACATTTTCCAAAACCGGACATCTATCACTGTATGGCGGCACCGCAGACAAATCCGGGAGGCTGTTTATCACCGCGATCCGCCGCTCCCAGATCTCCGTCCTCGTTTTATTTTCTGGCTCCCTTTACCTGGCCGGGAACTGCGGCAGAATCTTAAAAACGAATCTCAGACAGGCAAGAATAATGTGAGTGTCAGAGCCGCGGCGTTCCCTTCTATCTCTGCCCGGGGCTCTGTTCTAAATGTAGCACTGATCAATGAGACTGTCCGCGTGCGGCTCCGGCTGGTGGGCCCCCGGGGGGGCAAGAGGCCACTCGCTGCCAGTCACGGCGGATCTGGAGACGGCGCTAAGAGGAGAGTCCGCGTCTGATGTCAGTCCAGAGCGAAAAAATTCTCCACTCAGTCAGCACAAAAATAAGCCTAATTAGACATTTCAATATTTTTGTGAGAATAAAATTTGCATATATGCAGTGCCTGGAAAAAGTATTCATACCCCTTGAAATTTTTCCACATTTTGTCATGTTACAGCCAAAAACGTAAATGTATTTTATTGGGATTTTATGTGATAGACCAACACAAAGTGGCTCATGATTGTGAAGTGGAAGGAAAATGATAAATGGTTTTCAATTTTTTTTACAAATAAATATGTGAAAAGTGTGTGGTACATTTGTATGGCGCCCCCCGGAGTCAATACTTTGTAGAACCCCCTTTCTCTACAATTACAGCTGCAAGTCTTTTTGGGGATGTCTCTACCAGCTTTGCACATCTAGAGAGGACATTTTTTGCCCATTCTTCTTTGTAAAATATCTCAAGCTCTGTCAGATTGGATGGAGAGCGTCTGTGAACAGCAATTTTAAGGTCTTGCCACAGATTCTCAATTGGATTTAGGTCTGGACTGGGACTGGACCATTCTAATGCCCCGTACACACGGTCGGAAATTCCGACCACAAAATCCGTCTGATTTTTTCCGACGGATTTTGTTGGACACTGGTGTTGCACACACATGGTCGGACAAAGTTGTCTGAAAATCCGATCATTCTAAACGTGGTGACTTTCGTTGCGTACGACGGGACTATGTAGAGACTAGTAGCCAATAGCTTTGGTCTTGTAATTTGATCTGAGCATGCTTGGCACTTTGTCCGTCGGAATTCGCTACACACGATCGGAAAAAGTCTGATAGGACTTTGTTGTCGGAAAATTTGAGAGCAGGATCTCAAATTTTTTCCGACGGAAAAAGTCCGATGGAGCCTACACACGGGCGGATTTTTCGACAACATGGTCCGATAGGACATTTTCCGTCGGAAATTCCGACCGTGTGTACGGGGCATAACACATGAATATGCTTTGATCTAAATTCCATTGTAGCTCTGGCTGTATGTTTCGGGTCGTTGTCCTGCTGGAAGGTGACCCACCCCCCCAGTCTCAAGTCTTTTGCAGACTCTAATGCCGCGTACACACGATAGGAAATTCGGCCAGCAAAAGACAGATGAGAGCTTCTGGTTGGAAAATGCGAACGTGTGTAGGCTCCATCAGACTTTTGCTGGCCGAATTCCCTCCAGCAAAAGATTGGGAGCAGGTTCTCAATTTTTCGGTTGGAAAAAGTTCCAATCGGAAATTCCGACCGTCTGTAGCAATTCCGACGCGCCAAATTCCTACGCATGCTCGGAAAAACAATTTGACGCATGCTCGGAAGCATTGAACTTCATTTTCTCGGCTCGTCGTAGTGTTGTACGTCACCGCGTTCTTGGCGGTCGAAAGTTCAGAGAACTTGTGTGTGACCGTGTGTATGCAAGACAAGCTTGAGCGGAATTCCGTCGGAAAAAACATCCAAGATTTTTCTGAGGGAAAATCTGCTCGTGTGTACGGGGCATAACAGGTTTTCTTCTAATGCGGCGTACACGCGGTCGGAATTTCCGATGGAAACAGTCCGATGGGAGCTTTTCAACGGATTTTCCGACCGTGTGTATGCCCATCAGTCTTTTTCTGTCGGAATTTCCAACGGACTTTGGATTGAGAACCTGTTCTCAATTTTTCAGACGGAAAACCTTTCTATCGGATTTTCCGATCGTGTGTATGCAATTCCGACACGCAAAATTCCGATGCATGCTCGGAAACAATTGGACGCATGCTCGAAAGCATTAAACTTCCCTTTTATAGTGCCGTCGAACATGTTTTATGCCGCTGTGTTACTGACCGTCGGAATTTGGTGTGACCGTGTGTAGGCAAGACAGTTTGAGCGAAATTCCGTCGGAATTCCGACGGGAAAACCATCAGAGCTTTTTCCCACGAGAATTCCGACAGTGTGGACGCAGCATAAGATTGTCCTGTATTTGGCTCCATCCATCTTCCCATCAACTCTGACCAGCTTCCCTGTCCCTGCTGAAGAAAAGCATCCCAACCACAACACAATGCTGCCACCACCATGTTTCACAGTGGGAATGGTGTGTTCAGGGGGATGCGCAGTGTTAGTTTTCCGCCACACATAATGTTTTGCTTTTTAGGCCAAAAAGTTGAATTTTGGTCTCATCTGACCAGATCACCTTCTTCCACATGTTTGCTCCCCTCCCCCACATGGCTTCTCACAAACTGCAAACAGGACTTCTTCTGACTTTCTTTCTCCAATGTCTTTCTTCTTGTCACTCTTCCATAAAGGGCAGATTTGTGGCTTCAACCTCTGCAGCAATGCTGGCAGCACTCATACGTCTATTTCCCAAAGACAACCTCTGGATATGACGCTGAGCACGTGCACTCAACTTCTTTGGTCAACCATGGTGACTCCGGTTGTGCTAGTGCCACTCCGCCGGCAGCCCGGGGGGGGGGGGGTTGTACTAGTGCCGCTTTGCCTGCTCCCCGGGGGGGGGGGCTGTTTTGGAGCTCCACCCCGCCCCCCCCAAAAAAAAACACCAGTCGCCACTGCTTAGACCCCTTTCACACTGAGGCGCTTTTTAGGATTTTCTGCCTGAAAACTGCTTCCCATTCATTTCAATGAGTGCTTTCACACTGGGGCGGTGCAAAAAGTCCTGCAAGCAGCATCTTTGGGGGAATGTCCGGAGCGCTTTAACCACTTTTAGCCCGGACCAATTTGCAGCCAAAGCACCAGGCCCCTTTTTGCGATTCGGCACTGCGTCGCTTTAACTGACAATTGCGCAGTCGTGCGACGTGGCTCCCAAACAAAATTGGCGTCCTTTTTTTCCCACAAATAGAGCTTTCTTTTGGTGGTATTTGATCGCCCCTGCGGTTTTTATTTTTTGCGCTATAAACAAAAATAGAGCGACAATTTTGAAAAAAATGCAATATTTTTTACTTTTTGCTATAATAAATATCCCCAAAAAATATATAAAAAAAACATTTTTTTTTCCTCAGTTTAGGCCGATACGTATTCTTCTACATATTTTTGGTAAAAAAAAAATCACAATTAGCGATTATTGATTGGTTTGCGCAAAAGTTATAGCGTTTAAAAAATAGGGGATAGTTTTAAAGCATTTTTCTTATAATTTTTTTTTTACTAGTAATGACGGCGATCAGCGATTTTTATTGTGACTGCGACATTATGGCGGACACATCGGCCATTTTTGACACATTTTTGGGACCATTGTCATTTATACAGCAATCAATGCTATTTAAATGCATTGATTCCTGTATAAATGACACGGGCAGTGAAAGAGTTAACCACTAGGGGGTGGGGAGGGGTTATAGTCTGTGATGTGTGTGTTTTTTTTTTTTTTTTTTTACATTAGGGGGCGGGCTGACGTCTGATGTCACTGATCGGCTTTCCCCGATGACAGGGAACAGCCGATCAGTGACAGGCAGTGTAGGAAGCGCGGGGAGAGGTTTGTTTACACAGACCTCTCCCCGTTCTTCAGCTCTGTGACCCGATCGCGGGACACCAGCGGCGATCGGGTCCGCTGGTCCCGCGGCCGTGGTCACGGAGCTCCCGACCAGGTTGCGAGCGCGCCGCCGGCGCCATAATGTCACGTGACCTTAAAAAAAAACACAATGCTAGCGCAGCAAAAACGCCTGACGTTTTATGGGCAGTTTTTTAACGCCTTAGTGTGAAAGGGGTCTTATTAGGATTATTTTTTTTTTTTTAACGAAAGAAATGTAGCAGAATACATTTTGGCCTACATTTATGAAAGAAATTAGATTTTATTGATTAGAAATGTTTATAACAGAAAGTTAAAATTTATAGGAGAGGGGAGGGGGAAGTTTGGGACTTTAAATGAAACGCGTGGAACTATACGTCGCCATCCCTAATTCAATATACAAATACAGCAAGTTGGGACTTTAAATAAGGCATGTTTAGTATGACTAAAAAATGAGTCGATAATAAAGATAATATGTATTTATTTTCTGGACAATAGATAACGTAGCATAATATCGTATTACATGTCAAAAATTGGTGAATATACAAAATACATGTTACAGACCATTGTCATGAAGAGAGATCATAACATAAAAGTACATTGCATAATGTGGCAAAAGAAAAAAAAATGGTCCTTCTTGTTCCGTGTAACTTGAAAAACAGGGTAGTATGATAAAAATCCAAATGACAATAGACCGTCTATACAAAGCAAGATGCATCCAGATATGCCCATGTTTCAGTCAATTTTTGGATTTTACAGAACTGGATTTATGGGTTTATATCATATTGGCTCATCCATATCCTTTTACAGATTTAGATGCACCCGCCCCCGAGGAAGTGGTTTTAATCCACGAAACATGTCGGGCATATTTGGATGCATCTTGCATTGTATAGACTGTCTAATGTAAGTGTCAGGGCTGGGCTCAGCCCTTCCTTCTCTGAGCTGGCCACTCAGCTGTCGGCTAATTGCCAGCTCCCATCTCTCCACAGTTACTCAGCTGTTGATGATATCCTGCTCGTCAGTCCTGCCTACTCAAGCCGTCCAGTCCAGAGGATCTCTGCCTTCGCCTTGGTCAACATCACAGAAACTATCTCCTGCGATCCTGTTCAAGACTTGCTTTGCTGACATCCCTTCTGGCTCCAAATCCTGCTTGCTGTGCCACTACATTGATCCCTAACTTCTGGCTTGGCTGACTATCCGTTCCTGAACTTTGGCTATGTTTTGACTATGTTTGTTCTTTTTACTTTTATTATTAAACAAGTGTGATTTAACTGTTCTGTCTCGGCCTGATTTCATGGTTTCTGACAGTAAGGTATCTCATTTGGATTTTCATCATACTACCATAGGCATGCGCGCAGGGTGTGCCAGGTGTGCCTGGGCACACTCTAATGACCCTGTGCTGGGCAGATTCCCCCTGCTACTTGGCTACAGAAAATAGGGACTGGGGAATTTCCGTCCCTCAGTCCCTTTCTCTGTCTCATAAGTGAGACATCAGGGGTCTGCGCACTGGTGCACGGCCCCACGGTCGAATGAGGAAAGGCCCAGGAAGGTGTTGAAGTAGCGCAGTTTTTTTTTTTTTTCATATTTGATAATTTTTGATATTTAGTAATTTAGTTGCTATAGTTTTTGTTTGTATAACTATAAAAATAAAAATAAAAATTATTTGATTTAAAAAAAAAAAGTAGAGCAGTGCTGAATAGCAAGGGGTAAAACCTTCTAGAGGTCAAGTGGTTAAAAAACAAATAAATAAATAAACAAACAAATAAATAACAAATAAATATTATGTATCTGTTGAATCTGCTGAGTTTGCTAAAGTAACGTTGAGCTTTAAGGGTATAACGTTTACTTCTAATGACCCGCATTACCAGTTCACTTTTTTAAGCAAACCGACGTTCCATTGCAATCTCGGCGGCGCTGGGGATGTTGAGGTCGTAATTTTATAGAAAGAATTCTTGGAAGAAAAAATCTGTGTTTACTGGAAGGAGATCTGCAGGACCTGCACTGCGAAGTATTGAGTGGAGAACATAATACGCCACAACCTGCTGACCCGGAATCCCAGCCTACAGACTCTGTTTCAACACTAATTAAGTGTATGTTACGAAGAACTATCTCGTTAGGCTTGATGAAGGGAAAAGCAATGCTGCCTTTGTACAATCTGCTGAGTGGGGCAGGAACAAAACTATCAGAAAAAAACTATGAAAAGCATTCCTTAAAGGGTAAGTCCACTCAACAATGATGTTTCGAATCTAAGTAAGACAAAATGAGTCAGTCTCCATCGTCAGTAGACATGTGCAATTAGTTTTTAACGTTTTTCGTTAAAATTCGTTATATTCGTTCATTTTTTATCGTATGAATGAACGAACGATTCGCTAAAAATTTTAACGAATACCAAATGTTCGAATCGAACGAATCCGAAAAACAACGAAAATCCGAAAAATTAGAAACAACGAATCTATGAAAGAAGAAAATCCGAAAAACGAAAACAGGAACAACGAAAATCAAAATGAACTGAAAAAATTCGTACATTCGTAACTTTTTTTTTTGTTGAATGGGTTATTTTCCGTGTCCCTTACAATGGCGCTGCTTAACGTGCTCGCCTCCGCCGCTGCCGACGGTTCCGGTAAGCGGCGAAAAAGCGGCGGGAGGGGGGGGCACGTCTCCCGGCGCCGATAACGGTGATTTCGCGGCGATTCGCCGCGATGACCACCATTTTCGGAATGTCTCTTACAATGGCGCTTGTTAACGTGCTTCGAATGGATTGAACGAAAAAGTTCGTACATTCGTAACTTTTTTTTTTTCGATTCATAATTTTCCGTGTCTCTTAAAAATGTAATAATACCATACATTTTTACATTTTGTTACACAAAATTTATTTGGTGTTATTTATTCATGACTCCGTTTATTTTTTGCGATATAACGAAAAAAATATTAAAAAAAAAAATATTACGAAAGTACGAATAAATCAATCTAACCAAAATGTATTCTGCTAAAGTACGAATGTAACTAAATGTACGAAAATACGAATGCGTCCGAATTTCGAATAAACGAAAATTAAACTAACGGAAAAACGAATCAACGAAAAAATAACTCTTACGAAAATACGAATCGTTACGAATACGAACACTGACGACTTACGAAATTACGAACCGTTACGAATACGAACACCGACGACTTACGAATCGTTACGAATCAACGGAAACGAAAGTAACAAAACGAAAATAAACAAAATTTTTCTATTGTGCACATGTCTAATCGTCAGGTCCTTGTACCTCCTAGAAGCTCCCATAGTGAGATCTCCTTAGTGACATTTCTAGCTCTGACCTCCAAATCACAGATCCAAGAGGAACAGCTGAATCAAAAACCAAATGTCAAGGTCAAGCTTGGAGACCAGTAGCTATAGCA
Organism: Lithobates sylvaticus; assembly: GCA_028564925.1. Taxonomy (NCBI): domain Eukaryota; kingdom Metazoa; phylum Chordata; class Amphibia; order Anura; family Ranidae; genus Lithobates; species Lithobates sylvaticus. The sequence goes on from CM053028.1 coordinate 14,085,436, forward strand.
GTAGAAAGGCTCCCACTGACCAGCTAGATAAGTACACAAGTAGATCACCCTTGCGATTGACACGGGCTCACCCAAGGTGTGGGGTCTAAGCACTAACTGGTATTTACCAGAGCTCCTGACGGTGGAGATGGGTTTTGCTGTGTGTTGGTACCCGGTTGTGGCCCTTAGGATCGCCCCACCAGGAGGTGAGCAAGCCCGGGTCCAGTAGCAGATATAGCGGGTAGGGATTAAGCATTAGCATAGTCAGTAAATAAGCCAGAGGTTGGTAAAAAGGGATTGCTGGTTAGGATCAAGCAGAAGAATAGTCAGCAAACAAGACAACGGTTGGTAACAAGGGGTTGCAGGTTAGGATCAAGCAGAAGCATAGTCGAGGAACAAGCCAAAGTTTGGTAGTGAGCGATAGTGGAGATAAGGACAGCTGCAGGTACACAAAGGAGGAACATATCGGCTGGAGAGAGTACAATAATCTGGTAACAGGAAGTGCAAAGGAATGGCTTAAATAGGAAGTTCGTGGGATGAGCAAGGGGTTCAGGGTTCACCAGGAACAAGGTCAAGGCAAGATTATCCAAGGGTTCAGACAGGATGTTATCCAGCAAGGATAGTTGCTGCAGGATGCAACAGAGGTCATCGATTCAGATCCTCCTGGTCCTGACACCAAATATAGATGAAAACTTAGAGCAGAGTTGGGTCCAGCAACAAGGGCTGAAACAAGGTCCTCTGGAATCCAAGGTGAGGATACCAAAGTGCATCCCTCCTTCACCAGCTGGAGTAAATGTACAGTGGTCCATGAAAAACCAAACTGGATAGGGGTACCTGTTTTTTATTACCCCCAACATGCCATGGACAATATGTTGTATTCGCAAGAGCAGTAGCGTAACACTGTATGGCCAAAGGTTTGTGAAGTACTCACAATCACAACTACACAAGCTTGTTGGACATCCCATTGCAATACCATGGTCATTAATATGGATTTGCCCTCTCTTCTTTATGGCTACAACCATCTCCATTCTTCTGGTAATGCATTATACAAAGAATTGGAGTGTGTCAGTGCAAATTTGTGCCCAATTGTGAGGTCAGATACAGATGTACACAATCAGCGTTCCAATTCATCTCATCAGTAGGGTTGAGGTCAGGGCTCTGTACAGGACACTCAAGTTCCTCCACACCAAACTGGCAAAACCATGTCTTTATGGAGCTGGCTTTGTACACAGGGGCACAGCCATGCTGAAACAGAAAAGGGTCTTCATCAAAATGTTACCATAAGGTTGGAAGAGCACAATTGTCTACAATGTCCTTAGAGGGTGTCTGTGGGAATTTGAGCCCATTTTTGGGGTCAGGCACTGATGTTGGATGTGAAGACCTAGGTCACAATCAGTGTTCAAAATCATCCCAAAGGTGTTCATTGGGGTTGGGGTCCAAAGGTGTTCAGTAGGTTTGAGGTCCACAGGTGTTCAGTAGGGTTGGGGTCCAAAGGTGTTCGGTAGGGTTGAGGTCAACAGGTGTTCAGTTGGGATGAGGTCCCAAGGCGTTCAGTAGGGTTGAGGTACACAGGTGTTCAGTAGGGTTGAGGTACACAGGTGTTCAGTAGGGTTGAGGTACACAGGTGTTCAGTAGGGTTGAGGTACACAGGTGTTCAGTAGGGTTGGGGTCCAATGGCGTTCAGTAGAGTTGGAGTCCAAAGTTGTTCAGTATGGTTGAGGTCAGGGCTCTGTGCAGGACACTCATGTTCCTCCACACCAAACTGATCAAACCATGTCTTTATAGAGCTGGCTTTGTACACAGGGGCACAGTCATACAGAAACGGGTCTTCACCAAACTGCTACCATAGGTTAGACGAGCACAATAGTCTACGATGTCCTTAGAGGGTGTCTGTGGGAATTTGAGCCCATTTGTGAGGTCAGGCACTGCTGTTGCATGTGAAGAACTGGGTCACAATCAGTGTTCAAATTCATCCCAATGGTGTTGGGGTCCAAAGGTGCTCAGTAGGGTTGACGTCCAAAAGTGTTCAGTAGGGTTGGGGTCCAGAGCTGTTCAGTAGGGTTGGGGTCCAAAGGTGTTCAGAAGAGTTGAGGTACACAGGTCTTCAGTAGGGTTGGGGTCCAAAGGTGTTCAGTAGGGTTGAGGTTCACAGGTGTTTGGTTGAGTTGAGGTCCAAACACGTTCAGTAGGGTTGAGGTACACAGGTGTTCAGTAGGGTTGAGATCCAAAGGTGTTCAGTAGGGTTGAAGTTCAAAGGTGTTCAATAGGGGGCAGGTACACAGGGGTTCAGTAGGGTTCATGTACAGAGGTGTTCAGTAAGGTTGGGGTCCAAAGGTGTTCAGAAGGGTTGAGGTCCACAGGTGTTCAGTAGGGTTGGGGCCCAAGGGTGTTCAGTAGTTTTGAGGTCACAGCTCTGTGCAGGATACTCTAGTTCCTCCACATCCAACTGGTCAAACCATGTCTTTATGGAGATGGCTTTACGCACAGGGGCACAGTCATAGTGGACCAGAAAAGGGTCTTCACTAAACTGCCACTACAAGGTTAGAAGAGCACAATTGTCTACAATATCTTTTGTATGATGTATGCCTACTATTGATAGTGTACATTTCAATAGATTCCTCCTAATTATAAAATGGCATAGGGTTACAAAAAGTGAAAGTTACAGTAGGTCGGACGGGTACCTTCTCAGCTCACAGAGAATTGTATGGACATCAAAAGGGCGTTTCATCCTTCGCTCACTTAGCAGCCTTGATGAGTTCGACTTCCAAGCTTCCTAATTAACGTCCCATTGTCATAGAAGTGCCTCTGAGTGGGTGATATTTTTTGCCTTTGCTGGAAAACTTGTTGCCTTATCATAATTTGTAGCCTAATTCCTCACAGTGAGCGTCTAAGTGATGCTTCGCAATATCAATACACATCATTAATTTTAATGAGAGAGCTGCGGAGGATACAAAGGAAAGTCAGCTGGGTTATTCGTCTCTTCCAGGCAGTTAGAACGGGATGTACGAGGAGCAGTGGGCACATAAGTCTTGGCATTAAAGTAAAACTTTGGTCAAAAGAAAGAAAAGTATTTTCGAGCTGGAACATTGACTTTTGTCCCATGCGAAAATTCCTTCTTCATCTGCACACCAAACCGCCTTCCTATCAACATCAACTATACTCCATGACTAAAGAGCACAATGCCTTTTTCTGAGTCGGCGTGTCAGGAACATCATGTGGAAGATCATGCCAACCATAAGGCTTATGCGCTTGTTTTTCGGGCATGGAGCGCACACACGCATAGGAACGTACATACAATGGCATGAATGAAACGCACGAGCCTGTCCTTCACAGATCAACCACTTGCCGCCCGCCATATAGCAGAATGACGGCGGCAAAGTGGTTTCAAAATCCTGACCAGGCATCATATGACGCGATCAGGATTTTGAGCCGCTGCGTGTCCTCGGGGGGCACGCATCGCAGCGATTGTTGTTGCGGTGTGTCAGTCTGACACCCCGCAACTACGATCTCGGTAAAGAGACTCTTTACCACGTGATCAGCCGTGTCCAATCACGGCTGATCACAGTGTAAATAGGAAGAGCCGTTGATCGGCTTTTCCTCACTCGCATCTGTCAGACGTGAGTAGAGAAGAGCCGATCGGCTGCTCCTCTGACAGGGGGGGTCTGTGCTGATTGATTATCAGCACAGCCCCCCCCCCCCCGAGGATGCCCACACTGGACCACCAGGGACTCCACCAGACCACCAAGGATGCCCAGCACCAGGTATGCCACCCTAGACCACCAGGGATGCCAGTCAGTGCCCTCAATGGATGCCAATCAGTGCCCACAATGGGCATCACTGATTGGCATGCATTATTGTTTGGCACTGATTTGCATCCATCAGTAAAATACATTACACTACAATGCCGCCGATCAGTGCCCATCCATGCCCATCCGTGGTGCCTATCCATGCCTATCCATGCCCATCCATGCCGCCTATCCATGCCCATCCGTGCCACCTATCAGTGCCAATCCGTGCCACCTATCAGTGCCCATCCGTGTCACCCATCAGTGCCATCTATCAGTGCCCATCAGTTCCGCCTATCAGTGCCACATATCAGTGCCCATCAATACCACCTCGTCAGTGCCACTTCATTGGTGCCACCTCATTGGTGCCCATCAGTGCCACCTTATCAGTGCCCGTCAGTGCAGCCCCATCAGTGCCCATCAGTGAAGGAGAAAACTTACTTATTTACAAAGTTTTGAAACTGAAACAAAAAAAAAATCGAAATTTTTGGTCTTTTTTTATTTGTTTAGCAGAAAATAAAAATCCCAGAGGTGATCAAATACCACCAAAAGAAAGCTCTATTTGTGGGAACAAAATGCAAAAAATGTAGTTTGGGTACAGTGTGGCATGACCGCACAATTGTCATTCAAAGTGCGACAGCGCAGAAAGTTGAAAATTGGTCTGGGCAGGAAGGTGTTTAAGTGTCCTGTATTGAAGTGGTTAATATCATATTTGATGTTTTATCAAAAAATTGGGTATTATATTGGGTTTTTGTTCACCAAAACTTGCATTTAATAAACCAGCCTTCCTTAAATGGCGGACCGCTCCACACCCGGACCGAGTGACACTCCATTCCGGACCGCCAGGCCGCCAGACTGCAGTGGTAGATCCCCACTGCACTACGGTCATTGGTTGCTAGTGCCGCTGACGGCCCAGCAACCAATGACGTCACCTGTGCGCCCCGCTCTCTTCGACAAGTTTCTTCGCCCAGCTCCCGCCCCCTTCAAGATGAGTTAACACTGCAGCTATCCCATAATCACACCTACCCTGCTGGTAGAAGCACAGGTGCTGGCTCTGCGCATGATTTGTAAGGACAAAGACTTGCTGAACGGCCGCACTCTGTTACAACACCTTTGTTGAAATCAATTAAAATCCATAAGACACAAAGATCACAGAGGTACAGGAACAAAAATAAGTGACGCGTTTCACACCACTAGTGGGTGCCTAATCATAGCTACTAGAACATAAGCTGACTGTCCATATATAAGGGGGTAAAAGTCCAATCAAAAGATAGTTCAAAGGACCACCCACATGGATAATCTGACTCAAATCCCAAGGCATATAGAAAACACCTGGGGAAATGCAGGTGGGTGGGGCGGCCTATCCAGGAACTGGAACAGGTGAACCCAAGATTGAACCTGCAATCCACACCAGGAGCCTTTCAACAATACAAAAGCATGTGTACAGAGCATGAGCACAAAAATGTGTATACACGCCCCCTGCAACGCGCTTCGTCTTCAAGCTCATGCTTCCGCCCCCTGCCTGCCTGGCTACAGGGCTTATCTAGCAGGTAATTTAAATATGGACCCTCTGTTGTATGGAGGCACTCTGATAGGGACTATCTGATGGGGACACCTGCTCTCTGATGGGGACTCTCTGATGGGGACACCTGCTTTGTGGGGGCACTCTGATGGGGACAACTGCTCTCTGATGGGGACACTCTGATAGGGACACCTGTTTTCAAACGGGGACACTCTGGTGGGGACACCTGCTCTCTGATTGGGACTCTGTGATGGGGACACCTGCTCTCTGATAGGGACACTCTGATGGGGACACCTGGTCTCTGATGGGGACACTCTGGTGGGATAACCTGATTTCTAAGGGGGACACTCTTATGGGGACACCTGTTTTCAAACGGGGACACTCTGGTGGGGACACCTGCTCTCTGATAGGGACACTCTGATGGGATAACCTGATCTCTAAGGGGGACACTCTTATGGGGACACCTGTTTTCAAATGGGGACACTTTGGTGGGGACACCTGCTCTCTGATTGGGACTCTGTCATGGGGACACCTGCTCTCTGATAGGGACACTCTTATGGGGACACCTGTTTTCAAATGGGGACACTTTGGTAGGGACACCTGCTCTCTGATGGGGACACTCTGGTGGGATAACCTGATCTCTAAGGGGGACACTCTTATGGGGACACCTGTTTTCAAATGGGGACACTTTGGTGGGGACACCTGCTCTCTGATTGGGACTCTGTAATGGGGACACCTGCTCTCTGATAGGGACACTCTGATGGGGACACCTGCTCTCTGATGGGGACTCTGGGATGGGGACACCTGCTCTCTGATAGGGACACTCTGGTGGGATAACCTGATCTCTAAGGGGGACACTCTTATGGGGACACCTGTTTTCAAATGGGGACACTTTGGTGGGGACACCTGCTCTCTGATGGGGACTCTCTGGTGGGATAACCTGGTCTCTAAGGGGGACACTCTTATGGGGACACCTGTTTTCAAATGGGGACACTTTGGTGGGGACACCTGCTCATTGATAGGGACACTCTGATGGGAACACCTGCTCTCTGATGGGGACTCTGTGATGGGGACACCTGCTCTCTGATAGGGACACTCTGATGGGGACACCTGCTCTCTGATGGGGACTCTGTGATGGGGACACCTGCTCTCTGATAGGGACACTCTGATGGGGACACCTGCTCTCTGATGGGGACACTCTTATAGGGACACCTGCTCTCTGATTGGGACACTCTTATGGGGACACCTGTTTTCAAACGGGGACACTCTGGTGGGGAAACCTGCTCTCTGCTGGGGACACTCTGATGTGGACACTCTTATGTGGACAGCTATTCTCTAATGGGGACACCTGCTCTCTAATAGGGACACTCTGATGGGGACACCTGCTCTCTAATAGGGACACTCTGACAGGGGCACCTGTTCTCTAATGGAGACACTCTTTTGGAGACACCTGCTCTCTGATAGGGGCACCCTGCTTGAGACATCTGCTCTCTGAAGGGGACACCAGCTCTCTTATGGGGACAGTCTGATGGAAACACCTGCTCTCTGATGGGGACACTCTGATAGGGACACCTGCTCTATGGGGGCACTCTGATAGGGGTACCTGCTATCTGATGGGGACACTCTTAAGGGGACACCTGCCCTCTGATGTGGACAGTCTGATGAGGATGCCTGCTCTATGGGGGCACTCTGATGGGGACACCTGCTCTCTGATAGGGACACTCTGATGGGGACACCTGCTCTCTGATAGGGACACTCTGATGGGGACACCTGCTCTCTGATAGGGACACTCTGATGGGGACACCTGCTCTCTGAAGGGAACAGCAGCTCTCTTATGGGGACAGTCTGATAGGGACACCTGCTCTCTGATAGGGACACTCTGATATGGACACCTACTCTCTGAAGGGGACAGCAGCTCTCTTATGGGGACAGTCTGATAGGGACACCTGCTCTCTGATAGGGACAGTCTGATGCAGGGATGTGCGGTGAGGTGAGTGGCTGGTGAGGCACTGGATAGTATCAGAGCCAGATATACACAGGTTACATACGCTGCGATCATTAGAGCGAGAGCAACAATTCTAGCGCTAGACCTCCTCTGTAACCCTAAGCATGTAACCTTTACATTTTTTTACAGCTTCGCCTATGGAAATTTTTAAGTACTGTAGTTTGGCGCCATTCCACAAGTGTGCGCAATTTTAAAACGTGACGGGTTAGGTATCTATTTACTCGGCGTACCATCATCTTCTACATTATACAAAAAAATCTTTTAGACACACGCCCCCCTTCTATGACACTGCAGTGAGAGGCGTGCCTCCACTGCAGCATTTTTATTGGATATCTTGGGCCAGTGGTACTTTACCATTGGTCCAAGACTCCAGGCTGTCCATTGAGCTCAGTGGCTCTGATAAGAAGTGAGGAGAGGCACTGTGAGCTCATCCTCTCAGTGTGCCAGATTGTATTTAAATTGGCCGCTCTGTATGTAGCTTCTCCGTATGAGGCTCTGCCTCACCTGCCTTCCTTGACTGCACGTCCCTGGTCTGACGGGGACACCTGCTCTCTGATGGGGACAGTCTGATAGGGACACCTGCACTATGGGGCATTGTGACATAGGACACCTGCCCTCTGATGGCAACACCTGCCCACTGATGGGGACAGTTTTATAGGAACACCTGCTCAATGGGGGCACTCTGATAGGGATACCTGTTCTCTGATGGAGACACCTGCTCTTTCATTGGAACACCTGCCCTCTCATGGGGACAGTTTGATGGGGACACTTGTTCAATGGGGACACTATGATGAGGACACCTGCTCTCTGATGGGGACACCTGCTCTCTGAGGGTAGACCTGCTCTATGGGGACACTCTGCTGAGGACACCTACTGTCTGATTGGGACTATTATGGGCACACCTGATGTAAAGGAGTAATGATAGGCACACCTGATGTAAAGGGGCACTCTGATGGGGACACCTGTTCTCTGATGAGGACACCCACTATCTGATGGTGGCACTCTGATAGGGACACCTGATGTAAAGGGGCACTCTGATGGTGACACCTGCTCTCTGATGGTGACACCTGCTATCTGATGGTGGCACTCTGATGGGGACACCTGATGTAAAGGGGCACTTTGATGGTGACACCTGCTCTCTGATGGTGACACCCACTATCTGATGGTGGCACTCTGATGGGGACAACTAATGTAAAGGGGCGCTCTGATGGGGATGTCTGATGTAAAGATAAGAAGAAATCCCCTAAGGTTGGGACTTTATATAGAGCACCACTCTCACAAGATTTTAATAAATCATAATATAAATGTTTTATTAGTAAAAAAGATATAAAATCCTCAAAAATTGTTTAGCAGCAGGATGCACAATATACAATATGCATGACAATACATATACACGTAATAACATACAAAAAGAAATTATACAAAAAATAACATAATAATACAGAACAACATTAAAGAAATCACAAATACGGTACTATTTTTCTCCCGGAGGTGAGAGTCCCCCGTGAACTCGACGCGTTTCCAGTTACCCAGATATGGGAACCTTCGTCAGGAGTGGGGAGTGAAATTTATATCGGAGAAGTACCTGTCGCTCACATTGGAGACGAAATTCATGGACCGGTGGCTTGTATACCAGCGGAAGTAGAGGGAGAGGTGTGCGTCCCCCAAAAAAGTACAGAAAGAATAAAGATGTGACAGCACACACTAGGTTGGTTTCACTGATGGGTGATCCTGCGTACGGGCTTCGTGTCGTAACGACCAGGTATATAAATCACATGTATATCCTTGGGGAAATCGTCATCCCCGAGAGCTAATATCTCGGATAGGTGAAGAGGTAGTCCCAATGGTGGGTACCCAAAAGCCCCGTCCTTTGTGAAGTGTCCCTCGTTCGTTTGTGCCGTACTGGTCTGACCCTAGGTGTTTCTCTGCTGCCCCATTAGCTCTCGGGGATGACGATTTCCCCAAGGATATACATGTGATTTATATACCTGGTCGTTACGACACGAAGCCCGTACGCAGGATCACCCATCAGTGAAACCAACCTAGTGTGTGCTGTCACATCTTTATTCTTTCTGCACTTTTTTGGGGGACGCACACCTCTCCCTCTACTTCCGCTGGTATACAAGCCACCGGTCCATGAATTTCGTCTCCAATGTGAGCGACAGGTACTTCTCCGATATAAATTTCACTCCCCACTCCTGACGAAGGTTCCCATATCTGGGTAACTGGAAACGCGTCGAGTTCACGGGGGACTCTCACCTCCGGGAGAAAAATAGTACCGTATTTGTGATTTCTTTAATGTTGTTCTGTATTATTATGTTATTTTTTGTATAATTTCTTTTTGTATGTTATTACGTGTATATGTATTGTCATGCATATTGTATATTGTGCATCCTGCTGCTAAACAATTTTTGAGGATTTTATATCTTTTTTACTAATAAAACATTTATATTATGATTTATTAAAATCTTGTGAGAGTGGTGCTCTATATAAAGTCCCAACCTTAGGGGATTTCTTCTTATCTATATAATAGGGATGAGATCACCACCGTTTTCCATCCATCTCACTGGGGGAATCAACCTTAATTCTTTTCTATCTGATGTAAAGGGGCACTCTGATGGGGATCTGATGTAAAGGGGCACTCTGATGGGGATATCTGATGTAAAGGGGCACTCTTATGGGGACACCTGCTCTCTGATGGGGACACTCGCTATCTGATGGTGGCACTCTGATGGGGCACCTGATGTAAGGGGCGCTCTGATGGGGATATCTGATGTAAAGGGGCACTCTGATGGGGACACCTGCTCTCCGATGGGGACACTCGCTCTCTGATGGTGGCGCTCTGATAGGGACACCTGATGTAAAGGGGCCCTCTGATGGTGACACCTGCTCTCTGATGGGGACACTCGATATCTGATGGTGGCACTCTGATGGGGACACCTGATGTAAAGGGGCACTCTGATGGGGATATCTGATGTAAAGGGGCCCTCTGATGGGGACACCTGCTCTCTGATGGGGACACTCGCTATCTAATGGTGGCGCTCTGATGGGGACACCTGCTCTCTGATGGGGACACTCGCTATCTGGTGGTGGCACTCTGATGGGGACACTCGCTCTCTGATGGTGGCGCTCTGATGGGGACACCTGCTCTCTGATGGGGACACTCGCTATCTGATGGTGGCGCTCTGATGGGGATATCTGATGTAAAGGGGCGCTCTGATGTGTTGAAATGTTATGGAAATTGTGCATTTCTCATTTTTTGACAGACATACAATGAGCACAATCCATAGCACAAACTTGAGATTCTGGACCTCGGGTGGAAGAAAATTTTATTGACTGGACCTCCTTGAATTTTAATGCAATACCCCCGTGATAAACCGTTGCACAGATATCATGTAACGAAAAAAAAATTGCAACAACCATTTTATTCTCCAGGGTGCCTGATTAAAAATATATAACGTTTGAGGTTTTTCTCTAGCAAAAAAAATGCAGATTTTTACATGTATGAAAGAAATGTCAGAATTGGCCGGACTGGAACTGGTTAGAAGATGAAATGGACTTCACCTCTAAGAAAACAGTGGACTATACCACAGCTCAGCCGGAGGAGGGGGGGGGGCTTCAGGACTGAACCTTTGCTGCCCCTGCCAACACCAAATTCAAAAGCAATTTTCAGGAGTGCTAGAAAAGTAATTTCTTCCCGTCTGTCGTGTCAGGAATATCGCACTTGGTCTCAGCACGTCTGTAGCATTTCCTTGCATTATGGAACGTTAATGTTCTGTGCCGAATATAATTATATTGTTTACCGAAAGAGTTTTTTTTCCCCCTTTACCATTAATGAAGAGATAATATACAAATTAAAACGCCTGCCTCTGTTTCCATGGCAATGCGGAGACGTCCTATAACACACAGGCTGGTCCTATTATTCGGAGAAATCAAAATGTAATTTCTCTTTGAATCTTAAAAATTAGCGAAGCCAGATGTGGCGGGTCGGCGTACTTTTCTGTGAATGAAAACTGCGCGTTCCACCTGTGATGTCATTCTAGCAGAGTCATAAGGGAGGCAAATCTTTAATAAGGCAGGAAGGAAGCAATCTGACATACCCAGAGATAAATACAAGATCTAGGAACAGGTATTAATATAAAAAAACTTAAAGTGGGGTTGCGGGCAAAAAAAAAAAGTGGCTTAAAAATCATAAAAAAATGAAAAAAAAATTAATTTGGAAAAAAAAAAATTTTTTTTTACTCACCTCTAAATGCCTGTTGCTAGGAGGTCCCTCATAGTCTGCCACCTTCATTGCCCGGACTAAACGTCACTTCCTGTAGGCGCCGCACAGTCACCTGGGACATGTCATGTGTCCCAGATGAGTGAGCGTCGAATCACGGCGCACGGCGCCGCTCGCGCATGCGCAGTGGGTGCCCGGCTGTGAAGACACAGCCGGGTTCCCACATTAAGAATGCCGGCGCCGCGAGCGGAGCGGGGAACGAGGGGGGGTCTCGTTCCCCCGCATCGCTGGACCCCGGGACAGGTAAGTGTCCGATTATTAAAAGTCAGCAGCTGCAGTATTTGTAGCTGCTGACTTTTAATTTTTTTTTTTTTGTTGGCACTCCTTAAAGGGGATGTCCACGTTAGTCTTATGCCCCGTACACACGATCGGAATTCTCATCGGAAAAGCCTTGGATGTTTTTTCCGACGGAATTCCGCTCAAGCTTGTGTTGCCTACACACGGTCACACCAAATTTCGACCGCCAAGAACACGGTGACGTACAACACTACGACGAGCCGTGAAAATGAAGTTCAATGCTTCTGAGCATGCGCCGTATTGTTTCCGAGCATGCGTCGCAATTTTGCGTGTCCGAATTGCCACAGACGATCGGAATCTCCGATAGACATGTTCTCAAACTTTTGCTGGCGGAAATTCGGCCAGCAAAATTCCGATGGAGCATAAACACGGTCGCATTTTCCAACGAAAAAAAGCTCTCATTGGTCTTTTGCTGGCCGAATTTCCGATCGTGTGTACACGGCATTAGACTGTAATGATGCTGATGCAGGAAGAGTTGGAAGAAGATAGTATAATAATATGATATTGATAGGGAGTCACTCCAACAGTCCTAGAATTACCAGAAAAGTCCTGGGAAATGGTGAATAAGGGACCATGATTTGGCAAGAAAATGTGTGTGGCCGACTTTCTTTCCTTCTTTCTTTCTTTCTTTCTTTCTTTCTTGGCCATGATTTGGAAAGAAATGGGTGTGGCAGACTTTCTTTCTAAGGGCTCTTTCACACGGACGTGTCCGTGTATATACAGTAGCCCGCTATGCTCAGTGTATGGATCCCCACTGAGCAGGCAGATGACAGGTCTGTCTCTGCACTCTGTCAGGGACGGACCTGTCAGAGCGCCGCTCTCCTCTATGGGGGATCGGATGATGACGGACCGTACAGTCCATCGTCACCCGATCCGATCCGCAGACGGATGGAAAAATAGGGTTTTCCTCCGTCACACTTTTTCAGATCGGAGCGGGTCGGATGTCAGCGGACATGTCACCGCTGACATCCGTCCCTCCAGAGGTCTATGGAGTGTCCGTTCAGGTCCGCCTAATTTGGCCATGATTTGGCAAGAAAACGGGTGTGGCAGAACTTAACTCATTATTTTTTGGTTTCCTTCAAGAAGACTCTATCAGAAGACAGAATAATAGTAGCAAACAAATCCCTGTTCCCCGAATATCCTGAAGAAGAGGCGCGTTAAGTGGCCATGATGTAGCAAGAGAATTGGCATGGCAGAACCTAATTCATTTTTTTTTTTCTTTCTTTCTTTCTTTTTTTTTTTTCTTTCTTTTTCTCTTTTTGGTGGTGGATAAGTGGCCATGATTTGGCAAAAGAATGGGCGTGGCAGAACCTAAATTCTTTCTTTTTTTTTTTTTCTTTCTTTTTTTTTTTTTTTTTTTTTTTCTTTCTTTTTTTTTTCCTTCTTTCTACCTTTCTTTCTTTCATAAGTGTCCATGATTTGGAAAGAGAATTGGTGTGGCAGAACCTAATTCATTTTTTTTTTTTTCTTTCTTTCTTTCTTTCTTTTTTTCTTTCTTTTTCTCTTTTTGGTGGTGGATAAGTGGCCATGATTTGGCAAAAGAATGGGCGTGGCAGAACCTAAATTCTTTCTTTTTTTTCTTTCTTTTTTTCTTTCTTTTTTTTTTCTTTCTTTTTTTCCTTCTTTCTACCTTTCTTTCTTTCATAAGTGTCCATGATTTGGAAAGAGAATTGGTGTGGCAGAACCTAATTCATTTTTTTTTTTTTTTTCTTTCTTTCTTTCTCTTTCTTTTTTTTTTTTCTTTTTCTCTTTTTGGTGGTGGATAAGTGGCCATGATTTGACAAAAGAATGGGCGTGGCAGAACCTAAATTCTTTCTTTTTTTCTTTCTTTTTTTCTTTTCTTTTTTTCTTTCTTTCATAAGTGTCCATGATTTGGAAAGAGAATTGGTGTGGCAGAACCTAATTCATTTTTTTTCTTTCTTTCTCTCTTTCTTTCTTTCTTTGGTAAGAGAATGGGCGTGGCAGAACCTAATTCTTTCTTTCCTTTCTTTCTTTCTTTCTTTCTCTCTATTTCTTTCTCTCACGCTCTCTCGCTTCCTTTCTCTCTCTCTCTCTTTCTTCCTTAACGACTAGTAGCAGTCATTGGACAGCACACTCATGCCGACCAATGGGAGTCTCTTTTTCTGTCCCGAATGTAAGAGACTTTCATTGGTCAGCACTGTCCAGTTACTTTGCTGACCAATGGCCATCAGCTATTGTTGGCATTATGCTTCACCAGCAAACATGGGTGGCGGATGATTCTTGGCATAGCAGATAAATGCAGTGGGCACTGGAGGAGCAGGAAGGGTGTTAATTAATCTTTCCTTTTTTTGGTGTAAAGGTGGAATTACCCTTTAACACAATGACTTAACACAACACGTGTTAATGTGTCACAGAACTCATGTACAGTATACACATGCACTTCTATGTACTGCAATGGGCTGGGAAGGTGTGAATGGGCTCTTCGAGTTTGGGTGAAGGATTCAAGAAAGTGCATGACCGGTGGTTGGGTGAGCTGGCTCTGTCAGATCTTTCCCTATGAGATATGATCACATCTTACACTAATACGCCATAAAGCGCTAACAAATCACTGGATATAAAATGGCAGCCATGGTATTTCTTGGGTGACTGAGCCGCTTTTATTGCATCTTCAATACACCTTCGTTAAGTGGCACTTAAGAAGAATATTTAAGGCACCATTGATGCAACAATTATGATTAGCCCATTATCCTATTAATTAGCCCACCACGTCTCCAGAGAGAGGACGCACTTAGACGTCTAGAAGGAGAAAAATAAAAAGATGAAATTCCCTTTTAGAGCGAAGTGACCTTATCGCCGATCGGCGTTATTGAAAAGCTCACAAGCTTTTTTTTTTTTTCCTAGATGGAGAGTAATGCCTTTGTGTCGGAGAACAGCGGCCCCATTTCCATCTGTGCCAGGCCAGGATTATTCATGTGATAAAGGAAAACTTCTCTGCAATGTATCAGAACAAACAAACGCACAATAGTCATCATGGAAGAAATGATGGCTGCTGCTCCACTGCTGCTCCACTGCCAATATAAGAGTCCACAAACTGTGATTAGACATGTGCACAATAGAAAAATTTGTTTATTTTCGTTTCGTTTCTTTCGTTTCCGTTGATTCGTAACGATTCGTAAATTCGTAAGTCGTCGGTGTTCGTATTCGTAACGATTCGTATTTTCGTTAGAGTTATTTTTTCGTTGATTCGTTTTTCCGTTAGTTTAATTTTCGTTTATTCGAAATTCGGACGCATTCGTATTTTCGTAAATTTAGTTACATTCGTACTTTCGTTAGATTGATTTATTCGTACTTTCGTAACATTGTTTTCGTAGATTCGTAATCGGAGCATAATTCATAATTTTATGTAATGTGTATGCTATTATTACATTTTAAGAGACACGGAAAATTACGAATCGAAAAAAAAAGTTACGAATGTACGAATTTTTTCGTTCAATCCATTCGAAGCACGTTAAGCAGCGCAATTGTAAGAGACAAGGAAAATTACAAATCGAAAAAAAAAAAAAAAGTTATGAATTTTTTCGTTCAATCCATTCGAAGCACGTTAAGCAGCGCCATTGTAAGAGACACGGAAAATTACGAATCGAAAAAAAAAAGATACGAATGTACGAATTTTTTCGTTCAATCCATTCGAAGCCAGTTAAGCAGCGCCATTGTAAGAGACACGGAAAATTACGAATCGAAAAAAAAAAGATACGAATGTACGAATTTTTTCGTTCAATCCATTCGAAGCCAGTTAAGCAGCGCCATTGTAAGGGACACGGAAAATTACGAATCGGAAAAAAAAAAAAAAGTTACGAATGTACGAATTTTTTCGTTCAATCCATTCGAAGCACGTTAAGCAGCGCCATTGTAAGGGACACGGAAAATTACGAATCGGAAAAAAAAAAAAAAAAAAAAAAGTTACGAATGTACGAATTTTTTCGTTCAATCCATTCGAAGCACGTTAAGCAGCGCCATTGTAAGGGACACGGAAAATTACCAATTCAGAAAAAAAAAAAAAAGTTACGAATGTACGAATTTTTTCGTTCATTTTAATTTTCGTTGTTCCTGTTTTCGTTTTTCGGATTTCCTTCTTTCGTAGTTTCGTTGTTTCTAATTTGGTTATTTCGGATTTTCGTTGTTTTTGGTATTCGTTCGATTCGAACATTCGTTTAAATTTTTAGCGAATGGTTCGTTCATTCGTACGATAATGAATGAACGAATATAACGAATTTTAACGAAAATCAAAAAAAAAACGAAACGAATTGCACATGTCTAACTGTGATCTGGTGCTCTAGCCAGGGTGTTCAGGCCCCACAGGTGCTACTCTTGAATCAGGAAGGCTGGCAACTCGGATGCTCTTGAATAAAAGTACTTTATTTGTTACATGGATACACGGGTACAGGCTATAGCCTGACGTGTTTCGGCTATGAAGCCTTCATCAGAGCAAAATTCCCCATCCTTATGCCCAGAAAAAAAGTGATTCTGGCCCCCGAAACATGTAGGCTCTTTCGTAGAGTCCTCCATTTGATCTTACATTGGACTCAAATTATTATCTGTGTAGTGCTTACCCCGTAGGGGCCGCTGGCACTAGCTGGTTCTTCTCCAAAAGTGTCCAGCCAAGCACCAGTCCACGCATTTCAGCTCCATTAAAGCGGTCTAGGGGATGTCTTTTTCCAGTATTTATTACTTTAATAAACTTTTTTAACAGGAGGGAGGTTAGGCATGGGATTTTCCAAAACGATTATTCAGTAATGAGAGAACAATCTTCTCCTTGAGTAATTGTAGGGGTTGGACAGTCTATTACCTCACACCTGGGGACCATGAGGCAAGTGTCTGAGCAGTCTAAGGTCCCACAGCTGGAGACCATAAGGCAAGTCTTTGGCATCTGATTACCTTGTGCCTCTCCACCACTTCTGATACCCAGTGCAATCCCAGGAACACAGTCACAGGAATCAGTTCAGGGTCTTTACTCAAAAGTCCCTAATCCCTATGACACCTTCCACCTTCCAGCTTCCTCCAGACATGGTCCAGTGAGTGAGACGGCACCTCTCTAGACCTGATCTCCTGTAGTCAGGTTCTACAATCAGCTCTAAGCAAAGTTCATCCAGGCCCTCAGCCCTGACAATGCTGAGGCCTCTAGAGCAACTGTACAGTCCATGGACTACCTAAATGACGCAGCTCCTTTGACTCAGGAACCCTTCTAGGAAAAAGGAGTCCATTTCAGATTATTTATCACCATTTGCAGTCCCCTATGGGCACTATTCCAGTGGGATTGGCTGGAACCTGATAAATATTGAGGCTGGTTGTTTTTAATGTCCTGTCCTAATCAGCTGTACAGTCCATGGGCTGCCTGAGGGCAGCAGCCCCTCCTGTTTTGGAACCCTCCTGAGAAAAAGGAGCTTTCCAGCTCTCCAGTCCGTCAGACTATTTATCACCATTATAGCCCCCTTCTGGACACTGATCCCCAGGGATTGGCTGTAACCTCCTGATAAATATCCAGGCTGGTTGTTTTGATTCTACTGCCCCAAGCTCTGGAAGCTTCTCCCAGAGGCAGGGGGAAGCAATCAATCTCCCAGCCTGTGAAACCCTGGACAGACCAGGAAAATGATCACTGCTCCCTTGATTACAGAAGGAGACAAAAACGTAAAATGTAACTAACATCCTACACTAGGAGGTTGTTACAACTGGACTATTAACCCATGGTTGTAATGCTTCCACCTCAGATCCATTCATTGAAAAAGGTGTGGCATCCGTGTCCTAATACAAATAAGGCACCTCATCACAAAATTCTAAGCATGAAAGGGTCAATGGGACAGGAGGGATTATCACGGTGCCAATTATAGATCACAAAAAAATGTCTATTAGAGAACAAAGTAAATTATGTTAATAAATTTTTATTATTTCACAACGAAGTAGAACAAAAATAGAACAATAGCACTAAATAAGAATAAAAGTTGGTCTCTAAACACTTGTAAAGATATTGTTATTTGTGGGGCACATAAAATATCAATATTAAGCTAAAATAGACATGGCCTGGATCTGTTCTTGGGTCAATTCATCCCGACATGGATGGCTCAACGGAGGCGCTTGCTGCTTGTCACTCGTTTAAAAGAATTTTACTTGGTGGATACTCTGGCACGGATTGCTCTGCACTCCTCCTGTCGATCTATACTGGCCATGGCTCTATCTTGGCTTTATACCACAGACTTAATTGTTGCTATATAGCTTTGCTTCAACGCTTGTCCAATACCCCCTGTAGCTGCACTAGGGCTTGACTTCCTCCTGGGGTGCATCGCTCGTAATTTGTGCCATGCCAGCCCCGGTGCGGGGGTACTCTTCTAGGGAATCATTGTTCTACATTGTTGGTCAAAATACATCTCCCCTGAGGAAGCCATTCTTATGGCGAAACATGTTGGGATGAGTTGACCCAAGAACAGATCGAGGCCATGTCTATTTTGGCTTAATATTGATATTTTATGTGCCCCACAAATAACAATATATTTACAAGTGTTTAGAGACCAACTTTTAAGCCCCATACACACGCTCGGATTATCCGAGGACCAGGTCCGTCGGATCATGTCCGTCGTACTTTGTCCGATGTTGGTGTTGCGTACACACGGTCGAACAAAGTTGTCGGAAAATCCGATCATTCTGAACGTGGTGACGTTTGTTGCCTACGACGGGACTACGTAGAGGCTAGTAGCCAATAGCTTTGGTCTTGTAATGTGATCTGAGCATGCGTAGCACTTTGTCCGTCGGAATTCGATACACACGATCGGATTTGGTGTGATCGGACTTTGTTGTCGAAAAATCTATCCAGCAGGAGATAGGACTTTGTCCGTCGGACAATCCGACGTACACTGTCCGATGGTGCCTACACACGGTTGGATTTTACGACAACATTGTCCGATAGGACAGAATCCATGGGGAAATCCAACCGTGTGTATGGGGCTTTAGTCTTATTTAGTGCTATTGTTCTATTTTTGTTCTACTTCGTTGTGACATAATAAAAATTTACTAACATAATTTACTTTGTTCTCTAATAGACATTTTTTTTGTGATATATAATTGGCACCGTGATAATCCCTCCTGTCCCATTTACCCTTTCATGCTCAGATCCATTCGGTTGCATCACAAACCAATGAAAGTGTGGAAATCCTTTGATGTGCAGAAGCCACCGGTGCAGAATACAGACACCCCGTTCAAACATTACTACAACACTGTTGGTAGTGTGATATGGGGGTTAATTAGCTCAAAGTTAGTGAGCGGTTTTAAAGTAAGTCCATGTCAGTCTGAAGTCTGAACTGTGTTTAAGGGCACGGCAGCCCACTTTTATTAAACAAAAAGTTCCATCCAAAGTTGCCCACGTAAGGGTTTCAACTTCACAAAGCAACTGAAAACCCCCCCCAAAAAAAAAAACAACTGGCTCCTTTGCCAGTAGCACCACTGCTCTCTTTGTCTCCCAGACCATGGATTCTTGAGGCTCCCCTAGCCCTTTATCACAGCACCTTGCTGTACAAGCCCAGTTAGGGTTCTTCAAGCAACCCAGGTTCTCTCACACTTCTCAGGAACACAGGACTTCATCCAGACCCCTTTGTGGACTCAACAGTCACCTCAGTCTCTCTGGACTGGCATAGCTGTCCTGACTCTCCCAATCCTGTGGGCAAGAGGTCCTCCCAACATAGGGTCATGTCTCCCAAGTAGGTCACCCCTCCTGGCTGGAGCACACCACTATCCCCAGGGCCGGATTTCCCACAAGGCCAGGCCTCGAGGCGGCAGTGGTGCAGGGGCGGCGCCGCTCCTGCAGCGACTTCTTGGCTTCCCCCGCACTAAAATAGCCCCCGGCTGGCGGCGGCGCCAGCACTCATTGTTGCCAACCGCCTGTAGATTTATGGGCAGCCCGTAAATTTAAGCCCTTTATAGGGGGGGCCTGTTAAAGTCTGTTACGGGCACCGGTGCCCATAAAAAAGATGGCCCTGTGCTGCCCTGACCTGTGGAGAGGTGAAAGGGGCACAGGAGGAGGACACAGCACACTGATGATGTGGAGAAGTAATATGATGGTGGACAGAGAAGCTACTGTGAGGGGGTGAGGAGGACACTATCATGCCCGCAGACTCTGTCCACCTCCTGTGGTATGCCCGCAGCCTCTGTCCACCTCCTGTGGTATGTCCACAGCCTCTGACCATCTCTTGTCTTTTATCATGTCTGCAGTCTCTGAGGGGATCCTAAAAAGGAGTCAAGAGTGGGAGCGCCACCGGGATAGGGGTTATAGGAAGAGGCATGACGTGTAGACTTTGGAGAGAAGACTGTAGAATAAAACCACAGCCGCCAAGCCGAGCCGTCTGACTGAGCCCTGCACGGTGCACCTGAGAGGAGGTCAGTGACAGCGCCGCCAGGCCAGTTTGAGGTCTATTGTAGCAGCCATCAATAAAGGACGAAAATGGTGGTGTGTGTATGTGTGTGTGGGGGGGGGGGGTGGCATTGAAGGACCCGGCCTTGGGGCGGCAAAGGGAGTAAAACCGGGCCTGACTATCTCTATGGCTGATCAAAAAAAAAAAAAGGAAGTCATCTATGGGCAGCCTTAGACTCTGTAACCACTGTTATTTTTTCGGTGCATGAATTTCTCTTGGGAGACGGGGAGATGGGGATTTTTAAGTGCCTGGAACAATCAGTCAATATCACAGCATATAAAATCAGTATTTTATTTATACAAAAACATTCAAAAACAAAAAGGAGTATAGGGTCCATAAAAGATTATATATTTTACACATAAGCATACAATACGCTCATCTGTATTAGAATGATTCACAAAGAGTAATTGGATCGACATGTTTCGCCCGAAATAAGGGCTTCTTCAGGATCCCCTTTTCAATATTTTTAAAACTTATAGCTCCAGCAGAGGCCAAAAGTCATCAAATGTGTTTGGTGCATAGATGTTTGGAGATCAGTAGCATATTAAAATCAAGAATAAGGTATTTGGTCTGTGGTATGTGAATAGGAATAGAAAAAATGTGATCGCCATCATAAATAATCCATCATGTGGACATATAGCTGAAGAGAAGAGGTGTATTGGACCCTAAATGCCACTCATAAGAAAAGCCCAAATGCAGAGTATATGTTCCTATCCCAACAGCAGTCAGGTCAAATAGGTGGGTGATCTATGTGATTAAAGAGAGACCACGTTCACTTGCCATGTGCAAAGTCTGAAGATGGCGGTGCCTTGAGTGTGGGACTGTCAGAAACCATGAAATCAGGCCGAGACAGAAGTACAGTTAAATCACACTTGTTCAATAATAAAAGTAAAAAGAACAAACGTAGTCAAAACATAGCCAGTGTTCAGTAACCGAAACGGATAGCCAGCCAAGCCAGAAGTCAGGGATCAATGTAGTGGAACAGCAAGCAGGATCTGGAGCCAGAAGGTATGATAGCAAAGCAAGTCTTGAACAGGATCGCAGGAGATAGTTTCTGTGACGTTGACCAAGGCGAAGGCAGAAATCCTCTGGACTAGACGGCTTAAGTAGGGAGGACTGACGAGGAGGATATCATCAACAGCTGAGTAACTGTGGAGAGATAGGAGCTGGCAATTAGCCGACAGCTGAGCAGCCAGCTCAGAGAAGGAAGGGCTAAGCCCAGCCCTGACAGGGACCTTTGAAACTTTTTGGCTTTTAGCTCTTTGTGTTATAAAAAAAGAATTACCTTATGACACCTTATGAAGTGTTCAGCATTATTAACCATAAAACATGTGAACACCAAAAAGGAAAGAAAGCGTAATATTTATTAAAACTCAATACAAATGGAAGTATAGTGGCAGTTTACTAGGTGGTCAGTAATGTTACCGCAGACCCCTTAGATGGATGTGATTTTAGATACCAGGATCCAGAAAGTATACCGGAGAGAACAGGTAGAACCAGCAGATGAACCATCAGTATGTAAAAACCAAGATGGCGGCCGCTGCGAGCGTGATGATGTCACATGTGATGTGGGTGAGTGTGGCAACATGTTTAGGGGCATAGAGCCACTTTCTCAAGCCTCTTGAAACATGTCTACATGCACTCCAGCAATGGCTGCTTGGTATTTCTCAGTTCGGGGGGTTCCCGATGGTGACAACAGTGGACAATGCCTGTGTAATGTACACTATATTACCAAAAGTATTGGGACACCTGCCTTTACACGCACATGAACTTTAATGGCATCCCAGTCTTAGTCCGTAGGGTTCAATATTGAGTTGGCAGCTATAACAGCTTCAACTCTTCTGGGAAGGCCGTCCACAAGGTTTAGGAGGGTGTCTATGGGAATGTTTGACCGTTCTTCCAGAAGCGCATTTGTGAGGTCAGGCACTGATAGTGGACGAGAAGGCCTGGCTCCCAGTCTCCGTTCTAATTCATCCCAAAGATGTTCTATTGGGTTGAGGTCAGGACTCTGTGCAGGCCAGTCAAGCTCTTCCACCCCTAACTCGTTCATCCATGTCTTTATGGACCTTGCATTGTGCACTGGTCCAAGTTACTTGGTGGAGGGGGGATTATGGTGTGGGGTTGTTTTCCAGGTGTTGGGCTTGGGGGTGAGGTCAGGCACTGATGTTGGTCGAGAAGGCCTGGCTCGCAGTCTCAGCTCTAATTCATCCCAAAGGTGTTCTATCTGATTGAGGTCAGGACTCTGTGCAGGCCAGTCAAGTTCTTCCACCCCCCAACTCGTTCATCCATGTCTTTATGTATCTTGCTTTGTGCACTGGTCCAAGTTATTGGTGGAGGGGGGATTATGGTGTGTTTTTTTTTTTTCAGGGGTTGGCTTGGCCCTTAATTCCAGTGAAGGGAACTCTTAAGGCGCCAGCATACCAAGACATTTTGGACAATTTCCTGCTCCCAACTTTGTGGGAACAGTTTGGGGACGGCCCCTTCCTGTTCCAACATGACTGAGCACCAGTGCACAAAGCAAGGTCCATAAAGACATGGATGATATGGGGTGGGGGTGGAGGAACTTGACTGGCCTGCACAAGAGTCCTGACCTCAACCCAATAGAACACCTTTGGGATGAATTAGAGCGGAGACTGTGAGCCAGGCCTTCTTGTCCAACATCAGTGCCTGACCTCACAAATGTGCTTCAGGAAGAATGGTCAAACATTCCCATAGACACACTCCTAAACCTTGTGGACGGCCTTCCCAGAAGAGTTGAAGCTGTTATAGCTGCAAAGGATGGGCCAACTCAATACTGAACCCTACGGACTAAGACTGGGAGGCCATTAAAGTTCATGTGCGTGTAAAGGCAGGTGTCCCAATACTTTTGGTAATATAGTGTATGTTGGCACAGCTGCTAGAAGTCTCCATCAGAAGCCCGCGTGGCAGGATGACAGCATAGGATCACAAATGGGGGACATGGTCACCCCATATCAGTCCAAGTGTCTTAATAAGGACCTTCATGGCCGGATCACCAGGGATTGTTGTAATGAACACACCATTTAGAAAAAAAAGTCTGAGAATGACTTTAGAAATTCCATTACCATATTAAAGGTTATAAAAGATTTTAGTGATTGGACTCAGATGTAATTTAAAGGCTCATTTCTCAGTAGAGTACAGAACATTCCTACCGGCCCCCAGAACTGGCTCGCCAATCTATAGTGGAGACAGATGAAGGATAAATGAGCCAGCGGGAAGGAGGGCGTAGCATGGAAATGATACATTGTAACAATGAGTAAGGACGTAGCTTTCCAGCCTACGAGGAACTACAATTCCCAGCCAGTCCTTCTGTTCCTCCACTCCCTGTCGAGAGATTCTAATCCCTGCCATTGTGCCGACCGGCGCACGCCGATATACGTCAGCAGAATGGCAGCAGTGGGCAAATGGGCGTACCTGTACATTCCTTTTAAGAGGCGGGGATAGCAGGCGCACACGCCGCGTTCTTCATGACCGTACCCGCGGGACCGGCAAACTCGATGCGCGCCGGTCTCCCAGCGATCGTGCCACGGAGCCGCAGGACGGGGAAGTGCCTATATAAACAAGACATTTCCCCGGTGGGACCTCCATGTAGCGCATCACAACCCATAGAAATTAAGACAGTCCATATTATAATTTTATACTTGGTTTTATTTGCAGAACTTGAACTTGGATAGGAGAAGGATTGTTTGAGATGCTATTTTTCTGCTTATCAATTTTTTTTTTTGGTCTTCTCCTGTCAGACTCCTCCCTGGAAGCATGTGGCCCCAGCTTATATGGAAGACCTGCCCCTGCCAATGCAAATTAATGATTGGTCAGAGGTCTCCGCATGAGTTGCCTGCCACTCAGGTCGCAAGTCCTGCCCCTCTTCCAGAACAATTCCTCACCCCCCACTACACTGACACTCCCATTCCCCAGATCAAAACATCCGGGCCTGCCTAAAGTCACAGGCCTGGCTAAATTTGCCTGAAGCTGCATTCTGTCACTAAAACACTTCTAGATCACCTACCTTTAGGTAGTGACCGCTACATATATATATATATATATTTCTCCCATAGCTAGTCCTCATTATCAAGTTGATTAGCTCCACCATTGAGACTTCCGCCCCTCCAAACCTCATTGCCGTATACTCTATGATAGGCATCTAACAGGCGCGTACTACCTGCGAAATATACACTATATATACTTTATCTAAATATGGCCTACTTGGCATAGCTACTATGCCAATTGTAGGAACATTTTATCAGCAATCTTTCCTGCTGTGTCATTCATGCCTCCTCTTTCCTCATCCTATTTATCTTTGACAGTTATTGTCTAATTCCTACACTGTGACCCGGCTCCCGTACTCGCCCAGGTATATGCCCCTAGGGGCCTATAGATGTCCTTTTTGGTCTGGTTCGGTCCAGTCTTGGTAAGCTCCACATATCCATTCTAGACGGGGATGCATTTGCAGGGTTGAATTGTATGTTATATTATTATAAACTATCTTAACTGACTGCTAGATTTTGAACTGGCTCACCTCTATGGCAGATTTGAGTTGGGCCATTGTATGTTCAAATTGATGCAATCATTATTGTACATATGTTTTTTTTTGTCTGTTTTGAAGCTTGATTATATATTGTTTGTCCTCTATAGAGATATCTACACATATTAGACATGTGCACAATAGAAAAATTTGTTTATTTTCGTTTTGTTTCTGTTCGTTTCCGTTGATACGTAACGATTCGTAATTTCGTAAGTCGTCGGTGTTCGTATTCGTAACGATTCGTAAATTCGTAAGTCGTCGGTGTTCGTATTCGTAACGATTCGGATTTTCGTAAGAGTTATTTTTTCGTTGATTCGTTTTCCATTAGTTTAATTATAGTTTATTAGAAATTCGGACGCATTCGTATTTTCGTAGATTTAGTTACATTCGTGCTTTCGTTAGATTGATTTATTCGTACTTTCGTAACATTGTTTTCGTAGATTCGTAATCGGAGCATAATTCATCATTTTATGTAATGTGTATGCTATTATTACATTTTAAGAGACACGGAAAATTACGAATCGAAAAAAAAAGTTACGAATGTACGAATTTTTTCGTTCAATCCATTCGAAGCACGTTAAGCAGCGCCATTGTAAGAGACATGGAAAATTACAAATCGCTAAAAAAAAAAAAAAGTTACGAATGTACGAATTTTTTTGTTCAATCCATTCGAAGCACGTTAAGCAGCGCCATTGTAAGAGACATGGAAAATTACGAATCGCAAAAAAAAAAAAAGTTACGAATGTACGATTTTTTTTCGTTCAATCCATTCGAAGCACGTTAAGCAGCGCCATTGTAAGAGACACGGAAAATTACGAATCGCAAAAAAAAAAAAAGTTACGAATGTACGAATTTTTTCGTTCAATCCATTCGAAGCACGTTAAGCAGCGTCATTGTAAGAGACACAGAAAATTACCAATTCAACAAAAAAAAAATCATTTTGATTTTCGTTGTTCCCGTTTTCGTTTTTTGGATTTTCTTCTTTCGTAGTTTCGTTGGTTTTAATTTGGTTATTTCGGATTTTCGTTGTTTTTCGTATTCGTTCGATTCGAACATTCGTTATTCGTTAAAAATTTTAGCGAAACGTTCGTTCATTCGTACGATAACGAATGAACGAATTTTAACGAAAAAAAACTTAACGAATTGCACATGTCTAACACATAACATTTTCTGAAGTATACTCCTGAAGAAGCTGTCGTACCGCGAAACATGTCGAGGTTGAACTGACCTAGGACGAGACTTGTCAGTCTAATTGTTCAGTTCCTCTTCAGAGATTCAAATCCATGTGTATTGTATACCCTCTCTTTATATGACCTTTTTAATCATGTTCTTTTCTTAAATACATTTATACTTTTTTATATGATTGTGTATGTGAGTCATTTCCGTACCATGAGAGTCCATAGTTGCCTCAAATTTTCTGCCTCTTGTCTTTCAAAGGTGGGTCTAGTTTATGAGCGTTCAGAACCTCCGCATGGCTCGGGCTTGTACAAAGGACCCGAATTTCTGGTCTCTTCTGCTGTTCGGAATTAATGCGTCGTAAGTCAGTATTCGGCATGCCGCCGTTGCCTTGAGTTTAATTCACAGTAATTATCAGATTCAGATTCCGTTGTTTTCCCGCTGAACTCTGACAGATCGAGCCGCTTGTTTTGTAGATGTGTTACTAAAAATAGAGAAGCCCCATTGTATTTTCAATTCTTTTTTTTTTTTTTTTTTTAATCATCTGTGCTGTGAGCTGAGCATAGCGCTCACACGGAATGAGTTCACAAAGTGTAAAAAAACAGCAGTCAGAATACAAAAATATTATTTACTTAAGGCTAGGCACAGACCTTTGCATGTTCGGAATGCACACAAAATGACACGTTTCCCCGGCACGCAGAGAAACACGCTGTCTTTTAGTGAATGTGCAATGGTGCCAGTGCCAAACTACTAGGAACCACACGGTGAGCTGTGGTAATGTGTGGTAACCTGTAGCAACCAATCAGTGAGCTGTAATGTGTTGTAACCTGTAGCAACCAATCAGTGAGCAATAATGTGTGGTAACCTCTAGCATACAATCAGTGACAAGTAATGTGTAGTAACCTAACCTCTAGCACTCAATCAGTGAGCAGTAATGTGTAGTAACCTCTAGCAACCAATCAGTGAGCAGTAACGTGTAGTAACCTCTAGCAACCAATCAGTGAGCGTGATGTGTGGTAACTTCTAGCAACAAATCGGTGAACGGCAATGATGTGCAGTAACCAATAGCAACCAATGGGTGAGTGGTAGGGATGTGCAGTAAGCTCTAGCAAACAATCAGAGAACCTGGACTACAGGCATACCCCACTTTTAAGTACAAAATGGGACCAGAGCATGTATGTAAAACAAAAATGTACTTAAAGTTAAGTAATACCTTTTTTTACTTCTCAATGCATGTACTGCATAGTAATAGTCATCTACAGGCATAACTGATTACCTAGGCAAGCTGGCCGACCCTAAAATGTTTTAGTCCTAGGTCCCCTCTCAGTGCTCCCCAAATTTGGTGTCCCTGTCACTTATGGTTTGGGAGCAATGCCATGTCAAGCTGACCAAGATTTCCCATAGACGCCAAAGTTAAAGATCGAGAGCAGTGCCGTGTCAAGCTGGCCAAGATTTCCCATAGACGCCAATGTTAAAGACCGGGAGCAGTGCCATGTCAAGCTGGCCATGATTTCCCATAGACACCAATGTTAAAAGCCTGGAGCAGTGCCGTGTCAAGCTGGCCAAGATTTCCCATAGACGCCAATGTGTCCGTACATGCGAGTGTATGTAAAGTGAGGGTATGTAAAGCGGGGTATGCCTGCAATTAGTGAGTGTGGACCAGTTCTTTATTTTTACATTTTTAACATTTAAATTAAGTCTATGTGTGTGTTTGTTTTTTGGGATGTTTCAGTGCAGAGCGAAATTGCCTGGGGGGGGGGGGGGGGGGGGAGGCATTTGTTCCCAAGAAAATGCCCAGGGTCCAATCACTATTAAAGATGGCCCTGGTGTCACCCCCATCCTTAACAGCCCACGTATCAGCACTGACAGCATCATTTACAGGAGCCAGCTTAGGGTGCGCAAGATTAAAATCGGGCGCCTCCCAAATCTAAATTTGTCCCACCCCTTTCTTTCCATTGACACCTGCCACCATCCCATCTGATCCTGTCTGCCAAAAACAGACAGCTGGCGGATCGGGGGGCAGTCTGATGGAAATGGACAGGTGGTCCACATCCATCCACCCGCCCCATAGAGGAGAGCGGGCTATGTCCGTGTCCGTGTCCGCTCTGCATAGCGGACAGATCCCCCCCGCTGAGCAGGCGGATCTTCTTTACAGAGCCCGCCCATGTGAAAGGGCTATTACTATGTTTTTTGTTTTATTTAAACATTTTTACAATTATATATTTTTTAATTTGTACAGGAACAATTTTTTTTTTAATTATTATTATTATTCTTTTTTTTCGAGAGAAATCAAAGGTCTCTAATATCTGTTTTCTGAGGCAGAGAAAGGTACTGAAGATATATACACTGTATTGTCAAAAGTATTGGGACACCTGCCTTTACACACACACATGAACTTTAATGGTGTCCCAGTCTTATGCCCCGTACACACGGTCGGAAATTCCGACCACAAAATCCGTTGGATTTTTTCCGACGGATTTTGTCCGACACTGGTGTTGCATACACACGGTCGGACAAAGTTGTCGGAAAATCCGATCATTCTGAATGTGGCGACGTTCGTTGCGTACGACGGAACTACATAGAGGCTAGTAGCCAATAGCTTTGGTCTCGTAATTTGATCTGAGCATGCGTGGCACTTTGTCCGTCGGAAATTCCTACACACGATCGGACTTTGTTGTCGGAAAATTTGAGAGCAGGAAAAAGTCTGATGGAGCCCACACACGGGCGGATTTTCCGACAACATGGTCCGATCGGACATTTTACGTCGGAATTTCTGACTGTGTGTACGGGGCATTAGTCCGTAGGGTTGAATATTGAGTTGGCCCACCCTTTTGCAGCCAGGGCCGGACTGGCCTACCGGGATACCGGGATATTTCCCGGTAGGCTGCCTGCCCTGGGGCCGGTTTGCGGCTGCAGTGCTCCCCTGAA
This sequence comes from Lithobates sylvaticus, assembly GCA_028564925.1. Taxonomy (NCBI): domain Eukaryota; kingdom Metazoa; phylum Chordata; class Amphibia; order Anura; family Ranidae; genus Lithobates; species Lithobates sylvaticus. Next base: position 14,114,364 of record CM053028.1, read on the forward strand.
TCCCCTCTCTCCTGCTCCTTTGATCACGGCGCTGGCCGGGGCTGTGCTCTGCGGCCGCGCACCGCGCTGTAACGCGGTCCCGCCCCCCTAGACCGGCTCATGTGATAGTAGATAGAATCAGTGTGTGTTCCACCTATCACACGAGCCGGTCTATGGGGGCGGGACCGTGTTACAGCGCGGTACGCGGCCGCAGAGCACAGCCCCGGCCAGCGCCGTGATCAAAGGAAGAGAGAGAGATGCCTGTGAGTACAGCCCGCCCTGTGTGCCTGGATAGGGGGATCGGCAGGGGGGCGGCATAGAGGAGGTTGGCTTTCTATATTCCTCCATGCAGCCGCTCAATGCTTGGAGGAGGGAGAGGAGGAGAATCAAGCATTCAGGGGCTGCATGGAGGAATATAGAAAGCTCACTTCCTCTATATGCAGCCCCACTGCTTCTCCTCCTATCCAAATTCTTTTACTGCCCCCCCCCTTCTCCTTGTGCTCCCCCCCCCCCAGTGCTCTCCTCCCCCACCACACTCTCCAGCCCCCCCCCCACAGTTCTCTCAATCCTTGTTCTTTCTGCCTCCCCCTCTCTCCAGCTCTCCCCATCCTTCTACAGCCCCCCCTGCTTCCCACCCCCCACAGTGCTCTCCAGCCCCCCCCCCGTGCTCCCCACCCCCCACAGTGCTCTCTAGCTCTCCCCATCAGTCTCCAGACTCCACCCCAGTGCTCTCCACCCCCACAGTGCTGTTCAGCCCCCCCCCCATACTCCCCAGCCCCCCGTGCTCCCCACCCCTGTTCTTTCTGCCCCCGGTGCTGTCCAGCCCCCCCACAGTGCTGTCCAGCCTCTCCGTGCTCCTCACCCCTGTTCTTTCTGCCCCCGGTGCTGTCCAGCCCCCCCACAGTGCTGTCCAGCCCCTCCGTGCTCCCCACCCCTGTTCTTTCTGCCCCCGGTGCTCTCCAGCTCCCACCCCAGTGCTCTCCACCCCCCACAGTGCTCTCTAGCCTCCCGTGCTTCCCACCCCTGTTCTTTCTACCCCCGGTGCTCTCCAGCCCCCACCCCAGTGCTCTCCACCCCTGTTCTTTCTGCCCCCGGTGCTGTCCAGCCCCCCCACAGTGCTGTCCAGCCCCCCCACAGTGCTGTCCAGCCCCCCCATGCTCCCCACCCCTGTTCTTTCTGCCCCCGGTGCTCTCCAGCTCCCCCACAGTGCTGTCCAGCCCCCCCATGCTCCCCACCCCTGTTCTTTCTGCCCTTGTGCTCTTCAGCTCCCACCCCAGTGCTCCCCACCCCCCACAGTGTTCTCCAGCCCCCCATGCTTCCCACCCCTGTTCTTTCTGCCCCGGTGCTCTCCAGTCCCCACCCCAGTGCTCACCACCCCTGTTCTTTCTGCCCCCGGTGCTCTCCAGCCCCCCACCCCAGTGCTCTCCACCCCTGTTCTTTCTGCCCCCGGTGCTCTCCAGCCCTCCACAGTGCTGTCCAGCCCCCCCCCCCCATGCTCCCTACCCCTGTTCTTTCTGCCCCCGGTGCTCTCCAGCTCCCCCACAGTGCTGTCCAGCCCCCCCATGCTCCCCACCCCTGTTCTTTCTGCCCTTGTGCTCTTCAGCTCCCACCCCAGTGCTCCCCACCCCCCAAAGTGCTCTCCAGCCCCCCGTGCTTCCCACCCCTGTTCTTTCTGCCCCGGTGCTCTCCAGTCCCCACCCCAGTGCTCACCACCCCTGTTCTTTCTGCCCCCGGTGCTCTCCAGCCCCCACCCCAGTGCTCTCCACCCCTGTTCTTTCTGCCCCCGGTGCTCTCCAGCCCCCCACAGTGCTGTCCAGCCCCCCCATGCTCCCTACCCCTGTTCTTTCTGCCCCCGGTGCTCTCCAGCTCCCCCACAGTGCTGTCCAGCCCCCCCATGCTCCCCACCCCTGTTCTTTCTGCCCTTGTGCTCTTCAGCTCCCACCCCAGTGCTCCCCACCCCCCAAAGTGCTCTCCAGCCCCCCCGTGCTTCCCACCCCTGTTCTTTCTGCCCCGGTGCTCTCCAGTCCCCACCCCAGTGCTCACCACCCCTGTTCTTTCTGCCCCCGGTGCTCTCCAGCCCCCACCCCAGTGCTCCCCACCCCTGTTCTTTCTGCCCCCGGTGCTCTCCAGCTCCCACTCCAGTACTCCCCACCCCCCACAGTGCTCTCCAGCCCCACAGTGCTCTCCAGCCCCCCCGTGCTCCCCACCCCCCACAGTGCTGTCCAGCCCCCCGTGCTTCCCACCCCCCACAGTGCTCTCCAGCCCCCCCGTGCTCCCCACCCCTGTTCTTTCTGCCCCCAGTGCTCTCCACCCCTGTTCTTTCTGCCCCCGGTGCTCTCCAGCCCCCACCCCAGTGCTCTCCACCCCTGTTCTTTTTGGCTCCCCCCCCAGCACTCTCTCTATCTATATATATATATATATATATATATATATATATATATATATAATATAAAGCCCTATGTGATTTCATATCTGTCTTATCTATATATAATACACTCTTCAAATGTGCTTTAAAATGTATGGTTTTCCCTTTCATGAACCAGGAAATAATGACGTTATGCTGTTGCGCTGGTATAATAACGCTGTGGGGCTGGTGTGAAATTTTTTCCAGGGCTGGATTTTATTCCCAGTCCGGCCCTGTTTGCAGCTAGTCATAGTTGTCGGAAAATCCGGTCATCCTGAACGTGGTGATGTTTGTTGCGTACGACGGGACTACGTAGAGGCTAGTAGCCAATAGCTTTGGTCTTGTAATGTGATCTGAGCATGCGTGGCACTTTGTCCTTCGGAATTCGATACACACGATTGGAAAAAGTCCGATAGGACTTTGTTGTCGGAAAATTTGAGAGCAGGAGATAAAAAGTCCGATGGAGCCCACACACGGTCGGAATTTCCGACAACATTGTCCGATCGGACATTTTCCGTCGGAAAATCCGACCGTGTGTATGGGGCATTAGTCCGTAGGGTTCAATATTGAGTTGACCCACCCTTTGCAGCTATGTATATATATATATATATATATATATATATATATATACACAGCATATTGCCTTTAATCTCACTTTACCTTTTTTCACAATAGGTGTTCCTGGTTCCACATGTGATAATGTCACTGGCTCCGCTCTGGCACGTTGCAGCACTCCCACATGACTTCAGAGGGTACTATGGGAGTGACGCAACGTGGCAGGGCGGAGCCAGTGATGTCTTTACCAAGGATATATATATATAACAATTTGGTATTGGAGTGGTGATTGCACAAGAGTTTATTAATTTGTCACGCATTGGAATTGCACTTCAACCAAGTGCCATCTTTGTTCATGGCACCCCAAACGCGTAAAAAGAAAAAGTGCATCTGTTGTGCAAAAGACGAGTGAGAAAATGAGCGGTTAAAAAAATGTTTGTTATGCATAGGGTAGCCTTTTGAAATGAATGTGCTCCCCTTTGCATGTGGTGCGAAAACGTGCGCAAAAAAAAAGCGCAATTTTGTTTGCGCGTTAATGAAATGCTCAGGTGTGGTCTCAATGCTAGATATACACATCATAAGTACAAACTACATTTTAGGCCTCCCCATCGCCTGTCTGTGCAGCGCGTTCAGCAGAGACACCCCCCCCCCCCGTCCCCGACTTTCCCCCGGTACAGAGCCGCGCCGCCGTTGGAGCGCGCCAGCCACGGTACTGCAGATCATTCCACTCACTTTAAGCGGTTTTGACAGACAAGCGGTTTCAAAGCAATAACTGATTTTCCTGGGACCAAATATATTAAAAAGGCGCGCGGTGCACTGTTGTTACAACATGATAGAAATGTCACCGGTAACAGATGCCCAAGGCTTTATTTAAACAGGTGGGTGCTTTTCTAAATGCAAAGTGCCGTTAAGACTTAGACAGTGTAGGATGGCGAGGAACGAGCCGCGGCAATTTAATTTCGTGTTCTCTCTCTGTAAGATGCTTTTTAATAATAAGGTAATAGACTGCCGGATGCGGGATTTTAGTAATCTGCGTGCCTTCGAATATCACACATTTTTTTTCCATCATTTTTTTTTATTTCTTTTTTTTTTGCTTCTGTTTGAAATTAATTTAACCCGCAGTAACGGCGGGCGCCCCCGCGCTGAGATGATTGTAAGAGGAAGACGGCGGGCTGTTGGTTAATGGATACACCCTGGATTTACCTCCTAAGATCATTATTAAAGCTGAGCTCCAGGCAAACAGATAAATGTCCTTTTTTTCCCACAAATAGAGCTTTCTTTTGGTGGTATTTGATCGCCCCTGCGATTTTTATTTTTTGCGCTATAAACAAAAATAAAGCTTTTTGCTATAATAAATATCCCCCAAAAATATATAAAAAAACGTTTTTTTCCCTCAGTTTAGGCCGATACGTATTTTTCTACATATTTTTGGTAAAAAAATCGCAATTAGTGATTATTGATTCGTTTGCGCAAAAGTTATAGCGTTTACAAAATAGGGGATGGTTTTATAGAATTTTTATTAATATTTTTTTTTTTTACTAGTAATGGCGGCGATCAGCGATTTTTATTGTGACTGCGACATTATGGCGGACACATCGGACATTTTTTACACATTTTTGGAACCATTGTCATTTATACAGCAATCAATGCTATTTAAATGCATTGATTCCTGTATAAATGACACTGGCAGTGAAGGGGTTAACCAGGGGGTGGCAGTGTAGGGGTTAAGTATGCCTAGTGGTGTGTTTCTTACTGTGGGGGGGGGGGCGTGGCTGTCAGCTAGTAAATGCTGATCTCTGCTCCAATCACAGGGAGCAGAGATCGGTGTCACTAGTTGCTAGGCAGAACGAGGAGATGCTGTTTATTTCCGCATCTCCCCGTTCAGCCTTCCCGTGAGACGATCGCGGGTGACTCACGGGGGTCCCAACCGGCGCAGGACCCATGTGTGATCTCCATCGGACTTTTTTCTGAATTTCCGCCGGAAAAAATTTGAGATCCTGCTCTCAAATTTTCCGACAACAAAATCCGATCCGACTTTTTCCGATCGTGCGTAGAGAATTCCGACGGACAGAGTGCCATGCATGCTCAGATCAAATTACGAGACCAAAGCTATTGGCTACTAGCCTCTACGTAGTCCCGTCGTACGCAACGAACGTCACCACGTTCAGAATGATCAGATTTTCCGACAACTTTGTCCAACCGTGTGTATGCAACACCAGTATCGGACAAAGTCCGTCGGAAAAAATCTGACGGATTTTGTGGTCGGAATTTCCGACCGTGTGTACGGGGGCTAACACAGCCCTGAGACCTGACTTTTCTCTGCTGCAGTTAAAGCACCACTTCAATCCCGGTCACTTTCACCCCCTTTCCTGCCCAGGCCAATTTTCAGCTTTCAGCGCCGTCACACTTTGAATGACAATTGCGCGGTCATGTAACACTGTGTCCATATGACATTTTTTTAATCATTTTTTTTTCACACAAATAGAGCTTTCTTTTGGTGGTATTTGATCACCACTGGGGGTTTTATTTTTTGCTAAATAAATGGAAAAGACCAATTTTTTTTTTTTTTTTAAATGCGTTTTTCTTTGTTTCTGTTATACAATTTTGCAAATAAATAATCTTTCTTCATAAATTTAGGCCAAACTGTATTCTGCTCCATTTTATTGGGGTGAATATAACCCAAATCAGTGTATATTATTGAGTAGAATTATAGGGGTCTAACAATGTTGAGTTTTTTATATATATATATATATATATATATATATATATATATTTATATATATACAGGGGCGGACTGACCATTCGGCCACTCGGGCACCGCCCGAGGGCCCCGGGCCACTAGGGGGCCCCATCAGGGTCGCCAGCCTCAGTAAAAGCAGGGACAGTATGTAAAAATCTGTATTTTTGTTTACATCTGTCTCTGAAATGTCCCTTACCGACATCCTTTTGGTTTAAAAATCCCGAGATTATAGCTGCCCCACCTCTCCAGTACCTTCTCAGCCAATAGAAACATGTCTGTGTATACTGTGTGATTGTATACTGTGTGTGTGTGTGTGTATACTGTGTGTGTGTATACTGCGTGGCCCCATAATCTCTGATTGCCTGGGGGCCCCATAATCTCCCATTGCCCGGGGGCCCCATGAGTTGTCAGTCTGCCCCTGTGTATATATATATATATACAGTTGTGCTCATAAGTTTACATACCCTGGCAGAATTTTGGATTTCTTGGCCATTTTTCAGAGAATATGAATGATAACACAAAAACGTTTCCCTCACTCATGGTTAATGTTTGGCTGAAGCCATTTATTATCAATCAACTGTGTTTACTCTTTTTAAATCATAATCACAACAGAAAGTACCAAAATGACCCTGATCAAAAGTTTACATACCCCAGTTCTTAATACCGTGTATTGCCCCCCTTTAACATCAATGACAGCTTGAAGTATTTTGTGGTATTTGTGGATGAGGCTCTTTATCTTCTCAGATGGTAAAGCTGCCCATTACTCTTCACATAAAGCCTCCAGTTCCTGTAAATTCTTGGGCTGTCTTCCATGAATGGCACGTTTGAGATCTCCCCAGAGGGGCTCCAATGATATTGAGGTCAGGAGACTGAGATGGCCACTCCAGAACCTTCACTTTATTCTGCTGTAGCCAATGACAGGTCGACTTGGCCTTGTGTTTTTGGATCATTGTCATGTTGGAAGGTCCAAGTACGTCCCATGCGCAGCTTCCTGGCTGATGAATGGAAATGTTTCTCCAGTATTTTTTGAGAAAATACTGCATTCATCTTGCCAACAATTTTGACCAAATTTCCTGTGCCTTTGTAGCTCACACATCCCCAAAACATCAGCGATCCACCTCCGTGTTTCACAGTAGGGATGGTGTACCTTTCATCATAGGCCTTGTTGACTTCTCTCCAAATGTAGTGTTTATGGTTGTGGCCAAAAAGCTAAATTTTGGTCTCGTCACTCCAAATGACTTTGTGGCAGAAGGTTTGAGGTTTGTCTCTGTGCTGTTTGGCGTATTGTAAGCCGGATACTTTGTGGCATTTGTGTAGTAATGACTTTCTTCTGGCGACTCGACCATGCAGCCCATCTTTCTTCAAGTGCCTCCTTATTGTGCATCTTGAAACAGCAACACTTCATATTTTCAGAGAGTCCTGTATTTCACCTGAAGCTATTTGTGTGTTTTTCTTTGCATCCCGAACAATTTTCCTGGCAGTTGTGGCTGAAATTTTAGTTGGTCTACCTGACCGTGGTTTGGTTTCAACAGAACCCCTCATTTCCCACTTCTTGATTAGAGTTTGAACACTGCTGATTGGCATTCTCAATTCCTTGGATATCTTTTTATACCCCTTTCCTGTTTTATACAGTTCAACTACCTTTTCCCGCAGATCCTTTGACAATTCTTCTGCTTTCCCCATGACTCAGAATCCAGAAACGTCAGTGCAGCACTGGATGAAAGATGGAAGGGTCTGTCAGGAGTCCAGAAACTCATTGACCTTTTTATACACACAGTAATTACAAGCAAACAGATCACAGATGAGGAGGGTTACCTTTAATAGCCATTCAAACCCCTTCGTGTCAACTTGTATGCATGTTATCAGGCCAAAATCACCAGGGGTATGTAAACTTGTGATCAGGGTCATTTGGGTAGTTTCTGTTGTGATTATGATTTAAAAAGAGTAAACACAGTTGATTGATAATAAATGGCTTCAGCCAAACATTAACCATGAGTGAAAGAAATGTTTTTGTGTTATTAATATTCTCTGAAAAATGGCCAAGAAATCATAAATGCTGCCGGGGTATGTAAACTTATGAGCACAACTGTATATATGGATATAGAATATCACTTTAAGAATTGGTAATACACTTGTTTTATTTGTTTATTTTCTAGATGTTCTCCTTTTTTTTTCTTCCTTCTCCTTCACTTGTGTTTCAATTCCTCGGAAAACTAAACTGTTGGATATGTGACGACACAAACTACTGATAAGAACCCAGAAAGCTGCTCAAAATAGGCTTTCGTACCAAAACCAGTCTGAACTGACCAGATACTGCTGAATTCTATTTTTTTGCCAGTCAGATGATATAACCACCCATTTAACTGTTCCCTTGCTACTAAGAAGATATGAATGCTGATTGGACTGATGCGATCACACCTATAACACGCCTAGTTCTTATGCATATTCATAAAGTATATATTGTTAAACAGAGACACTTGCTTCTTCGTTCGGCCTGGTAGTGCTGAATATGGGTGTGTGTTGTGTCTCTCCACTGCAGTGAATAAAAAGCACCTACTTATCTTAAGATCTGGACTCACTATCTCATCATACAGTGGCGAAAATAATGATTTGATCCCCTGCAGATTTTGTAGGTTTGCCCACTTATCTATGCTTTGTATCATTGGTGTATTTTATATTAGACATGTGCAATTCACTTGTATTAGGAGAGGGATGGACTCCAGAGAGAGAGATATCATTTTGCCCCCCTGTTCAAATCATTAGTAAGACCTCATCTGGAATATGCAGTTCAGTTTTGGGCACCAGTTCTCAAAAAGGATATCGGGGAACTGGAGAAAGTGCAGAGAAGGGCAACCAAACTGATAAGAGGCATGGAGGAGCTCAGCTATGAGGAAAGATTAGAGGAACTGAATTTATTCACACTTGATAAGAGGAGATTAAGGGGGATATGATCAACGTGTATAAATATATAAGGGGTCCATATAGTGAACTTGGTGTTGAGTTATTCACTTTACGGTCATCACAGAGGACAAGGGGGCACTCTTTACGTCTAGAGGAGAAGAGATTTCATCTCCAAATACGGAAAGGTTTCTTCACAGTAAGAGCTGTGAAAATGTGGAATAGACTCCCTGCAGAGGTGGTTCTGGCCAACTCAGTAGATTGCTTTAAGAAAGGCCTGGATACTTTCCTAAATGTACAGAATATAACTGGGTACTGACATTTATAGGTAAAGTTGATCCGGGGAAAATCCAATTGCCTCTCGGGGGATCAGGAAGGAATTTTTTTCCCCTGCTTTAGCAAATTGGAGCATGCGCTGCTGGTTTTTTTTTTGCCTTCCTCTGGATCAACTGTGGGTATAGAATGGGGTATATGGGATTGTATATATATATATATATATATATATATATGTATATATATATATATTTTTTTTTTTTATTTGTGGTTGAACTGGATGGACTTGTGTCTTTTTTCAACCTAACTAACTATGTAACTATGTAACTATGTAATTCGTTTCGTTTTTTTTTTTCGTTTTTTCGTTATTTTCGTTCGTTTTCGTACGAATGAACGAATCGTTCGAATCATACGAATCCGAATAACAAATCGTTCGAATTGAACGAATCCGAAAACAACGAAAATCCGAAAAAAACTAATTAGAAACAACGAATGTACTAATGAAGAAGATCCGAAAAACGAACGAAAAAATTCGTACATTCGTAACTTTTTTTTTTTTGTTGAATTGGTAATTTTCTGTGTCCCTTACAATGGCGCTGCTTAACGTGCTTCGAATGGATTGAACAAAAAAATTCGTACATTCGTAACTTTTTTTTTCGATTCGTAACTTTTTCTTTCGATTCGTAACTTTTTTTTTCCGATTCGTAACTTTTTTTTTTTTTTTTTTCGATTCGTAATTTTCCGTGTCTCTATTGAACAAAAAAAAATTCGTACATTCGTAACTTTTTTTCGATTCGTAACTTTTTTTTTTCGACTCGTAACTTTTTTTTTCTATTCGTAAATTATTAAAATGTAATAATAGCATACACATTACATAAAATTATGAATTATGCTCCGATTACGAATCTACGAATGTTACGAATGTTACGAATGTACGAATAAATACGAATGCGTCCGAAAATTAAACTAACGAAAAAACGAATCAACGGAAAAAATAACTCTTACGAATGTACGAATCGTTACAAATCCGAACACCGACGACTTACGAATGTACGAATCGTTACGAATCAACGGAAACGAAAAAAAAACTAAACGAAAAAAAGCGAATTTTTTTCGGAAACGAAAAAAACGAAACGAAAATAAACAAATTTTTTTGTTGTGCACATGTCTATTTTATATGACAGAGACAGAATATCAACCAAAAATCCAGAAAAAAACCCGATACAAATGTTATAAATTGAGTTGCAGTTCAGTGAGTAAAATAAGTATTTGATCCCCGACCAACCAACAATAATTCTGCCCCCATAGACTGGCTACAGTAGGTGCTCATGTGGTACACAGATTAGTCCTGCCAATGTAAGAAGGAGCTCCTAACGACAACTTGTTAAGTGTATAAAAGACACCTGTCCACAGAATCTCTTACATTCAAACCTCACCATCATGGGCAACACCAAAGAGCTGTCCAAGGAAGTCAGGGAGAAGATTGTAGACCGACACAAGACTGGAATGGGCTACAAGACCATCAGCAAGAAGCTTGGTGAGAAGGAGACAACTGGTGGGATGAATATTCCCAAATGGAAGAAATACAAAATAACCATCAATCTCCTTCGGTACGGAGCTCCATGCTAGATTTCTCCTCATGGGGTGAGGATGATTATGAGAAAAGTGAGGGATCAGCCCAGAACTACATGGAAGGAGCTTGTGAACGATCTCAAGGCAGTTGGGACCACAGTCACCAAACAAACCATTGGTAACACAATACACCGCCATGGATTGAAATCCTGCAGTGCCCGCAAGGTCCCCCTCCTCAAGAAGACACATGTACAGGACCGTCTGAAGGTTGCCAATGAACATCTAAAATGATTCAGAGAAGGATTGGGAGAAAGTCCTTTGGTCAGATGAGACCAAAATTGAGCTCTTTGGGATTAACTCAACATACCGTGTTTGGAGGAAGAAAAATGCTGACTATGACCCTAAGAACTCCATCCCTACAAGTCAAGCACGGAGGTGGAAACGTGATGCTGTGGGGCTGTTTCTCTGCTAAAGCTACAGGCCGACTTTACCGCATTGAGGGGCCAATGGACGGGGCCATGAATTGTAAAATCTTGGAGGAGAACCTTCTACCCTCAGCAAAAACACTGAAGATGGGTCATGGATGGGTCTTCCAGCATGACAATGACCCCAAAACATACCACCAAGGCAACAAGGGAGTGGTTAAAGAAGAAGCACATTAAGTTAATGGAGTGGTCTTGCCAGACTCCAGACCTTAATCCTATAGAAAAAATTTATGGAGGGAGCTGAAACTTCGAGTTGCCAAAAAACCTTAAGGATTTAGAGAAGATCTGTAAAGAAGAGAGGACCAAAATCCCTCCTGAGATGTGCAAACCTGATCACCACCTACAAGAAACGTCTGACCTCTGTGATCGCCAACAAGGGTTTCTCCACCAACTACTAAGTCATGTTTTGCTTGGGGATCAAATACTTATTTTACTCCCTGACCTGTAAATAGACCTGTGCAATTCGTTTCGTTTTTATTAGTTTTCCGTTAAAATTCGTTATATTCGTTCATTCGTTATCGTACGAATGAACGAATGATTCACTAAAAATTTTAACGAATTATCGAATCGAACGAATATGAAAAACAACGAAAATCCGAAATAACCAAATTAGAGACAACGAAACTACGAAAGAAGAAAATCTGAAAAACGAAAAAACAGGAACAACGAAAATCAAACTAAACGAAAAAATTCGTACATTCGTAACTTTTTATTTTATGTTGAATTGGTAATTTTCCGTGTCTCTTACAATGGCGCTGCTTAACGTGCCTCGAATGGATTGAACGAAAAAATTCGTACATTCGGAACTTTTTTTTTTTGTTGAATTGGTAATTTTCCGTGTCTCTTACTTACAATGGCGCTGCTTAACGTGCTTCGAATGGATTGAACGAAAAAAAAAAAAATTCGTACATTCGTAACTTTTTCTTTTTTTTTGCGATTCGTAATTTTCCGTGTCTCTTACAATGGCGCTGCTTAACGTGCTTCGAATGGATTGAACGAAAAAATTCGTACATTCGTAACTTTTTTTTTTCGATTCGTAATTTTCCGTGTCTCTTACAATGTAATAATAGCATACACATTACATAAAATTATGAATTATGCTCCGATTACGAATCTACGAAAACAATGTTACGAAAGTACGAATAAATCAATCTTACGAAAGTACGAATGTAACTAAATCTACGAAAAATACGAATGCGTCCGAATTTCGAATAAACGAAAATTAAACTAACGGAAAAACGAATCAACGAAAAAGTAACTCTTACGAAAATACGAATCGTTACGAACACCGACGACTTACGAAATTACGAATCGTTACGAATCAACGGAAACGAACAGAAACGAAACGAAACAAAACAAATTTTTCTATTGTGCACATGTCTACCTGTAAATTAATTTATAACATTTGTATTGTGTTTTTTTGGATTTTAGGTTGATATTCTGTCTCTATCATATAAAATACACCTATGATAAAAATGATAGACGCCTCATTTCTTTGTAGATGGACAAAGTTACACAATCTGCCGGGGATCAGATCATTATTTTCCTCACTGTAAATGCTCAGAGTTCATGAGGTCGAAGTGAATGATCAAACAATAGAGTCCGGTGGGGCATCTCCAGTCCATTATTCTGCAATGTTCAGCTTCAAGCCGAGTTAATAGATATTGACGATTGATCAATGAGATTTGCAGCTTGGTGGGTCGGCGCGCTCATCACTTATTGAGGGGCCCCCGGGGGCCATTATCTGCTCCCGCCTTGTGTGTTCAGGCGTTTTCCTCCAATCCCCCCCCCCCCCCCCCCCAAATCCTCCGAGGAGTTCCGCTCAATTAGGGAAATGTCAGGCTCAGATAATTAGATGGCGATCTATATGGGAGGCGATGAGGAGAGGACGGCCTTCTAATATCACATAATAAACTTTATATGTGACCATCTGGATGTCATCTCCACATTATTATCCCATTTATCTCATTATATGGTGGAGGAATTCACCTGTTAGCAGATACTTTACACACTCCATAAAAAAGTTATCTTTCTGTATTTATGGGGTTAAATCTGATTTATAACCTCTCACAGAGATCACAGGACTACCCCCGACAATGCTTTCAACTGCCTCTCTCGCCAGAAGGGTGGCGCCATGTTTGTTCAGGCATCATCCAGCGTCACGGTCTACTACCTGGACTGAGATGCCGGCTCGGAGAGGACACTCGCTTTTCTTGTGTTCACAAATGTCTGACACAGATCAGCCCCCTGCTGCAGCCTCTCACCTTGTGACTTGCTACAAAAAAGTTACAATGTTGCAGTCTGATTACTGGGGGGGGGGGGGGACTGAGGAAATGCTTCCTCCTGTCTGCAGCAGACTGATGACATTATCTTATACAGGCAAACTATGAGCAGCATGGAATTAGTCTGCGGACTGCAGAATTAATCAGCCAGCTATGAGCAGCATGGAGTTTGTCTGGAAGTTGCAGAATAAAGCAGAAAGCAAGAAGCGGCATGGAGTGTGTCTGGAAACAGAATACTAAAGTAGACAGCTAGGAGCAGCATGGTGCGTGTCTGGAAGCTGAAGAATAAAGTGAACCGCAAAAAAGCAGCATGGAGTGTGTCTTGGAGCTGCAGAATAATGCAGGTCGTTATGAACAGCATGGAGTGTGTCTGGAAGCTGAAGAATAAAGCAGACAGCTAAAAGCAGCATGGAGTTTGCCAGAAAGATGAAGAATTAAGGGGTCTAAACAGAAAACTCAACGAGATCTAAGAAAACCCAAAGACTATGGGCAATGCATGCCGACCTTAAAATGAGTAAAAAGATTGATCGGCTTATTATTTTTATCCGTGGTGCCTGGCTCCCTGCCGTATTGGCTTAAACGGGGCCCTTATGAGGCCACCCTATGCCTGTTATTGGGAGGTTGATCATGAATATCTATGGCCAGCTTAAGATCTGCATGGAGTTTGTCTGCAAACTGAAGAATAAGGCATCCAGCTGGAGCTACACTAGTTTATGTTTAATGACGTAGATGTGCGCAGCCAATAGCCTTAGGGAGTGCACCCCAAAGCTGTGTGTGTGTGTATATTATATAAATATATATATATATATATATATATACAGGAACTCAACCACACCTCCCACTTTTCCCCGGGCGGGGAAGAGCACCGCAGCAAATCGTGTGCGTGGACAACTTGCACTAAAAGTGGGAGGGTCTTAAAGGGAGTGTCTTAAATACCAGGAGTGTTCTACATACAGAGTGCAGGGTTCATGATTATGCTACGTACAGGGTGCAGGGTTCAGGGGTGCTCTATGTACAGAATGCAGAATTAAGGTGTGCAATATGTACAGAGTGCAGGGTTCAGAAGTGTGCTACGTACAGAGTGCAGGGTTCAGGGGTGTGCTATGTACAGAGTGCAGGGTTCAGGAGTGCTCTATGTACAGAATGCAGAATTCAGGTGTGCAATATGTACAGAGTGCAGGGTTCAGAAGTGTGCTACGTACAGAGTGCAGGGTTCAGAAGTGTGCTACGTACAGAGTGAAGGGTTCAGGAGTGCTCTATGTACAGAATGCAGAGTTCAGGAGTGTGTTATGTACAGAATGCAGAGTTCAGGTTTGCAATATGTACATAGTGCAGGGTCCAGGAGTGCATTACGTACAGAGTACATAGCTCAAGAGTGTGCTACGTACAGAGTGCAGAGTTCAGGAGTGTGCTACATACAGAGTGCAGGGTTCAGTAGTGCGCTACGTACAGAGTGCAGGGTTCAGTAGTGCACTACGTACAGAGTGCAGGGTTCAGTAGTGCGCTACGTACAGAGTGCAGGGTTCAGTAGTGCGCTATATACAGAGTGCAGGGTTCAGGAATGTGCTACATACAGGGTGCAGGGTTTAGGAGTGCGCTACATACAGAGTGTAGAGTTCAGGAATATTCTATGCAAAGAGTGCAGAATTTAGGAGTGCGCTGCGTACAGAGTGCAGGGTTCAGAAGGGCTCTATGTTCAGAGTCCAGAGTTCAGGAATGTGCTATGTACAGTGTGCAGAGTTCAGGAGTGTGCTATGTATAGATAGAAGGCAGGATTCAGGACTGCATCTCTCACTGGCCACTTTAAACCAAAAATTACCCCCCCCCCCAAATCTCCCCCCTTCCCCTGTACAGAATTCTCCAGCTGGGCCCTCCACCAGAGTCCAGCACCTCCAGTGCAGAAATATGGGGCCTCCATCATGCTGATGCAGATTATTTTCTGTAACAAATATCCTTTCTTATTCAATTAGTGAAAAGTAAAAAAGTCGCTTTGCGCCCAGTTGCCATATTGATAATATTTCCCCGTTTGGAGGGGGATGGGGCTGCCGGGACTCTGCGGAGGAGAAGGTCTTCCGGCAACAGAAACAGTAAAATAAATGGAACGGCGAAGGAGCGCGGTGATAAAGGCCTGGCGCTTTCAGATAAATTTGAAGTCATTTACTGCAGCCATTCGCCTTTTTTTTCCTGTGCGCGTCGTGAAACGAGACCTTCGCGGCCGGGCGATCTCGCTAACAGCCTTAATGCATCGACCTGCGTGTAATAAAGCCGTATGATGGCTGTAAAGTAATCTAAATGAATATTTTATTCAATTTTTCCTGGATCTTCCCTAACCGGGGTATTTAAGGTTCACGTTTTTGCTAATCGCGATGCAGGCGCAGATGTGGATTTTGCATAATTAAAGGGGAAGCGTCGCCCGTCTGCGAGCGTTCTGATTTTGTTTAGGAAAGGCGCTGCCACTTCAGCAAATAAACACATCTTTTATTTTTTTTTGTATCAAGAGAACTGTGATTTAAACACTTAAGATGACATATCGCTACATTTTATTTATTTTTTTTGTTACTGATTCTACATTTGCATCAACACCAATCTGTGATTGGCGGCAAGTGATTTGCTGACGTTAAAGTCGACGACGGAAACCCAATCATTGAAATCTCATGTAATATTTACCATGTTAATGTCAATTTTAAAAGTCATTTTCAATTTTAATGTATTTAACCACTTCAGCCCCAAGGCCTATTCTGACACTTCTCTCCTGCATGTAAAAAAAAAAAAAAAAATCGAATTTTTTTTTTTCACACTGTATTTGCGTAATTTACACAATTTACAATTTTAACCATTCGGTGCCCGCGCTATACAGCAGCCGAATGACAGCTACAGTGTGGCCGGCTAGTTCTTAAATAGGAAAGCAGGAGGACTTGGGCGGGGCGTGGAGGACACTGCTGATCACGGATTGAGCCAATCAGCGGCTCTTTACTACGCGATCAGCTGTGTCCAATCACAGATGATCACGAATGTAAACGGAAGCCGGTTATCGGCATTCCTTTCCTGACAGCATGAGGAGAGTAATATAGAGTTGAAAACTGGCTTCTCTACAAGGGACATCTACAGTAATAATCAGTGTCCTGATTGTCAGTGCAGTCCCAACAGTGCCCACCAGTGATGCCAATCAGTGCCCACCAGTGCTGCCAATAATTGCCCATCAGTGCTGCCAATCAGTTCCCATCAGTGTCACCTATCAGTGCACATCAGCGCCACCTATCAATGCCTCCTATTAATGCCCATCAGTGTCTTCTATCAGTGCCCATCAGTGCCACCTATCAGTGCCGCCTTCAAGTGCCCATCAGTGCCACCTATCAGTGCTGCCTATCGGTGCCCATCAGTGACACCTACCAGTTCTCATCAGTGTCACCTATCAGTGCACATCAGCGCCACCTATCAATGCCTCCTATTAATGCCCATCAGTGCCACCTATCAGTGCCGCCTTCAAGTGCCCATCAGTGCCACCTATCAGTGCTGCCTATCGGTGCCCATCAGTGGCACCTATCAATGCCCATCAGTGGCACCTATTAGTGACACCTACCAGTTCTCATCAGTGTCACCTATCAGTGCCGCCTATCAGTGCCCATCAGTGGCACCTATTAGTTCACCTACCAGTTCCCATCAGTGTTGCCAATCAATCCCACCTACAAGTGCCCATCAGTACCCCCTACCAGTTCCCATCAGTGCCACCTAGTAGTGCAGCCTCCAAGTGCCCATCAGTGCCACCTATCAGTGCTGCCCATCAGTGGCACATATCAGTGCCCATCAGTGTCACCTATTAGTGCAACCTACCAGTTCCCATCAGTGTCACCTATCAGTGCCGCCTATTAGTGCCCAGCAGTGCCCATCAGTGTCACCTATTAGTGCCTACTATCAGTTCCCATCAGTGTCACCTATCAGTGCCGCCTATTAGTGCCCATCAGTGCCGCCTATCAGTGCCCATCAGTACCACTTATCAGTGCCCATCAGTGTCACCTATTAGTGCCACCTATCAGTGCCCATCAGTGGCACCTATCAGTTCCCATCAGTACCAGCTATCATTGCCCATCAGTGCTGGCTATCAGGGGAGCCTCATCCATGTCCATGAGTGCAGCTTATCAGTTTCTATCAGTGCACATCAGTGAAGGAGAAAAATTACCTGAATTGACCCCCCCCCCCCCTTTCCAAGATGTATGAACATTATGTGTCAGTGGAAATCTCCTTCTTCCAGAAAAAAAATTGAGCATTAATCTGCACGCTGATCCCCTAAACATAAATTCCCCCCCCCCCCAGTACAAATCTGCTCTCTGCTAAAATCCCCCCTCCCATCATATATCTATTTATCTCTGTATATGCCCCCAGTACACCCCCCCCCCCCCGACAAAAAAATTCCCTCTCCTAGCACACATTCTCTTCCCCTCAAATTTCCCCTCCAAGCAAATCCCCCCCCAACTGCAAATCCCCTTTCTAACACAAATTCCCCTCCCCCAATCCCCCATCCTAGCACATATCCCCCACAAATTTACCCTATTACCAAAATACCCCCCAATCATCTCCACTAAGACAAATCCCCCCCCCACAAAAAAATCTCCCCTCTACCATATTACTTTTACAGCACAATTCCCCCCTCCTAGCAAAAATCATCTTCCTCCACCCCCCTCCCAACACAGATCCCCCCAAATTCCCACAAAATTTACCCTCCTAGAAGGATTCTTACCCCCTGATCTCCAAATCCCCCTTCTCAACACAAATACCCCCCTCAATCTCCTTGTGGTGCCCCCCCCTCACCTTTCATGATATTACAGGGCAGCTGCCCCTCCTGCCCAACCCTTGTCCCAGCCCTGGCAGGGGGACTGGCAGGATCACCAGAGATTTCACACAAAGGAAGCAATTCAAAGAGAACAGGAGACTTTTTAACACAAATTCCTGGTACAGCAGGACAATATCAGGAATATGAAATGTTGGGGTAACATATTCTTTAACATTGATTGAGAGAGTTCAGTGTAAAGTTCCTCTGAAGAAGTGGCCATCCAGGAAACATCAGAAACAAAATATCCTCATTTATTATTCCAAATTGTGAAAATACATACAATGTATCAAATCTTTTCCTATACATTTCTATGGATACTGCAATGTGCAAATCATTGTTACTTCTGAAAATTGTAAATGTTTTTGTTTTAGTTTTTACCTAGTAATCCAAATGAATATTTTATTCCATTTTCCTGTATCCTCCCTAAACGGAGTATTTAACTGCTTCAGCACCGGGCCATTTTTTACCCTTCCTTACCAGAGCACTTTTTTTGCGATTCGGCACTGCGTCCTTTTAACTAACAATTGCGCGGTCGTGCGACGTTACACCCAAACAAAATTGACGTCCTTTTTTCCCACAAATAGAGCTTTCTTTTGGTGGTATTTGATCACCTCTGCAGTTTTTATTTTTTGCGCTATAAACAAAAGAAGAGCGACAATTTTGAAAAAAAACACAATATTTTTTACTTTTTGCTATAATAAATATCCCATTTTTTAAAAAAAAAAAAAATTTTTCCTCAGTTTAGGCCGATACGTATTCTTCTACATATTTTTGGTAAAAAAAAAATCGCAATAAGCGTATATTGATCGGTTTGCGCAAAAGTTATAGCGTCTACAAAATAGGGGATAGATTTATTGAATTTTTTTTTTTTTTTTACTAGTAATGGCGGCGATCTGCGTCTTTTTTTTCGTGACTGCGACATTGCGGCGGACACTTCGGACACTTTTGACACATTTTTGGAACCATTCACATTTACACAGCGATCGTTGCTATAAAATTGCATTGATTACTGTGTAAATGTGACTGGCAGGGAAGGGGTTAACACTAGGGGGCGCTGTAGGGGTTAATGTGTGTCCCTATAGGAGTTATTCTAACTGTGGGGGGAGGGGACTCAAGGGGAGAAGACCGATCATGTGTTACTCCGTACTGGGATCACATGATAGGTCTCCTCTCCGGTGACAGGACGTGGAGCTGTGTGTTTACACACACAGCTCCACGGTCCCGCACGGTCCCGTTGTTTTAACGGGCAATCGCGGGTGCCCGACGGACATCGCGGCCGCCGGCACTCGCACCGGGTCCCGTGCGATGCCGCGGGCGCGCGCACGCCCCCCAGGCGGCCGGGAATCCAAGGACGTCATATGACGCCCACCCAGGATGGGAGATCCACCTTGTGGGCGTCATTTGACAGTGAGCGGTGTTGAAGTGGTTAAGGATCACATTTGGTAATCGCGATGCAGTCGCAGATGTGAATTTGCATAATTAAAGGGGAAGCGTCTCTGTCTGCGAGTGCTCTGATATTGTCTAGGCACTTAAAGAGGAGCTACACTGCCCCTGACATTTTTTTTTTTTTTTAAAAGCCCTTAATAAACAGTATATTTTGGCATTTAATTACTCACCAGTCCGGGTTGCAGGAGTAGTGCCTTTCGTTTTTTTCTAGTAAAATACGACATTAGAAAGAACCTGTTGCGGTTCTCCATCTTGGCTGTGGGCGAGTGAAATCTCCAGGCGTTCTCTTCCTGGATTTCACTGACGCCCATTCATTGAAATCTCGCGCATGCGCCGTCATCAGCTCCTGTTGCCATCACAACGGCGGCGGCGTCAAAAGTCCCGCAAGTCTCGCGCGATCTCGGGCCAGGCAGCCGCACTGACTCCTGGGAGCTATGACACAAGCTCCCAGGGGACAGTGCGGGCTAGGGGATATTACGTAATAGCTGTAATATCCCCGCCCATATCCGAGGGACCAAGAACCAGGAAGCGATGAATGCCAAGAAGAAGAACAGCTAGTTAAAAAAAGTTAAAAAACAAAAACAAAAAAAAACTGCCGTTTCGGATCGAGGAAGGTGAGTACTTTTTTTTTATAGGGTTTAAAAACGGGTGGCGCTCCGCTTTAAGGACCCGGCCGCCTTCTGACATTTGTAAAATCTGTATTTTTTGCTAGACAATTACTTATATATAACGCAGTTCCAGCACCTCCAGCTCTGAATGTATGTAATGGCAAGGGGTGCTTGGGTTTACTGGAGGGTCTATTGATGCTGGCTGCTGGGGGATCTATTGTTGCTGGAGGGGATCTATTTTTACAGGGGGAGAGACTATTTTTGCTGGGGGGATCAGTTGTGGCTGGTGGGGGATCTATTGTTGCTGGGGGGCTCTTATGCTACTGGGAGACCATCATTTCTGGAAGACATCTACTCTTGAGGGAGAGGTCTATTGTTGCTAGCTGTTCAGAGTCTATTGTTGCGGGGGGTGCTCCATTGTTGCTGACTACAGGGGATCTATTTTACTTCCTATCATTAACAAATTACATACAAATTACTTAGCACCACAAATTGATACTTGGTTCTGTATCCAATACAGAACCAAGTTTGTTAGTTTGTGTCGCCCCAATTTTGAGCACCAGCCACCACTGGGTGGAAGTCATTTAGGGGGTAGAGGATTTGTGTTAGGAAGGGTGATTTTTTTTTTGGGGGGGTGGTGGCATTTGAGCTAGGGGTATATGAGGGGGGGGGGGGGATTCAGCAGGGGGCTGATTTGTACTGGGAGGAGGGGGATTTATACTTAGGGGGGTAAGCATGCAGATTAATGCTCAGTGTTTTTGTTGGGTGATGCTCATACTTGGGGGGTGGCGCAGGTTGGCATGTGTGCCCCGGGATCTAGATGACCTTGTCCCTGCTCTGCCGTGGCAAATCTGCCACTGGGATCACTTTTATCGGAAAGGGGAAAAAAACGAAACTGGGGTTATTGCATCTAAATGCAGCCATAACCTCCGTATTTAATGCCAAAGCCATGACGTAAATTGCCAGTTAGGCGGTCAGCAAGTGGCAAGAAAACTGTTGAATGTTCAGCAAATAAAATCCCGTTATTGTCCCACATTTTTAAAAATTTTTTATCGGTGGGATAAAATTAACCACTTGCCGACTGCTGCACACCGATATACATGGCACGTCTGGGCAAATGGGCGCACCTGTACGTCCCCTTTGCGTACTGCATGACCGTGCCCGTGGGTCCCGTGGACTCGATGTCCGCCGGGGGGCCCGCGATCGCGTCACGGAGCCGCAGAACGGGGAGATGCCTATGTGAACAAGGCATTTCCCTGTTCTGCCTTGTGACATGACAGAGATCTACTGCTGTCGGTGATCGAGAGCAGTAATCGATGTCATGTCAGTGGTAGCCCATCCCCCCCACAGTTAGAATCACTCCCTAGGACACACTTAACCCCTTGATCGCCCCCTAGTGTTTTACCCCTTCTCTGCCAGTGTCATTTACACAGTAATCAATGCATTTTTGAAGCAATGATCGCTGTATAAATGCCAGTGGTCCCAAAATAGTGTCAAAAATATCCGATGTGTCCGCCATAATGTCGCAGTCACGATAAAAATCGCAGATCGCTGCCATTACTAAAAAAAAAAAATTTATAATAAAAATAGCATAAAACTATCCCCTATTTTGTAGACGCTATAACTTTTGAGCAAACCAATTAATATTCGCTTATTGAGATTTTTTTTTTTTACCAAAGATATGTAGAAGAATACGTATCGGCCTAAACTGAGGAAGAAATTCGTTTTTTATATATTTTTGCGGGATATTTATTATAGCAAAATGTAAAAAATGTTGCTTTTTTTTTTTTCAAACTTTTTTGTTTATAGCGCAAAAACTAAAAACCACACCAAAAATACCACCAAAAGAAAAGCTCTATTTGTGGGGAAAAAAAGGACGTAAATTTTTGTGTTGCTGTAACGTCGCACGACCGCGCAATTGTCAGTAAAAGCGACGCAGTGCCGAATCGCAAAAGGTGCTCTGGTCAGGAAGGGGGGTAAAATCTTCTGGGGCTGAAGCGGTTAAGGGTAGTAAGATCTAAAGTCAATAATAAAAAAAAAAAAAAAAAGAATTTCCTTTCCTCTTGTTTTCTTCTCAGTCAGTCGGTGATTGATGGTTGGTGAAGAGACGTCCCCCCATGGCAGTGCCAGTTTGTGGCTCCACCTGCCTAATGGCTCTACTAATGGCCTTACTAACAAGATTCCCTCCTTTGGACCTCACTTGGGCTCACCACCACCAGGTTCAGGTTCTCCAACCCCAGCAGATTCTCTCATCCCCATTGGTTAAAACAAACCCGATGAATTGGACACCACGAGGTTCATACAGATGTGTTGTGACCCGACATTGGCCGTCTTATTATTCTCCGGACGTACAGTAACCGTAGAGACCGGCGGACTGTTTTATACGCTCCGGCGGTTTTTCTGGGTTTTTCTCTTCCACGCTCCTGTAAGTGGGATGAATAAACTGATGCGGAGTGTGATGGACCTCGTCCAAGCAT
This sequence comes from Lithobates sylvaticus, assembly GCA_028564925.1. Lineage (NCBI taxonomy): Eukaryota > Metazoa > Chordata > Amphibia > Anura > Ranidae > Lithobates > Lithobates sylvaticus. Next base: position 14,136,911 of record CM053028.1, read on the forward strand.
GAAACGACCCACCGTCCATCTGAGCGCTGCGCGGCGATCGCCATAAACCTTCGCGGTAAAGGCAGCAAAGGGTCCCGAAAGGGCTGATGGAGGGCCAGAGAATCCAGCAGTGAAGTCATAGTGATAGAGCAAAGAAAAGGAATCTATAACCAATCAGGTTCTGAAGGACCCCTTGTGAAACAACTTGCCCCACACCCCTGCTTCATGCTTACCCCCGGGGGCAGAGCTGCGTCCTGTGCAATGAAGACTCCTAAGTGCACATTGTGATTCATATCATATTCTTCATACCTTACAGCAGTGGTGTTCAAACTGCGGCCCTTTACTTAGCCCTTACCCGGCCCCTGGGGCACTATTCCTCCCACTGACACCAATGATGGGGCACTATTCCTCCCACTGACACCAATGATGGGGCACTATTCCTCCCACTGACACCAATGATGGGGCACTATTCCTCCCACTGACACCAATGATGGGGCACTATTCCTCCCACTGACACCAATGATGGGGGCACTATTCCTCCCACTGACACCAATGATGGGGCACTATTCCTCCCACTGACACCAATGATGGGGCACGATTCCTCCCACTGACACCAATGATGGGGCACTATCCCTCCCACTGACACCAATGATGGGGCACTATCCTCCCACTGACACCAATGATGGGGCACTATCCCTCCCACTGACACCAATGATGGGGCACTATCCTCCCACTGACACCAATGATGGGGCACTATCCCTCCCACTGACACCAATGATGGGGCACTATTCCTCCCACTGACACCAATGATGGGGCACTATCCTCCCACTGACACCAATGATGGGGCACTATCCCTCCCACTGACACCAATGATGGGGCACTATTCCTCCCACTGACACCAATGATGGGGCACTATCCCTACCACTTACACCAATAATGGGGCACTATCCCTCCCACTGACACCAATGATGGGGCACTATTCCTCCCACTGACAGCAAAGATGGGGCACTATTCCTCCCACTGATACCAATGATGGGGCTCTATTCCTCCCACTGACACCAATGATGGGGCACTATTCCCCCCACTGACACCAATGATGAGGCACTATTCCTCCCACTGACACCAATGATGGGGCACTATTCCTCCCACTGACACCAATGATGGGGCATTATTCCTCCCACTGATACCAATGATGGGGCACTATTCCTCCCACTGACACCAATGATGGGGCACTATTCCTTCCACTGACATCAGTGATAGGGCACTATTACTCCCACTGATACCAATTGGACAATTTCATGCTCCCACCTTTGTGGGAACAGTTTGGGGACGGCCCCTTCCTGTTCCAACATGACTGCAGACCAGTGCACAAAGCAAGGTCCATAAAGACATGGATGAGTGAGTTTGGGGTGCAGGAACTTGACTGGCCTGCACAGAGTTTTGACCTCAACCCAGTAGAACACTTTTGGGATGAATTAGAGCCAGGCCTTCTTGTCCAACATCAGTGCCTGACCTCACAAATGCTCTTCTGGAAGAATGGTCAAACATCCCCATAGACACCCTCCTAAACCTTGTGGACGGCCTTCCCAGAAGAGTTGAAGCTGTTATAGCTGCAAAGGGTGGGCCAACTCAATACTGAACCCTACGGACGAAGACTGGGATGCCATTTAAGTTCATGTGTGTAAAGGCAGGCAGGCGTCCCAATACTTTTGGTAATATAGTGTATACGTATCCTGTAGCAGTAAATATGCTATGGGGTGGTACTGAAGTGGTTAAAGTATAACTCAAAGTTTTGGATGGAGTGGAGAGGGATCTGAACCCCTGTCATTTTTTGTTGCCGTCGGTGTACCTATTAGGGATATTCACCCTCTCTAATTGTCCTGTCACTGAAAGGGTGAGGAAATCCCAAATTTTGGGTTGTTACCAAGAGAGGGGAAATCTTCCAAACGGGGAGACAACCTTCACTTTGGAGGGATTTCCTCTCACTTCCTGTTTTTGGCTAACAGACAGGAAGTGAAGGGAAATTCCCCCAATGGGGACACAGATGGCAAACAAAAAAAAACTGACAGGGGTTATGATAAACTTCCATTATTCTATCCAAAATGAAAAAAAAAAGTTTTGCCTTCAGTTCCAAAGCTACTGACAGACTCATATATGTCATTTTTAATTTTCCCAGAATTCCACTTTAACCACTTCAGCCCCGGACCAATTTGCAGCCAAAGGACCAGGCCCCTTTTTTGCGATTCGGCACTGCGTCGCTTTAACTGACAATTGCGCGGTCATGCGACGTGGCTCCCAAACAAAAATTGGCGTCCTTTTTTTCCCACAAATAGAGCTTTCTTTTGGTGATATTTGATCGCCTCTGCGGTTTTTATTTTTTGCGCTATAAACAAAAATAGAGCGACAATTTTGAAAAAAAATGCAATAATTTTTACTTTTTGCTATAATAAATATCCCCAAAAAATATATATAAAAAACTTTTTTTTCCTCAGTTTAGGCCGATACGTATTCTTCTACATGTTTTTGGTAAAAAAAAATCGCAATTAGCGATTATTGATTAGTTTGCGCAAAAGTTATAGCGTTTACAAATAGGGGATAGTTTTATAGCATTTTTATTAATTTTTTTTTTTACTAGTAATGGCGGCGATCTGCCATTTTTATTGTGACTGCGACATTATGGCGGACACATCGGACATTTTTGACACATTTTTGGGACCATTGTCATTGATACAGAAATCAGTGCTATTTAAATGCACTGATTCCTATGTAAATGACAGTGGCAGTGAAGGAGTTAACCACTAGGGGGCGGGGAGGAGTTAGTGAGAGGTGTTGTGTTTTTTTTTACAGTAGGGGGCGTGGCTGTACGTCTGATGTCACTGATCGGCTTTCCCGATGACAGGGAACAGCCGATCAATGACAGGCAGAGTAGGAAGCGCGGGGAGAGGTTTGTTTACACAGACCTCTCCCCGTTCTTCAGCTCCGTGACCCGATCGCGGGACACCAGCGGCGATCGGGTCCGCTGGTCCCGCGGCCGTGGTCACGGAGCTCCCGGCCGGGTCGCGAGCGCGCTGCCGGCTGCGCACGTGCGACCACACGGCTAGGCAATTAAAGGGCACGTATATATACGTGCTTTTGCCTAGCCGTGCCATTCTGCCGACGTATATTTACATGCGGCGGTCGGGAAGCGGTTAATACAAGATAAACATCTCCAAAAACCCCCTTCATTTATCGGGGTCATTTTCTCGCGCCGGCCGCCAGTTTCCGATTGGTTGACGACAGTTAATGAAAACATGTTATTTTCCTATTTCCTGTAGGTTACATTGTTGCACACAAAAAACAATGTATTCATTTTTTCTTTGAACCAACCATCTCCGATTTAATGATTGGACGGTAAACACATTATTATTATTCCTCCTTCATGCCGCGACAGGTAAATAATTAATGGGGGGGAGAGAAGATTTTCAGCCAGTTTTAATAAGTGTGAGTCGGTATAAAAGTCAAAAGTTACAATCCGCCGTACTTTCCCCCGGCGCCGCCCGGCGCAGACACAGCGACCGCATCGGCGTAAATATTTAATGAGAACAATTGGAGAGTAAATTTGCAGTTAATGTTTCTCCGTATTAATTCTCCCTGCCGGGTCCATTATGTTATAAATCAGCAGAAATCTCGATAGGATCGCCAAAAGAATTTATTATAGCCGAGCGAACTCTATTATATTCAATGGATTGTGCTCTCCCCTCCCCCCCCCCCCCCACGTCTGCCTTTCATTAAACAGGCTGATATTTAAAGGGGAAGCAACGTCTCTCTTGTAGGTTGCACAGATAACTTACCTATACAGAAGCATTTCTGCAGTGAGGTCCCAGCAAGGCTTAGTTGGGAGGCCTATTTGCAAGTTCAAGCCCGGGGATCAAGTTGGGTCTGGAGAAGCTCACTGGAGAGAGCCAAGAGGAAGTTGGTGGGAAAGAGTCCAGCTGTCCTAAAGTGGTGTAAGTCTATATTTCCCTTATTTAAAAGAGCCTGGCAGGCAGCCTGGCTATTTATGGGACTCCAGCCGATTCCTGGGAAGGTGTGCCCAGAAGGTGGTGAGAGAGCTCATAAACAGTATGAGGCCTGAGCGGCAACCGCAGTGTTACTGGGTCCAGTCCTACAGGAGGAGACCCCTGTGCAGGGGCTCTGCCCCAGTGCAAGACCTTAGAAGAGACCTTAGGAAGACACTGAGGTCCCATCTAGGCTTAGTTGGGAGGCCTATTTGCAAGTTCAAGTCCGGGGATCAAGTTGGGTCTGGAGAAGCTCACTGGAGAGAGCCAAGAGGAAGTTGGTGAGAGAGTCCAGCTGTCCTAAAGTGGTGTGAGTCTACATTTCCCTCATTAGAAAGAGCCTGGCAGGCAGCCTGGATATTTATGGGACTCCAGCCAATTCCTGGGGAGGTGTGCCCAGAAGGTGGTGAGAGATCTCATAAATAGTCTGAGGCCTGAGCAGCTAGAGCAGTGTTACTGGGTCCAGTCCTACAGGAGGAGACCCCTGTGCAGGGGCTCTGCCCCAGTGCAGGACCTTAGAAGAGACCTTAGGAAGACACTGAGGTCCCAGCTAGGCTTAGTTGGGAGGCCTATTTGCAAGTTCAAGTCCGGGGATCAAGTTGGGTCTGGAGAAGCTCACTGGAGAAAGGCAAGAGGAAGTTGGTGGGAAAGAGTACAGCTGTCCTAAAGTGGTGTGAGTCTACATTTCCCTCATTAGGAAGAGCCTGGCAGGCAACCTGGATATTTATGGGACTCCAGATAATTCCTGGGGAGGTGTGTTCAGAAGGTGGTGAGAGAGCTCATAAATAGTATGAGGCCTGAGCAGTGTTACTGGGTCCGGTCCTGCAGGAGGAGACCCCTGTGCCGAGGCTCTTCCCCGTGTAGGACCTTAGAAGAGACCTTAGGAAGACACTGAGGTCCCAGCTATGGTTAGTTGGGGGGCCTATTTGCAAGTTCCAGTCTAGACATGTGCAGAATCGAAAACATTTTTAGTTTTGGGATAGATTAGTTATGTTACTAATCTTGTTTCATTGATTTGTTTCAGAATTTATTTAGTTTAGTTTTTTATACATTTTATTTTCTAACCAATTCCAAATGTTCAGGAACGATTCGAGTTCGTATTGGTCCAAAAGTGATCAACCGATCCAAATTCTGTGTGAGGAATAGCTGGTTGTTAAGGAGCAGCCCGGGAACCAGGAATTTTGTGGAAATTTGTTCAGTTTCTTTTAGTTTATTAGTTTTCTAACGAATTCCAAATGTTTTGAACGATTCGAATCCTGTGTGAAGAATAGCTGGTTGTTAAGGAAAGCGAGCTGGAAAGACGACTGCCGCATCCTTAACAACCGATGGCTCATCACCTGTTAGACGGCTTTCTGTCCCGCTCCTTAAAGCGGTGCTTCACCTGAAAAAATTTTTTTTTTAAAAGTCAGCAGCTAAAAAAAAAGTCGCTGCTGACTTTTAATAAGTACACTTACCCTCCCAGGGCGCCCGCGATGTCGTTCGTGGAGGACGAGCTGTCCCTCGGCGATCCGGTTCCAACGCCGCCATCCTCAGTAAGGGAAACGGCGAGTCGGCGCACGGCCTACTGCCCATGCGCGAGTCTTTTTTGTGAATGGGGAACGCGGTGTGTTGTGGGACACAGTTCCCACAACACACTGCGCCCCATTCACTAGAAGACGAGAGAAGATCACCGCGGCGCTGGAGGAGGCAGATTAGGACGATCTGCCTAGCAACAGCCATTTCTGGTAAGTAAAAAAAAAAAAATTTTTTTTTTTTTTTTTTTTTTTTCATTTTAAATTGTTACTAACATTTTTTCAAGTTTTTGTTTTCAGGGTGTCCCACCACTTTAACAACCAACTATTCTTCACACAGAATTTGAATCATTCTGAAAATTTGGGATTCATTAGAAAACGAATGAATGAAAAGAAACGAAACAAATTTCAACAAAATTCATTACAACTGTGATTTAGAGATTCGGATAACTCTGAATAACCAGAAATATGTCCAAAATTACATTCAGACCGAAAGGAATTGCACATGTCTACTTGAGAAGCTCACTGGAGAAAGCCAGGAAGGAAGTTGGTGGGAAAGAGTCCAGCTCTCCTATGATGGTGTCTACATTCCCCTCTCTAGGAAGAGCATGGTGGACATCGACAGGAGGCAACCAAGGATCCCAGTGGCGGCTGGTGCTCAACATTTGGGGTGGCAACAAAACTAACAACACCCCCACGGGAAGGCGGCGATCCCCCCCCATGGGAGATGGATGGAAAGGCGGCGACCCCCCCCCCCCCGCATGGGAGACGGACGGAAAGGCAGCGATCAGAGGCCACCATACCATAGCAGGCAGATGAGGAAGATCCGGGGTAAGGCTGCTGCTCCTCGCTCCAGCTACTCCTCGCTCCGGGGCCATTGCTTCTCCTCCCGGCCGAACTGGAAGTCGTTCCTGAGACCCGACTGGCCGGGAGACCTAAGACTCCCTGGCCAATCGAATCTCAGGACCCGCTTCCTGATTCTCCTCCAGGCCAATCAGTAGAGAATATTAGTTTGCTATTGCTATTATCACACAACTGGGTGGGCTCAGGGTACAGTGCTCTGCGCCCCAAGCCCACCCTTTATTGAAGCCTATTAGAGCCTCTGGCTCTAATCACATACTTCCTTAAAAAAAAAACACCATTGGAATCCATGTGTCCGGTGCCCCGAATGTAGATTAGGGAGCTGGACGCATGGATAGGGCTGCTGCGCCCTGCATTATGGGCCGCCACTGCTTTTATCCCTGGAAGGAGTACAGGTCACCATCAGCATAAAGATTCTCAAGTCCTCAAGTTTTTCAGTTCTACAGTTAACGGGGGTATTTCATGCCTCCCCATCCCTATCCAAGGTGATTGTTTCCAATAAAACCCCAAAAAGAAACCCCTAGACTGTTCTTTGGAGCTAGTGGAAGAGTGCAGGAAATGCTGTGTGCCTGGCTGTGTGTGCTCTAAGGGGGAAAACTCACCAGCGGATCTTTAAGGGGGTGCGCTACACAAGTCAATCACCTGCATTTTAAAATGTATGTGATGTGGCTCATTACACAAAGGGATTTTCCAATATTCTCTAATGCACACTTTTTAATAAAACACTAATGGAAGTAGGACCGGTGCTTCCACTAGGCAAATTAGGCAGCCGCCTAGGGCACCCTGCTGCCTAGGGCGCCCGGCCACTGGTTTTCCTACTCTCTTCTCTCTACAGCAAGCAACTAAGTCTCAGCATCAACAGGCAGCCGCACACTGTTCGCTCATAGTGTCAGAGGCGCAGCGGCGGCAGAGGACTATGTGTGTCCCGACTTACGAATTAATGGAAGCAAGCAAACATTCATTAATGGGCACTGGTAGGCTGCATTGGTGGGCGCAGGTGAGTCAGGCTGCATTTGATGGGCGCTGGTGAGGCTTCATTGATGGGCACTGTTGAAAAAGGCTGCATTTGATGGGCGCTGGTGAGGCTGCATTTGATGGGCGCTAGTGAGGCTGCATTTGATGGGCGCTGGTGAGGCTGCATTTGATGGGTGCTGGTGAGGCTGTATTTGATGGGTGCTGGTGGGGCTGCATTGATGGGCGCTGGTGAAGCTGCATTTGCTGGGCGTTGTTGAAGCTGCATTTGATGGGTGCTGGTAAGGCTGAATTGATGGGTGCTGGTGAGGTAGACTGCATTTTATGGGCGCTGGTGAGGCTGCATTGATGGGCGCTATTAAGGCTGCATTTGATGGGTGCTAGTCGGGCTGCATTGATGGGCGCTGGTGAGGCAGGCTGCATTTGATGGGCACTGGTGAGGCTGCATTGATGGGCGCTATTAAGGCTGCATTTGATGGGTGCTAGTGGGGCTGCATTGATGGGCGCTGGTGAGGCAGGCTGCATTTGATGGGCACTGGTGAGGCTGCATTGATGGGCGCTGTTGAGGCTGCATTTGATGGACACTGTTGAGGCTGCATTTGATGATGGGCACTGGTGAGGCAGGCTGCATTTGATGGGCGCTGTTGAGGCTGCATTTGATGAGCGCTGGTGAGGCTGCATTGATGGGCACTGGTGAGGCTGCATTTGATGGGCGCTGTTAAGGCTGCATTTGATGGGCACTGGTGAGGCAGGCTGCATTTGATGGGCGCTGTTGAGGCTGCATTTGATGTGCGCTGCTGAGGCTGCATTTGATGGGCGCTGCTGAGGCTGCATTTGATGGGCGCTGTAGAGGCTGCATTTGATGGGTGCTGTAGAGGCTGCATTTGATGGGCGCTGGTGAGGCTGCATTTGATGGGCGCTGGTGGGCTGCATTTGATGGGTGCTGCTGAGGCTGCATTGATGGGTGCTGCTGAGGCTGCATTGATGGGCGCTGGTGAGGCAGGCTGCATTTGATGGGCACGGGTGGGCTGCATTTGATGGGCGCTTCATTAAAAAGGTGGTGTTTACATAGGCAGGGAAAAGGGGGTGGAGTTAGGGGTGTAGGGGTGTAGCCAAGGGAGGGGCGGCAAAATGAGGTTCTACCTAGGGTATCAAAAATCCTTGCACCGAGCCTTGCAAGAACAGCTATGGTAAATATTGAATGAAAGTTTTTGGCTGCCGGCTAACACTTTGCTGCTGATTTACTAAAACTGGAGCATGCAAAATGTGGTGCAGCTCTGCGTATAAACCAAACAGCTTGCAAGATTTATTGTCAAAGCTTAATTAAACAAGCCTATTACTGGAAGCTGATTGGCTACCATGCAGAGCTGCACCAGATTTTGCACTCTCCAGTTTAAGTAAATCAACCCCCATTGTCTCCAAAAAAGTTCAGGCCATAGGGATAAAACCGCGATTATTCCTGCAGCTGTCAAAACCAGAGACCTGTAAGGCCAGAGCTGGCACTGACAGCGCCCGGTGCTGTAAGAGGCCTTCTAATTGACACGGACAGATTGTGCCAGTCGGTCTGTAATGAAGGTGGACGTGACTCGAGGACAAGATGGGGAGCCGGGAGAGCGCTCTGCTAGGGGTCAGCGGCTCTGCGGTAATGGAGGCGCCTCACTCTGCCACTTTCCATCTATCACGGTTCAACCTGCGGCATCTACAGGACTTTCCCCCAAAATCTCTGTCTTCCTTAAAGCCGTAATCTCTGCTCATTTCACTAAACTCATCTCCTTTGTTAAGCGCTGAGCAGACTATCAGTGCAGGGCAGCAACTCAATGCATTTAGGCATCTAGATGTGGTGAAGGCGACTCCCTGAAGTTAAAACCGAGCATCAGAATGGGGAAGAAAGGGGATTGAAGTGACATTGAACATGGCATGGTTGTTGGTGCCAGACGGGCTGGTCTGAGTATTTCTGGGATTTTCACACACATCCATCTCTCAGGTTTACATAAAATGGTCAGAAAAAGAGAAAATATCCAGTGAGCGGCAGTTGTGTGGATGAAAATGCCTTGTTGATGTCAGAGGAGAATGGGCAGACTGGTTCCAGATGATAGAAAGGTAATAGTGACTCAAATAACCACTCGTTACAACCCAAGGTATGTAGAATACCATCTCTGAACGCCCAACATATCCAACCTTGAAGCAGATGGGCTACAACATCTGAAGACCACACCGAGTGCCACTCCTGTCAGCTAAGAACAGAAAACTGAGGCTACAATTGGCACAGGATCACCAAAATTGGACAGTAGAAGATTGGAGAAAGGTTGCCTGATCTGATGAGTCTGGATTTCAGCTGCAACATTCAGATGGTGGGGTCAGAATTTGGCGCATGGATCCCTCCTGCCTTGTATCACCGGTTCAGGCTGGTGGTGGGGGTATAATGGTGTGGGGGATATTTTCTTGGCACATGTTGGACCCCTTAGTACCAATTGATCATGGTTTAATCACCACGACCTACCTGAGTATTGTTGCTGACCATGTCCATCCCTTTATGACTACAGTGTCCCCATCTTCTGATGGCTCCTTCCAGCAGGATAATGCACCATGTCACAAAGCTCCAATCATCTCACCACTGGACAATGAGGTCACTGTCCTCCAATGGCCTCCACACTCACCAGATCTCATTCAATAGAGAAACTTTGGGATGTGGATGTTGGAATCTGCAGCAACTGCGTGATGCTATCATGTCACTATTAGGGATGGGCCGAACCCCCCCCCCCCCCCCCGGTTCGGTTCGCACCAGAACACCTTGAACAGGCAAAAAGCTCTAGCAAACACCATTAAAGTCTATGGGACACGAAAGTGAAAAATCAAAAGTGCCATTAACATAACTGGATGACCTCGCCCCTTCTGAAGTCACATGACATCAGAAGGGGGCGGGTCACTCGGTTACATCACCGGGTGGCCCCGCCCTTGCCTACTGTCAAAGCCAAAAGACAGCAGTCGCCGGTAGTCCTACCATGGAGGTAGAACTTTTTTAATTCTTTCTGTTTTTCGGGTCCGTCAGGCGGCGTGATTGAAGATGGATGCACATTGCAGGACACTTTTTTTTCTTTTTTATTGAAGGAATTGTCAAAAACTGGTTCTTGTGGTTTTTACTTTTTGACACTTTTTTGGTGAATGGGTAGGGGTACAATGTACCCGATACCCTTTCACATGGGGGGGGGGCAGGATCTTCCAGACCCCGCAGACCCCAACAACCAATGGTCAGGGTTGTCAGGAAGAGGCCCTTGTCCCCCAAAGAACCCTCCCCATGTTGAGGGCGAGTGACCTGGTATGGTTCGGGAGGGGTGGCTAGCTCATCCCCTCCCTTTCCTGGCCTGCCAGGCTGCATGCTCGGATGAGGGACTGATATGGATTTTGGGGGGACCCCATGCCATTTTATTTTGAAATTTTTGGTGTGGAATACCCCTTTAAATCTATGCCAGACCCAAAGGGCCTGGTATAGATTTTGGGGGGGATCCCACGCTGTTTTTTTTATTTTGGCGTGGAGTTCCCCTTAAAATCTATACCAGACCCAATGGGCCTGGTATGGATTTTGGTTGGGGACCCCACACAGTTTTTATTCTTAATTCTGTCATAGGGTTCCCCTTAACCACTTACACTGTATTATATACTCTGCACTGTATTATATATATATACTACACTGACTGCACTATATATTCTCCACTGTATTATATATATACTACACTGACTGCACTATATACCCTGCACTGTATTATATATATACTACACTGACTGCACTATATATTCTCCACTGTATTATATATACAGTGGTGTGAAAAAGTGTTTGCCCCCTTCCTCATTTCCTGTTCCTTTGCATGTTTGTCACACTTAAGTGTTTCGGAACATCAAACCAATTTAAACAATAGTCAAGGACAACACAAGTAAACACAAAATGCGATTTGTAAATGAAGGTGTTTATTATTAAAGGTGAAAAAAATCCAAACCATCATGGCCCTGTGTGAAAAAGTGATTGCCCCCTAAACCTAATAACTGGTTGGGCCACCCTTAGCAGCAACAACTGCAACCAAGCGTTTGCGATAACGTGCAATGAGGCTTTTACAGCGTCCTGGAGGAATTTTGGCCCACTCATCTTTGCAGAATTGTCCTAATTCAGTTACATTAGAGGGTTTTCAAGCATGAACGGCCTTTTTAAGGTCATACCACAACATCTCAATAGGATTCAGGTCAGGACTTTGGCTAGGCCACTCCAAAGTCTTCATTTTGTTTTTCTTCAGCCATTCGGGGGTGGACTTGCTGGTGTGTTTAGGATCATTGTCCTGCTGCAGAACCCAAGTTCGTTTCAGCTTGAGTACACGAACAGATGGTCGGACATTCTCCTTCAGGATCTCTTGGTAGACAGCAGAATTCATAGTTCCTTTTATCACGGCAAGTCTTCCAGGTCCTGAAGCAGCAAAACAGCCCCAGACCATCACACTACCACCACCATATTTTACTGTTGGTATAATGTTCTTTTTCTGAAATGCAGTGTTCCTTCTACGCCAGATATACTTGGACACACACCTTCCAAAGAGTTCCACTTTTGTCTCATCGGTCCACAGAATGTTGTCCCAAAAGTCTTGGGGATCATCAAGATGTGTTGTGGAGAAATTGAGACGAGCTTTGATGTTCTTTTTGCTCAGCAGTGGTTTTCTCCTTGGAACTCTGCCATGCAGGCCATTTTTGCCCAGTCTTTTCCTGATGGTGGAGGCATGAACGCTGACCTTAACTGAGGCAAGTGAGGCCTGCAGTTCCTTGGACGTTGTTGTGGGGTCTTTTGTGACCTCTTGGATGAGTCGTCGCTGCGCTCTTGGGGTAATTTTGGGCGGCCGGCCACTCGTGGGAAGGTTCACCACTGTTCCATGTCTTCGCCATTTGTGGATAATGGCTCTCACTGTGGTTCGCTGGATTCCCAAAGCTTTGGAAATGGCTTTATAACCCTTTCCAGACTGATAGATCTCAATTACTTTCTTTCTCAATTGTTCCTGAATTTCTTTGGGTCTCGGCATGATGTGTAGCTTTTAAGGATCTTCTGGTGGACCTTACTGTGTCAAGCAGCTCCTATTTAAGTGATGCCTTGATTGTGAACAGGTGTGGCAATAATCAGGCCTGGGTGTGGCTAGAGAAATTGAACTCAGGTGTGGACAACCACAGTTATAGTATGTTTTAACAAGGGGGGCAATCACTTTTTCACACAGGGCCATGATGGTTTGGATTTTTTTTCACCTTTAATAATAAGCACCTCCATTTACAAATTGCATTTTGTGTTTACTTGTGTTGTCCTTGACTATTGTTTAAATTGGTTTGATGTTCCGAAACACTTAAGTGTGACAAACATGCAAAGGAACAGGAAATGAGGAAGGGGGCAAACACTTTTTCACACCACTGTACTACACTGACTGCACTATATACTCCTCCCAGTACAAATTCTCTCTCCCAAATCCCTCCTTCCAGCACAACATGCTCCCCGTCCTGGGACAATTCCTCTCCCCTCGTCCTCTCCAGGGCAAATCCTCTTTCCTCCAAGCCCCTCCTACACAAGACCTGGGGGGAGAACGCTAGTGCTGGAAGGGGGGGTTGGATCTGTTCTGGGGGGGAGAGGGCTAGTGCTGGAGGGGGGGTTGGATATGTTCTGGGGTGGAGAGGGCTACTGCTGGAAGGGGGGGTTGGATATGTTTTTGGGGGAGAAGGCTAGTGCTGGAAGGGGGGTGGATATGTTGTGGGGTGGAGGGGGCTAGTGCTGGAAGGGGGGAGGTTGGATATGTTATGGGGGGAGAGGGCTAGTGCTGGAAGGGGGGGTTGGATATGTTCTTGGGGGAGAAGGCTAGTGCTGGAAGGGGGGGTGGATATGTTATGGGGTGGAGGGGGCTAGTGCTGGAAGGGGGGAGGTTGGATATGTTATGGGGGGAGAGGGCTAGTGCTGGAAGGGGGGGTTGGATATGTTCTGGGGGGGAGGGCTAGTGCTGGAAGGGGGGGTTGGATATGTTCTGGGGGGAGAAGGCTAGTGCTGGAAGGGGGGTTGGATATGTTCTGGGGGGAGAAGGCTAGTGCTGGAAGGGGGGAGGTTGGATATGTTCTTGGGGGAGAAGGCTAGTGCTGGAAGGGGGGTTGGATCTGTTCTGGAGGGAGAGGGCTAGTGCTGGAAGGGGGGGTTGGATATGTTCTTGGGGGAGAAGGCTAGTGCTAAGGGGGGGTTGGATATGTTCTTGGGGGAGAAGGCTAGTGCTGGAAGGGGGGTTGGATATGTTCTTGGGGGGAGAGGGCTAGTGCTGGAAGGGGGGGGTTGGATATGTTCTTGGGGAGAAGGCTAGTGCTGGAAGGGGGGGGGGGTTGAATATGTTCTTGGGGGAGAAGGCTAGTGCTGGAAGGGGGGGTTGGATATGTTCTTGGGGGATAAGGCTAGTGCTGGAAGGGGGGTTGAATATGTTCTTGGGGGAGAAGGCTAGTGCTGGAAGGGGGGGTTGGATATGTTCTGGGGGGGAGAGGGCTAGTGCTGGAAGGGGGAGGTTGGAAATGTTATGGGGGGAGAGGGCTAGTGCTGGAAGGGGGGAGGTTGGATATGTTATGGGGGGAGAGGGCTAGTGCTGGAAGGGGGGGTTGGAAATGTTATGGGGGAGAAGGCTAGTGCTGAAAGGTGTGGTTGGATATGTTCTGGGGGGAGAGGGCTAGTGCTGGAAGGGGGGGTTAGATATGTTCTGGGGGGAGATGGCTAGTGCTGGAAGGGGGAGGTTGGATATGTTATGGGGGGGAGAGGGTTAGTGCTGGAAGGGGGTTGTTGGATATGTTCTGGGGGGAGAGGGCTAGTGTGGCCTGGAAGGGCTCCTAACCCCACAATCACTCCACCAAGTGTACATCCTTTTAGTTTCCTCCCTCCAAAGCCACTCTCTCCCCCTCCTCCCCGTCCATCTACAAAGCATAGAAAACTTTGTTCAGACCTGAAATCAGTGCTTGTTCCTGCTCCCCCTCCTCCTGTGTATATATACAGAGCTGAATGAGGAGGAGGAGAAGGCAGCTTCATTCTGCTGTGTGAGTGAGACAGGCTGCAGGGACGGCGGGGATGCATCAGATGATCGTGCAGACATGTCATTCCCAGTGCAGTCCCGTCTGAAAGATGTGTCCGGGTCTGGAGCAGATGAAAACCCGAACACATCATTCAAAAGCCGGACTGTCCGGGAGAAAACTGTACAGGTGGCAACCCTACCTGCAGCTCAGCCGTAATGTGCGGCGCACCCATCCCAGTAAACGACAGAAGTCAGGCAGAGACAGGAGAGGAGAGCCACCCGACCGAGCACCGAGCGGGGATCTCATAGTGCTCTGCACCACTGCATTGTAATTCTGGAGCCTGCAGCGCCTATGATGGACGTCACACGTCCCGCGGTCCCGGCAATGGACCAGTGGGACGTCCATAATAGGCGCTGCAGGCTTCAGAATGTGGGACCTGCTATGTCACTCAGAGTCAGAACGGTCCCCACTCGGGCTCGGGCTAATGATAGATTTGTGAATGCCCAAGACCCGGGGCTTTTTGGGGGCCCACTCAGGGCTTCAGCCCCCCTTAGCTCCCCTCCCAACGCCACTGCTAACAGGTCTATAGTTCCTTGGTAAAGACTTTGTTCTCGTTTTAAAGATAGACACCACATTGGCCCTACGCCAATCCAGTGGTACTAAAGTATTTCATAAATTTGCCTTCTCTTTGTCCCGAGTCATCCAGTCCAGATTATTTTGTGAAGGGTCTACATGCTCAGACCTGACCTTTTTACTATTATATATGTAAATAATTTTCGGGGTTTGTCCTATCTTTTGCAATCTGTCATTCGTTTAGAATTTTCGTGCCCTTGATTTCCTTTTTACATATTCTGTTATAGTCTTTGTAACATTTCAATGATGATTGTGTTCCTTCATTGTTAGATTTTTTTAAAATCTTTTTTTTAATATTATTAACCATTTTAACTTTGGTTGTGAGCCACATAGGTTTTATTTTTAGCCTTTTAAACTTCTTGCCTATGGGAATATACATTGCAGTGAGTTTGCATACAATCTTTTTGAAGAATTACCATTTTGGTTCTGTGTTCCTCAATGCCATTCATTCTATTCTATTTATCAATGTATTCTTTCTATTCTATTATTTTTTATATCTTATTATTTTCTATTCTAATCTGATTTATTCTAATTTATTCTGTCCGATATTTGATTTTTAAAAGACAGTTATATTCTATTTTATTCTATACTATTCTATTCTTTTCTTTTCTATTACATTTTATTCTATTCTTGTATTTTCTATTCTATTCTATTCTATGTTATTCTATACCTAATTCATATTTTGAAAGACGGTTATATTCTTTCTATTTTATTCGATTCTATTGTTTTTTCTATACTTTTCTATTCTATTTGTTTCTTTTATTTTCTATTCTATTATTTTCTATTCTACTGTATTCTATTTGAAATTCGAATTTCAGAAGATGGTTATATTCTATTCTTTTTTTCTATTTTATTCTCTTCTATTCTAATCAATTTTTTTGTAATTTATTCTGTCCGAAATTTGAATTTTGAAGGACAGTTATATTCTATTTTATTCTATACTATTTTTAATTTTTCATTTCATTTTTTATTCTATTTGTTTCTTTTATTTTCTATTCTATTATTTTCTATTCTAATGTATTCTATTTGAATTTGAATATACTCTATTTGAAATTCGAATTTTAGAAGATGGTTATATTCTATTCTTTTTTTCTATTTTATTCTCTTCTATTCTAATCAATTTTTTTGTAATTTATTCTGTCCGAAATTTTAATTCTGAAGGACAGTTATACTCTATTTTATTCTATGCTATTCTTTATTTTATTTCTTTTACCACTTCAGCAAATACTGTCAAGAGACTTATTCAATTTCACGTTCATTTACTGTCTCCTTCTCGGTTTCACATCATTGTGGTATTTTCACAGGAGTTTTTTTTTTTTTTTTTTTTTTTATTTCTTCTATTATCAAATTTATTCAAAATTTAAATATTATATACTATTCTATTCAGGAAGCAGCAGAAGAACTCTGGACAGCCACACACCGGAAAAAGATAAAATTCTGTGTTGTTTAATGAAAATCAAAAATCACATCACATCCAATGGTCCACAGCAAAAGAGAAAAGGGGGTACAAACTGACGCGTTTCGCACTAGGATCAGTGCTTACTCATAGCTAATGTATATACTATATTATTCCTTTCTTTTCCATTCTATTTTATTATATTATATTCTTGTATTTTCTATGTTTTTCTTTTCTATTCTGTTCTTTTACTTTCTATTCTTTTCTATTCTATTGTGCTCAAATCTATTTTATTCAAATTCAAATTTTGAAAGACGGTTATATTCTTTCTATTTTATTCTATTACACAGTTTTTTCTATTATATTATTTTCTATTCTATTCTTTTGTATTCTATTCCATTCTTTTATGGGGGGGGGGGGGGGGGGGGTGTGCGCTACTTCCCCTCCACCCAGTGTGCAGGGTGTGATTGGACTTTAACATAAAGAAGGATTTCATTTGAGTATAACATTGTATAGCAATTTTTCCACGATCTGGCGGTTTATGTCTTCGCTCAACGTTCTTGAAGGTGTAACAGCCCAGAAAAGACAATGAAGAAGTGAACTTGTTCTTTCCCCCTGAAAAATTTCCATTTTAATATCGTCTGGTTATCAAGCATTTTATTCAGGAAAATAGAAAGTGTTTTTTCTGTTTTTTTGTTTTTTTTTGCTAGCGGGTCTGCCAAACACAATCTCGCCAGAGCGCTGAGCGGCGTTCGGGACGAGGGGCTGGAAAATTTTGAGTAGTGAAGCATGAAGATGAAAGAGCAGAAAAACCGCCGTCCTTTTATTGTTTAAACGATCCTTAATGGATTGCTGCGGCACAGAGTTATAAAACAGCCGCTACCGAGCCACTCAGAAACTTCAGCTGATGCCGCCGCTCGGCTCGGGAGGGCAGCCGGAAAATCAATACATCTCTCAGGGTTCTAGAAGTATCTGGGCAGATCCAAATCCTCGGGAGGACAACAAATATATATATTATATGTATATATAAAATTAAAAATTAATATATATTTTTGTATATATATATATATATATATATATATATATATATATATATATATATATATATATATATATATAGATATATATATATATATATATATATATATATATATATATATATATATATATATATATATATATATATATATATATATATAAATATATACATATATAAAATATATTTATATATATTTTATATAGGGCAGCTGTTTATGGATCAGCTTACCCAGCTATATACCTGCATTGGGACAATGAGACTTTGATTTGACATAATTGTTACATGGAGCCGTATTGTTATTTAACCCTCTCCCATTTTTGCTCTTTTTTTTTCACACGTTTAAAAAAAAATTTTTAGGACTGAAGTCTAGGTTCACATTTTGCAGTGCATTTTGCGTTTATAAACCCGCGTTTTTGATGCATTTTGTGTTTTTTCTTTATTTCCCTTTAAAAACACTGAATATAGCCGGTTGCTAAGGAGCAGGCCGGGAAGCCGGCCGCTGCGTCCTTAGCAACCGATCATTAATCAGGGGTTCCCCACTGACAGCGGATTGTCAAAAAAAAAGAAATGACGGCAAAAAAAAGAAAACATTTTTTAAAAAAATGGCGTGGCCCCCCCTCCCAAATACATACTAGAACCTTATACGAGCATTCAGCCCAGCAGTTCAGGAAAGGGAGGGGACGAGTGAGCACCTCTTCCCCACAACCCTGGGCTGTGGTGGTCTGAGGGCAGGGGGCTAATAGGAATCTGGAAGCCCCCTTTGACAAGGGGGCCCCAAGATCCCACCCCTCCCATGTGACTGAGTTGGAGTACTTTGTACCCCTACTCATTCACCAAAAAAAGTGTTACAATGCACCCCATACTCATTCACATGGGGGGGTATTTGTTAAAGAGTACTTCCAGATTCTGATTTGCCCCCTGCCCGCAGACCCCCACAAGCACAGCCCTCCCTGCTCTAAAGCACCCCCCACCCCTGAAGGGGTATAGTATGGATTTGGGGAGGGACCCCACTCTGTTTATGTCACTAATTTCTATTTGCCTGCATTTCTTTTTTACCATTCAGCAGGCAGCCGGGAACCCCGCTGACAGCTAATAACTCATTGTGCACTGCCGAAAAATGTGTTTGTTTTAATTTCATTTGTTTCTTTTTCGGGTTCATTTGTTATGATCGCAAAATTAGAAAATTAGAAAATTCGTAAATTTGAAGATTCGTAAATTCGTAAATTAGAAAATTTGAAAATTCCGAAAACACGAAAGAAAATCCAAAAATTCGAAAGAACTAACTATTAAATTATAGGTATTGGAATTTCCTTTTAAACTTAGCTGTTATATTACCTGGGATCAGATGGCTTGCACCCAAGGGTACTTAGGGAACTCAGTCGAGTAATTGCCAGACCATTGTTCCTAATGTTTACTGACAGTCTACTGACTGGAATGGTACCAGCTGATTGGAGAAAAGCCAATGTAGCCCAATATTTAAAAAGGGCTCAAAATACATCCCTGGGAATTACAGCCACAGTTAGCCTAACATCAATAGTATGTAAACTCTTGGAGGGGAGGATAAGGGACTATATACAAGATTTTAGTAATGAGAACGGTATCATTAGCGGTAATCAGCATGGATTCATGAAGAATCGTTTTTGCCAAACCAATCTATTAACCTTCTATGAGGAGGTGAGCTGCCATCTAGATAAAGGAAGACCCGTAGACGTGGTGTATCTGGATTTTGCAAAAGCATTTGAACAGTTCCCCATAAACGTTTACTGTACAAAATAAGGTGCGTTGGCATGGACCATAGGGTGAGTACATGGATTGAAAACTGGCTACAAGGGCGAGTTCAGAGGGTGGTGATAAATGGGGAGTACTCGGAATGGACGGGGTGGGTATTGGGGTCCCCCAGGGTTCTGTGCTGGGACCAATCCTATTTAATTTATTCATAAACAACCTGGAGGATGGGGATGGGGTAAACAGCTCAATCTCTGTATTTGCGGATGATACTAAGCTAAGCAGGGCAATAACTTCTCCGCAGGATGTGGAAACCTTGCAAAAAGATCTGAACAAATTAATGAGTTGGGCAACTACATGGCAAAGGAGGTTCAATGTAGAAAAATGTAAAATAATGCATTTGGGTGGCAAAAATATGAATGCAATCTATACACTGGGGGAGAACCTCTGGGGGAATGTAGGATGGAAAAGGACCTGGGGGTCCTAGTAGATGATAGGCTCAGCAATGGCATATAATGCCAAGCTGCTGCTAACAAAGCAAACTGAATATTGGCATTAAAAGGGGATCAACTTCAGAGATAAAACGATAATTCTCCCGCTCTACAAGACTCTGGTCCGGCTGCACCTGGAATATGCTGTCCAGTTCTGGGCACCAGTCCTCAGGAAGAATGTGCTGGAAATGGAGCGAGTACAAAGAAGGGCAACAAAGCTAATAAAGGGTCTGGAGAATATTAGTTATTAAGAAAGGTTGCGAGCACTGAACTTATTCTCTCTGGAGAAGAGACACTTGAGAGGGGATATGATTTCAATTTATAAATACCGTACTGGTGACCCCACAATAGGGAGAAAACTTTTTCGCAGAAGGGAGTTTAACAAGACTCGTGGCCACTCATTAAAATTAGAAGAAAAGAGGTTTAACCTTAAACTACGTAGAGGGTTCTTTACTGTAAGAGCGGCAGGATGTGGAATTCCCTTCCACAGGCCGTGGTCTCAGCGGGGGGCATCGATAGTTTCAAGAAACTATTAGATAAGCACCTGAACGACCGCAACATACAGAGATATACAATGGAATACTGACATATAATCACACACATAGGTTGGACTTGATGGACTTGTGTCTTTTTTCAACCTCACCTACTATGTAACTATGAATTTATCTGAAGTTACGAATTATCAGAAATAACGAATCTAAACAAATGAAACGGAACAAATTAATAATAAATAATAATAATAAAACGTTTTTATTATTACTATTATTATTTATTATTATTAATTTGTTATGTTCCATTTGTTTAGACGCGGCATTCGTTATTTCGGATAATTCGTAACTTCAGATAAATTCTTATTCTTTATGTTCACTAACAGCCAAATTTGAAAGGAAATTCCAATACTTATAATTTAATTGTCAGTAATAAGTTATTATTAGTTAGTTATTATTTCAGATTATCGAATTCCGAATTTTTGAATTTCCGAATATTCTAATTTACAACGATTCGGAAAAATTTGTTAAATGGGTTTTCGTTAATTCAGGTAATTTCAGAATTATTGAATTTGTCGATTTGTTAAAAAAACTAATTTGGAACAAAACAAATTGCACACGTCTACCCGGGAGAGGCGACGGTGGGAGGAGGGGGGGTGGGACCCCCTTCCGCCACCCGCAGAAGTAATCGAATGGCTAATTAGCCACTTGGATCACTTCTGCATGAAGCAGAATCGCCAGCTGAAACGAATGATACCGGTATGATTCCTGTAGGTGCACCCACCATCCCGGTATAACCACTGAAACCCGAGGACGTCCATGTAAGTACTACAGGGGGGGAAGTGGTTAAAATCCCCGCACCTGGAATCTGATGCTGCTGATCCCGTTCTTCCTGCAATCTTCCTTTCTTCCCTTGTGAGCGAAAGGGGAGGTCCTAATGTTTGTAGACACAGGCACAGGCATTGTTTACACTCCTGATTGGTTCACAGTGATCACAAGGTACAGAGCCTTTCTGAATGGCCCTGTTCATTTTGCCTTTAATCAAATGACAGCTTGATTTAAGGCTTTGGCACTGGCCGCCCGGAGATATATAATTTTGTAGCACCGGGTGTTCACCTACCCGCCATTTTATACAATGGCGTGGTGATAAGGTGGGTTGAATCCTCTTTCTGTTTTTTATCCCCTTCACATCAGTCTTTTTTTCTCTTTTTTAAACAAGTCTTTTTTTTTTTTTTATCCTCCCATGAAATGAAGTAAAAGGAATTTTATGCAAATACGGGATGTGTAAGATCAGTCAAGGCAGCCTGAGAGGAAGCGCTATGTCCTATATTTAGATTGCCGGGTTCCTTTCTTCTTTTATTTATTTCATTATTTTTTTTTATCTCGGTGTCGGCGCGGGGAAGGGGGGGAACCACTGGTGAGCACATTAAAGAGTTTTACTACATCCGACAGACATTAGAGGATCTGTCGGATAAGACGGGGGCTCCATGGGACAAGTGATGGTAAAGGCCTCCTCTTGTTCCTTGAATCTTCGAGGATTATTTGCTGGGATTTTCTGAGTGAACGCGCTTTCGTTCCAACAGAGATAATTCCAACAGTGATAATTCCGATGTTCTATCATTACTCTTCTACAGTATATATAATGGTACTCTACACTCATTTCCGCAAATGGACTACCCACTTGCCAATCGGGCCAATTCTGACACTTCTCCCATATACTGTATGTAAAAATCTGTGGGTTTTTTTTTTGCTAGAAAATTACTTAGAACCTCCAAACATATACACACATACATAATTTTTTTTAGCAGAGACACTAGAGAATAAAATGGCAATCGTTGCAATTTTTTATGACACATTGTATTTGCGCAGCAGTTTTTCAAACACAATTTTTTTGGGAAAAAATACACACATCGTAAATTTGAAAATTTGTAAATTAGAAAAAACGAAAACGTAAATTTACGAATTTTTCGAATTTTCTCATTTTTTAAATTTACAAATTTATGAATTTTCAAAATTCGTAAATTCGAAAATACGAAAATAAGAAAGAAAATTAGAAAATTCTAAATAATAACTAACTAATAATAACTAACTATTAAATTATAGGTATTGGAATTTCCTTTCAAATTTGGCTGGCCGTTCAGAAACAAACTGTAAAGCATGAACTGAAAAGCGTGAATCAACACCCACCAAGCTTCTACTAACACGAAATTAGCAGAAGGAGCCTAAAGGGTGGCTCTAAAGAGCTGTAAAACCATGTAGTACGTCACTACATTCGTGTTTGTTGGCCGACAATTCCTTGCCGTTTGTATGCAAGACAAAATCCAGGCACGCGCCTTCGGACAAAAGTCTGAGGTTTTGTCTGTGGAAGATCCGATCGTGTGTACGAGGCTTTAGAGTGGAGACTGCGAGCCATGCCTTCTTGTCCAACATCAGTGCCTGACCACACAAATGCACTTCTGGAAGAATGGTCAAGCATTCCCATAGACCCACTCCTAAACCTTGTGGACGGCCTTCCCAGAAGAGTTGAAGCTTTTATAGCTGCAAAGGGTGGGCCAACTCAATATTGAACCTTACAGTCTTATGCCTCCTACACACAGTCGGAAATTCCGACCACAAAATCTGTCTGATTTTTTCCGACGGATTTTGTCTGACACTGGTGTTGCATACACACGGTCGGACAAAGTTGTCGGAAAATCCGATCATTCTGAACGTGGTGACGTTTGTTGCGTACGACGGGACTACGTAGAGGCTAGTAGCCAATAGCTTTGGTCTTGTAATGTGATCTGAGCATGCGTGGCACTTTGTCTGTCGGATTTCACTACACATGATCGGAAAAAGTCCGATAGGACTTTGTTGTCAGAAAATTTGAGAGCAGGAAAAAGTCCGATGGAGCCCACACACGGTCGGAATTTCCGACAACATGGTCCGATAGGACATTTTCCGTCGAAAATCCGACCGTGTGTATGGGGCATAAGACTGGGATGCCATTAAAATTCATGTGCGTGTAAATGCAGGTGTCCCAATACTTTTGACAATATAGGGTGTATTTTCTTAATCCCCCCCCCTTCATAAACCCTAAGGTGCATGTAATATACTCCCTTCTGATGGGGGAGGGGCTGTTAACTGGCCCAGAATTCACCCATCCTCCAAAATAAAGACCTGAACTGGAAAGCAATTGGTTCTATTGACAATCTTTTAACACAAGCAGCTAAAATAATGACCGGAAAAATCTTGAAATAGGTCTTCTAGTATTTCTGACCACATAACGAGACAAATTAATTGGATCTGGGTTAACAGGGAATTAACCAGCCTATTACAGAGTGCGATAAAGAGGAGATGCTCAATAAAGGCAGAAATTTATGGAAACGATTTGTCTCCGTTTAATAGGATTTTACTTTAATGTAGAAATTGGAGGCGAAGACCTGAAGGAGCCCAAATTTCCATCCTTTTATCTCCGCTCTTTTCTTCTTCTTTATACTTTCTAAAAATGTATTATATAAATGATATAGACCGTAGACCAGCTTCCAGCCTGAGAGTTTGTAGCTGGTAGTTTTCAGAACAGAGAGCAATTCTTTAAGTTAAAACCCCCCTCACTATAACCTACCTCTCTTTAACTGCAGAGGAAAAGGGGGTGCAGGGGATATGGGAGTAAGGGGATGTAGAAGAAAAGGGGTGCAGGGGATATAGGAGTAAGGGGGGAGGGGTGCAGGGGATATGGGAGTAAGGGGATGTAGAGGAAAAGGGGTGCAGAGGATATGGGATTAAGGGGATGTAGAGGAAAAGGGGTGCAGGGGATATGGGAGTAAGGGGACGTAGAGGAAAAGGGGTGCAGGGGATATGGCAGTAAAGGGGTGTTAAGGAAAAGGGGTGCAGGGGATATGGGATTAAGGGGATGTAGAGGAAAAGGGGTGCAGGGCATATGGCAGTAAAGGGGTGTTAAGGAAAAGGGGTGCAGGGGATATGGGAGTAAGGGGATGTAGAGGAAAAGGGGTGCAGGGGATATGGCAGTAAGGGGATGTAGAGGAAAAGAGGTGCAGAGGATATGGGATTAAGGGGATGTAGAGGAAAAGGGGTGCAGGGGATATGGGAGTAAGGGGACGTAGAGGAAAAGGGGTGCAGAGGATATGGGATTAAGGGGATGTAGAGGAAAAGGGGTGCAGGGGATATGGGAGTAAGGGGACGTAGAGGAAAAGGGGTGCAGGGGATATGGCAGTAAAGGGGTGTTAAGGAAAAGGGGTGCAGGGGATATGGGAGTAGGGGGATGTAGAGGAAAAGGGGTGCAGGGAATATGGCAGTAAGGGGATGTAGAGGAAAAGAGGTGCAGAGGATATGGCAGTAAGGGGATGTAGAGGAAAAGGGGTGCAGGGGATATGGCAGTAAGGGGATGTAGAGGAAAAGGGGTGCAGGGGATATGGCAGTAAGGGGATGTAGAGGAAAAGGGGTGCAGGGGAAATGGCAGTAAAGGGATGTAGAGGAAAAGGGGTGCAGGGGATATGGGAGTAAGGGGTTGTAGAGGAAAAGGGGTGCAGGGGACATCGGAGGGTGGGGATGTAGAGAAAAGGGAGTGCAGGGAATGTAAGAATAAGGGAATGTAGAGAAAGGGGGTGCAGCGGATGTAGGAACAAGGTATTGGAAAGTATAGGGGGTGCAGGGGATGTAGGAATAAGGGGATGTAGAGAAAGGGGGGTGCAGCGGATCTAGGAATAAGGGATTGGAAAGTATAGTGGGTGCAGGGGATGTAGGCAGGTGGGGGATTTAGAGGGAAGGAGGTGCAGAAGATGTAGGAATAAGGGGATGTAGGAGAAAGTGGGTGCAGGGGATATAGGAATAAGAGGAAATAGAAGAAAGGGGGGCATGGGGATGTAGGAGGTGGAGATGTAAAGGAAAAGGGGTGCAGGGGAAGTAGGAGAAGGGTGTAAAATGGATGGAAGGGGGAAAGTGTGTAAGGGATGACGAGTGAAGGGGATGAAGGGTAAAAGGTATGGAAGAGGAGGTAGGTGGAAGGGGGTGAATTGGATATAGGAAGATGAAGGTGCAGGAAAAGTTGGGGGATGACTGTATAGGGGTTACAGAAGGAAGGGGTACAGGGTTATAGGCAAAGGGGATGGAAGAGGGAAGAGATTGTTGGGTTTGGGGGTGCAGGGAATGTAAAAGGAAGAGATGCAGGGCTGTAGAGAGAGGGGGTGCCGCAAATGCTGGGGGTGAGGGGTTGTAGGGGGGATGTAGGGGAAGGGGGGTACATGGGTTGAAAGAGGGATGGGGATGTAGGGGGAAACTGGGGAAAAAATTGTAGGGGGAAGGGGGATGCAATGGATGTAGAGGGAAGGGGGGAAGGGCTGTGGGAGGAAGGAGGTTGCAGAACATGTGAGGGGGGGTGTAGGGGAAAGGAAATGCAGGGGATGGAAGAGGGGGAGGTGTAGGCTTAAATATGGTGCAAGAGATATAGACCGAAGGGGTGCAGGGCTGTAGGGGGAGGGGTGCAGGAAATGTAGAGGAGGTGCAGGGGATGTAGAGGAAATGTAGGGGAAGGTGAGTACAGGAGATGAAACAAGGAAGGGATGTAGGGGTAAGTGATTGTAGGGTTCAAGGGGTGCAAGGTATGTAGGGAAGGGGTGAAGGGGATGTATAGGGGGAGGGGGTTTAGGGAATTTAAGGGTGGTGTAGGAGAAAGTAATACAGGGGATGAAAGTGAGAGGGGTGATATGGGGAAGAGGGTAAAGACATTGTAGGGCTAAGGCTATCTCCAGACTTTTTTGAGATGGAAATAAGGAGCACCTATTAGCAAACTTACGGTATGTAGGCATGGGGCAACACCCCCTGCCACGCCCCCTTAAAGGAGAAATATACACACAAAAAAATAGTTAAACCCGCATGGGCTTTTTTTTTACCCCTACTCTTCCTTTATATTGGCTTTTGAAATGCACAAATGCAGCAATTTAGAATTTAGATGAAAGGTTTAGCGCTGGGAAACACTTTTTTGAAAGATAAAAAGTGCATTTTATATACAACTATATGGATCACACCAAAATGAGGGACAAATGCGGAGGAATGAGGGACAGAGGGATATTGCTCCAAATCAGGGACAGTCCCTCGAAATCAGGGACAGTTGGTAGACATGTGCAATTTGTTTTGTTCCGAATTCGTTTTTTTTTTCCTTCCGTAATCAGTGGAGCAGTTTGTGATTGCTTTGGGCTGTTCTGGGCTCTACTAGTTGCAGGTTTGATGGTTTCCCCCTGACTTCTGGATGATTCTAGTATGTAGAGGGCTGGAAAGGCAAATCAGCAATCTAAATTTCTGTGTAGTCTCAACCAATGCCTGGAGGAGGGTGCCCAGAATGTGGTTAGGAAGGTGCATAAATAGTTTGGGGTCTGGAGTAGACATGTGCAATTCGTTTCGTTCCGAATTAGTTTTTTAAAGAATTTAGACAAATTCGTTAATTCGGAAACATCCCAACTAACAAAGATCCGTCTAACAAATTTTTGTAATTTTGAATATTCATAAATTTGAAAATTCAAAAATTCCTAAATTCGGAAATTCAAAATTCTGAAAATTCGAAAATCTAAAATAATAGCTAACTAATAATAACTTAACCATTACTAACTATTAAATTATAGTATTGGAATTTCCTTTCAAATTTGGCTGTTAGTGAACATAACGAATACGAAATTATCTCAAGTTACAAATTACCCAAAATAACGAATGCTGTATCTAAACGAATGGAACGTAACAAATTAATAATAATAAATAACAATAATAATAATGATAAAAACTTATTATTATTTATTATTAATGTGTTCCATTCCATTCGTTTAGATGCGGCATTAGTTATTTTGGATAATTCGTAACTTCTAATAAATTTGTATTCCTTACGTTCACTATCGTAAGGAATACAGCCAAATTAGAAAAGAAATTCCAATACCTATAATTTAATAGTTAGTTATTATTAGTAAGTTAGTTATTCTTTAGAATTTTCGGATTTTCTTTCTTATTTTTGGATTTTCGAATTTACTAATTTTTGAATTTTCGAATTTACAAATTGCGATCATAACGAATGACCCTAAAAACAAAAAAAAACAATACGGAATGAAATGAAAAAAAAAACAACCCAATAAAATGAAAATTTGAAAAGATATTCCAATACCTATAATTTAATAGTTAGTTATTATTAGTAAGTTAGCTAGTTATTCTTTAGAATTTTCAGATTTTCTTTCTTATGTTCGGATTTTCCTATTTACCATTTTACGAATTTTCGAATCTACAAATTGCGATCATAACGAATGACCTGAAAAAAAAATGGAATGAAATGAAAAAAAAAACAACCCAATAAAATGAAAATTTGAAAAGAAATTCCAATACCTATAATTCAATAGTTTGTTATTATTAGTAAGTTAGCTAGTTATTCTTTAGAATTTTCGGATTTTCTTTCTTATTTTCAGATTTTCTTATTTTCGGATTTTCAAATTTTCAAATTTACAAATTTTCTAATTTACAAATTTTCTAATTTACGAATTGCGATCATAACGAATGACCCGAAAAAAAAAAAATTAAAATGGAATGAAATGAAAAAAAAAAAAAAAAAAAAACCAATAAAATGAAAATTTTAAAAGAAATTCCAATAACTATAATTTAATAGTTAGTTATTATTAGTAAGTTAGTTAGTTATTCTTTAGAATTTTCAGATTTTCTTTCTTATTTTTGGATTTTCGAATTTACAGATTTTCGAATTTTTTGAATTTACGAATTGCGATCATAACGAATGTTACCAAGAGAAAAACTGCACTGGACAATATACTACACTAACCTATAGCTGCAACACCATGTGGGATAATACACAAAATATATGGAAAAATGAAAGGTTGCGCTTTAAATCTAGATAATAAAATATAAACGTAAATATTGTGATACTGTGTTTCACAAAAACAAACTGTAAAGTGACAACAAAATATTCCGCTGAAAATTATGATACAATACCAAAATATTCAGCTGTAGATGTGATTGACAACAATAAATAATAAATAACATAAAAGTCCAAGGGAAGATATCAGTGAACAGGGACACAAAATGTCCTGAAAATAGTGCACTATGAAAGTGCATGCAGTGACGTCACCGCGCACAACGTCCCGTTGTTTAGCACGGATGCGTGTTTTGCAGCTGGCCGGCCGCAACTTTTTACTATTTGCTACTATTTTAGCTGTTTTCATACGCCTTTGGCGTCTATGTTTTTTAAAATAACTAGCCCATTGGGTTCTACCTATGGTCTCCTTTTTGCTTCTTTCCTGCATATGAGCCATAATTATATCACCAAGTGATATAAAAAGCTTTGGTTGGCAGAAGAAGGACCCTGGATTTTACAGCCCTGACCAGCATAATCAGCAGAGCCTCCACAGATTGGACGATTCGATCGGTCCAGGAATAATCCTGAGGAAAAGGCCCTGACTACTGTCTACTGTGGATATCATCTCAATTTGAACTGTCACTTTTATAGTGCACTTTTTTCAGGACATTTTGTGTCCCTGTTCACAGAGATCTTCCCTTGGACTTGTATGTTATTTATTATTTATTGTTGTCAATCACATCTACAGCTGAATATTTTGGTATTGTATCATAATTTTCAGCGGAATATTTTGTTGCCACTTTACAGTTTGTTTTTGTGAAACACAGTATCACAATATTTAAGTTTATATTTTATTATTTCGTTTTAAAGCGCAACCTTTTATTTTTCCTCGATCATAACAAATGACCTGAAAAATAAAAAAACAAACAAAACGGTATAAAATGAAAAAAAAAACAACCTAATAAAATGAAAATTTAAAAAAGAAAAAACAATACCTATAATTGAACAGTTAGTTATTATTAGTAAGTTAGTTATTCTTTAGAATTTTCAGATTTTCTTTCTTATTTTCGAATTTTCGAATTTCCAAATTTTCAAATTTACGAATAGCGATCATAACAAATGACCCGAAAAACAAAAAAAAAATAAAACAGAATGAAATGAAAAAAAAAAACAACCCAATAAAGTGAAAATTTGAAAAGAAATTCCAATACCTATAATTTAATAGTTAGTTATTATTAGTAAGTTAGTTAGTTATTCTTTAGAATTTTCCGATCTTCTTTCTTATTTTCGAATTTTCGAATTTACGGATTTTCGAATTTATGAATTGCGATCATAACGAATGACCCCAAAAACAAAAAAAACAAAACGGAATGAAATTAAAAAAAACAACCCAATAAAATTTAAATTTGAAAATATATTCCAATACCTATAATTGAATAGTTAGTTATTATTAGTAAGTTAGTTAGTTATTCTTTAGAATTTTCAGAATTTTCTTTCTTATTTTTGGATTTTCGAATTTCCAAATTTTCAAATTTACGAATTGCGATCATAACAAATGACCCGAAAAACAAAAAAAAATAAAACAGAATGAAATGAAAAAAAAAAACAACCCAATAAAGTGAAAATTTAAAAAGAAATTCCAATACCTATATTTAATAGTTAGTTATTATTAGTAAGTTAGTTAGTTATTCTTTAGAATTTTCCGATCTTCTTTCTTATTTTCAAATTTTCGAATTTACAGATTTTCGAATTTACGAATTGTGATCATAACGAATGACCCCAAAAACAAAAAAAACAAAACGGAATGAAATGAAAAAAAACAACCCAATAAAATTTAAATTTGAAAAGAAATTCCAATACCTATAATTTAATAGTTAGTTATTATTAGTAAGTTAGTTAGTTAGTTATTCTTTAGTATTTTCGGATTTTCTTTTTTATTTTCGGATTTACGAATTTACGAATGTTCGAATTTACAAATTGCGATCATAATGAATGACCCGAAAAACAAAAAAAAATGGAATGAAATGAAAAAAAAAAACAACCCAATAAAATGAAAATTTGAAAAGAAATTCCAATACCTACAATTTCATAGTTAGTTATTATTAGTAAGTTAGTTAGTTATTCTTTAGAATTTTCGGATTTTCTTTCTTATTTTCAGATTTTCAAATTTACAAATTTACGAATTTACGAATTTTCAAATTTACGAATTGCAATATGATCGTTATGAACGAATGACCCGAAAAACGAAAAAAAAAATGGAATGAAATGAAAAAAAAAATGAACACATTTTTCAGCAGTGCACATGTCTACACACGACCGTTTTTTCCATCAGAATAAACTCTGATGGTTTTTCCAATGGAGTTCGCTGAAACGGACTTGCCTACACACGATCACACCAAAGTCCGATCGTTTAGAACGCAGTGACGTACAACACGTACGACGGTTTTCCAAATAGGAATTGATTCCTTTGGAAAGATTTAAAACATAATCTTTTTCTAGGTCCATCAGAATTTTTGAAAAAAAAAGTCCGCTGAAGCCCACACACGATCGGAATATCTGATGAAATGATTCCGTTTGACTTTTTCTGCCGGAAAGTCCGACCGTGTGTAGACGGCATAACCGTTGGGAGCTTTGCTTATTGCTTCCCCAAATAACGGTTACTGTAGTTTACTAACATATTCACTCCATGGGTGGAGATTTACGAAAGGTCACCAATGCCATCACTGAGGTGTTCCCAGGTAGCATGAGGTCCAAAAGTCACCCAAGGGGCAGGAAAACAGAAAATACAAGGGGGGTCGATTTACTAAAGGAGTGGATACTTTTCACTGTGCAAAATTCACTTAGCTTTGTGAATAAAGTGAAGCTGAATTTATCCACGCAGGCTTGGAAAGGAAATTCACAAACAAAACTTTTGCCGCCACCAAATAATTGGGTATTCAAAAGCAACACCTCCGTTAGTCTATTAAGTAAGGTGAGTGGCCATTCAGTTTGCAACGTAAACATTTTCTGCTTCTTTACTAAATCAACTTCAAGGCCTCTCTGACGATTAGAGGAGGACAATAAAACACAAATCTGAATAAAAAGAATTTATTCGGGGAGGGAACTGAAGCCGTGAGATCTCCATTTGATTTATGTCTGCCAAATCCACAAAGTGCATTGTTACCATTTCCATTGTTCATCAGAGAGGGGAATTGAATGAGACCGTATCTGAGTGCCTTAAATTATTCTTTTTTTGTTTTTAAATTTCTCTCTTTTTTTTTTTTTAAAGGAAGCAGCCACAGCCTGAGTAGAAAATCCTGTCTACTGCCAGCATGCTGCAGAGAAGGTCCCTCTCTCTGTATGGAAACGGTGGTCTGTAAAAGGTTGGGCTTTGACTTATCACTTCTCAGGGCACAATTTTTTTTTTTTTGTTTGCTTTGTTCGTTAATATTTTTACACTTTTAAAATATATGTGGATGTTCCACATTGAAAAAAGCACCAACCAATCAGTTCTAAAGGGGTGGAAATTATCGGTTGTTAAGGAGCGGGGGGCCGCCGTGTCCTTAACAACAACGATGACTCAATCAGCTGTCAGTGGGGTTCCCTTGTTGACAGCTAAAGTGTAAACCAAGTCCAAAAAAAAAAAAAAAAAGCAGCCATGTTTATCAACAACATTGCTGAGCCGATGAAACAGAAAGGTAAAAAGAAACATTGTTTCTTTTTGTATCTTTTTGTTTATGCATCTACAGATTAAAGTGATGAACTTCGATTAAGTCAGTTTTAAAGTGATTGTAAAGGATCGTTTTTTTTTTTTTTTAAATAACAAACATATCATACTCACCTCCACTGTGCAGCTCGTTTTGCACAGAGTGGCCCCGAACATTCTCTTCTGGGGTCCGCCGGCGGCTCTTGCGGCTCCTCCCCGCGTGATCCCCAGTCCAGCATTTCCATAGAAACGAATGCTTGACTTGGCCCCCCCCGGCGCTCGCGTCATTGGGTTTGATTGACAGCAGCGGGAGCCAATGGCTGCACTACTATCTATCCAATCAGGACACGAGACACTGGCTAGAGCTGGTGTGCTTGTCCCTGAGCAGAAAAAGAGGGTTCAGGTAAGTAAAATGGGGTCTCTGGGGGGCTGCAGCATGAGAGAAGGTTTTTCACCTTAATGCATAGAATGCAAACCACGAGGGTTTACAACCCCTTTAAGTCAGGTAAAAAAAAAGTTTGTTTGTTTTTTTACTAAATGTTCCTCTTATTAACCCTTAATTTACTCTAATCAGCCTTAACTACTTGCGCAAATTGCCGTAGCTGTGGGGCGGCCGCTTTAAGGGGTATAGGGGTACACGCGCCATCACGCAACCCTGGAGCTGATGCGTGTGGCCACGATGTCTGCCGGCCACCCGTGATCACTCCTCAGAGAGCAAGAACGGGGATCTGTGTATGTAAACAGACAGATCCCCGTTCTGTCAGGGGGAGTAGAGAGAGATCTGTTGTTCCTAGTGATCAGGAACAGCGATCTCTCTGTACTCCCAGTCAGTCCCCTCCCCCAGCAGTTAGAAACACCTCCTTAGGGAACACATTTAACCCCTTGATCGCCCCCTAGTGTTAACCCCTTCCCTGCCAGGGACATCTATACAGTAATCAGTGGATATTTTTAGCTCTGATCGCTGTATAAATGTCAATGGTCCCAAAAAAGTTTTAAAAGTGTCCAATGTGTCCGCCGCAATGTCGCAGTCCTGCTAAAAATCGCTGATCACAGCCATTACTAGTAAAAAAATATTGTTTTTTTTTTCCAAATTGTCGCTCGTTTTTTGTAAAAAAATTTTTTATAAAAAATAATCAAATTCCACCAAAAGAAAGCTCTATTTCTGGGAAAAAAGGATGACAATTTTGTTTGTGTACGATGTCGCACGGCCGCGCAATTGTCAGTTAAAGCAACGCAGTGCCGAATCGCAAAAAATGGCCTGGTCATTAAGGGGGAAAATCTTCAGGTCCTTAAGTAGTTAATTAACTCTGTATTCTCATTCTCCATTTATTAACATATTCCTGCTGATTTTCTTTTTTTTGTTTACTTCTATTTTACAAACTATTAATCATCAAAACATTTTTTTTTTGTTTGCTTTGTTCGTTTTTATATTTTTACACCTTTAACATTTACGTAGATGTTTCACATTTAAAAAAGCGCAAAAAAAAATGTATTTAATTTGTAACTTACTTTTTCAATGCTTTGTACCATTGCTGACAGCTGAAGTGTAAACAAAACAGTTCCGGTAGGTATCGGTAATTGGTATCAGCGAGTACTAATAAAAATGTATCGGTACTCGTTAAAAAAAAAAATGGTATCGGTGCATCCCTACAAAAGTTGTGTGGAATGAGTTGATGAAAAAAGTAAAATTCTAATTTTTAGAAGAGGTGGGATCGACTTCCCTAAAGTATATTTTTTTCCAGGTTTTCAGGGATCGCCAGACAGAGAAGGAGTTAGCTAAACAGATTGGGGTAGAGAGTTTCAGAGGTTGGGAGAGGTTCTGGAAAAGTCCTGGAGGTGAGCATTATGTGGAGAAGTACGGGGGGTCTTGGGAGAAGCAAAAAGGACGGATTGGGTGATAGTTTGACATGAGGCTGGTGATGTAAACATTTAGAATTTTATCCATTGGGCAAGCGAAAAGCTAGTGGAATGATTGACAGAGAGGGTAGCGGGCATTCAACTGTTAGTAAGATGGCAGCTGCACTTGAGAATGTGTCAGACGACCTCTGCAGAGAGTCCACTGCTTCAACAGAGAAATCAAGGGTTCCTCTCTGTAGTATTCTGGCAGGGGACAGGCTTTTCTATTCAGGTTGTGGTCGCTTTTTAACCACTTCAGCCCCAGAAGATTTGGCTGCTAAATGACCATGCCATTTTTTGCTATACGGCACTGCGCAGCTTTAACTGCCAATTGCGCGGGCGTGCGACGCTGCACCCAAACAAAATTGACGTCCTTTTTTTTTTTCCACAAATAGAGCTTTCTTTTGGTCGTATTTGATCATCTCTGCGTTTTAAAAATCATCTGCGAAATTTAAAAAAAAAACACAATATTTTGTACTTTTTGTTATAATAAATATCCCCATTTTTTTTTTAAAAAAAGCTAATTTTTTCTCAGTTTAGGCCGATATGTATTCTTTTACATATTTTTGGTAATTAAAATCGCAATAAGCGTATATTGATTGGTTTGCACAAAAGTTATAGTGTCTATAAAATAGGGGATAGATTTATGGCATTTTTATTATTATTTTTTTTTTTTACTAATAATGGCGATGGCGGTGATCTGCGATTTTTATCGGGACTGCAACATTATGGCGGACACATCAGACACTATAGTTCTGGGCCGTGCATTGGGCGCGCTCTGTGATTGCCAGGGGCATTGCTAGGTCTACAAAAGATCTGGGGCTAGAGCCCATAGCAGCGTAGTAAAGAAAGTCATATGCTTGAGTGGGCATAAACATGTATATACAGTAATATACGTGTGTGTGTGTGTGTATATATATCCCCAGAGAGCCCCCCACTTACATCAGGGTCCCCAGAGAGCCCCCCTTATATCAGGGTACCCAGAGAGCCTCCCCCTTAAATCAGGGTCCCCAGAGAGCCTCCCCTCCCCTGCAGAGACTTAGGGCTACGGGCCCCAGATTCGGGGCTATAGCCCCAAAAGCCACCCTTAGCGACGCCACTGGTGATTTCCGTGTCCTTCAGACACAGCTGATCCCAGATCAGGGTTTACCATGTGATCAGCTGTGTCCAATCACAACTGGTCACATGTAAACAGACTTGCCGGTTATCTGCATTCCTTTCCTCACTCGCTGTCCTCGTGTGAGGAAAGGAGAGCCAATAACCAGAAAGGCTCTCAGTACATTGTTTACACTGATGATTAGGGCACTAATCATCATACCCATTCACAATGGGGGGGGGGGCAGGATCTGGGCATCCAAATTCCGATAAGCCCCCCAGCCTGCAGACCCCCATAACCATCACCCAGGGTGCTTTGGGGTGAGGGGCAGTGGCGGCTGGTGGCTCTCGATAGATCAAAGTGATCCTCTTTCACTCACACCCCCCTCCCCTTGCCGCTCAAATAGGGCGCGATCCTTTCTCACTTACTGCAGTAGAGGTGCGGGGAGGAGGGAGAGGTGGGGATGCTCTGCTGATTCCGGGGCTGCTAGAAGACACTGCTGTCTCAGTACCCGCTTCCTGATTGGCCGGGAGAAGAAACATTATTGATTATTCATTTGCTGATGTCACACAAGTATGTGCGCTCTGAAGCCCACGCTCTGAAGCCAGCTAGAGCCTCCGGGTCTAATCACGTGCTACAAAAAAAAAACATCATTAGAGTCCATGCGTCCGATGCCCTTCATGGAGATTAGGGGCTGGGGGCGCATGGAGCAGGGGAGGCGGCGCCCCTGCACCCCTAATGGATGGGCTGCGCCCCAAAGCACCCCCCCATGTGGAGGGCATGTGGCCTGGTATGGTTCGCTCACTCGTCCCCCCCCTTTCCTGATCTGCATGGACCTGGGATTCATGCTCGGATAAGGGTCTGCTATGGATTTTGCGGGGGGGCACGCCATTCTTTTTGTTACATTTTGGTGTGTGGTTCCACTTAAAATCCATACCAGACCTGAAGGTTAATTCGGGTTCTGATAGAAAGGTGCCAAAATGCACAGAAGATCGCAGTTTGTTGTGTATGGGGCTGCATAGCCGCAGACTGGTCAAGGTGCCCATACTGACCCGTGTCCACAGACAAAAGTGCCTGTAATGGGCTCATACGCATCAGTACTAGACCACGTAGCAACAGGGGTGGCCTGGTTGGATGAATCACATTTTCTTTTAGACCATGTGAATGGCGCATGTGTGTCACTTACCTGGGGAAGAGATGGCACCAAGATGTACTATGGGTAGAAGGAAAGCTGGTGGAGGCAGATACCACAGCATACCTTCAGAGGTCTAGCGCAGTCCATGCCTCGACAGGTTAGGGCTGTTTTGGTGGCAAAACGTGGACCTACTCTATATTAGGTGAGTGGTCATTATGTTATGGTGGGTGGCAGTACTGGGACAGAGAAAAGAAAAAATAGTGCCCCAGGGATTGTATGGGTAAGGGTTAAAACTCAACCCTTACCCATACAATCCCGGGGGCACTCTTTTTTTTTTCTTTTCTCTGATTTATTTGGGATGTGGTTTGGGTTGTTTTATTGCCGGTAGGTTTCCCATACTTTTCTTTGCAGTACTGGGACAGGGCCATCCAGCGCCCAGGGCAAGGATCCAGATCTGTGCCCCCCCCCTCCACTGTTAATGGGTGTACCACATAGTGTCTATTTTTTGCCCCCTTGCTTCTCTGTGCCTGGGGCAGCTTCCCCTTTTGCCCACCCCTCGCCCCGGCCCTGGTGGGTGGTCATAATGCTATGAGTGATCGGTGATTAAAACGTAAACAGAAATCTACATGTGATCTAGACATGTGCAATTCGTTTCGTTTTAATTAGTTTCCCGTTAAAATTCGTTATATTCGTTCATTCGTTATCGTACGAATGAACGAACGATTCGCTAAAAATAACGAATTATCGAATCGAACGAATATGAAAAACAACGAAAATCCGAAATAACCAAATTAGAAACAACGAAACTACGAAAGAAGAGAATCTCAAAATGAACGAAAAAATTCGTACATTCGTAACTTTTTTTTTTGTTGAATTGGTAATTTTCCGTGTCCCTTACAATGGCGCTGCTTAACGTGCTTCGAATGGATTGAACGAAAAAATTCGGACATTTGTAACTTTTTAAAAAAAAATTTCGATTCGTAATTTTCTGTGTCTCTTACAATGGCGCTGCTTAACGTGCTTCGAATGGATTGAACGAAAAAATTCATACATTCGTAACTTTTTTTTTTTTTTGCGATTCGGAATTTTCCGTCTCTCTTACAATGGCGCTGCTTAACGTGCTTCGAATGGATTGAACGAAAAAATTCGTACATTCGTAACTTTTTTTTTCGATTCGTAATTTTCTGTGTCTCTTACAATGTAATAATAGCATACACATTACATAACATTATGAATTATGCTCCGATTACGAATCTACGAAAACACGAATAAATCAATCTTACGAAAGTACGAATGTAACTAAAACTACGAAAATACGAATGCGTCCGAATTTCGAATAAACGAAAATTAAACTAATTTGTTTTGTTTTTTTTAGTTTTCCGTTAAAATTCATTATATTCGTTCATTCGTTATCGTAGAATGAACGAATGATTCGCTAAAAATTTTAACGAATAACGAATGTTCGAATCGAACGAATATGAAAAACAACGAAAATCCGAAAGAAGAAAATCCGAAAAACGAAAACAGGAACAACGAAGATCAAAATGAACGAAAAAATTCGTACATTCGTAACTTTTTTTTTTTTTGTTGAATTGGTAATTTTCCGTGTCTCTTACAATGGCGCTGCTTAACGTGCTTCGAATGGATTGAACGGAAAAATTCGTACATTCGTAACTTTTTTTTTCGATTCGTAATTTTCCGTGTCTCTTACAATGTAATAATAGCATACACATTACATACAATTATGAATTATGCTCCGATTACGAATCTACGAAAAACAATGTTAGAAAGTACGAATAAATCAATCTTACGAAAGTACGAAGTAACTAAATCTACGAAAATACGAATGCGTCCGAATTTCGAATAAAGGAAAATGAAACTAACGGAACAACGAATTAACGAAAAAATAACTCTTACGAGAATACGAATCGTTACGAATACGAACACCGCCGACTTACGAAATTACGAATCGTTACGAATCAACGGAAACTATCAGAAACGAAACGAAACTAAACAAATTTTTCTATTGTGCACATGTCTAATGTGATCTGATCTGGAGTCTACTCGTCTTAAAAAGGTTCAAGGCAGACTCTTCCATCCTTTAATTGTGTAGCCCTCATTATCCCACATCTCCGCTTACAATGCTCTCTTTGTCCGTCTTGAGTTTTTGTTATCCCTTTTATATTGTTTTACAAGCGGAGACAAAATCAAAAGCACCAAAAACTGCCTTTGCAGTGTAATGTACTTGAGGAGTAGAAGAGGCTTTTAGTGTGTTTCTCTGATCATAATGTAATCCGGTCCGTCTAAAAACCAAAGCCCATCGTCTCTCAAGTGTTTTCCCGATTCCGGCAGCGGCTCGGCGTCGTCTGAAAGGCTCGCATCCTGCATCTTATCATACACTAAAAATGAAATAATAGCAATATAACCGCTGGCTCTAAGCAGCGAGGTTCCTTGTTTCAGCTATTCCACGGCGCTACTCAACACAGGAGTCAGTCGGAGGTTCTGTATTTAGGTGGTTGACTTTGCATTGATCTCAGCCGGGCCTGTGCATCGCCTGGCTGCAAAAGGTTTTCTATGGTCATCTGGTTAAAAAGATAAAACACTGGTTTATACTTTCGTACATGGCGTCAGCCTGCAGAGCGGTTCCCTGGGAGGGTCAAGCTACTCTGGTGGTTTTTGCACTCTTTAACCACTTCAGCCCCGGACCAATTGCAGCCAAAGGACCAGGCCCCTTTTTGCGATTCGGCACTGCGTCGCTTTAACTGACAATTGCGCGGTCGTGCGACGTGGCTCCCAAACAAAATTGACGTCCTTTTTTTCCCACAAATAGAGCTTTCTTTTGGTGGTATTTGATCGCCCCTGCGGTTTTTATTTTTTGCGCTATAAACAAGAATAGACCGTCAATTTTGAAAAAAATGCAATATTTTTTACTTTTTGCTATAATAAATATCCCCAAAAAATATATAAAAAAACATTTTTTTTCCTCAGTTTAGGCCGATACGTATTCTTCTACATATTTTTGGTAAAAAAAATCGCAATTAGCGATTATTGATTAGTTTGCGCAAAAGTTATAGCGTTTACAAAATAGGGGATAGTTTTATAGCATTTTTATTAATATTTTTTTTTTTACTAGTAATGGCGGCGATCAGCGATTTTTATTGTGACTGCAACATTATGGCGGACACATCGGACATTTTTGACACATTTTTGGGACATTTGTCATTTATACAGAAATCAGTGCTATTTAAATAGCACTGATTCCTATGTAAATGACAGTTGTAGTGAAAGAGTTAACCACTAGGGGGCGGGGAGGAGTCAGTGTGACGTGTTGTGTTTTTTTTTACAGTAGGGGGCGTGGCTGTACGTCTGACGTCATTGATCGGCTTTCCCGATGACAGGGAACAGCCGATCAATGACAGGCAGTGTAGGAAGCGCGGGGAGAGGTTTGTTTACACAGACCTCTCCCCGTTCTTCAGCTCCGTAACCCGATCGCGGGATACCAGCGGCGATCGGGTCCGCTGGTCCCGCGGCCGTGGTCACGGAGCTCCCGACCGGGTCGCGAGCGCGCCGCTGGCGGCCACGCGCGCGTTACCCACGGGCAGGCAAGTTAAAGGGGGCGTACCCGTACGTGCTTTTGCCTGCCCGTGCCATTCTGTAGACGTATATCTACATGAAGCGGTCGGGAAGTGGGTTTAAAGACTGGGAAACTTGTTCTAGCAAAGAACGACTGAAAATGACTTCAATATTTCCCGCTGAGCACTTGGTTTCACATTTCAGCTCACATATGAAGCAGCAGCCTTAGCCATGAGCAAAATGTAGTTTTCACAGCTCATTTGGACAGGTATTTCCAGCTAACAAAAAAAAAAAGATGGGCCGAAAGAGCAAACAGTGGACCTTTCAGGAGAAAGATCTGCATTCAGGGCTGCTGTTAGAAACCACTGGGTCCTGTGACAGACCCAACCAGGACAGGGGCTTTCGGAGGGGACCGCAGGGTAGGTCTCTTCCCTACTGGCTTTTGAGGGGGCTCTATTCTTGGGAAGTGCATGCCTGGAGGACTCTTCGGATTCGGGTCCATGTCTCCCCGAAACACACAGACCCTGGGAACCTAGGACCTGGATACAGATTTGGGGCCTTTTTGCCCAAACCAGCAATCACTGCTTTAGGGCTCTTTCACACGGACGGTCCGTATGTCCGTTTTTCATCCTTCCGTTTTCGGATGAAAAACGGACATACATGCATCCCTATGGGATAGCGGGTGTCAGCGGATGAGCATCCGCTGACACCCGAGATCATCCGTGTCCGCTATGGTCCGATTCTGCAGATGGAGGAAAACCCTATTTTTCCATCCGTCTGCAGATCGGATCGGATGACGACGGACTCTACGGTCCGTCGTCACCCGATCTCCCATAGGGGAGAGCGGCGCTCTGACGGGTCCGACCCTGCACAGAGTGCAGAGACGGACCTGTCATCTTCCTGCTCAGCGGAGATCGCTCCGGCGATCCCTGCTGAGCAAGCGGATATCCACGGGGCGGATCAGCACTGATCCGCCCCGTGTGAAAGAGCCCTTAGACTGTGAGACTCAGAGCAGATGGTAATATAATCAGCTCAAAACAACCTGATGCTGGGGTCTCCTGCCATAATCTGTTTATTAAGGTGCCTTTCTCCCATGATATAATTTCCCCATTGTGCCTCCTAGGTGTGAACTGAGTCACCTATTGTTTCTGTCTGTCTGCTAATCCTTTAGAGATTTGGACATCCCTAGGTCTTCTTACTGGGGAACGGTGTGGAAGAGTCTGGGTGGGCTGCGAGTCACCTAGACTTGTCTAGATGACTAGTTAGCTTACTGTTTAATTAGATACTGTTTATGTTGGCTGTTCCTTAGCTATGTTAATTATTTTACTGTTTTCATAATGTGATTAAGCTCTTATATGATTTTGTGTGGTATATATATTCTGTGGGAGTTTACAATAAAGTGATTTCCAGCTTGCACCTAAGCTAGTGTTGTCTAGTTCTTGGGTACAATATTCAGCTATAATACCTGGTTCCAGGCTGGAGGAAGCTATATATCTTGACGATGGAACCGAAACTGGGTGCTGGACGGTCTGTTACAGGCCCCATACAGACAACCTAACACGGGGCCCCATACAGCCAATGCTTCAGTTATGAATGAACACAGTGAGTGATCAGTACAGACCACAGTCCAGCCCCCTTAAAGCAGAGGTCCGCCAAAAAAAATATATTAAAAGCCAGCAGCTACAAATACTGCAGCTGCTGACTTTTAATATATGGACACTTACCTGACCAGGAAGCCGGCAATGTCGGCAGCCGAAGCCGTTCTGTCTGTCGGCTGCCGCCATCATCCTCGGTAAGAGAATCAGGAAGTGAAGCCATGCGGCTTCACTTCCTGGTTCTCTACTGCGCATGTGCGAGTCGCGCTGCGTGTCCTCACTGGTCCCTGCTTTCTCCTAGGACCTGTGTGTCTCCCAGAAGACAGCGGGGGAGGACAGAGTAGGCGCCGGAAGTGACGTAGGCGCTGGAAGTGGCGTAGGTCCCTGTGATCACCGCCATGATCTATGCCAGGAAGTGGGAGCAAATACCTGTATTAGACAGGTATCTGCTCCCTCCTCCCCCCTAAAAGGTGCCAAATGTGACACCGGAGGGGGGGAGGGATTACAAAAAGTGGAAGTTTCATTTTTGGGTGGAACTCCACTTTAAAGTCTGAAGGACTGCAAACTGGCCTTTTGTTTAAAAAGTTTGGAGACCTCTGATCCAGATCAAGACACGGCTCATCTCACCAAAGGATTTCCGCACTACCCCACCAATGATACCAGCCTTTTTGAGATCTCAACAAGCTTTTTCCTAGACATGGAGAACCTATTACATTCTGGATACATTACAGGTTTGCTGCTCAGGTGGAATTCAATCCTTTATATGCTTCAGTTCTGCATTGACTAAGCAAAGTGGTCAATGACTACACAGCCCAGCACTGCAGAAAACCAGGGCATTCTTCATTTTTCACACTCAGTTAAGGCCCTTCATGGAAGTCTTGGGGTCTTGGTTCCTTTAAAGTAGACTTTAAAGAGCAATAAATATTTAATCAAACTGTTCAATGCAAAGGAGAAATTGACTAGTGACCTTTCTTGCTGTCCATGCTGAGGATCCCTGAAGAAGTAAAGAGAAAATTCTGTCTGGCAATCCTGCAGATTCAAACAATCCCATACCTGGTGGCAAATGGAATGTTGTGGAGGCCTCTCTTGCACCTCCTGCCCAACTCTCCTGAAGGTGGAGACAGAGAGTGTAAAGGCAAGAGTCGCACGAGTGCTGCAGTAGCTGGCCGGTGAGGTCCACTCTGTAAGTGGGTAGAGCCGGTAGTCATAGTCCTTGGAAGAGGATGCAGGGGCAGCTTGGGCACCAGAGCAAAAGATGGCTACAGGACCAGAAGACAGGCATGGGCAACAACCCGGCAGTGAGGAACTAAATGGTCAGGCAGAGCAAGTCTAGGAGGCAGGCCAAGGTCAGTAACAGCCGGGCAAAGCAGTACCGAATCAGCAGGAGAAGGCAAGTCCAGTAAACAGGGTCAGAGTAATCAGGTGAACAGAGGGAGAGATATGTAAGCACAGTGGATCATGTCTCAGGAACACAGGAACAAGCTGAAGATCATTCAGAAACTGCTCATAATGATAGGCAAGTTTAACAACTTCATCCAGCCTATAGTTCATTGATGGCCGGGCGGGAGCACTGTTGTTCTGGTAGGACGACA
This sequence comes from Lithobates sylvaticus, assembly GCA_028564925.1. NCBI lineage: Eukaryota > Metazoa > Chordata > Amphibia > Anura > Ranidae > Lithobates > Lithobates sylvaticus. The sequence goes on from CM053028.1 coordinate 14,179,496, forward strand.
TATGACATCGTCCAAGAACACGGCTCTTGCGTGGCCACAGGGCCTTGGAAAGGTGCAATCTGTCACCGTAGCGGCCTGCTGCCAGTACCATGTGATCGCTGTGACCAATCACAGCAGGTCACATGACAGTTGTAAACAATGGGTGGCTTCCTTTCATGTCATCCATTATATACAATTGTGTTGCTAGCTGTGATTGGTCAAAGTGATCACATGGTACAGACAATCTGGGCCATGTGATTAGCTTTGGCCAATCACAGGTAATCACAACAAAAGGCACTGAATGAACCAGTTTAATTTGGTATAAAGGTTGCTTATTACAATGAAATTTAAATCAGGTGTAAGAAGGTGACACTGTGCCTGGTGATCTCTGACCTCTCCCATGTTGTTCAGGTAGATCTCCACCTCTTTAATCGCTTGCTGATCTGCCGCCTTCATTATACTGCGGCAGGCTGGCTCGTTCCGGCAAATCACCGTACCAGTACATTGGCTCCTTTAAGAGCTGTAGAAGGCGCGCCCACTGCATGGCAGGGGAGCTGATGAGCGTGGCCTGCAGCCACGATGCACGCTGGCCACCCACGATCGCTCCACAGAGTAAACACACAGATCCCCATTACAGGCGAGTAGAGATCTGCTGTTCCTAGTGATCAGGAACAGCGATCTCTCTCCTTCTCCAGTCAGTCCCCTCCCCCCCACAGTTAGAAACACTCATGAGGGAACACATTTAACCCCTTGATCGCCCCCTAGTGTTAACCCCCTTCCCTGCCAGTGTCATTTATACAGTAATCAGTGCATTTTATAGCACTAATCGCTGTATAAATGTCACTGGTGTCAAAAGTGTCCGATCTGTCCGCCGCAATGTCGCAGTCCTGCTAAAAATCCCAGATCATTACTAGTAAAAAAAAATAATAATAATAAATCTATCCCCTATTTTGTAAATGCTATAACTTTTGCGCAAACCAATCAATATACACTTATTGCAATGTTTTTTTACTAAACAATTTGTAGAAGAATACATATTGGCATAAACTGATGAAGAAATCATTTTTTTTTTTTTTGCATATTTATTATAGCAAAAAGTAAAAAATATTGTTTTTTTTTTTTCAAAATTGTCGCTCTTTTTTTGTTTTTAGCGCAAAAAATAAAAGCGGCAGAGATGATCAAATACCACCAAAAGAAAGTTCAATTTGTGGGGAAAAAAGGATGCAATTTTGCTTGTGTAAAACGTTGCACGTCCGCACAATTGTCAGTTGAAGTAACGCAGTGCCGTATCGCAATAAAATGGCCTGGTCATTAAAGTGGAGTTCCACCCAAAGGTGGAACGTCCACTGATTGGTCTCCTCCGCCCCTCAGGCACAGCTCCCAAATATCCCTGATTTTGAAGGACTTTCCCTCTGTCCCTCTTTCCTCCTCATTTGTCTCTCATTTTGGTCTAATCTATATAGTTGTAAATAAAATGCACTTGTTATCTTTCAAAAAGTGTTTCCCAGCGCTAAACCTTTCATGCAACTTATAAATTGCTGCATTTGTACATTTTAAAAGCCAATATAAAGGAATAGTAGTGGTAAAAAAAAGCTCTTGTAGATTTACTTAACCTTTTTTTTTGGTTAATTCTCCTTTAAGGGGTGTGACAGGGGGCGTGTCCTATGCCTATATACATTTGCTAGCAGGTGTCCCTCATTCCCATCTCAAAATGTTGGGAGGTATGCCCTCAGGCGCCACATTTGGCACCTTTCTGGGGGGGGGGGGGGAGTGGATACCTGTCTTTAATCGGTATCCTGTTCCCACTTCCGGGAGTCCGGGCCGCAGCCCATGATGTCACCGCGCGGCTCCTTTCTCCTCCCCCTGCCGCCAGGCCAGTAGGTGAGAGGAGAGGAGGGCATGCGCAGTAGGGTTCCCGGCGTGAAGCCGTAAGGCTACACTGCCGGGTTCAGGGCTGTCTTTAAGGCAGGGCAAAAGGGGCAGCTACCCTGGGCCCTGTCATTGTTGTGGGGCCCAAATAAGCTGGCTCATACTTGCCAACTATCCCAGTTTAAATTTCTTGTCCCTTGAAATTTTAGTCCCGTGCTGTGTCCCGATATCTCAGTGTGAAGTGCTGCTACTAATGCTGCCCAGCTCTGCCCTATTGTTGTGTACAGATGACTCACCTGCAGACCCTGTGTTTACATGTAAATAACAAGAATTTATATGTAAATAGCGACGGTCTTCATAAGTAAATAGCTGATGTGTAAATGAAGGCGGCATTCATATGTATGTCATGCCCCCCTGCAGTGAGGATATGAGGTGATGTAACCTCTAGCAACCAATCAGTGAGCAGTATTACTGTACAGTAATCTCTAGCAACCAATTAACAAGCAGAAATAATTTGCTGTAACCTCTAGCAACTAATCAGCGAGCCGTAATATGTGCTGTAACCTCCAGCAACCAATCAGTGAGCAGTATTACTGTACAGTAATCTCTAGCAAACAATTAAGAAGCAGAAATCATTTGCTGTAACCTCTAGTAACTAACCAGTGAGCCGTAATATGTGCTGTAACCTCCAGCAACCAATCAGTGAGCAGTATTACTGTACAGTAATCTCTAGCAAACAATTAACAAGCAGAAATAATTTGCTGTAAAGTCTACTAACTAATCAGTGATCCATAATATGTGCTGTAACCTCTAGCAACCAGTCAATAAGCAGTAATAATATGTTGTAACCACTGGCAACCAATCGCAATAGCGGCCTGATCTGATACAATAAACTGATTTTAAGTCTAGCTGCTATTTATTGTATGCATCAGAGCAGATGGAGAGTGAAATTGCATGATGGGGGGGCAAGAAAATTTTTGCCCAGGGTCCAATCAATATTAAAGATGGCCCTGGCCGGGTTCCCTTCCCGCGCCATGATGGCGGCATGCACCCGACAGCTGATGGAAACTGAAAATCAGCTGCGGTGCCGACAACCTGGTCTTTCCGACGGACTTTCGACGGAGTTCCGACGAACTTTCCGAATGAACGCCACACACAATCACACTAAAGTCCGATGGATTTGAACGTGATGACGTACGACCTGACTAGAATAAGGACGTTCGTAGCCAGTAGCCAATAGCTGCCCTAGCGTCGTTGTTTGTCCATCGGACTTGCACACAGACGAGCGGATTTTTCGATAGGAACTGGGTCCGGCGGAGTTCCGGTGGAAAAATTTGAAGCATGTTCTATTTCTAAAGTCTGTCGCATTTTGCAACAGCAAAAGTATGATGGAGCCCACACACGATCGAATTGTCCGACGAATTCGTTCCGTCAGACTTTTGCTGTCGAAAAGTCCGGTCGTGTGTACGCGGCATTAGTGTCCGATTATTAACTACTTTCCTATATACAGTGGCCGGGTGGGAGCCGCCTACTTCTGATCGGACGTTCCTGAACGTTCAGAGGTAGGGGGATCGGCGCGATCCTGATGCGCTCGTGTCACCTGGACACGGCGCATCTCGGATCAGGAGGAGGGCTCTGTGATTGGCCCTCCTGATCACATGACGGCCGTGTCCAATCATAGCCGTCATGTGATGTAAGCAAACAGCCGGTTTCTCACACGGAAGTCGTCGCTGAGGAGAGGAGAGCTGATCGCTGCAGCCGGCTGGTGATCAGTGAGTCACTGAGACTAGTGTCACCAACACAGTAAAACACACATGTCACCACACATGTCCCCAAAACACACATGTCCCTAAATAAAAACACATGTCCCCAATTAATAAAAACACATGTCCCCCACATATGTCCCAGTAAAATCACATGTGCCAATGATTATCTGCACACATATTATCCGTGATCACCTGCACACATCTGTACATGATCATTTGCGTACACATGTCCGTGATCGCGCAAACCAATTATTATACACTTAACAGAATTTTTTTTACTAAAAACATAGTAGCAGAATACATTTTGGCTTAAATTTATGACAAAATTTGATTTTATTGGATTTCGTTTAAAAAAGAAAGGAGAAAATATTGTTTTTTTTCAAAATTTCCGCTATTTTTTCGCTTTTATCGCAAAAAATAAAAAACGGATTCGTGAATAAATACCACCAAACTAAAGCTCTATTTGTGCGAACAAAATGATAAAAATTTCATTTGGGTACAGCATTGCATGACCGCGCAATTGTCATTGAAAGTGCGAGAGCGCTGAAAGCTGAAAATTGGTCTGGGAAGGAAGGGGGCGAAAGTGCCCGGTATTGTAGTGGTTAAACAGTATAGGTAGCTGCTAGCTTTTCATTTTTGCAGTGGTGGGCGGACCTCCGTTTTAAGGGGGGAAATCTTCCGGGGCTGAAGTGGTTAAGGTTTCCTACCCCTGGAGTATTCAGTTGCTCTTTTGCAGGGAACAGTTTGTCTTGAATATGTACTTTAGTAACAGAGTCACTTCACTAATGTAATTTCTTTCTCACATTTACATGAATATATTGGAGTCTTGTGGTTAGGAACTTGCTCTTCCGTGTAAAACATTTTTGTTGGGTTTTAGAAATGAAAACACAGAAATGAAATTAAAAGAATACAATAAAGCAGACAAAACACGGAAAATAGGAACCCTGCCTGCAAGCAAGGTATGAAAGCACAGTACAAAATAGAAACAAAAGGTACAATATTTGACTGAATATAACAAAAATCTAATCACTTTGTATGTCAATTGTAATAAATAATAAGAAAGTAAAAAAAAAAACAGCTGCAGAATATAAATGAATGTCAGCCAACAAAATATAATCTAAGGAAAAACTAATATTAGGAAAAGGGTGCTTCAATTTCAATGTTTTCTGGTATTGTAGAACAAGCCTAGAACTCAGGAAGGGTTTCCAGCGGTCCATAAAGAGGACATTGTCGGTAACGGACTCATTACAGGCCAGGGGACGAGTATTACGGCAGTTTAACATGGCAGTTAGATAATGCATTCATCCTCTCATCATCGCCATCATCAGCTCCTCTCTGCTTCACAGGTGATCTGCTTTTAAAGCTTCGTAACCATTTCCCTGCTGTGTGATTGAAAGCTGATGTCTTACAAGCAACTGCATCATGTGTGGCGTAAAACGAAATCCCGGCAAGACTTCTCCTTATATAAATCAGCCCCCCTAAAATATACCTCCTGCCTCCGTGCTTCCAAACCTCTCATTAACACCCTCATCCAGTACCTGTTAACTCTTTTCCACTGTTAATTAAATTTTGTTCATAAACGACCTGGAGGATGGGAATGGGGGAAACAGTTCAATCTCTGTATTTGCGGACGATACTAAGCTAAGCAGGGCAATAACTTCTCCGCAGGATGTGAAAACCTTGCAAGAAGATCTGAGCAAATTAATGGGGTGGGCAACTACATGGCAAATGAGGTTCAATGTAGAAAAATGTAAAATAATGCAGTTGGGTGGCAAAAATATGAATGCAATCTATACACTGGGGGGAGAACCTCTGGGGGAATCTAGGATGGAAAAGGACCTGGGGGTCCTAGTAGATGATAGGCTCAGCAATGGCATGCAATGCCAGGCTGCTGCTAACAAAGCAAACAGAATATTGGCATACATTAAAAAGGGATCAACTCCAGAGATAAAACGATAATTCTGCCGCTCTACAAGACTCTGGTCCAGCCGCACCTGGAGTATGCTGTCCAGTTCTGGGCACCAGTCCTCAGGAGGGATGTACTGGAAATGGAGCGTGTACAAAGAAGGGCAAGAAAGCTAATAAAGGGTCTGGAGGATATTAGTTATGAGGAAAGGTTGCGAGCACCAAACATATTCTTTCTGGAAAAGAGACGCTTGAGAGGGGATATATAACTAAGCTGCTACCTCACAAGTAAAAACCTTCTGGACCCCTTACAATCTGATTCCGCCCACAACCCTCCACTGAAACTGCGTCTCTAAAACTCCCTTACAACTTTCTAAATGCTAAAACCAATGGCCACTACTCCATAATCATACTAATAGATGGATGTCACCATTCTGAAGAACCTAAGATCCATCTCATAGAACTCCCCTTCTAAAATTCACTAACAACATTCTAATTGACAAAACCAATGGCCACTACCAGACACTCATACTACTAGATGAACCTCACCATTCTGAAAAACCTAAGATCCACCTCCTTGTTCTTGCTGACCTTCAAACTTCTAGAACACCTAGCCTACAACCAACTGAGCTTCTACCTCATTGATAACAACCTTCTTGAACAATTCCAATCGGTTTCTGCCCACAACACTCCCTGCAAAATTCTAGCGCGCCTATCCTACAACCAACCGAGCTGCTACCTTACCGGTAGACCCCTTACAATCTGCTGCCGCCCACAACAATCCACTGAAACTGCCTTTCTGAAACTCACTAACAACTTTCTAAATGCTTAAACCAATGGCCACTTCTTCTAAACTCATAATAATAGATGGACCTCACCATTCTGAACAACCTAAGACCCATCCACTTTCTCTGTTCAATGCTGTATAATCTATATCTTTAATATCTCCCTCTCTACTGGTATCTCCTCTTCTTCTAAACCACGCTCTTATAACCCCCACACTTAAAAAAAACACGATGGACCTCAGCTTTATGAACAACCAAAGATTAATCTCCTTGCTCCTGCTTACCTCCAAACTCCTAGAATGCCTAGTGTACAGCCAACTGAGCTGCTACCCAGGCGCGTCACTAGGGTTGGTGTCACCTGGTGTGGTAAAACATGGTGTCACCCCCCTTCTGTGTAGGTTGCCCAGCACCCTGCAGGCATTGCACGGTCAGGGGGTGCACCCCAAACCGGCCCCTGTAAATTATAGTATAGGGTGGTATCACGGCAGGTTAGGGTTAGTATAGGGTGGTATAGTGGCAGGTTGGGGTAGTATAGAGCAAGTTAGGGTGGCATAGGGCAGGTTGGGGTGGTATAGGGCAGTTTGGGGTGGCATTGGGGAGGTTGGGGTGGTACAGGGCAGGCTGAGAAAGCACAGAGCAGGTTGGGATGGCACAGGGCAGGTTAGCGTGGCATAGGGCAGGTTGGGATGGTACAGAGCAGGCTGGGATGGCACAGGGCAGGTTGGGGTGGTGTAGGGCAGGTTAGGGTGGCACAGGGCAGGTTGGGGTGGTTAAGGGCAGGTTAGGGTGGCACAGGGCAGGTTGGGGTGGTGTAGGGCAAGTTAGCGTGGCACAGGGCAGGTTGGGGTGGTATTGGACAAATTAGTGTGGCATAGGGCAGGTTGGAGTGGCATAAGGCAGTCTGGGGTGGTATTGGGCAAGTTTGGCATCTGCCCCAGTGTCACCCCTCTGATAACAACTTTAATAAGGGGCCCCCCAGATCCCGGCCCCCCACACTATGTGAATGAGTATGGGGTACGATGTACCCCTACTCATTCACCTGGGGAAAAAAGTGTAAATAAAAAAAACACAACACAAGTTTTTAAAATACTTTATTGGACAGCTCCGGGGGTCTTCTCTTCTTCTGTCTTGGGGGGTCTTCTCGCCGGACCCCTCTGCTATCTTCTGCTAACTCTTTTACTAACGGAGGAGCCTGGCTTTCTTCATCGCCGCCGTCCGGGGGTCTTGTTCCGACTTCTGGGGTCTTGTCCCACTCTTCAGTTCTTCTTGCCGGGCCTCTAGCCCTTTACTAGCGGTGGCCCGGTCTTGTGTTGTCGTCGCCGCCGCCTTCTTCTCCTTCTTCTCCTTCTCTTCTTTTTCTTCTTCTTCCTTTCGATGTTGACGCAACGCTCTCTCTGGCCGTAATGGCAGAGACACGTTGTGCTGTAACTTATATAGGGACAAGGGGCGGGGCCACCGCATCATGTCACATGGTGACCCTGCCCCTTATGATGTCACAGTCCCAGCATCCTCTGGGACTTGTGTTTTTATTTACACTTTTTTCACCAGGTGAATGGGTAGGGGTACGATGTACCCCATACTCATTCACATAGGGTGGGGGGCCGGGATCTAGGGGCCCCCTTATTGAAGGGGGCTCCCGGATTCCGATAAGCCCCCCGCCCACAGACCCCGACAACCAACGGCCAGGGTTGTCGGGAAGAGGCCCTTGTCCTCATCAACATGGGGACAAGGTGCTTTGGGGTGGGGGGCCTGCAGAGCGCCCCCCTTCCCCAAAGCACCCACCCCCCCATGTTGAGGGCACGCTGACAGGTACGGTTCGGGGGGGCGCTCTCTCGTCCCCACCCCATTTTCTGACCGGCCTGCTGCGTGCTCGGATAAGGGTCTGGTATCGATTTTGGGGGGTCTCTCTCTCTCTCCTCTTTTCTCTCTCTCTTTCTTTCGCTCTTTCTTTCTCTCTCTCTTTTTCTTTCTCTCTTTTTCTTTCGGTCTCTCTTTCTCTCTCTGTTTCTTTCTCTCTCTCTTTCTTTCTCTCTCTCTCTTTTTCTTTCTTTCTCTCTCTTTTTTTCAGTCTCTCTCTCTCCCCTTCTCTCTCTCTCTCTCTCTCTCTCTCTCTTTCTTTCGCCCTCTTTCTCTCTCTCTATTTCTCTCTCTCTCTTTCTTTCTTTTGGTCTCTCTCTCCCTCTCTCTCTTTATCTTACTCTCTCTTTCTTTCAGTCTCTCTCTTTCTCTCTCTCTCTCTCCCCCCCTCTCTCTTTCTCTCGCTATTATAACATATGTCCACCTGTTAACCCTTTTCAGCCTCTGATTTATGTCTTAGAATAATATCATTACACAGAACTGGGTGGAATGAGTTTAGCATTTTCCTTCCATTCCGGATACATTCCGGGACAGTATTCCATGTGCCGGAATGCTCCGAGCAGCTGCCGCTGTGTGCCGGGAAGGGCGCCGAGCGCTTATTTTGCTGCACATATGTCAGAGATATAGCTGAAGCAGAACAGAGATTTCTGCAAAGAGCGAAATGTTCGGGTTTTAATGGTGTTTCTCTTTCATCCCCTCTGAACAAAGCCGCGGTGTCAGAATTGTATTGTGAATGGAAGACGGGAAGATTATAAACCGTATTAGGACACGGCGCTATGGAAAACACAAGGTCTCCGTGACAATCAGAAGAGGACGGGAACAACGCACTATGAATAGGGAGAATATATTCGGGGAGGGAACTGAACCTGACAGACGACTCCATTTGTTTTATGTCTGCCAAATTCCCGGCGTGCATTGTCACCATTTCCATTGTTCTGCGGACAGAAGAATTCGATGAGAACCTCTCTGGGTGCCTAATACTGATGATTTCTTTTTTACACTTAAAAACATTAAATTAAATGCAATCACTGAATATCAAAGACAGATAAAGCTTCCCATTGAAGCTGGCCTTCAGTCTTGTGCCGTTGTACCGGCTCTCCTGTCCTGGACTGAAATGACTTCCTCTGATTTCACTCATAATAAGACCTGTGCCATGATGTAGGAATGGGCATCATTGGTATAAAATAAGCTTCATACCTCCCAACTGTCCCTGATTTCGAGGGACTGTCCCTAAATTTAGAGCAATGTCCTGCTGTCCCTCTTTCCCCCTCATTCGTCCCTCATTTTGGTCTGATCCATATAGATGTATATAAAATGCACTTTTTATCTTTCAAAAAGTGTTTCCCAGCGCTAAACCTTTCACCTGATTTATAAATTGCTGCATTTGTAAATTTTTAAAAGCCAATATAAAGGAATAGTAGTGGTACAAAAAAAGCACTTGTGGGTTTAATTAACCTTTTTTTTTTTGGTTAATTCTCCTTTAACCACCTTAGACCCGCGCTATAGCCAAATGACGGCTACAGCGCGTATCTATTGTGTCGGGACGACGTCTATTGACGTCGTCCGGCAACGAGCTGCTTGCGCTCTGTGATCAGCGAGTCTGTGAGACTCGCTGGATCACAGATCCGAGTAAGGGGTCGATCCCGACCCCTTACCACGTGATCAGCTGTCAGCCAATGACAGCTGATCATGTGAAAATAACCGAGCCGGTAATCGGCTTGTTTTCCTGCTCGCGCTTATAGCGCGAGGAGAAAAAAAAAAGCCGATCACCGGCGGCAGTGAGAGGGACATCAGTCCCTCTCACTGCAATATGCCCAGGGTCCATGGTGCCCTCTTTGGATAAAATAAAGTGCCCACTAGCTCCACCTGTCAGTGCCCACAGTGCCACCTGTCAGTGCCCACAGTGCCACCTGTCAGTGCCCACAGTGCCACCTATCAGTGCCCACAGTGCCATCTGTCAGTGCCCACAGTGCCAGTGCTGCACATCAGTGTCACCTACCAGTGCTCATCAGTGTCCCCTACCAGTGCTCATCAGTGCCCCCTATCAGTGCCCATCAGTGCCACCTATCAGTGTCCATCAGTGCCATCTATCAGTGCCATCTATCAGTGCCATCTATCAGTGCCGTTCATCAGTGCCCATTGGTGCCACCCATCCGTGCCACCCATCCGTGCCACCTATCCGTGCCACCCATCCGCGCCCATCAGTGCCATCTTTGCTGTGCCCATCAGTACCGACTTATCTGTCCCCACCAGTGCAGCCTATCAGTGCCCACCAGTGTAGCCTATCAGTGCCCACCAGTGCAGCCTATCAGTGCCCACCAGTGCCGCCTCATCAGCGCATATCAATGAAGCAGAAAAATTACCTGTTTGCAAAATTTTATAACAAACTATTAAACATGATTTTATTTTATTTTTTAATTTTCCATCTTTTTTTATTTGTTTAGCAAAAAATAAAAAACCCAGCTGTGATTAAATACCACCAAAAGAAAGCTCTATTTGTGGGAAAAAAATGGTAAAAATTTCATTTGGATACAGTGTTGTATGACTGCGCAATTGTCATTCCAAGTGCGTCAGCGCCGAAAGCTGAAAATTGGTCTGGTCACGAGGGGGGTTTAAGTGCAAAGTAATCAGGTGGTTAAGGGGGTGTGACAGGGGGTGTGTCCTATGCCTACATACATTTGCTAGTAGGTGTCCCTCAATCCCATCTCAAAATGTTGGGAGGTGTGTAATAAGACCTGTTCAATGATGTAGGAATGGGCATTGTTGATAAGCTTGCCTCTGTCACTTTTTGAAGTTGGAGAAAGTGAGATAAGCTGGGGGCTATGGAAAGGGACCGGACTGGTAATGCCGCGTACACGCGACCGGACTTTCCAGCAGAAAAGGTGAGAGTGAATCATTCCGTCAGATATTCCGATCGTGTGTGGGCTTCATCAGACTTTTTTCTTCAAAAATTCAGACGGACCTATAAATAGAATACATTTTAACCACTTCAATACCGGGGGGGGGGGGGGGGGGCACTTAAACACCTTCCTGCCCAGACCAATTTTCAGCTTTCAGTGCTGACGCACTTTGAATGACAATTGCGCAGCCATACAACACTGTACCCAAACTAAATTTTTATAATTTTGTTCCCACAAATAGAACTTTCTTTTGGTGGTATTTGATCACCTTTATTTTCTGCTAAACAAATAAAAAAAGACCGAAAATTTTGAAAAAATATTTATATTTTTTTGTTTCAGTTTCAAAACTTTTTAAATAAGTACGTTTTCTCCTTCACTGATGGGGCTACACTGACGGGCACTGATAAGGCGGCACTGATGGACACCGATGAGGTGGCACCAATGAAGTGGCACTGATGAGGTGGCATTGATGGGCACTAATAGGCGGCACTGATAGGCACTAATAGGTGGCACTGATGGGCGACACGGATGGGCACTTATAGGTGGCACAAAGTATCACTGATAGGTGGCACGTATTGGCATAGATAGGCGGCATGGATGGGCATGGATAGGCGGCACAGATGGGCATGTATAGGCGGCATGGATGAGCATGGATGGGCACTGATAGGCGGCATGGATGGGCACTGATAGGCAGCACGGATGGGCACTGATAGGCGGCACGGATGGGCACTGATCGGCGGCATTGTAGTGTAATGTATTTTACTGATGGATGCCAATCAGTGCCAAACAATAATGCATGCCAATCAGTGATGCCCTAATTCTGATGTACACAAGGTGATTAGGGTGTGCCCAGGCACACCCGGCACACCCCTTGCACATGCCTATGCAGGTAATCAACACAAAGAAAAAGAGAAGCCTGTAGTAAAAGACACAGGAATAGGCGCAGGGCTGGTATGACAGGGTAGCAGGGCCAGCTAGCCAATTAAAGGGTAACTGGGTGTTTTTAGTTGGTCAGAGTAGAGGGGGTGGCCAGAATAGTATGCAGCATATTTAGGGAGGGGCCAGTGTCCTGTTGTCTGTATCATATCTGGAAAGTTTGGCGTTGATTGTAAGTTATAGCGGTTGGGATCTTTGGAGGCCTTCTAAATTAGGACCAGTATGGCATAGTGGGGAACCATCTTGATATGGGATCCTCCGGAAGATGCCAGTTAACTGAGGTTTAACTGGGCATTTGGATATGGGTATCAGTGTTGGCAGCTGAAGAGTACGTATCGTCCCGAGTTGGCATGCTGCCACTGGGGACCTTGTGTGTCACGCTGATACGATATAAATTTGGTCTCTTTTCAGTGCCTTCAAAGATCTAAAACATGGTTATGATTGATCTGAAAAAGAATTGTTTGTAAATAATATGTTTATAGTTTATTATTTATAAAATGGCCGGTACGACCAAGTTTACTCCAAAAGGGTGTCGTCTGGATATTTAAGATGGTAAACATAATAGTAGGGTATGTGCAAAGGTATCAGGCCAGCTTGCATCTGTCTTACCATAGTCATGCAAGTTCCAGTTTGCCAGATAACCAGCAAGGAAAATCTTAGTCCTTAGTCCTCATCCCTCGGCTTCTGTTATTGGCTTCCCACTTTTTTGGCTGCTTGTTGCACAAGTAATGGCATTCCTGGTGATGTGCTTAGTAGGGATGAGCTCGGGTTCAGTCCAAACCCGGAAGGGAACTGCCAGTGCTAGCCCAATCAATAGCAGCTGGGTAATTCCTTCTGTAAAGAAAGAAATGGCGATGCTCGTGACATATAACAAATAGATGTGCTATCTCTTTAACCACTTCAGCACCGGGCCATTTTACCCCCTTCCTTACCAGAGCACTTTTTGAGATTCGGCACTGCGCCGCTTTAACTAACAATTGCGCGATCGTGCGACGTTACACCCAAACAAAATTGACATCCTTTTTTCCCCACAAATAGAGCTTTCTTTTGGTGGTATTTGATCACCTCTGCGGTTTTTATTTTTTGCGCTATAAACAAAAGAAGAGCGACAATTTTGAAAAAAAACACAATATTTTTTACTTTTTGCTATAATAAATGTCCCATTTAAACAATTTTTTTCCTCAGTTTAGGCCGATACGTATTCTTCTACATATTTTTGGTAAAAAAAATTGCAATAAGCGTATATAGATCGGTTTGCGCAAAAGTAATAGCGTCTACAAAATAGGGGATAGATTTATTGCATTTTTTTTTTTTTTACTAGTAATGGCGGCGATCTGCGATTTTTTTTTCATGTCTGCGACATTGCGGCGGACACTTCGGACACTTTTGACACATTTTTGAGACCATTCACATATACACAGCGATCGTTGCTATAAAATTGCAGTGATTACTGTGTAAATGTGACTGTCAGGGAAGGGGTTAACACTAGGGGGCGCTGCAGGGGTTAATGTGTTCCCTAAGGTAGTGATTCTAACTGTGGGGGGAGGGGACTGACAAGGGGAGGAGACCGATCGGTGTTCCTCCGTACTGGGATCACATGATCGGTCTCCTCTCCACTGACAGGACGTGGAGCAGTGTGTTTACACCCCATCATTACACACACAGCTCCACGGTCCCGCGCGGTCCCGTTGTTTTAACGGGCAATCGCGGGCTAGGCGGCCGGGGATGGGAGGACGTCATATGACGCCCACCCAGGATGGGAGATCCACCTTGTGGGCGTCATATGTACATGGGCGGGTATTGAAGGGGTTAAATAGGTGATACCAACTGAGTTCAATAAATTAGCAAGAGAAAAACTCACCCAAGCTCTACCGCTATATAGTATAGTTGGTGTGTAGAGTAGTCGGTGCTCTGGCTAATTAAGCTCACAATATCTTCTGATGAAGGCCTAAGGCCGAAACGCGTCAGATTTGGATGATGTTACTGCTGTAATACTTAAATAAATATTTTCTATGGAGAAGCTGTCTAGTTGCTGGCCTGAACTTTCAATAAGTTCAATAAATGTTCAATCACAAACATATAAAACTATATAAGCACCATATAGTGATTCAAGCCATGTGCAAATCCAAAAAAAACGTGACATATAAAAGTGAACCACAAGCGAAAGCAGTCCTCCAAAACTGATCCCTGTGCTCCTCCACCAAATGCCACCTAAATCCGCTTCCCGGAGGGGAAGACCCCAAATTATATGAGATAACAATGTTTTAAGGAAAGATGACCACCAGGTTACCCCATAGCTCAAACCACCAACATGGACCACCGGATCCTGAATGTTCCACCACTTATGTATGGAGGATTAACTTACATCTCTCATGGCTCCCACACAGCGTATCATTACAAATAGAAAGGAATGGAGGACCAATAGTGCATTATCCTTATTAAAACAGCTCTTTGTTGCAAGCAAAAGGTACTCACAGAGATGAATGTATGACAACGTTTGATATTCTACTTTGGATAATGTCAGCGCCAAAACTTCACCCCTACACGTTTCGTCCACATAGACGTCCTCAGGGGAAACAGGAGGTGCTTGTGACCTCATTGACCTAACATGGCCACATAGTCTTCTAAAGTCAATCGGGTTAATTTACTAAAGGCAAATGCACTGTGCAGTTGCCCTTATGCAAGTGTAATTGCTCCAGAGCTTAGTAAATGAGAGAGAGCTCTGTCTGCTGACTTTCATAATCCAATCACGTTCAAGCAAAAAATGCATTTTTTTTTATTTTCCTTGCATGTGATTGGGTACTCTTTGCAAAGTGAAGCTTTACCTCATTTACTAAGATCGGTAACAACTGCAGTGTATTTGCCTTTGGTATATCAATCCCAATGACTCTATAGGCCTATTGTGAGGAGGTGAGATGGTTCCACATCTAAAGGCAAGCTAGTGGTGCAGTACTTCTTATTACAGGACCAGTTGTGAGGATTTTAGTAGGCTTGGCCAGGAAGATTTCAGATAAGTGCCCAGGCATGACCTATCTCAGTATCTACAGAACAGAAGCAGGTGCTGATTTGCAGTAAACAACAACAGTCCTTACATATAAAAACCTTGTGTGCGAGCCACTCAGGCTAGGAAAGGGTGCTAGTCCTGGTTCACTGCTGTGAGTGCTGGCTGGGAAGGGAGCCTGTCCTGACTCCAAATGTCAATGTGTAGAAGTATGAATATCCCTTAAGCCGCACATCGAAGCAAGCCCACTCGTGATGGTATGTGGCCATCTCAGCCTGGGCTCCTGCCAGTCCACGCCTCCAACGTGTTTTGCTCTGTGCTCCGGGGCTTAATCATGGGCCATCCCCATGATTAAAGTATAATGGTATGTGGTATGTGGCTATCTCAGCCTGGGCTCCTGCCAGGCCACGTCTCCAACGTGTTTCACTCCGTGCTTCGGGGCTTAATCATGGGCCATCTCCATGATTAAAGTATAACTAGTTTTGGATAGAGTGTAGAGGGATTAGAATGCTTGCCGGTTTTTATTGCTGTCTGTGCCCCCATTAAGCAGATTCACCCTCTCTACTTGTCCAGCTTACAATGGGGGCTGGTGCTCCATTTTTTGGGAGGAGGGGCAAAAATAAAACCCCCCCATTCACCAGCCCCACTCGCAAGCCCACTCACCAGCCCCACTCGCAAGCCTGCCAGCCCCACACTTACCCCATCCGGTTCCCGGGCAGCTTTGGCTGCTTCCCCGGATTCTCTTCCCGCCCAATCCGGTCACTTCTCCTCACTGCCAATCCGGTCTCAGGACCCGCTTCCTGTCCTGATTCGCTATTGTCAAGAGTTGGTGGGCTCAGGCAGTAGTGCTCTGCACCCCGAGCTCACCCTTTTTAAAGCAAATTAGAGCCTCCAGATCTAATCATGTGCGTCACAAAAAAAACCTGTAGAACTCTATGCGTCCGATGCCCTACATGGAGATTAGGGGGGCGGTGCCCCTGTGCCCCTGTGACCCTTATGGATGGGCCGTCACTGCCGGTTTACCATTATCATTATAAGAGAAAGTAAAAGAATATCCCAAATTTTGGGTTGTCCCCAGAAACGTAATAAAGGGGAAATCTTCCAATGGGGACACTAGTTCTGGTGACCTGGGGTGGTCTCCAAGGGATTCCCTTAATTTGCAGGGCTTTCCTCTCACTTCCTGTTGGGCTATGGGACAGGAAGTGAAGGAAAATCTCTGCAATGGGACACAGATGGTGCAGAAAAATAAATAATAATCTGACAGGGGTTATAACCCCCCCTTACTCTTTCCAAAATGAAAAAAAATAAAAAAAAGTTTTGCCTATGATTCTACTTTAAGCTCCAAGGGGCGGAGTGAAGTGCATTGGGGGTGTGGCCTGGCGGGAGCCCAGGCTGAGATGGCCATATACCATCACGAGTGGGCTTGATTCGATGTGCGGCTTAAGGGATATTCATAATCCTAGCATGCAGCTGACTAGAAGGGGATTGAGTTTCCTTTAACCACTTACGGACCACCGCACGCCGATATACATCCTAATAAGGAGGAATATCTTTGTTATGGCAGCATCTAGCTGCCATAACCCCGGTATTCTCTTCTTCAGTCGGCGGTCCGCTTTCCGATAAGAGGTCTCTGCGGCGGCTTCGCTGTGAGACCACTTCTATCGGCAGAGGAAGAGGGCCACCCTCCTGCCACGCTCCGGTGCCCTCCGCCACTTACCGGAGCCGTCAGCAGCGGCGGAGGCGATCGGATGTTGCTCCTTGCTGTGCATGGAGACAAGTGAGGAGAAGATGGCCCCCACCTGTCTCCATAATATTGCACGGCGGAAGCGACATTAAAACGTCACTTCCGCCCTTAGCTCTTAAAGGGCCATTTTTTCTTTTTAAATGACACATTTTTATTAATTTTTTTATTGCATTTTAGTGTATATATGAGATCGGAGGTCCTTTTGACCCCCAGATCTCATATTTAAGAGGACCTGTCATGCTTTTTTTCTATTACAAGGGATGTTTACATTCCTTGTAATATGAATAAAAGTGATGCATTTTTTTTTTATTTAAAAGAACAGTGTAAAAATAAAAAATAAAAGGTAAAATAAATAAGAAAAAAAAAAAAAATTTTTTTAGACGTGCCTCGTCCCGCCAAGCTCGCGTGCAGAAGCGAACGTATACGTGAGTAGCGCCCGCATATGAAAACGGTGGTAAAACCACACATGTGAGGTATCGCCGCGATCGGTAGAGCGAGAGCAATAATTCTAGCCCTAGACCTCTTCTGTAACTCAAAACATCCAACCTGTAGAATTTTATAAACGTCTCCTATGGAGATTTTTAAGGGTAAGAGTTTGTCTCCATTTCACAAGCGGGCGCAATTTTGAAGCACGACGTGTTGGGTATCAATTTACTTGGTGTAACATTATCTTTCACAATATTAAAAAAAGTTGGGCTAACTTTACTGTTGTCTTATTTTTTGATTCAAAAAAGTGATTTTTTTCCAAAGAAAGTGCGCTATTAAGACCGCTGCGCAAATACGGTGTGACAGAAAGTATTGCAACGACCGCCATTTTATTCTCTAGGGTGTTAGAAAAAAAATTTATAATGTTTGGGGGTTCTAAGTAATTTTCTAGCAAAAAAAAACTTGTAAAAACAAATCTCAAAAAGGGGCTCGGCCCTTAAACGGTTAAGCTGATGAAATGAGATACAGATTTACAGATGCTTCTACGTTAAACAAACCACATCGCCGGCATCCACCTTTAATCGCCAGCTGAAAACTGCAGTCAGCCACCCCCAGGCGCTGTATCGGAACACTGCGATGTGCCACCGACGAGGAAATATTAGTCTAATAATATCTGCTTGGTGCCCCGCTTCTCTCTCCCGGTCTCCATCTGACATCTTCATCTTGCCGGTGCCATGGGCACTTCTCCCCGCATGAGGCTCCTGCTCCGCCCGCCCCACCAAAACGGCCTCAAAGATATGATTGATACGCTGCGGCCTTGACAATAAGCAAAACCTTCAGCGGAGGAGCGCAAAGAACCCGCTGAGTGATGGAGACTGTCAGAGGAAACACAAACATAACAAATGGGATAAATAAAGACAGAACCGTCTGAAGATTGTAATTCTTTCCTGGGGATGCCGGGAAGTACGCAAGAGTCTGCCAGGAAAACTTCTCACCGTGATCTGGGACATTATACTGCTGAAATGTTACCAGATGAGATTCAGGTTCGGTTTGGGGCCGATTCGCTGTTCACAGACCTCTCAAACCATACCAGTCCCAACAGTCCCTGATTTCGAGGGACTGTCCCTGATTTGGAGCAATGTCCCTCTGTCCCTCTTTCCTCCTCATTTGTCCCTCATGTTGGTCTGATCTATATAGTTGTATATAAAATGCACCTTTTATCTTTCAAAAAGTGTTTCCCAGCGCTAAATCTTTCATCCAAATTCTAAATTGCAGAAAAGCCCGGAGGAAAGCCAAAAAACTAAAATAGACGGAGGGCTTGCATGACAGGGTTAAAAGTATAACCCTGGGGTGCGTCAGGTGGGGGTTTTAGGGCATAGGTATTGGGCCAGCAGGCAGGGGAGGAGTATGTGGTTAATTGTGGGGGAGTGGTTGTCCCTCCCCAGCTCAGTGCGGCCAGGGGGAACGAGCTTTCCACCCTCCCTCCCTAAGAAAATGGGTAAGTAAAGGTTGGGGGGGGGGGGGGGTGACGTTTAAACTGGTGTGATTTATTTTACAGGGCTTTGGATGTCGTAGCAGGGGCGGGGGTTGGCCTTTGCGGATGAAGGAAGAAACCCCAGATGTTGAAGAGTTCGGGACCTATTGGTGGGAGGGGTCCTCTTTTTTGGTGGTATTCCAGATTACGGTTTGAGCTGGAATTCATTAACGGGGGTCTTGCGGTAAAAATGTTCTTGGTTGTCTCTGGGCCAGAATGTCAGCCTGAGGCCGGTTTTCAGTTTATGGTACCGCAGTGCCAGAGTGGAGTGGTGGCAAGATTGGGTGGGGTTTCTTCCTGCAAAAGGCTAACGGGAGTTATCTAACTGAGTGGGTGGTTTTATAATGGGTAATTTTATACAGTTATGTAAGTTTTTGTTTATAGTATTAATAAAAGATGGCTGCTTCGGCCAAGGTTACTCCAGCTTGGTGTGGTCTCAGTTATTTTAGAATTAAGTGGGAATGGGAGGCCGGAGTGACGGGCATAGCAGTTAGGTACTGGGTAGGGTACATCTTTTATACAATAGTCATGCATTTTTCAATGTTAAAAGCCAATATAAAGGAATAGTAGTGGTAAAAAAAAGCACTTGTGGATTTAATTAACCTATTTTTTTTGTTACTTCCCCTTTAAGGGGGTGTGGCAGGGGGGCATGTCTTGTGCCTACATACATTTGCTAGTAGGTGTCCCTCATTCCCATCTCAAAATGTTGGGAGATACGCTCAAACTATTATGGCCATTAGCCCGCCAAAACCTCGGGCACTGCGGTAATGTAAAAAGGATCTCAGCTGATGTCAATAACCAAACATGGTCATGACTATCGATGAGGTAAAGGAGAAGTACAGGGAAAGCTCGTTTTGGCTGTACTTCTCCTGTGGATCACAGGAGTGCAGCTCGTTCTCAAGCCAACTGTCGGCTGAGGTCATATGCCACGTACACACGGTCGGAATTTCCGACGGAAAAAATTTGAGAGCAGGATTTAAAATTTTCCGACAACAAAATCCGATCGGACTTTTTCCGATTGTGTGTAGAGAATTCCGACGCACAAAGTGCCATGCATGCTCAGAAGAAATTTAGAGACAAAAGCTATTGGCTACTGGCCTCTGCGTAGTCCCGTCGTACGTGTTGTACGTCATCTCGTTCGGAATGATCGGATTTTCTGACAACTTTGTCCGACCGTGTGTGTGCTACACAAGTTTTGGACAAAATTCGTCTGAAAAAATCTGACGGATATTGTGGTCGGTATGCCCGACCGTGTGTACGGGCCATTAGAGCCAGTCCAGGCTCAGGAAAGATCACAACCATATGGTCGGGATCTGCCCACATGCCTGGACCGGCACCTGGCTCAGCCTCTCATCGAGCTGCTGAGAGCCTGAGCCGGCCAGCCCCAACCTCCTCCTCTCTCTCCTCTTTTAGCACAAACCCCCCCGCCCCCAAATCCCTTTTCCGAGCACATATCTTCTTCCTTCATTCCCCCATTGCCAATACAAATCCCCCCCCCCCCCCCCAAATCACCATTCCTGGCACCCCTCCTATTTTCCCCTCCTAAAACAATTATTATCCTCTGCCACCCTCTAACTTCCCCCTTCCAACACAAATACCCCTCCCATCTCCTCGTGGTGACCTCCCCCACCCCCACCTCACATGATACCACAGTCCCTACGGCAGCCGTCCCTTCTGCCCACCCCTTGTCCCGGCCCTGGGTCCCATGGTTTGTTTAATGTGCTGCTCAGGCTTGATCACTATGGGGGGCAGTGGCGGATGGTGCTGAGGGGGCATCAACAAACTGAAAAATACTGAACCCCCCCATCAATTGCAGCAATTGTTCCCATCAAACGCAGCCACTTGTGCCCATCATACGCAGCCACCTGTGCCTATCAAATGCAGCAACTTGTGCCCATCAAACGCAGCCACTTGTGCCCATCAAACACAGCCACTTGTGACCATCATTCGCAGCCACCTGTGCCCATCATATGCAGCCACTTGTGCCCCATCATATGCAGCCACTTATTACCATTATATGCAGCCACTTGTGCCCATCAAATGCAGCCAGATGTGTCAATCATATGCAGCCAATTGTGCCCCATAATATGCAGCCACTTGTGCCAAATGAATGCAGCTACATGTGCCCCATCATATGCAGCCACTTGTGCCCCATCATATGCAGCCACTTGTGCCCCATCATATGCAACCACTTGTGCCAATCAAATGCAGCCAGTTGTGACCATCATATGCAGCCACTTGTGCCTGTCAAATGCCGCCACTTGTGCCCATCAATTGTAGCTATTTGTGCCTAGTATATGCAGCCGCTTGGGCCCAGTAAATGCAGCCACTTGTGCCCATCAAATGCAGCCACTTGTGATGGAGCTCGTTCCATCTCCTGTAGTCACTGGAAGGAAGAGAGGAAAGATCCCTGGTGCCGCACATCCACAAAGTCCTATGGTGGTATGACAGAGAGAACCTCAGCCTGGTCTCCCACCAGGCCACACCCCCAGGGCACGGCCTGGTGGGAGCCCAGGCTGAGGTTGTTTCTCTCATACCACCATAGGACTCCGTGGATGTGCTGCACCAGGGATCTTTCCTCTCTTCCTTCTTGGCCCTGGGTGCAAGCGAAGCCTTCTAGTCAACTTGGTCTCGACCATGTACGTGGTGTTTCATCCAAACTTTCCCCCTGCTGCTCCCCGATCTCCTCCATGGCACAAGAGCTATATGGATCTTTGCTGCAGCTGTGAATGGTAATCAACAGACAGAGAACCAGAACCCCCCCTATGTTGTGCATGGCACCACTCACATTGCATTCATGGTGGATACACCACTGGGGCTCGTTGACTTACCACTGGGTTTGGTGAACCTCCCATGAACCCAACCTGGGGAGGTTCACTTGTCCCAACCAACAGGACTCGTCAATGAACCAGCAACATCACCGACTTATAGAATGCACAAAACCCAGTGCACTGTGTACCCTGCTGAGTCCGTCTTCACAATTCCCCCTGCCTGGATATCCTCGGCATATGATTGCAAAGGAAGCGCAGCAATAATTCTTCTTAAGTGATGTGCATTTATGTTTTTTTTTTATTGTAGAGTCATGTCATATAAAAGCTGTTCTCCAGGCAAACTGCTAAATATACAGATGAAATACACGTATGGGAGCTGTTTTATCAGCCAAAGGATTTGTATTTCTATCTTTCCAGTTGTGAGATTTAAAGCGTAACTCCACTTTTGTAGAGAAAAACAACATTCCCCTCTGGGGGATCTCTGTACATGACATTTGTAGGGACTTAGGCCCAGCGTGATGTAACCTACCCCATAACCAGCCCCCTCTCCAAACCCGGCCAATATTAACAAACGACTAGACTAGATTTGGAGTAAATGGCCAACAGGCCTTTTTTTAATAACAAAATATATATTTTATTAAACTTTCCATAAATACCATAAACATTCCCAACATTTGTAATGAGTCATGGGTAAATAGTATACCAAAACATACTGGTCACTGCGAACTACATCTATAACTTTTTACCTCTTGACCTCCAGACGGAATCCCCTGTCATGGAGTCTATACCCAAACCAGTGCAGTGACCTACTCCTTTTAACCCTTCCAAGTTAAACCCCTCGTAACCTGGAAGTACCATCAAACCACCTCCATCCCATGGATGGGTACAACATATCTCCTACCTGAACCTCCCTTCACCTCTTCTAACGACCCAAAAAACTGCCAGCCCCCATAACCTTGACCTGAAAGAAACCCCACTTTTACCAGGGAGGGTGGGTGGGGATCTATTCCTCCCCCGCTTTCCAACTGCCTACTTCCCCATCTGCTTCCCGGAGTGAAACCTCGGCTCCGCCCCCTGGCCCCGCCTACTCCTGTCTCTTAAAGCGGCCCTGGCTATCCCTAAAGACGGTGACTGTGTGGTCCCAGCACATGTCATGCCGTCCCTCCGCCCACAGCTTGCAGCTGCCAGCTCCGTGGACTTTCTTTGCAAGGATTTAAACAAACTGTGTTGCAGATTCCTACCTTTTGTTATTCAGAAGAAATCCCTGTGTGTTTGTCTGTGTCCATGTAGGAAAGGGAGTCTAATGGGAGTGGTTTCCTAATTATCAATCAGCTGCAGCATCTTCAGGGCACTAATGAGGAAAGTGGTAGGGTCTACATGCACAATCCCCCCCTCTGGGAAAGTGCCCCATTCCGCTCATATTGTCTAGACTTTATACTTTCACCTTTAGCCACTTCTGGCACTTTATATATATATATATATATTTTTCTTTTTATTATGTATTTGCATGTGTCTATACCGGTTGTTTTTTGCACTATTACACTTGAGATGTGATGTTTTGGAGTCTGCTACTTGGAATAAATACAATTGGCCCCCTTCATTGAAGTTTACTGTTGCTGTTTTCCAACTTTCAGTATCTGTACACCCCTGACCATGGTGACACCTCTGACCATAGTGACACCCCTGACCATGGTGACACCCCTGACCATAGTGACACCCCTGATCATCGTGACACCCCTGACCATGGTGACACCCCTGACCATGGTGACACCCCTGATCATCGTGACACCCCTGACCATCGTGACACCCCTGACCATAGTGACACCCCTGATCATCATGACACCCCTGACCATGGTGACACCCCTGACCATCGTGACACCCCTGACCATCGTGACACCTGGTCATTTTCTTGGACGTTTGACTGTCTGACTGGCCCCCTTCCCTCCACAGCCCCCGGGGAGAACTATATAGACCATCTAGGGATCTTCTTTTGATTTCCTTTATCTTCATTTCCAATGAGGAAACTGTTGAATTCTCATTTTTTATGGTATTAATATCGATATTTCAATAATTCATATTGATGAGAAACGTTCCAAGAAAGTCCGTTCAGTTCTTGTGTAAAAAAACGAAAAAATGTATTTATTAATAAAAATAATAAAAAAATATTACAAGAACAATATCAAAATTTAGAATGTAAAAATAACAATAATGTATTATATTCTTAAGATGAAGATTGAATCAAATGTGTTTCTTTGTGTGTCTGTGTAGCTGTCCTGGTGTGCATCGGAAGCAGAGACTGCCTGGCACCTAGTGTAAGCTTTGCCAAGGTATAGAGATGTGGTCTTTGTGAAGCATTGGCAGTCCAGGTTGAAGGTCCGGAATGAGAAGTGCCATATGTCCAAACAGTCTGTGTGTTAGCTGATACTAACCTATTGGTATCACTGGATCTTACAAGGCCGTGATGTCAGGAGTACGCCAGATCTGTGCATCCTTCCGTGTGGTCGGTTACAACAGCTGGAGATTTTTACCATGTAAGATGGAGTGACAAGCCTAATTTAATGGCTATCTGGTAAGCCTACATCCTTTAAGGTGGTGGATTCACACTGTCTTCTATCCAATGAAGATTTATCACTGGGTGTTGCGATACTATCTTTGGGCTGACTTCAGCGGTTATAGACTTTGTGTATATCATGTTAGTGCACATTTAATTTTGAGCATTCAGCACTATAGACTTTGGGTTTGGAGGGTGTAACGAAACGTCCTTACACTCCGCTTGAGTGCTTTCGTCATATACCACTTCCTTCCAGTCTGAATATAGATATCAGATATTCCAACCGCTCACAAGCACAAAGCAAGACGAGACTTGCTTAGCTGATCAACATGGACTGATTTATTAGAACCAAAATGACAAGTATTTATAATACAGTAGAAGAGGAGATTCCCCCCCTCCCCCCTTCCTGCTCATATTACTCTAACAATACACCTGTAACAAATTAACATGAGATAATTAACTAATCCCTTTAAGCAGCCGATGTGACTCTGTGCTCATCAGGATTTCACTACAGGTCAGACTTGTTGTCACCGAGCTTCACGCAGTAGATTATACATTATCATAAGTACAACCACAAGACATTTTGTCCTAAAAGCATGAGCTCCACTAGGAGTCGGCTCGTCTCCTACATTGTACAGAGGACAATGTGATCAGCTCTTTAAATTAACATCTTGATTTCAGAATCAACAAACTAAGAATAGTCTTTACATATATCCTGGGAGATATTGTGGATAAAAATTACTTACTTACATTTTAAGTAATCCAAGATATATTTTCTGACTCACCCTGTACCAGGATGGCACAGGGTGGCTTAGACATAAGAGGTGTATGGGGAGCTGAAACATGGGTTTACCAACCTTTCCAAAGGATTCTGGGTTCCATGTGCCCTCCTGTCACAGAGGGTATATCAATATATGTGTATTTTGATGTGACGTACACACATCCAATGTATTTTGTTGTTTTTATCTGTCTAAATTAATTTTTGTTTTTCACAGCACAGCTCCCTTTTTTTTTATTGATCTATATAGTTGCACTTTTTATCTTTCAAAAAGTGTTTTCCAGTGCTAATTCTTTCATCCAATATAATGGAAAGACTCCCTCATGGGTTTTTTTTAGCAGCCAAGAAATTCAGAGGTTATTGATTAAAAATTATTTTTTGTATCAAAAGGCAATTTAGTAATTACATAAGAGTTGTAAAAAACTGAGCTCTGGCATTTACATGAAAATGATTAGTATTTATTATTAGACAGGATGTATATGGCGCCAGCAGTTTGCGCAGCACTTTACAACATCAGGGAAGATAGTACAATTACAATAAAATTCAATACAGGAGGGATCAGAGGGCCCTGCTCGCTAGAGCTTACAATCTAGAAGGGAATGTCAAGTGGAAACAAAAAGGTAATAACTGTGGGGAATGATCAGGTGGACAAACTGAAAATACAGTTGTTAGTTGTGGGTAGGATAGGCTTCCCTGAAGAGGAGGGTTTTCAGGGATTGTCTAAAAGCTAATAGAGTAGGAGATAGACGGACAGATTTGGGTAAGTAGTTCCATTAGCTTGGAGAGGCTCTGAAAAAGTCCTGGAGACTAGCATGGGAGGAGGTGATGAGAGAGCTAGAGAGCAGGGGGTGTTGAGAAGAACAAAGAGAACAAGTATTAAGTTGTTTTTTAGAGACTAGGTCAGTGATGTAGCTGGGGCAGAGTTGTAGATGGCTTTGTAGGGTAGTTGTTAGTATTTTGAATTTAATTTTGGGTGAGCGGAAGCCAGTGGAGGGATTGACAGAGAGGAGTAGCAGAGACAGAGCGGTTGGTAAGGTGGATGAGTCTGGCAGCAGCATTCATGAAGGACTGAAGGGGGGTCAGAGTATGCAGAGGTAGGCCAATGAGGAGGGAGTTGCAGTAATCGAGGCGGGAGATGACCAGGGAGTGAATCAAGAGCTTTGTTGCGTCATTGGTTAGAAAGGAGCATATTTTGGAGATGTTTCGGAGGTTGAGGCAGTAAGATTTGGACAGCGATTGGACATGGGGCTTAAAGGAGAGTTCAGAGTCCAGGACTACTCCTAGTACCTTGGCATGTGGAGATGGGCTGATAGTTGTGCCATTAATTTTGACAGAGAGATCAGGGGAAGAGGCACGTGGGGGAGGAAAAATGATAAGTTCGGTTTTGGATAGATTAAGTTTGAGGAAGTGGTGTGACATCCAGACTGATATATCTGATAGTAAAATAGTGATATGAGAGGAGACTGAAGGAGTGAGTTGATGGTTAGAGAAATTGATTTGAGTGTCGTTAGCGTACAGATGGTATTGGAAGCCGTGGGAGGCTATCAGCTGACCCAGGGTGGAGGTGTAGATTGAAAATAGGAGAGGTCCAAGAACAGAACCTTGGGGGACCCCGACAGAGAAAGGAAGAGGAGAGGAGGCAGTAGAATTGTAGGTAACGCTGAAGGTGCGGTTAAATAAGTAGGTAGAAAACCAGCGGAGAGTACAGTCACGGAGACCAAAGGCATGGGGTTTTCTGAGGAGGAGGGGGTGGTTAACCGTATAGAAGGCAGCAGAGAGGTCCAGAAGTAGGAGTACAGAATAGTGTCCCTTAAATGGCAAAACCATCAATTATAATGGAACTGCATATTGAATGAATTCCTAATAAAATTT
This sequence comes from Lithobates sylvaticus, assembly GCA_028564925.1. Classification (NCBI taxonomy): domain Eukaryota; kingdom Metazoa; phylum Chordata; class Amphibia; order Anura; family Ranidae; genus Lithobates; species Lithobates sylvaticus. The sequence continues at coordinate 14,206,170 of CM053028.1, forward strand.
GCGTTTTACTGCAAAAGTGGTCTTCCACATAAAACCCCTACGCGTTTTGACCCTTCTAACTGTGGTCTTCTTCAAGGCGGATATTTTATTCTATGCAGAGAAAAATAAATATTTTTTTCATTTAATAATCATTTTATATTTTACCATTGTATCCAATTTCTAAATGGCTGCATTTGTAACTTGTAAAAGCCAATGTAAAGGAATAGTAGTGGTAAAAAAAAAGCCCTTGTGGATTTAATTAACCTTTGTTTTGGTTAATTCTCCTTTAAGAGGGTGTGGCAGTGGGGTGTGTCCTATAACTACATACATTTGCTAGTAGGTGTCCCTCATTCCCATCTTAAAATGTTGGGAGGTGTGCAATGTGTTTATGTTGCACATGTCCTTAGGTTGACCTGGGAGCTGGAAAAGCAGCTAACTAAGCTGGAAGGGTTAAAGTTTTTCCAGCCATTTTTTAGCAAAGTTACCACCTTCTACAAGTCAACCCATATAAAAAAGGACTCACTTAGGCCCCTTTCACACTGGGGCGGGGAGCCGCGGTGACGGTAAAGCAGCGCTATATTTAGCGCTGCTTTACCGTCGTTTTAACCGCGGTTTTCGGCCGCTCGCGGTGCGGTTTTACCCCCGCGAGCGGCCGAAAAAAAGGGTTAAAGACCCCCCGCAGAGTGCCGCCGTAGCGGCGCTTTGCGGCGGTATTGCCGCGGTTTCACCGCGGTGTCCCATTCTAATCAATGGGAAGGAGCGGTATAGGAGAAAGATGCTGCTAGCAGGAAAGATGCTGCTAGCAGGACTTTTTTTGCCATCCTGCTAGCGCACCGCTCCAGTGTGAAAGCCCGCCGGCTTTCACACTGGAGTTAAAGGGGCCGGATTTTTTCATGCGGTGAACAGGCGCTATTTTTAGCGCTGTACCGCATGAAAAACGCCCCGGTGTGAAAGGGGCCTTAATGCTCCAGGGAAAGTTCATGGGGAAATACTGCGAAAATGCAGCTTTTACTTAATCATCACCCCCCTTCCCTTTGGGGGCTAATGGGAGCCCAGTGGGCAGGCTGGAACAGTCCACGGTTAATAGCTGAGGACCATAAAGTAGCTTGAGTGCAGAAGGGCAGACTGGAATGATTCATGTCTGAAGACCATAAAGTATGACTACAGAAAAGCAAACGGGAGAGGTTCACTATTGAGGCCTCTGAAGTAGCTTGAGTACAGAAAGTCAGACTGAGACAGTCCACGGTTCACAGCTGATGACCAGTGGCGGTGTGTCCATAAAGGGTGCAGAAGCGCCGCCCCCTCTCTCCTGGCACCGCTCTATCACCATAGACAGATTTGTGCATTGCATGAATCTATCTATGATTGCCGCTGACACCCCCTATTCAGGCGACCGGCCGCTTTTCGGATGCCGGGCGCCTGAATTACAGCGGCGGGGGTGTTTTTTGGAAGCACTTGATTAGAGCAGTAGGCTATAATAGGCACCCAAAAAGGTGAACAGCGGGGGCGATGAATTCGCTTTGGTAACACTGAACCACCTCTCAGCCAATCAGGTGCTCGGGTCTGTTACCTGTCACCTGATTGGCTGAAACGTCAGGCAGTGTGATTGGACGCCTGATAGAGAGGACGGAAGAAGACATCGAGGAGCGCGTAGGACACTGCCGCTGACCCGCTGCGAGACAGGTAAGTGCCGGGCGATGCACACTGGCAGCATTTGATGGGGCACATTAGTGGCAATTGATGGGCACACTGGCAGCATTTGATGGGGCACAGTAGCGGCAATTGATGGGCACACTGGCAGCATTTGATGGGGCACGTTATCAGCTTCACAGGTTGCCACTGGAGTCCTCTTCCCCTCCTCCATGACGACATCACGGAGCTGGTGGATGTTAGAGACCTTGCGCTCCTCCACCTTCTGTTTGAGGATGTCCCACAGATGATCAATAGGGTTTAGGTCTGGAGACATGCTTGGCCAGTCCATCACCTTTATCCTCAGCTTCTTTAGCAAGGCAGTGGTCGTCTTGGAGTTGTGTTTGGGGTGGTTATCATGTTGGAATACTGCCCTGCGGCCCAGTCTCTGAAGGGAGGGGATCATGCTCTGCTTCAGTATGTCACAGTACATGTTGGCATTCATGGTTCCCTCAATGATCTGTAGCTCCCCAGTGCTGGCAGCACTCATGCAGCCCCAGACCATGACACTCCCACCACCATGCTTGACTGTAGACAAGACACACTTGTCTTTGTCCTCCTCACCTGGTTGCCCCCACACACGCTTGTCACCATCTGACACCAAATACGTTTATCTTGGTCTCATCAGACCACAGGACATGGTTCCAGTAATCCATGTCCTTAGTCTGCTTGTCTTCAGCAAACTGTTTGCAGGCTTTCTTGTGCATCATCTTTAGAAGAGGCTTCCTTCTGGGGCGACAGCCATGCAGACCAATTTGATGCAGTGTGTGGCGTATGGTCTGAGCACTGACAGGCTGACCCCCCACCCCTTCAACCTCTGCAGCAATGCTGGCAGCACTCATACGTCTATTTCCCAAAGACAACCTCTGGATATGACGCTGAGCACGTGACCTCAACTTCTTTGGTGGACCATGGCGAGGCCTGTTCTGAGTGGAACCTGTCCTGTTATACCGCTGTATGGTCTTCTTGGCCACCGTGCTGCAGCTCAGTTTCAGGGTCTTGGCAATCTTCTTATAGCCGAGGCCAGTGATGGAGTACTTTGGCACCCCAGATGTTTTGTAACTACATTTCCCATGATGCTCAACAACACTGCAGAGTGCATGAGCATCATGGGAAATGTAGTTCCAAAACATCTGGGGTGCCAAAGTTCACCATCACTGGCCTAGGCCATCTTTATGTAGAGCAACAATTCTTTTTTTTCAGATCCTCAGAGAGTTCTTTGCCATGAGGTGCCATGCTTTACTTCCAGTGACCAGTATGAGAGAGATATGCCCCATACACACGGTCGGAAATTCCGACCACAAAATCCGACAGATTTTTTCCGCCGGATTTTGTCCGACACTGGTGTTGCATACACACGGTCAGACAAAGTTGTCGGAAAATCCAAACATTCTGAACGTGGTGACGTTCGTTGCGTACGACGGAACTACGTAGAGGCTAGTAGCCAATAGCTTTGGTCTTGTTATTTGATCTGAGCATGCGTGGCACTTTGTCCGTCGGAATTCGCTACACACGATCGGAAAAAGTCTGATCGGACTTTGTTGTCGGAAAATTTGAGAGCAGGAGATAAAACTTTGTCCGTCGGAAAATCCAACGGAAAAGGTCCGATGGAGCCTACACACGGTCGGAATTTCCGACAACATTGTCCGATAGGACATTTTCCGTCGGAAAATCCGACCGTGTGTACGGGGCATAAGAGCGATAACACCAAATTTAACACACCTGCTCCCCATTCACACCTGAGACCTTGTAACACTTACGAGTCACATGACACCGGGGAGGGAAAATGGCTTATTGGGCCCAATTTGGACATTTTCCCTTAGGGGTGTACTCATTTTTGTTGCCAGCGGTTTGGACATTAAAGGCTGTGTGTTGAGTATTTTTGAGGGGACAGAACATTTACACTGTTATACAAGCTGTACACTCACTACTTTGTACCAAAGTGTTTCTTCAGTGTTGTCACATGAAAAGATAGAAGAAAATATTTACAAAAAAATGTGAGGGGTGTACTCACTTTTGTGAGATACTGTATATACATGATCCTGCGCACCGCCATAAAACGTCTATAGGGTGGTAGCGAAGTGGTTAAACATAATTGGGGCGGAGCATGTTGTCTCTCCAAATTAAAACAACCTTTTTTTGGATTCGTCTTAGAATTGATATGTAGATTTATTTTTTAGCTTTAACTAAAATAGCGCACTGCGGCGAACGTCTCCTGGAAAAGATTTAGAAATAACTCAGCCGGGGAACAAAATAAAAAGGAAACTTTGCGTGTGAAATGATATAATTACATAAGTTTCTTTAAGGAAGAAACTTCCCTGAGAACACCTGGCTTGAGAAACGTGTCATTATCCTCCATCGGGAGGAAAGACGAGGCGAATGTTTTGGGTCTGTGTGTTCTATGATTAGGTGGATCAAGTAGAACGTTCCCACCGCCGCACGCTTTCCTAGAGGTGGGTTGAAGCTGGTGGGTGCTGCAGACATACCTCCCAACTGTCCCGGATTTGGAGGGACTGTCCCAGATTTCTAGGGACTGTCCCTGATTTGAAGCAATGTCCCTCCGTCCCTCATTCCTCCTCATCTGTCCCTCATTTGCGTCTTGTCTATATACCGTATATACTCGAGTACAAGCCGAGCTTTTCAGCACATTTTTTTGTGCTGAAAGTGCCCCCAGTGGCGGCTGGAGCTCAAAATTTTTGGGGGGGCGCAAATAAACTGAAAAATTCTGAAAAAAAAAGCCCATCAAATGCAGCCACTGTACCAAACGCAGCCACTGTGCCCATTAAAACGCAGCCACTGTGCCCATTAAAACGCAGCCACTGTGCCCATCAAAACGCAGTCACTTTGCCCATCAAAACGCAGCCACTTTGCCCATCAAAACGCAGCCACTTTGCCCATCAAAACGCAGCCACTTTGCCCATCAAAACGCAGTCACTTTGCCCATCAAAACGCAGCCACTTTGCCCATTAAAACGCAGCCACTGTGCCCATCAAAACGCAGCCACTTTGCCCATAAAAATGCAGCCACTTTGCCCATCAAAACGCAGCCACTGTGCCCATTAAAACGCAGCCACTGTGCCCATCAAAACGCAGCCACTTTGCCCATCAAAACGCAGCCACTGTGCCCATCAAAACGCAGCCACTGTGCCCATCAAAACGCAGCCACTGTGCCCATCAAAACGCAGCCACTGTGCCCATTAAAACGCAGCCACTGTGCCCATTAAAACGCAGCCACTGTGCCCATCAAAACGCAGCCACTTTACCCATCAAAATGCAGCCACTGTGCCCATTAAAACGCAGCCACTGTGCCCATCAAAATGCAGCCACTTTGCCCCTTTAAAACAGTGCCAACGGAACGCACAGCGTTGCGCCCGCTTGTCACCTTTTTGGACGCCTATTAGCGCCTACGGCGCTAATCAGGTGTTTCCAAAAAACACCCCCACCGCTGTAATTCAGGTGCCCGGTGACCGAAAAGGGGCCGGACACCTGAATAGGGGGTGTCGGCAGCGACCATAGATAGATTCATGCAATGCATGAATCTATCTATGGAGTATAGAGAGTGACAGGAGAGGGGGGGCGGTGCTCCTGCGCCCTTTATGGATGCACCGCCCCTGCTCCCAACTGTCCCAGATTTGGAGGGACTGTCCCGGATTTGGAGGGACTGTCCCAGATTTCGAGGGACTGTCCCAGATTTCTAGGGACTGTCCCTGATTTGAAGCAATGTCCCTCCGTTCCTCCTTCCTCCTCATCTGTCCCTCATTTGCGTCTTGTCTATATACCGTATATACTCGAGTACAACCCGAGTTTTTCAGCACATTTTTTGTGTGCTGAAAGTGCCCCCATCGGGTTATACTCGAGTCAAGCACTTTTCTGCAGCAAAAAATGACATTTTCCGACCCGACTTTGCGGCCCGTATCTCTGGGTTTGGGGTTTCCTAGCACCAAGTGGCCCCCGAGATACGGGGCCCCAAAGTCGGTTCGGAAAATGTCATTCTCTGCTGCAGAAAAGTGCTTGACATTTTCCGACCCGACTTTGGGGCCCCGTATCTCGGGGCCACTTGGTGCTAGGAACCCCAAATTTGGATATGTTGTAGTACACTTAGTTTGCATGCCAAATTTGGGGTTCCTAGCACCAAGTGGCCCCGAGATACGGGGGCCCCAAAGTCGGGTCGGAAAATGTCAAGCACTTTTCTGCAGCAGAGAATGGCATTTTCCGACCCGACTTTGGGCCCCCGTATCTCGGGGCCACTTGGTGCTAGGAACCCCAAACCCAAAGTCGGGTTGGAAAATGTAATTTTTTGCTGCAGAAAAGTGCTTGACCCAAGTATAAGCCGAGGGGGGCACTTTTGGCATGCAAACCAAGTGGAACCAACACTACAACATATCCAAATTTGTGGTTCCTAGCACCAAGTGACCCCGAGATACGGGGGCCCAAAGTCTGTCAACTGTGTCCATCTGCAGCAATGTCATTTCGGGACCCTTTGGGTCCAGAGGCCCCAAATTATGGCTGCAGATAGGGGGCATCTAGGAACCCTTAACTATCAAGTTTGAAGTTCGGGGGACCTATGGCTGCAAATGGGCACAGTGAGGCTGCAAATGGGCATTGTTGACCCTCTTTTCCACTTCCAGTAGCTGCGCATTTCTCACCCTAGGCTTATACTCGAGTCAATAGGTTTTCCCATTTTTTGTGGTAAAATTAGGTGCCTCGGCTTATATTCGGGTCGGCTTATACTCGAGTATATACGGCATCTTAACAGCGGCCCTGCTGACACCGGTTCCCAGGCGGCAGTTGCTGCAGCCACACCTCCTAAATTTTTGAGATGGCAATGAGGGACACCTACTAGCAAAAGCATGTAGGTATATAAAAAACACAACAAAACATCATACACATTGAATCAAAAATATAAAAATACGATTTCAAAATCCAATATAACAATTATTAATCCAAAAGGGAAGGGAATAAATAAATAAATATATAAATAATTAAAAAATAAGGAGCCATCTTTTCTTTTTTTCTTTTTTTTTTTTTTTACAAATCTTTTTTTTTTACAAATCTATTAAATTTCTTAATAACAAACAAAACAAAAAACACAAAATATTATACACATTGAACCAAAAATATAATAATACGATTTCAAAATCCAATATAACAATTATTAATCCAAAGGGGAAGGGGAAAAAAAATAAAAAATAAAAATAAATTAATAAATAAATAAAAAATAAGGAGCCACCTTTTTTTTGTTCTTTTTTATTTTTTTTACAAATCTTTTTATTAAATTTCTTATTAACAAGCAAAACAAAACAACAAAAAAAAAACATCATACACATTGAACCAAAAATATAATAATACAATTTTAAAATCCAATATAACAATTATTAATCCAAAGGGGAAGGGGAAAAAAAAATAAAAAATAAGGAGCCACCTTGATCCCACCCGATACTCTATCAAATGCCTGATGTAGGGGTCCTGTGTGCCCCCCCCCCCCAAAAAACATCGCAATTTACTGATGATTTTTGGATGCTTTTTTGAAGATCCGTGGTGTGCTGGTGATATATGCTTTGACCTATGACCTATGTTTAGATGAAAGTCCATTGAGGAGCCACCTTTTTTTTTTTTTTGCAAATCTTTTTATTAAATTTCTTAATAACAAACAAAACAAAAAAAACACAACAAAACATCATACACATTCAACCAAAAATATAATAATACAATTTCAAAATCCAATATAACAATTATTAATTCAAAGGGGAAGGGAAAAAAAATAAAAAATAAAAATAAATGAATAAATAAATAAATTAAATAAGGAGCCACCTTTTTTTTTCTTTTTCATTTCTTTTTTTTTTTTTTACAAATGTTTTTATTAAATTTCTTAATAACAAACAAAACAAAAAAAAACACAACAAAACATCATACACATTCAACCAAAAATATTATAATACTATTTCAAAATCCAATATAACAATTATTAATCCAAAGGGGAAGGGAAACAAATAAAAAAATAAAAATACATAAATAAATAAAAAACAAGGAGCCACCTTTTTTTATTATTTTTTTTTAACAAATCTTTTTATTTAATTTCTTAATAACAAGCAAAACAAAAACAAAAAAACATCATACACATTGAACCAAAAATATAATAATACGATTTCAAAATCCAATATAACAATTATTAATCCAAAGGGAAAGGGAAAAAAAAGCCACTTTTTTTTTCTTTTTTTTTTCACAATTTTTTTTATTGAATTTCTTAACAAAAAAAAAAAAACACAACAAAACATCATACACATTGAACCAAAAATATAATACGATTTCAAAATCCAATATAACAATTATTAATCCAAAGGGGAAGGGGAAAAAAATAAAAATACATAAATAAATAAATAAATAAAAAATAAGGAGCCACCTTTTTTTTTTTAACAAATCTTTTTATTTAATTTCTTAATAACAAGCAAAACCAAAAAAAAAAAAACATCATACACATTGAACCAAAAATATAATAATACGATTTCAAAATCCAATATAACAATTATTATTCCAAAGGGGGAGGGAAAAAAATTAAAAGAAAAATAAATAAAAGAAAAAAGGAGCCACTTTTTTTTTCTTTTTTTTTCACAATTTTTTTTATTAAATTTCTTAATAAACAAAAAAAAACACAACAAAACATCATACACATTGAACCAAAAATATAATAATACGATTTCAAAATCCAATATAACAATTATTATTCCAAAGGGGAAGGGAAAAAAATTAAAAGAAAAATAAATAAAAGAAAAAAGGAGCCACCTTTTTTTTTCTTTTTTTTTTTCACAATTTTTTTTATTAAATTTCTTAATAAACAAAAAAAAAACACAACAAAACATCATACACATTGAACCAAAAATATAATAATACGATTTCAAAATCCAATATAACAATTAATAATCCAAAGGGGAATGGGAAAAAACAAATAAATAAAAATAAATAAATAAATAATAAAAGGAAAAAAAAGGAGCCACCTTGATCCCAACAAAAGGCCCATTACCGGGATGATGGAAGATGAAGCCGATTCCATTGTGTCCCACTTCCAATAAACACGAGGAGGCAGCACAATATACATTGTAACAAGCCGGTCCGGGTCAATATTTGTTTAACCGGCTCATCCTTTAATCAGTTTAAATTGAAGACATACAATAGCCAGATACTCAGATATTGATTATCGCTGTGAATTATTTAGTATCTCTTTCTCGGGTCATATTAATGTTCATCTATATGCAGATAGTCCCAGTGTTTATTAAAAGGAAAATCCATTTGTTGTTCAAACCTAACCCCCCCCCCCCCCCCCCGATCCTATTGACTACACGGCCTCATTAACAAGCACAGCGCCTGCCGGGAATGACGCCCTGGGTAGGATATTAGCCGGGCTTTGCTTATCCATCGACTGGGAGGAATAACTAAACATAAAAACCTCATAAATACACCAACAACCTGACTCAATAAAAAAAAAAAGAAGAGTGTTAAGATGTCTTGGGGGCAGATGTAAAACGTGGTAAATGGCCGATCGGCGGGTCACTCTAAAATTCCCACCGGAAGATTTAACACATTTGCTGTCTGCCCTCGTCCAATCAAGAACCTTCGCCGGCGTTAGAGGATCTTTGATGCGCACTAATATTTGATGTATTCTTACCCCCCCCCCCCATTTATTTTATTTTTTTAAATGGCTGATCACGAATTTCCAGCGGGAGGGGGAGACATTGACACTTTTAATTTCCAAAAAAAATTTCTGAATTTGAATTTCTGTTTCTCCAAAGGTGGTCCATGAGATAAGAGGAAACTAGTGTTTTTTTTTTTGGTGGCTTTTACGGGTGCAATGAGATTTAAATGGCCACTGAGGGCCACGGAAACCCTCTTCCAACTAACCAGGACCAGTGCTTGTTATTAATCCAAAGGGGAAAGGAAAAAATAAATAAAAAAAATAAATAAAAAAAATAAGGAGCCACCTTTTTTTTTCTTTTTTTTTTTTTTTATTCAATTTCTTAATAACAAACAAAACAAAAAACACAACAAAACATCATACACATTGAACCAAAAATATAATAATACGATTTAAAAATCCAATATAACAATTATTAATCCAAAGGGGAAGGGAAAAAAATAAATAAATAAATAAAAGTAAGGAGCCACCTTTTTTTTTTTTTACAAATCTTTTTATTAAATTTCTCAATAACAAACAAACAAAACAAAAAAAAGTAAAGCCCAAAAAATTGAGGGACGGTACAAAAATGATGCAGAAATGAAGTGCAATAAACCAATCAAATAAAATCAAAATCCAATATAACAATTAATAATCCAAAGGGGAAGGGGAAAAAATAAAAATAAAAAATGTAATAAATAAAAATAAATAATTGCAATTGTCAGCTAAAGCGAAGCCGTGCCGGATCGCAAAAAATGCCCTGGTAAGGAAGGGGGTAAATCCTTCCGGGGCGGAACTGGTTAAGTAATTACATAATTTTTGCTGAAAAAAAAACAGGTCCACAACAGAAGTATAAAAATTGTGGGGGGGGGGGGGGGGGGGGGGGTTGTACAGGTGTGAAAGCTGAACTGGTTAATAAATATATCAATCGATTTTTTTTGTTTGAAAACTCACAAGGATCACTCAGTGTTATCTCAGTGTGTTGCTTTGGAGCGTGAATATTAAGTTGTGCTCAGATGCTCGGCTCCCGCTCTACATGCATATTGTGTTTGGCATTAGACCTTTTTTTCTTTTTAAACAGTCAGTACAGTGAAGCTCGTTAAGCTAACGATCCTTAGAAGGTTTCCGTGAATCAAGCAGGTGGCTTATTAGCCGGGCGCGGCGCTCTGTCCGTCCTCTCCACCACCGCCATCCACTCATCTATCAGAGGCCTATGTGCCGGGTCAGTCCCATTACCACGGAGCAATAAATAAGATTATAATTGGCAGGATAGGATGTTACATTGTAACAAGCTGATGATATCTCCAGCGATGACTTTAATTTGAGGTTTTTATGGGGTACGGCTAAGGTCATGTTAATAGGAATCAGCTGTATAGAGGAGATAAATCACGGGGGGGGGGGGGGGGAGGCTGAGGAGATAAATCACGGGGGGGCTGACAGAGCCAATGGTTCCTCGCCTTTGGGGGGCGGCTGCTCCGGGGAGAAATTCTTATTCAGAGCTACTGAAATATCACCACTGCTGAGCTCTCCCTATGAAAATGCTGGTTGTCTGGCAGTCATGTTTATCCAATGGCTTCAGTGCCTTCTGAGTCACTAACCCAGGACTGGTATTTTATGTGGATCAGGAGCGTAGCAAGTCGTAAATTCAAAAAATACTGAAGCCGTTGGATCAGTGTCAGTGGCGGCTGGTGCTCAATATTTTGTGGGGTGGCAAACGAATGCCACCCCAACCCCCCACGCGCGTGGGAGACGTAGGGGAATGCGGCAATGACAATACAATGTATGGGCGGGGGTAAGCACTTCTTCCGGCAGTCCAGGGTCATTCGTCATCTGCTCCACCAGAACCAGCCCCAGCAAGCCGACCCACAGCTCCTGCCCGGCCTCCATGCTCTCTCCAGCTTCCAGATGCTAGCTCCAGCCCTCCCTGGCCTCCAGCCCTCAGCCCTCCCTGGCCTCCAGCCCTCAGACCTCCCTGGTCTCCAGCCCTCAGACCTCCCTGGTCTCCAGCCCTCAGACCTCCCTGGCCTCCAGCCCTCAGCCCTCCCTGGTCTCCAGCCCTCAGCCCTCCCTAGTCTCCAGCCCTCAGCCCTCTGTGGCCTCCAGCCCTCAGCCCTCCCTGGCCCCAGCTCTCAGACCTCCCTGGTCTCCAGCCCTCAGCCCTCCCTGGCCTCCAGCCCTCAGCCCCCCTGGCCTCCAACCCTCAGCCCTCCCTGGTCTCCAGCCCTCAGTCCTCCCTGGTCTCCAGCCCTCAGCCCTCCCTGGTCTCCAGCCCTCAGACCTCCCTGGTCTCCAGCCCTCAGTCCTCCCTGGTCTCCAGCCCTCAGCCCTCCCTAGTCTCCAGCCCTCAGCCCTCTGTGGCCTCCAGCCCTCAGCCCTCCCTGGCCCCAGCTCTCAGACCTCCCTGGTCTCCAGCCCTCAGCCCTCCCTGGCGTCCAGCCCTCAGACCTCCTTGGCCTCCAGCCCTCAGCCCTCCCTGGTCTCCAGCCCTCAGCCCTCCGTGGCCTCCAGCCCTCAGACCTCCCTGGCCTCCAGCCCTCAGACCTCCTTGGCCTCCAGCCCTCAGCCCTCCCTGGTCTCCAGCCCTCAGACCTCCCTGGCCTCCAGCCCTCAGCCCTCCAGCCCTCCCTGGTCTCCAGCCCCCAGCCCTCCCTGGCCTCCATCCCTCAGCCCTCCCTGTTCTCCAGCCCTCAGCCCTCAGTGGCCTCCAGCCCTCAGACCTCCCTGGCCTCCAGCCCTCAGACCTCCCTGGCCTCCAGCCCTCAGCCCTCCCTGGTCTCCAGCCCTCAGACCTCCCTGGCCTCCAGCCCTCAGCCCTCCCTGGCCTCCAGCCCTCAGCCCTCCCTGGCCCCCAGCCCTCAGCCCTCCCTGGCCTCCAGCCCTCCCTGGCCTCCAGCCCTCCCTGATCTCCAGCCCTCCCTGGCCTCCAGCCCTCAGCCCTCCCTGGTCTGCAGCCCTCAGACCTCCCTGGCCTCCAGCCCTCAGCCCTCCCTGGTCTGCAGCCCTCAGACCTCCCTGGCATCCAGCCCTCCTTAGCCTTCAGTCTTCAGTGTTTCCTGACTGAGACCCAATTGGCCAGGGAGTTCTAGGACGCCCTGGCCTATCGGATCTCAGGACCTGCTTCCTGATTGGCTGGGAGGAGAATCAGGAAGACAATAGCGAATATTAATTTGCTATTGTCACACAACTGGGTGGGCTCAGGGGGTAGGGCTCTGCACCCCGAGCAAACCCTTTTGTGAGGCCAATTAGGGCCACAGGCTCTATTCACGTGCTTCAAAAAAAAAAAAACCATTGGAATCCATAAGTCCGACACCCTGCATGTAGATAAGGGGCCGGGTGTATAGATTAGGGGGGTGGCGCCCCTTATGGATGGGCTGCCCCTGATTAGTTTGACAGGAAACGCTGTGTACAGGAGCGTGCATCTGACGTAGGCACGCAAGTACTGGCAGGAAGCCAAGCACGTCTCTGGAACTGATGGCAGGATTCCTCCACAGGATTGTGTGCTGGAAGTTCTGTGACTAATGAAACTTGAGTTACTGAAAGGTCCACTTAAAGTTGTACAGTGAACATTTCCAGCATTTGCAGATGGTATCAACGTATGAACTTATGTGATTCTATCAATATTTTTTCATTATTTTCCATTTATATGTGTACTTCTTTATGGCTATACACTGTTTTTAGTTTAGTATACTTATTTGGCGCAGCTTTATAGTTCTTATATTATTTATGAGGATAGGACTGACTAGGGGAGGAAACATATCGTCGTTCCTACTTAGTAGGAACAAACGACATGTCTCCTCTCCCCTAGGCAGGGAAGGGGTTAAGCACTAGGGGGCGATGAAGGGGTTAAGCGTGCCCTAGGGAGGTGTTCTAACTGTGGGGGGAGGGGCTTCAACTCACATGACAGAGATCACCGCTCCCTATGACAGGGATCAGTGATCTCTGTCATGACACGAGCCAGAACGGGGAAATGCCTTGTTTACATAGGCACTTCCCCGTTCTGCGGCTCCGTGACGCGATCGCCGGGAGACCGGCGGACATCAAGTCTGCTGGTCCCGCGGACACGGTCATGATGTATGCGCCCACTAGCCCCGCCATTTAAAGGGGACATACAGGTACGTCCATTTGCTGTGCAGCGGTCGACAAGTGGTTAAAGTCGTTGTAAACCTCAGACAAAATATGAACAAAACATTACCCTCTATAGTGTGTACTTGTCTCAATACAGAGCACTAAGGGGTTGGTTTACTAAAGGCAAATAGGCTGTACACTTTGCAAGGGCATTTACTCCAGAGCTTAGTAAATGAGATAAAGCTTCACTTTGTAAAGAATACCCAATCAAATGCAAGGAATAAAAAAAAAACAGCATTTCTGCTTGCACATGATTGGATGATAGAAGTCAACAGAGCTTCCCCGGATTTACTAAGCTCTGGAGCAAATGCCCTTGCCGAGGTCAACTGCACATACAATGTGCACAGTCTACTTGCCTTTAGTAAATCAAGCCCTAAGTGTCATTTCCACCTGCTGCCTCCTTCCTCTGCTATCAGCATTAATCACTTCTGACAAGTTTTCCTGACACCAAGAGAAAAATGGTGACAGGGGAGGGACCTCCAGCTGATTGACAGCCTCAGCTCTGTTCCTGTGTGCTGTGTGTAAGGGGGGGTCCCTTCCCTCCAATCACCTCTCAGAGCTCTCCTTACTGATGTAACTTCAGCTCCCCACCCCCCCCCCCCCCCCCCCCCCTGCTTTTCAGAGCTGAGAGATCCTGTGTAAATTCTGGACTTTGAATGGCTGTAGGGGAAAGACTAATGCAGATAAACAGGTACAACGTATGTAGGAGGATTTGTTTGATCTCTGTGTATCAGCTGAGGCCGGTCACTTTGCTGGGGGTTATGGAAGGGTTTCCAACCACTTTAATGCAATGCACATGAATGTATGGTGTCAATGGGCCCCAGTGGCGTCGCTAGTGGGTGGCTATAGGGTTTTTACCCCCGAATCTGGGGCCCATAAGCCCCGAGTCTCTTATGCCGTGTACACGCGATCCGACTTTCCGGCGGACTGGGTCCGGCTGACCAGAGTCCGTCGGACAATTCGATCTCGTGTGGGTTCCAGCGGACTTTTTCTTCCCAAAAGTCAGGCGGACCTAGAAACAAGACTGGCTTCAAATTTGTCCGACGGACTCGAGTCCGGTCGAAAAATCCGGTCGTCTGTGAGCTAGTCCGACGGACTAAAACCGACGCTAGGGCAGCTATTGGCTAAAGTCCGTTCGCTTGAAAGTCCGGCGGACCTCAGCTGCAAAGTCCGTCGGATTGCCCGCCGGACCAAGTCCGTCGAAAAGTCTGATCGTGTGTACGCGGCATTATTGGGTGCAGCGGTGCTGTCAGAGGTGGACTGGACTGGGGGGGCAGGGTGGAAATTGCCCCCCCCCCCCCCCGGGCCGATCTGATGCCCCAAAAAAAGGCTCACAGATGGGCACCATGCAGATAACCAACATCTCGCCCTATTTTACGTTGTTCTGCCACTGCGTACTGGTTGCTAGAGCTGCCTGGCGTCTAGCAACCAGTGATGTCACGTCACCTGAGTGACACATCGTGAGCCCGAGGCCCAAGCGTTCGGAGCGGAGCTCCGCGCCGAGTGGTTAAGCTCCGCCCACCTCCGCTATCTTCTCGGGTGGCATGCTCGAGTGGAAGGGAAAAATAACTCAGGACTTGAGAGCACTTGTGGGGCTGCCTGAGCCCCGGGGATGCATCATGTGTGTCATGAGGGAGCTGGGCACTGCAGAGAGACCCATACAAAGAGACGGGGTTCATGCTGGGGCTTGTAGTCATTAGTAAGTTGTAGTCCCCCAAAAGTGAAGGACTACAGGTCCCAGCATTGACCCCTTCAGAGCTCAGGATGTGTCACACTGTTGTCTTGAGGGGGGTGGGGGGGGGGGGTCTGTACCATGCGCGCAGCATACATATACATATACTATATACATGTTTATGCCCACCCAAGCGTATGGCTTTCTTTACTTTGCTGCTATGGCCAAGCTGCCAGATTCAGCCAGGGCTGGTGCAAGGATTTTTGACACCCTAGGCGAAACTTCATTTTGCCGCCCCCCCCCCCCCTTAGCTCCACCCCTGACTTCACCCCCTTTGTCCTGCCCATGTATACCCCACCTTTTTAATGAAGTGCCCATCAAATACAGCCTCACCAGAGCCCATCAATGCAGCCTCACCACCTCACCAGCGCCCATCAAATGCAGCCTCACCAGTGCCCATCACTGCAGCCTACCAGCACTCATCAATGCAGCCTCACCAGCACCCATCAATCCAGCCTCACCAGCGCCCATCAAATGCAGCCTCACCAGTGCCCATCACTGCAGCCTACCAGCACTCATCAATGCAGCCTCACCAGCGCCCATCAATCCAGCCTCACCAGCGCCCATCAAATGCAGCCTCACCAGTGCCCATGAATGCAGCCTCACCAGCACTCATCACTGCAGCCTCACCAGCACTCATCAATGCAGCCTCACCAGCGCCCATCAATGCAGCCTCACCAGCGCCTATCAAATGCAGCCTCACCAGCGCCCATCAATGCAGCCTTACCAGCACTCATCAATGCAGCCTCACCAGCACTCATCAATGCAGCCTCACCAGCGCCCATCAATGCAGCCTCACCAGCGCCCATCAATGGAGCCTCACCAGCACTCATCAATGCAGCCTCACCAGCACTCATCAATGCAGCCTCACCAGCACTCATCAATGCAGCCTCACCAGCACTCATCAATGCAGCCTCACCAGCGCCCATCAATGCAGCCTCACCAGCGCCCATCAAATTCAGCCTCACCAGCGCCCATCAATGCAGCCTCACCAGCACTCATCAATGCAGCCTCACCAGCGCCCATCAATGCAGCCTTTACCAGCACTCATCAATGCAGCCTCACCAGTGCCCATCACTGCAGCCTACCAGCACTCATCAATGCAGCCTCACCAGTGCCCATCACTGCAGCCTACCAGCACTCATCAATGCAGCCTCACCAGCGCCCATCAATCCAGCCTCACCAGTGCCCATCAAATGCAGCCTCACCAGCGCCCATCAATGCAGCCTCACCAGCACTCATCAATGCAGCCTCACCAGCGCCCATCAATGCAACCTACTCCTGCCCATCAATGAATGTTTGCTTGCTTCCATTCATTCAGGAGTCGGGACAAGGACACGGTCCTCCACCGCCACTGCGCCTCTGTACGAATGGAGCGGTGGCTGCCTGCTGATGCTGAGACTTAGTTGCTTGTTGCAGAGAAAAGAGAGTAGTAACACCAGTGGCCGGGCGCCCCTAGGCAGCACTGCCTAGTTTGCCTAGTGGTAGCACCGTAGCACCAGCCCTGGATTCAGCAGTACATCTGGGGTAACCGCAGCCTCCTGTCACATGATCTGGCTTTGGGGATCCTCCTAGTATTTAGAATGAGAGCGATTCAGAGAGTGAAGTCACTGGTGGTCATACATATGTGGCAGCCAGGAAAGGCGGGTACAGAATATGGATGCCGGGAAGCCTTCTGTGTCCCACTATGAAACATTTTTCTTATTGGGCCGGAGTTTTCCTTTAATGTCTTGTAGATGCCTGAAGACGAGTCCACGATTCTGAGAAAACAAAGATGCATTAAATGCGTCGCACATCCTTCTAGCCATGTCTAGCCTAATAACGTGGGATGAAGAGCCTCCCCTACTGCCTGGTGAAGTGTCCTCCTTTGTGTCTCTACAAGGTCACGGCTCTTCTTCCACACTCTCTGCTGCCATTACGGCTCCATTTAATGTAATGCTGTTCCTGGAGAACAATGAGGGTCTCCAGGGTGCTGGCAGGTGCTGTGTAAAAATGTGGACGTGGAGCTCTGAGTACGGGGCAGTACCGGGTCAGGGCAGGAGATGGATGGCCCTGTGAGTTCTGTCTGCGAGTCGGCCTGCAGCAGATGACACCGAGACAATGACGCCATTTTATTAATAGCTTAATATAGAGACGCCAAACTTTGCTCTAGTTCTCCAAAAGACTTACAAGCCCACAATGTATATATATATATATATAGTACTGTGCGAAAGTTTTAGGCAGGTGTGAAGAAATGCTGTGAAGTAAGAATGCTTTCAAAAATATATACACTATATTGCCAAAAGTATTGGGACACCTGCCTTTAACAGACACATGAACTTTAACCACTTGCCACCCGCCATATAGCAGAATGACGGCGGCAAAGTGGTTTCAACAACCTGACCGGATGTCATATGACGTGATCAGGATCGCATCGCGGCGATCGTTGTTGCAGTGTGTCAGTCTGACACCCCGCAACACCGATCTAGGTAAAGAGTCTCCGACGGAGACTCTTTACCACGTGATCAGCCGTGTCCAATCACGGCTGATCACGAGGTAAATAGGAAGAGCCAGTGATCGGCTTTTCCTCACTCGCATCTGACAGACGCGAGTAGAGGAGAGCCGATCGGCGGCTCTCCTGACAGGGGGGGTCTGTGCTGATTGTTTATCAGTGTAGCCCCCCCTCGGATCCCACCCAGGACCACCAGGATGCCGCGCAGGACCACCAGGATGGCCATCCACACTGGACCACCAGGTATGCCCCCCTTAGACCCCCAGGAAAATGCACATCTGTGCCCAGGCAGCTGCCAATCAGTGCCCACTGACAATGCCTACCACTGCCAGTGCCACCAGGGATGCCCATCAGTGCCGTGTGTCAGTGGCCATCAGTGCCCATCAGTGCCGCCTATCAGTGCCCAGTAGTGCTGCCTATCAGTGCCACCCATTAGTACCCATCTTTTCAGCCCTTCAGTGCCTATCAGTGTCGCCCATCAGTGCCCACCTGTGCCACCCATGAGTGCCCACCAGTGCTGCCTACCAATGCACATCAGTGCTGCATATCAGTGCCACCCTTTAGTGCCGCCTACCAGTGCCCATCAGTGCCGCATATGAGTATATGAGTGCCCATCGTCGGTGCCCGTCAGTTCCCGCTCATTGGTGCCACCTCCTCGTAGCTGCCTTATCAGTGCCCGTCAGTGCCGCCTTATCAGTGCCCATCAGTGAAAGTGAAAACGTACTTATTTACAAAATTTTATAACAGAAACAAAAACAAAACTTAATTTATTTATTTTTTTTTCGGTCTTTTTTTATTTGTTTAGCGAAAAATAAAAAACGCAGATCAAATACCACCAAAAGAAATCTCTATTTGTGGGAACAAAATGATAAAAATTTAGTTTGGGTACAGTGTAGCATGACCGCGCAATTGTCATTCAAATTGCCACAGTGCAGAAAGCTCAAAATTGTCCTGGGCAGGAAGGTGTATAACTGCCGTGTATTGAAGTGGTTAATGACATCCCAGTCTTAGTCCGTAGGGTTCACTATCGAGTCGGTCCACCCTTTGCGAGTATAACAGCTTCAACTCTCCCGGGAAGGCCGTCCACAAGGTTTAGGAGGGTGTCTATGGGAAGGTTTGACCATTCTTCCAAAAGCGCATTTGTGAGGTCAGGCACTGATGTTGGAGGAGAAGGCCTGGCTCGCAGTCTCCGCTCTAATTTAGTGTGCTACCTGGTTGAAGTCAGGCCAGTCAAGTTCCTCCACCCCAAACTGGCTCATCCATGTCTTTATGGACCTTGCTTTGTGCACTGGTCCAAATCATTTGGTGGAGGGGGGATTACGGTGGGGGGTTGTTTTTCAGGGGTTGGGCTTGGCCCCTTAGTTCCAGTGAAGGGAACTCTTAAGGCGTCAGCATACCAAGATATATTTTATGCTCCCAACCTTGTGGGAACAGTTTGGGGACGGCCCCTTCCTGTTCCAACTTGACTGCACACCAGTGCACAAAGCAAGGTCCATAAAGACATGGATGAGCCTTCTCCTCCAACATCAGTGCCTGACCTCACAAATGAGCTTCTGGAAGAATGGTCAAACATTCCCATAGACACCCTCCTAAACCTTGTGGACGGTCTTCTTTTTCAGAGTAATGAGCCTGTGCACATGTATACGCCTTTCCTGACAGTTATGCAAATATCAAAATGCCTTAATGGGTGGGTGTCAGTCTGGAGGAGGGGGCGTTCCTTGGCTGTATTTGCATAAAGACCGTCCTTTGTAATGTCCACATGTGATAATGAGCGTCCAGGACTGCGAGAATTGAAATTCCCCCACCACTGATTAAGCAGTGGGCTGGCTCTTGGGAGGAGTTATGCAAATATTAAAAATCCTTGATGGGTAGGTGTCAGTCTGGAGGAGAGGGTGTTCCTAGGCAGGCTGTATGTGCATGCAGACCATTCTAGGTACAGTGCATCTGCATGTGATTAAAAGAACTGAAATCCAGGGACAGTCAGACTGGAGAAGCAAGGGCTAGATCAGAGGTCTCTAAACCTTCTAAACAAAGGGCCAGTTTACTGCCCTTCAGGCTTCATGGGGGCCGGATTGTGGACTGTGGGAGTAGAAAATGCCCTGGTGTCAATGGGAGTAAACAATGCCTCATACTCGGTATCAGTGGGAGGGATAGTGCCCCACCAATGGTGTCAGTGGGAGGAATGATGCCCCATGGATGATGTCAGTGGGAGGAATGATGCCCCATGGATGGTGTCAGTGGGAGGAATGGTGCCCCATCAATGGTGTCAGTGGGAGGAATAGTGCCTTATCAATGGTGTCAGTGGAAGGAATGGTGTCCCATGAATGGTGTCAGTAGGAGGAATGGTACCTCATCGATGGTGTCAGTGGGAGGAATGGTGCCCTATGGATGGTGTCAGTGGTGCTTCATCAATGATGTCAGCAAGAGGAATAGTCCCTCAACCATGGTGTCAGTGGGAGGAATAGTGTCTCATCAATGGTGTCAGTGGGAGGAATGGTGCCTCATCCATGGTGTCAGTAGGAGGAATAGTGCCTCATCCATGGTGTCAGTAGGAGGAATAGTGCCTCATCCATGGTGTCAGTGGGAGGAATAGTGCTTCATCCATGGTGTCAGTGGGAGGAACGGTGCCTCATCCATGGTGTCAGTAGGAGGAATAGTGCCTCATCCATGGTGTCAGTGGGAGGAATGGTGCTTCATCCATGGTGTCAGTGGGAGGAACGGTGCCTCATCCATGGTGTCAGTAGGAGGAATAGTGCCTCATCCATGGTGTCAGTGGGAGGAATAGTGCTTCATCCATGGTGTCAGTGGGAGGAACGGTGCCTCATCCATGGTGTCAGTAGGAGGAATAGTGCCTCATCCATGGTGTCAGTGGGAGGAATGGTGCTTCATCCATGGTGTCAGTGGGAGGAACGGTGCCTCATCCATGGTGTCAGTAGGAGGAATAGTGCCTCATCCATGGTGTCAGTGGGAGGAATAGTGCTTCATCGTTGGTGTCTGATGAAGGAATAATGCCCCATGGGTAGGATAAAGGCAAGCAAAGGCCACAACTGGCCCTCAGGTCACAGTTGGAAGATCACTGGACTAGATGATGAGGCTGCAGCTAATAATGCCACCTGGTAGACATGGTGCACTTTCCCTGATATTCAGGGAAATCCATCCATCACATAGGAATCTTCCATTGCTGATTGATGATGTGATCTCTGCCGACGTTTGATAAATGTCTCATACAAATGGAAATTTGCTTTGTAAGGCGTATGCCAGGACTTAAATGTATGCAACCAGCCTTGGCACCGAACACTTCACTGAGTGATATTAAACTTCAGTCAGAGAGCTCCTTATGTCCTAAATTCAGGATGACGTCCAGTTTATATTCAAGTCAAGCTAATTTTGAGAGTGTATCGAGAGCCACACGGACACTGATGTAATGAGATGTGATGGGAAAGGCCGGGAGATCGGCGAGATAATGGATTCTTGTTACATTGTAACAACACAGGACAGTTCTAGGTGGAGAGGAGGGACACAAACACAAAGCTTATTCTGAATACACAGGATTTACCATGTACACCAGACTTATTCTGCATACCAGGGATATTATTTTCTTTACACGAGAAGATATATTTCCATTAGGATAAAAGTCAGATATTGAGTCGCACTGTTTAATGTTTTAGGGGTTGAAAATATATTCACCATCCACTAAGATCTGAGCCACATACAATAATGGGTTACTTGAAGGAACCCTTAAAATAATATTCAGGGTCTTACGGTACCTCAGCAAAAAAAAAAAAAATATATATATATATATCACAGAACACTGTTGTGATTAGTAAATTGGAGGTATAATAAAACATAAAATAATAAACAATGTGGGGGAAATGAATGACCAGTGTTAGAATTTCCTAATCACATTGGTGAATAGTGTTATAAGAGCCCCATACTTTGGCATTTAGTGGGAGAGAAGGGCTCCCATGTATTCGTGGTCAGTGAGATAAGGGCCCCCAAATATTAGTGGTCAGTGAAATAAGGGCCCTCATATATTGGTGGTCAGTGGGATAAGGGCTCCCATTTATTGGAGGTCAGTGAGATAAGGGCCCTTTAACATTGGGGAAGAGTGGGAAATAGGCAACCATATATAGGATGTTGGTAAAAGTGCCCCTTTCATTTGGTGGTCAGTGAGAGATGAGCTCCCATATGTTGGTTGTCACTGGGATAAGGACCCCCAAATATTAGGGATCAGTGAAATAAGGGCCCTCATATATTGGTGGTCAGTGGGATAAGGACCCCCATATATTGTCGGTCAGTGAAATAAGCCCCCATATATTGGTGACCAGAGGGAGAAGGTCTTCCATATATTGGTGGTCAGTTAAATAAGGACCTCAAAATATTGATGGTCAGGGAGAGAAGAGCCCCCAAATATTGGTTGGTCAGTAAAAGAAGGGCTTTTATACATTGGTGGTCAGTGAGAGACGAGTCCCCATTTATTAGTGCTCAGTGGGAGAAGGTCTTACATATATTGGTGGTCAGTGGGATAAGGGCCCGCATATATTGGTTGTCAGTGAGATAAAGGCCTCCATACATTGGTGCTCACTGTGTGAAGGGCTCGCATATATTGATGGTCAGTGAGATAAGGGCCCCAAAATATTGGTGGTCAATGAGAGAATAGCCCCAAAATATTGGTTGGTTAGTGAGAGAAAAGCTTTCAAACGTTGATGATCAGAGAGAGAAGGGCCCTCATATATTTGTGGTCAGTGAGAGAAAGGCTCTCATTCATTGGTGGTCAGCAAAAGAAGGGCCCATGGGCGTCCACAGAACTTTTTTTAGGGGGGGGCATCATTTTAGGGTCACCCATGCACTGCTCCTTTTCGACAATGTCATTATCACATTATCATGGTCAGAGACTTCAGACGTAGTACAGTCCCTAGGATACATACTGGATAAGGGCCAACAGGCCCTCTTACCAGGCCCAGCGAATATATAGTAGTGATCCCTCTGGCTGGACAATCGCTCCCTCTGTGTTCCCTGGGGGCGACTCTGGTCAGTAGTGTAGCATGTCTGTACCCTGGCAGTGGCTCAGTCCTTCTCTCTCTGGTGGCGCTGGGCAGCCTGGCTCTCTCTGGTGGCGCTGGGCAGCGTGGCTCTCTCTCTGGTGGTGCTGGGCAGCGTGGCGCTCTCTCTCTGGCTTCCACCCAGCACACTCCTAGTTCTTTGTCTTTTAGCACTCTCTCCCTCAGCCTTTTTCCAGTCTGCAGTCTCTCAATCTCTCTCTTGATCGAGCTCCCTGTGGAAAATGGGGCCGCCGATCTTTGGGACTACATGTCCCTTGATGCTCTCCTCTCCTAATCTCCTTTGATTGGCACTCAGTTATGGCCAGTAGGGAAGAAGAGGGCAGGAAGTTGGGCGGGGAACCTGGTGAGAGCCGCTGTCTCTTCTCCCTGACATGAGAAAGGGGGGAGCGAGCGGGGGGAACCTCTGACAGCCTGCAGCTCGACTTTCTCCTGTCACATCGCCGCTGAGTTCTCTGCTGGACTGAGTAGAGAAAAGAGCCAAAGTCACACTACACCGATGGGGGGGCTTGACAGCACCTTGATGGTGTCACCCCACTGGCTATCACCCCGATAGTGATGCAACTGTGCTGAATTTAAGATCCGATCCCTGATTCCAGGGGGGGGTGACTTGACCCCCCTTGCCCCTACCTGCGGACTCCCATGGAAGGGCCCCCAAATATTGGTTAGTCAGTGAGAGAAGAGCTCCCATATGTTGGTGATCAGTGAGAGATGGGTCCCATACACTAGTGCTCAGTGGGAGAAGGTCTTCCATATATTGGTTGTCAGTGAGATAAGGGCTCCCATATTTTGGTGGTCAGTGGGATAAGGACCACATATATTGTTTGTCAGTGAAATAATTTATTGGTGCTTACTGGAATAAGAGCCACCATATATTGGTGACCAGAGGGAGAAGGGCTCCCATATATTGGTGGTCAGCTAAATTAGGGCCCTCTGACATTGGTAGCCAGTTGGATAAGGGCCTCCATATATTGCTGCTCACTGGGAGAACTCCAATATATTGTGGGGTCAGTGAAATTAGAGCCTCCATACCTTGGTGCTCACTGGAAGAAGGGCTTGCATATATTGGTGGTCAGTGGTATAAGAGCTCCCATTTATTGGTGGCCAGTGAGATAAGGGCCCTTTAACATTGGTGAAGAGTGGGAAATAGGCAACCATACATAGGATGTTGGTAAAAGTGCCCCTTTAATTTGGTGGTCAGTGAGAGATAAGCTCCCATATGTTGGTTGTCACTGGGACAAGGACCCCTAAATATTAGCTGTCAGTAAGATAAGGGCCCCACATATTGGTGGTCAGTGGGATAAGGACACCCATATATGGGGAGTCAGCGAGATAAGGGACCCCAAATATTGGTGATCAGTGAAAAAAGGGCCCACATATATTGGTGGTCAGTGAGAGAAGGGCCCCCATATATTCGTGGATAGTGAGAGAAGGGCCCTCATACATAAATTCTTAGTGGGAGAAGGTCTTCCATATATTGGTAATCAAGTGGGATGAGGGCCCCAATACATTGGTGGTCAGTAAGACAAGGGCTCTCATAAACTGGTGCTCAGTGGGAGAAGGGCTGCCATATACTGGTGCTCAGGGAGATAAAGCCTCCCGTATATTTGTGGTCAATGAAATAAGGGGCTACCATACACTGGTTGTCTGTAGAAGTGCCTCTTAGTGGTCAATGATAAAAGGGCTCTCATACATTGGTGCTCAGTGGAAGATGGGCCATAGAGTATATTGATGGTTTGTGGGATTAAAATCTTTCTACAAAACTATTTTATAAACCAATGCAATGTGGATTTTGATGGGTTCATGGAGAGTAAATTGGATGTATTGTCTTAAAGGTGTCATTAAATTCTGCAGGAAAAAAATGAAAGATTATGAACGTTTCCTGGCCTCTTCTTCGGCCGACGGTCACAATAGAAAGCAGCGGCTGAAATGTTGATTTCTTCCCGTCTGGGGAAAACTCTACTGCCCTCCAAACGAAAGCTCTTGATTTTCGCACAAGTTCTCCAAATGACTCAATCACATGGCTGTGTTTCACCTGCGCTCTGAGCAATCAGCGGATGCTCTGTCCTGAACCCGTTAATTAAGGCGCTCGGTGAGTCACGCTCGTCACAAGTGTCACCTCGGTACATCTTCTTCATGAAGCTGCTCGCCAACAAAGTCTAAACTTGCTGGTAATTGTCACAGAATGAGGTGGTGAGGCTGTAATTGCAGCTGCCGCCTTTTAGAAGGAAAGAAAGAGAAACAATGTAAACAGCACAACTTCTGGAAATTCTACAGCTTGATTGGCTTGAATTTGCTGCTCAGTCCCAGGCTTGTTTTTTTGTCCCAGTCCAGGCCTGGCTATAAACCAGATTAAGGTTGCAGGCCTTTGAAGGCACTAAGAACAATCCCAATCTCTGTGAAACCAATTACATATTGTCAGGACAGCCACTATATAGACCCTCCAACTACACTATAAGAGGTCACCATAGCTCCAGGACGGATCCCTCTTGGAACATGTAGAGCTGGGAGCTTGACCTGTGAAGTAGGAACCATGCAGAATCACATTAGAACAGATTGAGCAAAGAACTGGATCAGGATTCATCAAATGTGAGGATGGTCCTAAAAGAGAGCAAGTGACCTTGGATCCCCCAGGGTGCAGAGTCTAAGAGCCAACTGGTATTCCCTAGGGGCCTTGTCATGGGAGTTTTGAGTTTGGCTGCATGTAACCCCCAGGTTCACCCTACTCAACACTACGAAGCACAAGCCATGAAGTAGGTCTGGAGCAGATAGGTGTACTGTGTGAACAGTTCCGATGTCAGAGCAGTAGACAGGATACAGGCCAGAGAAGGCTGTGAAAATGGATATTTAAAAAACAAAGTAGAAAGATCAGGGCAAGATACAGACATGGATAATCAGGGATTAAGACCAGTGGTCAGGGCAGTCTGCGAACACAGATAACCAAGAAACAAGGCCAAAGGTCAAGGCAGGCTGCAGACACAGATAACTAGGAAACAACCCAGAAATCATAACAGGCTGCAACTCTCGTATACCAAGGAAACAAAGACCCCAAACTGCTCACTGGCTGCTGGGACTTCCATAATACCAGTCTGCATAAGAACATAAGGTGTCCTGTGGACACAGCGGAATTGAGTGATCATTACTGGGCAGCTGGGATTTGCACAGGTACCATGTGATAGTTGTGACCAAATACAGTGATCACATGTTCACAATTAGATAATTGTCATGAATGGCTTTCATTCATGATTCATTATTTACTATTGTGATGCTGTGATTGGTCACAGTGATCACATGGTTTACAGGGGCCAATCACAGCAGTTCTGTATCATGCGATAGCTGTGGCCAATCACAGCATCATAATAGTAAACGCGAGTCATGAATGAAAGCCATTCATGACAGTTCAAACGCACCAGTCATAGTGTCCCTGATCCCCATCACACCAGTTACAGTATCTCTGATCACCGTCATGCCAGTTACAGTGTCCCTGATAATCACCACAGTCACAGTGTCACTATACGGACTTGTTCACATGAGCAATGCTCTTTGGAGAACCATCCATGTTTAGATCCCTTTTAAGAGAGCATTTAACAGGCAGTTAAAAGGCATTGCCTTCTCACCATCTGCTTTAACCCCTTGGACCCTGTACAAACAACTCCATTAACTTGAATGGGTCACAATTGGCTGGAAGAATAGGGATATGATTCCTGGCACACCTGCGAAGCAAAGCATTGCAGCCACGGCATGTGCACACCCCTGGCCGCTGCCTCTGTGTCAGGAACCATGAAACAGGTGGAGACAGAAATTTCAGTAAAAATCACACCATTTAATAAAATCGTAGAAATGGTACAACTGGTAAACGTAGTCAAAACATAGCCAGGGTTCGGTATCCCAATCAGATAGTCAGAACAAGCCAGAAAATCAGGAAGCCAGAGATCAGCATAGTCAGAGGAAGCAGATAGGATCAGGAACCAGAAGGGACGTCAGCCAGGCAAGTCTTCGACAGGAACATAGAGAGTCTCTAGATATGTTGACCAAGGCAAAGGCAATTGATGAAATTAACCAGGCAGTTTAAAAAGCCAAAAGGGGCTGGCTGTGGGCTTGGCTGATGAGCAGGAGATGATCAACAGGTGAGCCACTGTGGAACTATGAGAACTGTCAATTAACCAACAGCTGAGCAACCTGAGCACAGAGAAGGAAGCGCTGACACACTGCAGCTAAAGGAGATAGTGGCTGAGGGGTGATAAAAACAAGGTTTAACCATGTGGTTTTACCACTCCCAATCTCATGTGTGCATAAGTCCTAAAACTGCAACCAGTTACAATTCTCCAATAACCGCCACACCAGCCACAGTGTCGTCAGACCAGTGTGACTAGAGTCAATGTTCCTGATTGCCACTGCACCAGACCAGTGCCACTGGTAGCAGTTGTTCTGACCTGTCCCAGCGTCACCAGACCAGTGTATGCCAGCAATAATGTTCATTTTAACTGCCACACTAGTGCAGTGTTGCCTCTGCCTGTTTTGGGTTGTAATTCTAGTTATGGCCATGCCGCGTGAGAGAAATATCTTATTACATTTTGTGTATAAAAAATCCATTTTCATTTTCATTCAGCATTTTCCAAAAAAACATGTGACAAAACAATGAAGTCTTTAAAAGACTCAACCTACCTCTTAGAAAATACCTTGGGTGTTTTGTTTCCAAAATGTGGTAATTTTGAGGGTGTTTCCACTTTTCTGCTGCTTCAAGGCCTCTAAAAATGTGATAGGTAGTCAAGAAATTAGATGTGTAATTTATGCCCCTAGAAAGCCTGAAGGTGCTCCTTGGATTTTGGGCCCCTCTGTGCAGCTAGGCTAAGAAAAAGTCTCACACGTGTGGTATTCTCAGAAGAGTAGCAGAATGTGTTTTGGGGTGTAATTCTAAGTATGCCTATGCTTTGTGTTGGAAATATCATATTAACCACTTTCAGACCGGACCAATTTGCAGCCAAAGGACCAGGCCCCTTTTTGCGATTCGGCACTGCGTCGCTTTAACTGACAATTGCGTGGTCGTGCGACGTGGCTCCCAAACAAAATTGGCGTCCTTTTTTTCCCACAAATAGAGCTTTCTTTTGGTGGTATTTGATCGCCTCTGCGGTTTTTATTTTTTGCGCTATAAACAAAAAAGAGCGACAATTTTGAAAAAAACGCATTATTTTTTATTTTTTGCAATAATTAATATCCCCCAAAAATATATAAAAAAAAACTTTTTTTTTTTTTTTTCCTCAGTTTAGGCCGATACGTATTCTTCTACATATTTTTGGTAAAAAAAATCGCAATGAGCGATTATTGATTGGTTTGCGCAGAAGTTATAGTGTTTACAAGATAGGGGATAGTTTTATAGCATTTTTATTAATAATTTTTTTTTTATTAGTATTGGCGGCGATCAGCGATTTTTATTGTGACTGCGACATTATGGCGGACACATCGGACATTTTTGACACATTTTTGGGACCATTGTCATTTATACAGCAATCAATGCTATTTAAATGCATTGATTCCTGTATAAATGACACTGGCAGTGAAGGGGTTAACCACAAGGGGGCAGTGTAGGGGTTAAGTATGCCTAGGGGTGTGGCTGTCAGCTAGTGAATGCTGATCTCTGCTCCAATCACAGGGAGCAGAGATCGGCGTCACTAGTTGCTAGGCAGAACGGGGAGATGCTGTTTAGCTCGGCATCTCCCCGTTCAGCCTTCCCATGAGACGATCGCGGGTGTCCCCCGGCGCGCTCCCGATGGCACGACAGGCATTAAGGAGGGACTTATATATACGCCCTCCTGCCTGTACGTGCCATTCTGCCGACGTATGTCTGTGTGCGCCGGTCGGGAAGTGGTTAATTGACACCTTTGTGTAAAAAAAAAAATACATTTTCATTTTATTTGCTGCATTATCCAAAAACCTGTGGCAAAAAAATTGAATTTTCAAAAGACTCATTATGCCTCTTAGAATATACCTTGGAGTGTTTGCTTTCCAAAATTGGACTATTTTGTGGGTGTTTCCAGTGTCCTGATGATCCATGATAGTGTGATAGTAGTAGTCAGGAAGTTAGATGTGTAATTTATGCTCCTTGAAAGCCAAAAGGTACTCATTGAATTTTGGGCCCCTTTATACATCTAGACCTGCCTTTCTCAATCTTTTTAACACAGAAATAACCCTTGAAATCCCTTGAAATATCTTTCCGGTCTCAGGGAACCACTGCTAAAAATGACTATATCTACAACTGATATATTAGTGTGATGGTCATCATTGGAAAGAATTACTCCCTTACAGATAGCTAAAAAGATTAGTGGTGTCAGTGGGTACATATCTGCGAGGCAGAAGTTGCTCATTGCTAAAGGAACCCCTAACAACCTCTGGAGGAACCCTGGTTGAGAAACCCTGATCTAGACTGTGAAAAAGACTCACACATGAGACTCAGAAGGCATAGATATGGGACGACGC
This sequence comes from Lithobates sylvaticus, assembly GCA_028564925.1. Taxonomy (NCBI): domain Eukaryota; kingdom Metazoa; phylum Chordata; class Amphibia; order Anura; family Ranidae; genus Lithobates; species Lithobates sylvaticus. Next base: position 14,235,385 of record CM053028.1, read on the forward strand.
CCTCGAAGCAGCAGATGACGGAGAATCGTGTCTCCTGGTACTGTTGGACCTCAGTGCAGCGTTTGATACTGTGGACCACAATACTCTACTCATCCGTCTCACAGAAGTAGCAGGAGTCACAGACTCAGATCTACAATGGTTCGCTTCCTTCTTAGGAAATCGGTCCCAGACAGTGAAACTAGGAGCTTTCACCTCTGAAACCCGGGCAATCTCTTGCGGAGTCCTTCAAGGATCACCCTTGTCGCCAGTGCTCTTCAACATATACATCCGCCCACTCCTAAAAATAATCAGAAGATCAGACCTCTGCTTCCACTCATACGCTGACGACACGCAATTATATTTTCGTATCACCGGACAAAAAGACCATCATCAGCAATTAGAAAAATGCCTCACTTTGATAGACGACTGGATGACCACTAGCTCCCTGAAACTCAACGAATCAAAAACAGAGCTTCTTATCCTGCACGCAAATCAAAATTCCCGGAGAAAGATCCCTTGGTCACTACCCACCATCTTTGGACAGACCATCGCCCCAAGCACCAAGGCCAAGAGTCTCGGAGTCATTTTTGACTCAGAAATGTCAATGGATGCACAAATAGGAGCAGTAGTCAGTGGTTCTCACCATCTGCTCCGCCTGCTACGTAGACTCATCCCCTTCATTCCAAAGGAGGACAAAGCAGCGGTAGTTGGAACAGTCATCAATTCTCGACTGGACTACGCAAACTCCCTTTACATAGGACTACCCCAATATCAACTTGCGCGCTTACAACTTATCCAAAACACTGCAGCAAGGCTGATAACAGGAAAAAACCCTGGGAATCCATCTCCCCTTCCCTGAGGACCCTACATTGGCTAACCGTAAAGAATCGGATCACATTCAAGACCCTCTGCCTCACCCACAAATGCACACATGGAGTCGCTCCTCAATACCTAATTGAGAAAATAAAACACTACACACCCAATCGCAGTCTTCGATCATCTAACCAAAACCTCCTCATCATTCCCAAATCCCGCTACAAATCAAAGGGGGAGCGGAGATTCGCTGTCCAAGGACCTCGGCTATGGAACGCTCTACCGACCGACATCCGCATGGAAGAAAACCATCAGGCCTTCAGGAAAAACTCAAGACCTACCTCTTCTAAGAAGGGTGACAACAAAGCACCAATACAGCGCCTTGAGGCGATTCAGTTTGCATTGTTAGCGCTATACAAATTATTCATTCATTCATTCATTCATTCATAGCAGAATGTGTTCTGGGGTGTAATGATAAGTATGCCTACGCCGTGTGTGAGAATTAACTTGTTAAAATGACAAAAATACACATTATATTTAATTTCTTCATTTCCAAATATTTGTGACAAAAAATTGCAACTTCAAAAAAATCGCCATTCCCCTTTCTAAATACCTTGGATTGTCTACTTTCCAAAAATGGGCTATCTTGGAGGCTATTTGTACTGTCCTGGAATTTTCAGGCCTCAAGAAATGAGATGGGCCGTCAGTACATCAGGATTGATCGATTTTCATATACAGTATATGTACCATGGCTTGTAGACTCTATAACCGTCACACAGACTAAATAATATACACATATGTGGATTATTATTTTTTTACCAAATAAACATAGCAGAATACATTTTGCCCTAAATTTATTTAGAAATCATATTTATTTGCAAAATTGTATAACATAAACAAAGAAAACTTGTTTTTTCCCCCCAAAATTTCGGAATTTACTAATATATATATAGTAAAAAAAAGTTAAAAACCCAGTAAATTAATTACCACCAAAAGAAAGCTTTAAATGGTAAAATTTAATTTTGGTACAGTGTTACATTAAGGAGTAATTGTCGTTCATACAGCAAATATATATATCAATTTATTTCTCACATTGCATCCAGAATGAAAAATTTAAAACAAATTAAATTATATCATTATGCAGTATAATTATGTGGGAGGAAGGGGAGTGAGTAACATGTTCCCCATACCTGGAACAGCCGTGTGTTTTTATTTAGTGGAGTGGAGAGTAGTGGAGGAGTGAAGGAAAGATAATTATGTGCTGCTGATGGGGCCATTATAATGAAGCCCCTTTAACCAACTTAGCCCCGGAAGAATTTACCCCCTTCCTGACCAGAACACTTTTTGCGATTCGGCACTGCTTTCTTTTGGTGGTATTTCATCACCTCTGTGGTTTTTATTTTTTGCGCTATAAACAAAAAAAAGAGCGCTAATTTTGAAAAAAAAAGCTATATTTTTTTACCTTTTGCTATAATAAAGATCCCCAACAAATATATAAAAAAAATAATTTCTTTCTCAGTTTAGGCCGATACGTATTCTTCTACATATTTTTTTGGTAAAAAAACTCGCAATTAAGTGTATATTGATTGGTTTGTGCAAAAGTTATAGCGTCTACATAATAGGGGATAGTTTTTTGGCATTTTTATTATTATTATTTTTTTATTAGTAATGGCGGTGATCTGTGATTTTTTTTTTTTTTTCAAATATGATTTTTATTTATTTTAAACAAAGAAAGACAGAGAAAAGGTAAAAGACAGATAGGCACAATTGGACATGTCTTGTGCAAGGATTACAATGCTTTTACACAACAACAACATTGTATACACTTTGGCTTACAGTATGTCAGTCCCGTTGTCAGTGCCTCCCAGCAACCCAGTGGCCCACTCCACTATTAGGCCCCTGGTGTGGGCGGTGTTTCGGTTTCTTTAACTGGAACCGGGCTTCCTCTTTGTAGCTCTTTGTAGGGAGAGCTCAGTGTGGACTTTCGGCAGCTTGTCCTATCTTTATTCGTAGAATTGTGCCGTATGTGGAGATTGGAGTGTAGAGATTAGAAAGGCTAGAAAGAAGAAAGTAAGAAAGAGATGGGGAGGGCTCGGGGAGGGGGAGAAGGTAGTTGGGGGGGTAGGAGGGGAGAGGGGTCCAGGGGGGGGATTAGCTTACTGTGTTTTAGTCTGGTTTTATTGTTCATTAAGTAGCCAAAAGGGCCATTCCTTCTTCAGAGAATATGTACATGTTCCATAACATCCATGTCTGTGAGTGTTGTTCCTGCTTGTTCTGTGCTGTGAGGACTAGGTCCTCCAGTCTCTTGATCTCCTCCACTCTGCGTAACCACAGCCCTATCGTTGGCGGTACTCTCTTTTTCCATAAGAGAGGGATGCAGGATTTGGCTGCATTCAGTAAGTGCCTTATAATCATTTTTTTGTATTTTTTAGCTGGTATTGTAGTGGCGTGCAGTAATATAAAGGCTGGGTCGTCACTGATCGGGTGGTCCGTGAATTTCTGTATGATCTCTCGGACTGAGGACCAGTAGCTTGCTAGCAGAGGGCAGGACCAAAAGACATGGAGGAGAGTCCCCTTATCTGTTTGGCATCTCCAACATCTGTCTGACGTGTCAGGGAAGTACTTGTGTAATTTATCAGGGGTAAAGTACCACCTGGTAAGAATTTTGTAGTTGAGTTCTTGCAGTTTTGTACAGATGGTTGACTGTAGGGAAAATCTAATGATCGCTTGTCTTTGGGCGTTGGAGAACGTGTACCCTAGCTCCGTCTCCCATTTATTTATGAAGGTCAGGTCGGGGGTTTCTATCGGGGAGTTGAGTAGGGCGTATGTTTTGGACAGTACTTGAGGTAGTGGTCCCTCTTCCGTACAGTACCTTTCAAAGGTCGTCAAAGCCCGGTTGAACTGTGCTGGTCGTGGGATTGAGTGCAGGAAGTGGTGTAGTCTCAATGCTTTCCAGAACGGTAGTTTGAAAAGCCCTGCCTCGTCCATGAGAGATTCAATGGAGGGCCATGTCTCGTTTACCAAAAAATGTAGTGCTCGGTCTCTGCCTATTCTAGTTAGTGTCTCATATCCCTCTTGTTCCATTCCGGGTGGGAATGCGGGATTGCCTAAAATTGGATACAGAGGTGAGTTTTCTGTGGATATGGGTGTTAGTAGTAAGGTGGATGTCCCTATCTTCAGTGTCGTTCCTATGGTGGGGTGTGCTTTAATTATAGGGGGCAACCTGTCATAGCACCATACCGCCCCTTTTAACGAGGGTAGGCATTGTGCCTGTTCCAGTTGTACCCACATTTTATTTTTGTCGTGTCTGTTCCAGTCGATGATTCTACCCAGATGTACCGCCCTGTAATAGTTTTTCAAGTCTGGGAGTGCCAGGCCTCCCTGTGTTTTGGGTAGTGTAAGGTATTGTCTGCGCAGTCTCGGTTTCGAATTTTTCCATACAAATTTGGTGAAGATGGAGTGTATTTGCCTAAAGTAATGGGGTGGGATCTGAATCGGCAGTGCTTGGAATAGGTATAGGAACTTGGGGAGTATTGTCATTTTGAGTAAGTTGCATCTGCCGAACCATGAGTGAAGCCCTTTGGTCCAGTCCTCCAGTAACGATTTAGTTCTAGTCAGTAGTGGTGGGAAGTTTAGCTCGAAGATACGCTTTAGGTCTTTAGGGATCTGGGTACCTAGATATTTAAGGGATGAATCTGACCACTTAAATTTGAATTGTGACTTCAGTAGCTCTGAGCTCTTTGGTGGTAAGTTAAGTCCCATCGCTTCTGACTTGTCGAAGTTAATTTTTAGGTTGGCTAGTTGTCCGTATTTGTCAAACTCTCTGAGGAGGTTAGGTAACGAGATCGCAGGGTTGGTGAGTACGAACATGAGGTCATCTGCATACGCAGCTATTTTGTATTGGGATTTGTTTATTGTCACCCCAGTGATGTCGGGGTTGGATCTCACTGTACATAAAAAGGGCTCCAATACCAGGGCATATAGAAGGGGGGACAGTGGGCAGCCTTGTCTAGTCCCGTTCGTAATTGGGAATGTGCCCGACAGAATGCCATTGGCCTTTACCTGCGCTGTGGGTATGGAGTAGATGCTACGAATCCAGTGCATCATTCTATTTCCTAAGCCTATGTGTCTGAGTACTGACGTCATGAACTCCCAGTTCACCCGGTCGAACGCCTTCTCAGCATCTGTGCTGAGAAGTACGCACGGGGTTTTGGATTCGGTGACTGTATGTATAAGATTTATCACTTTTGTGGTGTTATCCCTAGCCTCGCGGGCCGGGATAAACCCCACTTGGTCCAGGTGTATTAGGTCTGGCATAAACTGGGTCAATCTGTTGGCCATAATCTTAGTAAACAATTTCAGGTCCGTGTTTAGGAGCGAAATGGGCCTGTAGCTGCCGCATGCCGCGGGGTCTTTGCCCTCTTTCGATATTAGAGATATATGTGCCCTCAGGGTGTCTTTGGGCGGCATTTTCCCTTCTCCTAGACTGTTGAACATTTTCAGCATGTGTGTACCTAGTAGTGGCAGTAGGGTCTGGAAATATTGCAGGGTAAACCCATCGGGGCCTGGTGCTTTGCCTGGCTTCGTTCCCCCTATTGCCTGCTGTAGTTCCTCTAATGTGATGGGAGCTTCGAGTTCCGTCCTGGCTTCTGGGGGGAGTTGGGGGATCTGTGCGGCTGTGATGTAGTCCCGTAGTGTGTTTTCTGTCTGTGAGCCCTTTGGAAGGTTGTACAGAGTGGCATAGTACTCCCTAAATTCTTCTGCTATTTGGGTTGGTGTGGTCTTTTTCTGTCCTCTTGTGTTCACTATCTGCGGGATGTATGTGTTGAGTCGTTGGGTTTTAACCGCCCTGGCCAGTTGTCGCCCGCACTTGTTTCCCGATTCGTATGATATTTTCTTGCACCGCTGTAGTGCCGCCTTGGCCCTATATTCTAGTAGGTCTACGACTTGTTTTCTAAGGGTCACTAGTTCTATTTCTATTGAGGGGACCGGGGTCTTTTTGTGTTGTGATTCCGTTATGTGTATCTTCTGTAAGAGGTCAAGTAGAAGTTGTTCTTTTTTCTTTTTAATGTGTGTCCCGTGTTTGATCAATATCCCTCTAACCACTGTCTTATGTGCCTCCCAGAGAATACCTGGGTCACAGTCTTCAGTGTTGTTGATTTGGAAATATTGTTTTATTTCCTTCTGTACGTCTGTCAGGACGTCGGGTATTTGTAGAAGGCTTTCGTTCAGTCTCCAGAATCTAGATCTGGAGGTCTGGGTCGATGATAGGCAGTACCGCATGGTTATGGGGGCGTGGTCTGACCACGTAATATTCCCTATCTCGGCTTTCTGAATCGCCTCTAGCTGGTTATGTGGGACGAAGTAGTAGTCTATCCTTGAATACACTTTATGTGGAGCCGAGAAGAAAGTGTAATCTCTTTCCCCTGTGTGGAGGAGTCTCCATGTGTCTATAAGTTGGTTGTCATGTAAGATTTGTGTTATCCGCTTATGTATACCTTTGCGTATTGATGAGGTTTTGGAAGATGTGTCCAATGTCGGGGTCAGGGGTATGTTGAAATCCCCTCCCAGTATCAGCTGGCCTTCTCTAAAGTCACTAAGTAATTTCAGCGTACGGTTTAGGAAGAGGTCTTGTCGGTCATTAGGGGCATATATAGTGGCCAGGGTCACTTTCGTGCCTCGTAGTGTGCCTTTAATAAATAGGTACCTGCCTGAGGTGTCCGCTAGTGTAGCGCTGTTTGTCCATGGGACTGTTCCCGATATTAGTATGGAAACCCCCTTAGATTTGGCCTCCGTGTTGGTGGCATGGTATGTGTGTGGGAAGAATCTGCCTTGGAGGCATGTAGGGTTACCTGTTCTAAAATGAGTTTCTTGTATAAATGCCACATCAGTTTGGGCTCTTTTAAGGTCGTTTATTAACATTCGTCTTTTTTCGGGTATATTTAATCCCTTGGCATTCAATGAGTAGATATTAATTGTGTCCATTGTGTTTTGGGTGGGGGAGGGGTTTTGAGGGAGGTTTGGGGTGTGATGGGTGGGGGTGGGGGGGGTGCGGAGAGAGGTCAAAAGAGAAAGTGAGAAGGAAGAAAGATAGAGAAAGATATAGCGAGGTGGAGTTCACCTCCTTACGACCAAACGGGTAGATAACTAAGATCTATCCGTTTAGTTGACTAAGTGCAAATCAAAATAACTTTGCAGTGAAGCGTATCCTAGTCGCTGCTAGGATATCCGCTCCGTCCTATTGGGGGGTAGAGGATGGAGTAGACCAGGGTAGAACCCCCGGGTCCGAACCCATCCTCTCCAGCTTGGTGTTTTAGATGTGTAACCCAGTGCTCTTGTTCATTCTACGTAATAGAACAATATAACTTTACATCCATCATTAGTGCAATATAAAACCAGAAACCTGTAAACCATGTAAAACAAGTATAACAAGTATAACAAACCCCATTTAGAAGTATAATGTACCCTTGTGTCTCCTTGAAGTCCCCCCTGGTTTCCTTTTTTTTTTTTTTTTTTTTTTTTTGGGGGGGTCAAGGGGGGACTTTTTCTGTAGAATCATGTGACAACCAGGTTGGTACCCTTCGGAACACATTACCCCTTACTTTATGGCATATATGCATCCCCCTGTGCCCTCCCTGTTTACCAGTTGAGCCCTCCCGCCTCCCCACTTCTCCCGTGGCAACCATTCCCCCGGGCATGTGTCTCTTTTGCCCCCTTCTGGGGGTTACTATCCCCGTGTATGGTGTTACATCCATCATTCCTTCTGGCGGTTCGTGAGGTATTGTTTGTCCTCGCTCTCAAGGGTTGCGAGCGTCTCTAGGTTTAGTCCCCTAGGAATGGAGTTTTCTTGGGTGATGGTGTAGCTCTCAACCAGCCCCCCTCCCCCTCCGTAACACCCCAGTGACCTGGCCAGGTATCCATCGTGTGAGGGGGGGGTCTCCTCGCCCCTGCTCTAATGCGGGATGCCTCAGAGGAAGGCCAATCCTGGTCTCAGGGTTTGCCCGGGATCCGGAAAGTCAGGGGGGCATAAGACAAAAAAAAACAAAAAACAAAAAGTCAAATGGCAGGTGAGGGGGGGTAAGCAGAGCCGGTGGGCCGGGCGGTGGGGTGAATATGTAAGAGTCGCTTACCTCAGGTGAGGGAGGGTGTTCGGTGGGCACCAACCGCTGTGGTGGGAGAGACTCTGTAGTCGGGGTACCGTGTGTTGTTCGTGTGGGGTGGCGATCGGCATTCTTTAGTCTTCTCTCGGTGCGCCTCCAGGTATGTACCGCTGTCTGTTCCTGTTCCTCTGGGGCCTCGGGGATCCCGCTCTTCTCACTCTTGCTGGTCCGGTTCTTGAGGGGGGATTCTGGAGAATCTGCAGCCAATCCGGAACGTCTATAGGGTCGGTTTCCAGGAATTCAAATAGTGCCGGGAGGTCCGCTGGTGTCCGGAGGGTGAGAGCGTGCTGTGCCTTTTTGAAAGTTACAGAGATGGGGAAACCCCATCTGTAGGTCAGGCCCGCGTCTCGTGCTGCTGATAGTAGTGGCTTGAGAAGGGCTCTCCGTTGCAGAGTTTGTCTGGAAAGGTCCGGCATTATTTTGATTTCGGCTCCGTCGAACGATACGTTCCTCTTCTCCCATGCCGCTCGCAGGATCGTTTCTTTATGGGCGTATTGATGTATCCTGCAGATCACGTCCCTCGGTCTGTCGGTGTCCGGTGAGCGGGGGCCCAAGGCCCTGTGGATCCGGTCAAAGGATAGGTTGGCTGGGTATTGATCTCCTGAGACTTCCCTAAATATAGCCAGGGTGGTTTCTATTAGGTCCTCGGAGCCCGTTGCCTCTGGGAGACCACGTATCCTGAGGTTGTTGCGTCTGCTGCGGTCCTCGGCCTCCTCCAACCTCAGCTGCTGGGCTCTCAGCATGTCTGCTTGTGCCGTTTGCGTTGCCTCTACAGCTGCTAGCCTTCGCTCCATCGTGGACATGGTCTCCTCTCCGGTCCCTACTCGGTCCGTAAGGGCTTGGACCTCTTGTCTCAGCACAGTCATGTCCTGCCGTAGAGTCGCCTCTGTTTTGCCGACGATCGCCTCAATGTCTGCCCTCGAAGGTAGGGCCTGCAGCAGCGCTCTTAATTCGGCGTCTGCCCTCAGCGTCAGCGGGGAGTGATTCGGCTGACTTTCCTGTGGGTTAGGGTTAGACCGGAACATGTCTGGGAAGGTGTACTCGTTGTCCGGGGCTCGCACGGGTGAACTCCGGGTAGGGGAGGTCGGCGCACTCATGGCGCTCTGTGTGCTGTGCCTCGTGGCGTCCGCCATCTTGGGGACCGGTGAGGCCCTGGGGTTGGTGAGGTACCTCTGAATGTCTTCGGTCTTCCTCGGGTTCGGGGTTCCGCGTTTTATGTTTTGGGCTCTCCGCTTTCCAGCCGAGTACATCCCGGGTCGTTTGGGCGGTGTTTCGTCGCTTTAAAGCTGGTTTAGGACGGGTCGGGCCGGGAGCTCTGTAGACTTGCGTCCTCACTCAGCCATGTCCAGGCCACGCCCCGATCTGTGATTTTTATGGTGACTGCGACATTGCGACGGACACTTTTGACACTATTTTGGGACCAGTGACATTTATACAGCAATCAGTGCTATAAAAATGCACTGATTACTGTGTAAATGACACTGGCAGGGAAGGGGTTAAACACTAGGGGGCGATCAAGGGGTTAAGTGTGTCCTAGGTAGTTATTCTAACTGTGGGGGGATGGGCTCACTACAACATGACATAGATCACTGCTCCCGATGACAGAGAGCAGTAGATCCCTGTCATGTTGCTAGGCAGAACAGAGAAAATCCTTGTTTATTCCATTCTGCCGCTCCGTGTCACGATTGTGGGCCCCTGGCGGACATCGAGTCTGCAGGACCTGCGGAAACGCTCATGGAGTACGCGGTGGCGCACGCCCACAATTCCGCATCTTAAAGGGGACGTACAGGTACGCCCATTTGCACAGCCGTGCCATTGTGCCGACGTATATCGCCGTGCGCTGGTCGGCAAGCGGTTAAGCTGTGTGTTATGTGGATCCTTCTATACCCATTCTTTATCCTCTGCACCAGTGGTGGCTGTCCATACGGGGCGCCGCCCCCGCCTAATCCATGCGCTCGGCCCCTAATCTACATGCAGGACGCCGGATGCATGGATTCCAATAGGGTTTTTGTTTTATTTATTTTTTTAGAAGCATATGATCAGAGCCAGAGGCTCTAATTGGCTTAAAAAAAGGGTGGGCTCGGGGCGCAGTGCTCTGCGCCCCGAGCCCACCTAGCTGTGTGACAATAGCAAATTCATATTCCCTATGGTCTTCCTGATTCTCCTCCCAGCCATTCAGGAAGTGGATTCTGAGACCCGTCACCCCATTCGCCCGGAGGAGAAGCAATCATATTGGCCGCCGAGTAGGAGGAGGAGGGAGGAGACGTAGGGGAAGCCACTGTGCAGCCCAGGAGGAGCAGATGCAGGGTGAAGCCACCGCCCGGAGGAACCGCTGACTGTGACCTAGATGGGGTAAGTTCAGGGCTGGTGACTGACCGGGGGGGGGGGGGGGGGGGGGTCCCTGTGACTCGACCGACCGGGACGGGGGGGTGGCAATGGGTGGATTGTTGGCCCTCCCCTAAAAGTATACCGCCAGCCGCCACTGCTCTGCACACCAGCTTAAATATCTCCTCACTGAGGACATCTGCCTTGAGATTTTTCCTACCTGAGCACCTCGCCTTTCATCTTCACAGCACTCGTTCTGCAAGTCTGATTTTAACCTTCAGCTGATTAATTTGTCTACCCTAAAAAAAAAATGTCTTGAAGGAATGCAAAAAAACAAAACTAAAGGGGGTTTTCATCGCTTTCCCCTAGAGTCGCACTTTGAATTGCATTTCTAAGTTCTGGATTGGAATATATTATTATAAGGGGATGATGAAGACCCGTGACCGCGACAGTGATTAATTGAGTTTATTTCTCCCTTTTTTTTCCTGACTTATGCTAAATTGGCCTGGCAAACATTTTCCGTTAAGTGCAGCAATTTCGGCGGATCGAGTGTTGTGCTCTTGAAGGAGGACGGCTCGGGGAGGGATCGGCTTTCTGCTGGCACGGAATAAGATGACCACGAAATGTACTATTAATCAATGTAGAGTACTCTCGGAGCGTGACCCGATCTCAAAGTCCTTGCCCCAGGCAAACTCTATACTCCCTCCGGCGCCCAATAAATATTGTCTTACCTGATATGCTTGTGTCTGCAGGAGCAACGGACAAAAGAAGGATCTTCTGGGAAGGAGAAAGCAAGGGTGTGGGCTGAAAGGCGATCGCAGGGTCCTTCGACGAGGAGAGGTCATTAGGACTGCGGTGGGGTTGGAGAAAGACGATACATACCCAGAGAGAACATGGCGGCCCTCCTGGGAATCTGGAAGAAGCTTCTGAATCACCAAAATGATCTCATGTTTTTCTCTCGCTCGTCCTTGGCCTGCCTTATCATGTCCTCTGTTGCATCATCAGTGTTTGCTATGGAGAGATTTTCTAAAGGACGTTTGCTATGTTGTTGATGATCGCCGTTTGTGTCTTACTAGGGGTCTCCACCATGGGGGGGGGGGATCAGGTGAGTCCAATCTAGAGGTACACTGTATTACCAAAAGTATTGGGACACCTGCCTTTACACGCTCATGAACTTTAATGCCATCCCAGTCTTATGCCCCGTACACACGGTCGGATTTTCAGACGGAAAATGTCCTATCGGACAATGTTGTCGGAAATTCCGACCGTGTGTGGGCTCCATCGGACTTTTTCCGTCGGATTTTCTGACGGACAAAGTTTTATCTCCTGCTCTCAAATTTTCCGACAACAAAATCCTATCAGACTTTTTCCGATCGTGTGTAGCGAATTCCGACGGACAAAGTGCCACGCATGCTCAGATCACACTACAAGACCAAAGCTATTGGCTACTAGCCTCTACGTAGTCCCGTCGTACGCAACGAACGTCACCACATAGTTCCATAGTTAGTTAGGTTGAAAAAAGACACAAGTCCATCCAGTTCAACCACAAATAAAAAAAAAAATATATATATATATATACATATATATATATATATATATATATATATATATCATACAATCATACCATATACCCCATTCTATACCCACAGTTGATCCAGAGGAAGGCAAAAAAAACCCCAGCAGAGCATTCTCCAATTTGCTAAAGCAGGGGAAAAAAATTCCTTCCTGATCCCCCGAGAGGCAATCGGATTTTCCCTGGGTCCACTTTCAGGATGATCGGATTTTCAGACAACTTTGTCCGACCGTGTGTATGCAACACCAGTGTCGGACTAAATCCGTCGGAAAAAATCCGAGGGATTTTGTGGTCGGATTTTCCGACCGTGTGTACGGGGCATTAGTCTGTAGGGTTCAATATTGACTTGACCCACCCTTTGCAGCTCTAACAGCTTCAACTCTTCTGGGGAGGGTGTATACAAGGTTTAGGAGTGTGTCTATGGGAATGTTTGGCCATTCTTCCAGAAGCACATTTGTGAGGTCAGGCACTGATGTTGGCTCGCAGTCTTCGCTCTAATTCATCCCAAAGGTGTTCCTTGGTGTTGAGGTCAGGACTCTGTGCGGGCCAGTCAATTTCCTCCGCCCAGAACTGGCTCATCCATGTCTTTATGAGCCTTGCTTTGTGCACTGGTTCAAATCATTTGTTGGAGGGGGGAATTATGGTGTGGGGTGGTTTTTCAGGGGTTGGGCTTGGCCCCTTAGTTCCAGTGAAGGGAAATCTTATGCCCCGTACACACGGTCGGACTTTCCAACGGAAAATGTCCTATCGGACAATGTTGTTGGAAATTCCGACCGTGTGTAGGCTCCATCGGACTTTTTCCGTCGGATTTTCCGACGGACAAAGTTTTATCTCCTGCTCTCAAATTTTCCGACAACAAAGTCCTATCGGACTTTTTTACGATCGTGTGTAGCGAATTCCGACGGACAAAGTGCCACGCATGCTCAGATCACATTACAAGACCAAAGCTATTGGCTACTAGCCTCTACGTAGTCCCGTCGTACGCAACGAACGTCACCACGTTCAGAATGATCGGATTTTCCGACAACTTTGTCCAACCGTGTGTGTATGCAACACCAGTGTCGGACAAAATCCGTCGGAAAAAATCCGAGGGATTTTGTGGTCGGATTTTCCGACTGTGTGTACGGGGCATTAGTCTGTAGGGTTCAACATTGACTTGACCCACCCGTTGCAGCTCTAACAGCTTCGACTCTTCTGGGGAGGGTGTATACAAGGTTTAGGAGTGTGTCTATGGAAATATTTGGCCATTCTTCCAGAAGCTCATTTGTGAGGTCAGGCACTGATGTTGGCTCGCAGTCTTCGCTCTAATTCATCCCAAAGGTGTTCCTTGGTGTTGAGGTCAGGACTCTGTGCAGGCCAGTCAAGTTCCTCCGCCCAGAACTGGCTCATCCATGTCTTTATGAGCCTTGCTTTGTGCACTGGTTCAAATCATTTGGTGGAGGGGGGAATTATGGTGTGGGGGTTGTTTTTCAGGGGTTGGGCTTGGCCCCTTAGTTCCAGTGAAGGGAAATCTTAAGGCGTCAGCATACCAAGACATTTTGGACAATTTCATGCTCCCAACTTTGTGGGAACTGTTTAAGGGTGGCGCCTTCCTGTTCCAAGGTACATAAAGACATGGATGAGCGAGTTTAGGGTGGAGGAAGTTGACTGGCCTGCACAGAGTCCTGACCTCAAGCCGCTAGAACACCTTCAGGATGAATTAGAGCAGACTGCAAGCCAAGCCTTCTCCTCCGACATCAGTGCCTGACCTCACAAATGCGCTTCTGGAAGAATGATAAAACATTTCCATAGACACACTCCTAAACCTTGTCACAGACGCCTAATGCATTTCCAACAACAATACAGACTCTTGGTCCCAGGTGCTGACGGGGACTGCTCATGTCCCTGCAGAAAGGCACTCGCTCCCTGTAGGCCTGCTACTAAGGAGGGGAGGGACCGAGAGGTAGACAAACTCCTAAAGTCTGTCTCTGGGCCTGAACTGACCCACTGTAGCTGTCTCTTCTCCTGTCTTGGAGCTAGGATGGTGAGCCCAGGGGCACCCTGCCCTTCCCCCGGGGTGGGGGGAGAGCAGGAGCACAGCAGCTGGATGTTGCCTCTTCTCCTTCCTCTCCATTCTAAACCACCTCCCTTTCGGGTCTTGTCTAGACACTAAGCCTTCTCCCAGAATGTAGACATGTGCAATTCGTTTTGTTTTTTTTATTTTTTTTTGTTATTTTCTTTTGTTCGTTTTCGTACGAATGAACGAATCGTTCGAATCGTACGAATCCGAATAACGAATCGTACGAATCCGAATAACGAATCGTACGAATCCGATTAACGAATCATTCGAATCGAACGAATCCGAAAAACAACGAAAATCAGAAAAAAACTAATTAGAAACAACGAATGTACTAATGAAGAAAATCCGAAAAACCAAAACGAACGAAAAATTCGTACATTCGTAACTTTTTTTGGTTGAATTGGTAATTTTCCGTGTCCCTTACAATGGCGCTGCTAAACGTGCTTCGAATGGATTGAACAAAAAAATTCGTACATTCGTAACTTTTTTTTTTCGATTCGTAACTTTTTTTTTTCGATTCGTAACTTTTTTTTTCGATTCGTAACTTTATTTATTTTTTTTTTTTTTTTTTTCGATTTGTAATTTTCCGTGTCTCTTTTGAACAAAAAAATTTGTACATTCGGAACTTTTTTTTTTGATTCGTAACTTTTTTTTCGATTCGTAACTTTTTTTTTCGATTCGTAACTTTTTTTTTTCGATTCGTAACTTTTTTTTTTTGATTCGTAACTTTTTTTTCGATTCGTAACTTTTTTTTTCGATTCGTAACTTTTTTTTTTTCGATTCGTAACTTTTTTTTTCGATTCGTAACTTTTTTTTTCGATTCGTAACTTTTTTTTTTCGATTCGTAACTTTTTTTTTCGATTCGTAACTTTTTTTTTTGATTCGTAACTTTTTTTTTCGATTCGTAACTTTTTTTTTTTTCGATTTGTAATTTTCCGTGTCTCTATTGAACAAAAAAATTCGTACATTCCTAACTTTTTTTTCGATTCGTAACTTTTCTTTTTCGATTCGTAACTTTTTTTTTCGATTCGTAAATTATTAAAATGTAATAATAGCATACACATTACATAAAATTATGAATTATGCTCCGATTACGAATGTTACGAATGTACGAATAAATACGAATGCGTCCGAAAATTAAACTAACGAAAAAACGAATCAATGAATCGTTACGAATCCGAACACCGACGACTTACGAATGTACGAATCGGTACGAATCCGAACACCGACGACTTACGAATGTACGAATCGTTACGAATCAACGGAAACGAAAAAAACGAAACGAAAAAAACTAATTTTTTTGTTGTGCACATGTCTACCAGAATGAGGAGGCACCTTAAACTGGACCTGCCCTACTACCTGCCTACAAGCGCCATGCCAAAAAGTTAGGCTATAATTCGTTTTTGGCTCCACTGTACTCAGTGATATTTTTTTGACCTGGTCAGGGTTTCCCTAAGATCAGTGGTTGATTGCTCCTGTCTGCTTCTGGAGGAAGCTTCCAGAAAATAGAATAGGAGGGCCAACCGCTGATTTATGAATACTTATCAGAAATCCCAATATGTGATCACACCCGAAGATCTGTGCATGCATGGGAATGGTCCACAGACCTGTGCACCGGATCAGGGCTATGCGCACCTCCATGTGTTAGCGCTGAAGCGTGTGTGCATACTCATTAGCGCGTATGCTGGCATTGACTCTGGCACCCAGTGGCCCCTTTGAAGCACTGCAAAGCTCAAGATAACTGCTGACTGACCAAGTTCTTTGACCCGTGACCAGATCCTGCTTGCTTCTATACTCAACCCGGATTGCCTTCTGACTGTTCTTGAACCCAGGGCTGTTGTTAGAAATCATTGGGCCTCTTGGGCACCCATGGAAAATACTAATGGGAGTGACTGCCCTGTGTATTAGCGCAGGGCTTGAAAATTCTGCTCGCCCGCTCGCCAAATGCAAGGGTAAATTCCTTTCTGGCGAGCACAGTAATGCCCTGTACATTTATTGATAGAGCGGGTGGCTTGCAATGTGATCCCCAGGCCCCGGGGATCGTTTTGCATTCCACTTGCGCTCCAAGCCTCATTTTGAAGTCGATTTATGGTTTCCGACTTCCGGCTTCTTCTGCATCGCCATTACACTGGCAGCGCCGCTGAGGGGACAGGTTCAGGAGAGGTCCTCTCTCCACCGCCGTGAAGGACACGAGGAGAGGTCCGCTCTCCACTGCCGTGGGGGACACGAGGGGAGGTCCGCTCTCCACTGCCGTGGGGGACACGAGGGGAGGTCTACTCTCCACCGCCGTGGCGGACACGTGAAGGAGAGGCCTGCCAACGTTTGCACATCCCTACACCCGCCAGCTTAAGGTAAATGACCTGGGGACCCTGATGTAAGAGGGAGGCTCTCTGGGGACACTAATGTAAAGGGGGCTCTCTGGGGACCCTGATGTAAGAGGGAGGCTCTCTGGGGACACTAATGTAAGGGGGGGCTCTCTGGGGACACTAATGTAAGGGGGAGGCTCTCTGGGGACACTAATGTAAGGGGGCGCTCTCTGGGGACCCCAATGTAAGGGGGCGCTCTCTGGGGACCCTAATGTAAGGGGGCGCTCTCTGGGGACCCCGATGTAAGGGGGCGCTCTCTGGGGACCCCGATGTAAGGGGGCGCTCTCTGGGAACCCCGATGTAAGGGGGCGATCTCTGGGGACCCCGATGTAAGGGGGCGATCTCTGGGGACGCTCTCCACCGCCGTGAAGGACACGAGGAGAGGTCTGCTCTCCACTGCTGTGGGGGACACGAGGGGAGGTCCGCTCTCCACCGCCGTGGGGGACACGAGGGGAGGTCCGCTCTTCACTGCCGTGGCAGACACGTGAAGGAGAGGCCTGCCAACGTTTGCACATCCCTACACCCGCCAGCTTAAGATAAATGACCTGGGGACCCTGATGTAATAGGGGGGGCTCTCTGGGGACACTAATGTAAGGGGAGTCTCTCTGGGGACCCTGGTGTAAGAGGGAGGCTCTCTGGGGACACTAATGTAAGGGGGAGGCTCTCTGGGGACCCTGATGTAAGGGGGAGGCTCTCTGGGGACCCTGATGTAAGGGGGAGGCTCTCTGGGGACACTAACGTAAGGGGAGGCTCTCTGGGGACACTAATGTAAGGGAAGGCTCTCTGGGGACAATAATGTAAAGGGGGCTCTCTGGGGACCCTGATGTAAGGGGGAGGCTCTCTGGGGACACTTATGTAAGGGGGAGACTCTCTGGGGACACTAATGTAAGGGGGGGCTCTCTGGGGACACTAATGTAAGGGGGATGCTCTCTGGGGACACTAATGTAAGGGAGGGGCTCTCTGGGGACACTAATGTAAGGGGGCGCTCTCTGGGGACCCCAATGTAAGGGGGTGCTCTCTGGGGACCCCAATGTAAGGGGGCGCTCTCTGGGGACCCTAATGTAAGGGGCCGCTCTCTGGGGGCCCCGATATAAGGGGGCACTTTCTGGGGACCGTGATGTAAGGGGGCACTCTCTGGGGACCCCGATGTAAGGGTGCGCTCTCTGGGGACCCTGATGTAAGGGGGCGCTCTCTTTTTCTAAAGAAAAATGTAATTTCATACGCTTTAAGGGGGCGGGGTGGGGTAATGGACCTGGGCAAGGTTTGGTGGGCCAACTGGTGGAGAATAAGGGTTTTGCCTGACTAGTAGGTCTAGACTTGAAATTTGAAGCCCTGTATTAGCGCATGCGTACCTCTGTCCCGGATGGTGCCCTAACACTGGAGAAGCATCACATAAGACTACTAGAAATCACTGCTATACCAGGACAATTGGGGCAATACAGATCAGTCCCCACAAAATTGGTAAAGGGCCCTAGAAGAAACAAGCATTTAACCTGGACAGTCTAGGAGGGGGTTAAGGGGGCAGCAGGGGTGCATGACATTGTAGAGATACCCGGAGTTCCCTTCTAGAAGGGCACACTATTGCTCAGTCAGGCAGGACGAGCTCCGCAGTTTCGATTTTTTTCGGAAATCCGCAACCTCTTAATGGCCCGTCCAGAAAGTTTATAAAGCCGTAGATCCTGACTGAACCAAATCCAACATCTTCATAACCTCCTTTATTCCCAATACAAAAAGCTCAAGATGAATAATGGATTTAATTACGCCAAATGGCTGGGAATTCAGAGAGGCTTTTCTACGACGCGCTGACAGGTCCTGCCACGTATTGATCCCAGCAAAGTGTCAGGTGCTGAAATAACGCCACGTCTCCGGAGTTCAACCGGGACCATTAAGCTTTGATGATCTGAAATTGGACACCTTCCAGAACTTTCTATTCTCGAGAAGTGGAAAAGATCAACAAAGTCCCGATTTCTTACAAAGAGGATGTCAGGTGAAGTGACATCGGGCTGTAGAGGCCTGAAGGTGACTTCCGGCCTTTCCTTCAGTCGTACCGGCTCTTCTCCTAGACTGAAATGGCTTCCTCTGATTTCACTGCACACTGTGAGCTTCTCATTTTGTGCGCTGGAAGTTGCAGCAAGTCAGATAGAGCCCCGCCTCATTTCCTGGCTGGAGGACGTCCAGCATCATCTAGCGTTTTCTTTCCCTGGCCCGCCCCTTTCATTCATTGGATTTCAGTTCTTTGAATCACTGAGGCTCATGTAGACATTACCATGCAAATACAGCCAGCCTAGGAACAACCACTCCTCCGGACCGACATTCACCCATCTAGTGTAGCGCACCCCCTAAGGAGCCGGAAGTAGAAAGGGGCTTCCCCACCCTGCACAGCCAGGCAGTCAGAAGAACAGTCCAATGCTTTGTTTTATGTTTTATTGAGGGGAATAAACTTGGATAGGGATATTGTGGGATGCCCCCTTGATTAAAGCATTGCAGAACTACAACTGCCAGGACCAGCTGGCACACCGTTGGGTGATCTGACAAAAAGGCTCATTCAAATCAATAGCAAAAGCCCTTTACAGGCAGGGACCACGGGCCCCTTGTTTGTGTAGCAAAGTCCTAGTGCCCAGCTGTCCTCCTCCTGTGGCTACTGATCCCTGGCAGCAGCTGTCCTTTTTGTCCAGCCTTCTTGGCTAAGATTCCACAACAAAAGCCCTTTACAGGCAGGGACCACGGGCCCCTTGTTTGTGTAGCAAAGTCCTAGTGCCCAGGTGTCCTCCTCCTGTGGCTACTGATCTCTGGCAGCAGCTGTCCTTTTCTCCAGCCTTTTCGGCTAAGACTCCACAGCAAAAGCCCTTTACAGGCAGGGACCGCGGGCCCCTTGTTTGTGTAGCAAAGTCCTAGTGCCCAGCTGTCCTCCTCCTGTGGCTACTGATCCCTGGCAGCAGCTGTCCTTTTTTGTCCAGCCTTCTTGGCTAAGATTTCAC
This sequence comes from Lithobates sylvaticus, assembly GCA_028564925.1. NCBI lineage: Eukaryota > Metazoa > Chordata > Amphibia > Anura > Ranidae > Lithobates > Lithobates sylvaticus. The sequence continues at coordinate 14,254,638 of CM053028.1, forward strand.
AACAAAAGCCCTTTACAGGCAAGGACCACGGGCCCCTTATTTGTGTAACAAAGTCCTAGTGCCCAGCTGTCCTCCTCCTGTGGCTACTGATCTCTGGCAGCAGCTGTCCTTTTCTCCAGCCTTCTTGGCTAAGAATCCACAGCAAAAGCCCTTTACAGGCAGGGACCGCTGGCCCCTTGGTTGTGTAGCAAAGTCCTAGTGCCCAGCTGTTCTCCTTCTGTGGCTACTGATCCCTGGCAACAGCTGTCCTTTCTCCAGCCTTTTTGGCTAAGACTCCACAGCAAAAGCCATTTACAGGCAGGGACCACGGGCCCCTTGTTTGTGTAGCAAAGTCCTAGTGCCCAGCTGTCCTCCTCCTGTGGCTACTGATCTCTGGCAGCAGCTGTCCTTTTCTCCAGCCTTCTTGGCTAAGAATCCACAGCAAAAGCCCTTTACAGGCAGGGACCACGGGCCCCTTGTTTGTGTAGCAAAGTCCTAGTGCCCAGCTGTCCTCCTCCTGTGGCTACTGATCTCTGGCAGCAGCTGTCCTTTTCTCCAGCCTTCTTGGCTAAGAATCCACAGCAAAAGCCCTTTACAGGCAGGGACCACGGGCCCCTTGTTTGTGTAGCAAAGTCCTAGTGCCCAGCTGTCCTTCTTCTACTAATCCCTGGCAACAGCTGCCCTTTTCTCCAGTCTTCTTGGCTAAGACTCCACAGTCCTCCCAGGCTGACTCTGCACCCATCACAGACTGCTTGCACCCAGTCCTCTCAGGCTGCCTCTCAGTCCTCTCCCGACTGTCTCACTCACCAGCCCACCTGAAGATTTTCCCGGCAGTGTTCTCCTGCTGTCCTTGTCCTGCTCCCGTGCCTCCGGTCAGGACACCTCCGTGTGTCATTAAGAGGATCCCTTCCATACCCGAGCCCAGGCCTGAGTTCTACCCCCCTCCCCCAGACTAGGGACACCCTCAAAGGCCACGACAAGCCTAACACTCCATCTCCAGCTTCCACCCGAACTCCACTGCCACAGCTGGGCTGACTCTAAGTAATTGAGAGGGCCTGCCCCCTGCCAACCCTTCTGATGGGGATTGGTCAGGGCCCTCATGGATATTCCAGGTAGCTCCTCCTCACTTCCACTCCCATTCTTCTATAATATACTCCAAGTTTCAGGCTTGGATGCCAGCCAAGCCGGACAATTTTCCTATGCTAACAATACCTATTCCACCCACTGCTTGCATCAGGATTAAGGGCTCTTGAGAGGCATACAGAGGCAGGGGGCTGTGATATTTTCAGGAAGCTATGTACAGGCCCCTCCCACCAGCCATGATTGGCCTGCATTGCTTAGAAAAGTACAGAGACCCAGTGATGACAACACTGGGGGTTGATTTACTAAAGGCATATAGACTGTGCACTTTTCAGGAGCAGTTGCTCCAGAGCTTAGTAAATGAGCAGAAGCTCTGCTGACTTCCATCATCCAATCATGTGCAAGCAAATTGCTGTTTTTTTTCCTTGATTGTGATTGGGTATTCTTTGTAAAGATTTACCTTGTTTACTAAGCTCTGGAGCAACTGCACTTTGCAAAGTGCACAGTCTATTTGCCTTTAATAAATCAACCCTATTGGGTCTAAAATATGGAATGATCGCTGCTCCCAATGACAGGGAGCAGACGATCAGTGTGCTGTCACTAGTCAGAACGGGGAGATGCTGTTTACATCGGAATCTCCCTATTCTTGAGCTCCGTGACACGTTTGCGGGTATCTCCGCTGCGATCGAGTCCGCGGGACCCGTGACCACAGTCACGGAGCACTCGGCAGGCGCGCACGCGGCGGGAAATTCAAAGTAACGTACGGGTACGTTAGTTTGCCCAGCCATGCCATTCTGCCGACGTATATGTACAGGAGCCGGTCGGCAACCGGTTAAAATATGGACACTTACCAGTCCAGCGTGCCCACGATGTCGGCACCCGAAGCCGATCTCTCCCTCGGCTCTCGGGTGCTGCCGCCGCCATCTTCGGTAGGGGAATCAGGAAATTAAGCCTTGTGGCTTCACTTCCCAGTTCCGTACTGCACATGCGCGAGTCGCGCTGCACAATCCAAATGGTCCCTGCTGTCTCTGGGACCCGTGTGTCTCCCAGCAGACAGCGCGGGAGGACGGGAAGAGGCGTAGACTCCCGCGGGAGTCTATGCCCGGAAGTGGGTGCAAATACCTGTATTAGACAGGTATCTGCACCCCCCTCCCCCTGAAAGTTGCCAAATGTGACACCGGATGGGGGGAGGGTTCTGAAAAGTGGAAGTTCTATTTTTGTGTGGAACTCCGCTTTAAGGGGGGATATGATCACCATATATAAATACAATGGGGGGGGGGGGGGGGGGGTAGGATCTCCATGTACAAATATATAAGGGGTCCATATAGTGAACTTGGTGTTGAGTTATTCACTTTACGGTCAACACAGAGGACAAGGGGGCACTCCTTACATCTAGAGGAAAAGAGATTTCATCTCCAAATACGGAAAGGTTTCTTCACAGTAAGAGCTGTGAAAATGTGGAATAGACTCCCTGCAGAGGTGGTAATAGCCAACTCAGTAGATTGTTTTAAAAAAAAAAAGGCCTGGATTATTTCTTAAATGTACATAATATAACTGGATACTGACATTTATAGGTAAAGTTGGTCCAGGGAATATACTAATGCCTCTCTGGGGATCAGAAAGCATTTTTTTCCCCTTGCTGGAGCAAATTGGAGCATGCTCTGCTGGGGTTTTTTTCCGCCTTTCTCTGGATCAACTGTGGGTATAGGATTGTGTATATTTCCCTTTTATTGGTTGAACTAGATGGACTTTTTTCAACCAGACTAACTATGTAACACTGTGGAAGCAACAAGAACCAAACATTGCCTTTGCCTAAAAATAACTAAAGTGACTTTATTTTCTCATGTGAGGATAAAGCTGACATTTCAAAGCTTGCGCAGTTTCTTTATCAAGTTGAGAAAAAAAAAAAGTTCAAGGCAACAGCAGATCTCTTATGCCGCGTACACACGGTTGGAATTCTCGTCGGAAAAAGCTCTGATGGTTTTCCCGTCGGAATTCCGATGGAATTTCGCTCAAACTGTCTTGCCTACACACGGTCACACCAAATTCCGACGGTCAATAACACAGCGGCATAAAACACGTTCAACAGCACTATAAAAGGGAAGTTTAATGCTTCCGAGCATGCATCAAATTGTTTCCGAGCATGCGTCTGAATTTTGCGTGTCGGAATTGCCTACACACGATCGGAAAATCCGATAGAAAGGTTTTCCGTTGGAAAAATTGAGAACAGGTTCTTAATCCAAAGTCCGTCGGAAATTCCGACAGAAAAAGACCGTTGGGCGTACACACGGTCGGAAAATCTGTTGAACAGCTCCCATCGGACTGTTTACATCGGAAATTCCGACCGTGTGTACGCGGCATTACAGGTGAGTAACAAACACCGAAAGAGAAAAAGTGATAAGTTATATTTATTGTCAACTTGCCTGTTTCTTTTAAGTCATTTATGCTTCAATTACAGTGCCTTGAAAAAGTATTCACACCCCTTGAAATTTTCCACATTTTGTGATGTTACAACCAAAAACGTAAATGCATTTTATTGGGATTTTATGTGATGGACCAACACAAAGTGGCACATAATTGTGAAGTGGAAGGAAAATGATAAATGGTTTTCAAAATGTTGTACAAATAAATATGTGAAAAATGTGGGGGGCATTTGTATTCAAGAAGGGGATGCAGTGCTTCAAGCGACATTGTGTGGTGCATCCAGAAGTTTGTACAGTGCAGACATAAACTAAGGAGACTTCAAGTTCTACAGTTCTGCAGTTTATCGGGGTATCCCCTGCTCAGAGGCAGCTCTCTAATTAGGCAAATTAGGCGCTCGCCTGAGGCCTCGCACTCACAGGGGCCTTGCGGCCTCCTAATTTGCCTGTGCTCAATCACTGATTCTCTCTCTCCATCCTCTTTATCTCACCCTCTTTTCTCTCACCCCTTGTCTCTTTCTCTCTCTCACCTCACTCCTCTCTCTCACCCCTACTCACCCCTTCCCACCGCTCCCTCCCTCTCCTCCCTCTCTCTCTCTCTCTCTCTCTCTCTTTCTCCCTCCCTCACTCTCTCTCCCCCTCCCCCTCTCACGATCTTCCTCCCTCTCTCTATCTCCCTCCCCCTCTCTCTTTCCCTCCCTCCCTGTCTCTCTCTCTCTCTCTTTCCCTCCCTCCCTGTCTCTCTCTCTCCCCCTCCCCCTCTCCCCCTTTCTCCTCTCTCTACCCTCTTTCACTGCGCTTTGCTGGGATCCTCCACTCTTTGTCCTCCCAAGGCATGGGAAATTCTTAGAGGGGTTGGTTGCCACCTTGCTGGGTCCCAGATGTTGTATTGGCTGCATATGTCTGATGGGTGAGGAGGGTGCCCTGGAAGTGGTGCTGATGAACTGTGTGCTTGTATTTTTTTTCCTATTACGGGCGTGAGTGGGGCCTCATGTGTAAGTTTTGCCTAAGGCCTCACAAAGCCTAGAGCCGCCTCTGCCCCTGCTCCCTACTCTCTACTCCCATCTAAGTTCAAAAGCATTGTGCCTGGCTGTGTGTGCCCTGAGGGGGAAATAGAACCAAATTCACCAGCGGCTCTTTAGGGGGTGTGCTACAATAGTACGTTTTGAAGACTTATGCCCCGTACACACGGTCGGAAAATCCGACCACAAAATCCATCGGATTTTTTCCGACGGATTTTGTCCGACACCGGTGTTGCATACACACGGTCGGACAAAGTTGTCGGAAAATCCGATCATTCTGAACGTGGTGACGTTTGTTGCCTACGAGGGGACTACGTAGAGGCTAGTAGCCAATAGCTTGGGTCTTGTAATGTGATCTGAGCATGCGTGGCACTTTGTCCGTCGGAATTCGCTACACAGGATCGGAAAAAGTCCGATAGGACTTTGTTGTCGGAAAATTTGAGAGCAGGAGATAAAACTTTGTCCGTCGGAAAATCTGACGGAATAAGTCCGATGGAGCCCACACACGGTCGGAATTTCCAACAACATTGTCCGATCATTCTGAACGTGGTGACGTTTGTTGCCTACGAGGGGACTACGTAGAGGCTAGTAGCCAATAGCTTTTGTCTTGTAATGTGATCTGAGCATGCGTGGCACTTTGTCCGTCGGAATTCGCTACACAGGATCGGAAAAAGTCCGATAGGACTTTGTTGTCGGAAAATTTGAGAGCAGGAGATAAAACTCTGTCCGTCGGAAAATCTGACGGAATAAGTCCGATGGAGCCTACACACGGTCGGAATTTCCAACAACATTGTCCGATAGGACATTTTCCATCGGAAAATCCGACCGTGTGTACGGGGCATTACAGCTACCTGTATACCATCCCAAACCCACCTCTTCACCAGTAAACTCCCCAGGTTGAAAGCCAGTTAGTAAAACCAATCCAGCCTGCATGTTCAACGAGGACAGAAGATGCAGAATGAGCATCCAAAAATATTCTACAGTGTAATGTATGAGCTAACTGGCAAAGTTAATAACAAGCTCGTAGTAGATGGGAGCCAACTACTGTTCCAGGAACATTGATTTATCTTTCATATTATAGTCTTCTCTCTTCACTTGGCTTTATCAGTTTGTTGGTATACATCAATAGCTGGCATGCATATTGTACATGGTATTTTCATTTCACAGTCAAGAAATAGAAGATCTCCTGTTAGCATTGTTGGCCTCTATCAATGTCTCTGCAGTTTGTTGTTCACAGAAAAACAAGGAATTGTTGGTGGTAGGTGACCTCGATCTATTTGGTCATGCAATGAAAAGTTGTTGACCATGGTGGAAACTTTAGAAAACTGAAAAGCGAATGTATCTTTACACAGTTACATAGTTAGGTTTAAAAAAGACACAAGTCCATCTAGTTCAATTAGCATGTTGGCAGGTGGCGAGCTGCCTCGCATGTGGTTATAGCGAGCTGCCTCGCATGTGGTTATAGCGAGCTGCCTCGCATGTGGTTATAGCGAGCTGCCTCGCATGTGGTTATAGCGAGCTGCCTCGCATGTGGTTATAGCGAGCAGCTGAGCCAACCCCCAATGTAAACTCAACTTCAGGGCAATAAAATACTTCTATACTGCTGGTAAAAAATATATAACTATATGAAAGACTGCCCTCTATATATTCTACCCCCACTGCGCCGCACAAATAATAAATAAATAATTAAACCAGTGAAGGAATAAATAATTAAATAATTAAGTGAAAATAAATGAAACAGCTGCTACTTAAGTGTATATAAATATGTAAAATCTGCAATTCAACCTAAAAATGAACTATAAATAGGATAAATTAGTAGCGCTAATAAATAAATTATATAATATACAAATATTAAAGTGTATAAAGCATGTAGTGTTATATAAATACCGTATATGCTCGAGTATAAGCCGAGTTTTTCAGCACATTTTTTTGTGCTGAAAGTGCCTCCCTAGGCTTATACTCAAGTCAAGCACTTTTCTGCAGCAAAAAAAAAAAAAATTTCCGACCCAAATTTGGGGCTCCGTATCTCAGGGCCACTTGGGTCTAGGAATCCCAAATTTGGTGTGCCAACCCAGCACCGACCTAGCACTATAACATATCCAAATATGGGGTTCCTAACACTAAGTGGCCCCGAGATACGGGGCCCCAAAGTCGGTTCAGAAAATGTCATTCTCTGCTGCAGAAAAGTGCTTGACATTTTCTGACCCGAATTTGGGGCCCCATATCTCGGGGACACTTGGAGCTAGGAACCCCAAATGTTGTATTCCAACCCAGGGGAATTAGCACTACAACATATCCAAAGATGGGGTTCCTAGCACTAAGTGACCCCGAGATACAGGGCCCCAAATCGGTCAACTGTGTCCATCTGCATGGGCACAGTGAGGCTGCAAATGGGCATCGTTGACCCTCTTTTCCACTTACAGTAGCTGCGCATTTCTCACCCTAGGCTTATACTCGAGTCAATAAGTTTTCCCAGTTGTTTGTGGTAAAATTAGGTGCCTCGGCTTATATTCGGGTCAGCCTATACTCGAGTATATACGGTACCTGAACCTATAGTTCAAGTAACAACAATATATCTAATCCACCCAGTGACAAGTGAAAAAAAAAGTTCATATATACAAAAGTCCAAACTATAAATCAATTCAGGTAGGTGATTTTCAATGTGTCTTCAAAAAAACTTCAAAACTTGAATCTTCAAAAAAACTTGAATCTGCCACCACTAGGGATGAGCCGAACACCCCCGGGTTCGGTTCGAACCAGAACCTTCGAACGGACCGAAAGTTCGCGCGAATTTTCGAACCCTATACGTTATAATGGACGCGAACGTTCGAAATCAAAAGTGCTAATTACAACGGCCAATATGCATGTTAATGTCATAAAACAGGTTTGGGGACCCGGGTCCTGCCCCAGGGGACATATATCAATGCAAAAAGAACTTTTAAAAACTAACGTTTTTTCGGGAGCAGTCATTTTAATGATGCATAAAGTGAAAAAAAAAAAAGTGAAATTTTCCTTTAAATATGGTACCTGGGGGGTGTCTAAAGTATGCCTGTGAAGTGGCATGTGTTTCCCGTGTTTAGAACTGTCCTTGCACAAAATGACATTTGTAAAGGAAAAAAAGAAGCCATTTAAAACCACTTGCGGCTTTAGGTTTGTTCTTAAGTAGAATCTGAACAGGTACATTATGAAGTGTAGCTCCATCCCAAAAAAATCTATTTTTAAGCTTTTTGGAGAACATAGGGAGGGGTTATCACCCCTGTAACATTTGCTGTCTTTGCACATCTGTTCAGAACATGTCACCTCACTTTCCGTCCCAATGACAAATGTTTTTGGAAAAGTGGGGTTTTAATTGAAACAAGGATTGGTGATAAAGTATCAGTAGAGAGGAGATACCTTTTTCCCAAATTAAATCTAACAGGATAGAATTTCCCTTCCTAGGGGTAGATTTCCTCTCACTTCCTGTTTTCTCTTTCCATTTGCAAGTAGGAGTCGTTTGTAAGTTGGATGTTTGAAAGTAGGGGCCTGGCGTATATACTCTGCAGAAATTTGCCCTATTAGATGTTGGTGTAGCCACAAGACTGGTGGGTAGGGATGAGCCGAACACCCCCCCGTTCGGCTCGCACCAGAACCCGCGAACGGACCTAAAGTCCGTGCGAGCTTTAGAACCCTATTAGTTATAAAGGATGCGAACGTTCGAAATTAAAAGTGCTCATTTTAAAGGCTAATATGCATGTTAATGTCATAAAAAGTGTTTGGGGACCTGGGTCCTGCCCCAGGGGACATGTATCAATGCAAAAATTTTTTTTAAAAACGGCCGTTTTTTTCAGGAGCAGTGATTTTAATAATGCTTAAATTGAAACAATAAAAGTGTAATATTCCTTTAAATTTCGTACCTGGGGGGTGTCTATAGTATGCCTGTAAAGGGGCGCATGTTTCCCGTGTTTAGAACTGTCTCTGCGCAAAGTGTCATTTTTGAAAGTAAAAAAGCTATTTAAAATCACTCGCGGCTAATGTTAATTCACGGCTCCCGTAACACAGAGAACAGTGATTCATTGAAACTCATTCATAAAAAAAAGTCATTGATAAAAAAAAAAAAAAATGAAAAAAAAAAAGCGTAGGGGTCCCCCCAAATTCAATAACCAGGCCCTTCAGGTCTGGGATGGATATTAAGGGGGATCCCAGCCAAAAAAAAAAAAAAAAAATGGCGTAGGGTCCCCCTCAAAATCCATACCAGACCCTTGAGGTCTGGTATGGATTTTAAGGGGAACCCTAGCCAAAAAAAATGGCGTGGGGTCCCCCTCAAAATCCATACCAGACCCTTATCCGAGCACGCAACCTGGCAGGCCGCAGGAAAAGAGGGGGGGACGAGAGCGGCCCCCCCTCTCGCCTGAACCGTACCAGGCCACATGCCCTCAACATTGGGAGGATGCTTTGGGGGTCTAAGACCCCTAAAGCACCTTGTCCCCATGTTGATTAGGACAAGGGCCTCTTCCCCACAACCCTGGCCGGTGGTTGTGGGGGTCTGCGGGCGGGGGGCTTATCGGAATCTGGAAGCCCCCTTTAACAAGGGGACCCCCAGATCCCGGCCCCCCCCCTGTGTGAAATGGTAAGGGGGTACAAAAGTACCCCTACCATTTCACCAAAAAAGTGGCAAAAATGGTAAAAAGGACAGGAGACAGTCTTTGACAATTCCTTTATTAAAATCTTCTTTCTTCTTTCTTCATCCTTCGGATTCTTCATCTTCTCCTTCCTTCATCTTCTTCCATCTTCTTCTTCCATTTTCTTCTTCCTCCGATCCGCTTCTTCTTGCGCTGGTCTTCTCGTCCTTCTCGTCCGGCATCTTCTTCCGTCGGCGTCGGCGTCGGTGTCGGTGTCTTCTTGGGCCGCTCCGCGCAATGGGAGGCTCCCGCTGTGTGAGGCTCCGCTCCATCTGACAGGTCTTTTAAAACGGAGGGCACCTGGTGACCCCGCCCCCCTCTGACATCATGGGGAAAGCCATCATGGAATTCCCCATGACGTCCCTGTGCGTCAGAGGGGGCGGGGTCACCAGGTGCCCTCCATTATAAAAGACCTGTCAGACGGAGCGGAGCCTCACACAGCGGGAGCCTCCCATTGCGCGGAGCGGCCCAAGAAGAGACAGAGACACCGACGCCGACGCCGACGGAAGAAGATGCCGGACGAGAAGGACGAGAAGACCAGCGCAAGAAGAAGCGGATCGGAGGAAGAAGAAAATGGAAGAAGAAGATGGAAGAAGATGAAGGAAGGAGAAGATGAAGAAACCGAAGGATGAAGAAAGAAGAAAGAAGATTTTAATAAAGGAATTGTCAAAGACTGTCTCCTGTCCTTTTTACCATTTTTGCCACTTTTTTGGTGAAATGGTAGGGGTACAAGTACCCCCTTACCATTTCACACAGGGGGGGGGCCGGGATCTGGGGGTCCCCTTGTTAAAGGGGGCTTCCAGATTCCGATAAGCCCCCCGCCCGCAGACCCCCACAACCACCGGCCAGGGTTGTGGGGAAGAGGCCCTTGTCCTAATCAACATGGGGACAAGGTGCTTTAGGGGTCTTAGACCCCCAAAGCATCCTCCCAATGTTGAGGGCATGTGGCCTGGTACGGTTCAGGCGAGAGGGGGGGCCGCTCTCGTCCCCCCCTCTTTTCCTGCGGCCTGCCAGGTTGCGTGCTCGGATAAGGGTCTGGTATGGATTTTGAGGGGGACCCCACGCCATTTTTTTTGGCTAGGGTTCCCCTTAAAATCCATACCAGACCTCAAGGGTCTGGTATGGATTTTGAGGGGGACCCTACGCCATTTTTTTTTTTTTTTTTTTGGCTGGGATCCCCCTTAATATCCATCCCAGACCTGAAGGGCCTGGTTATTGAATTTGGGGGGACCCCTACGCTTTTTTTTTTTTTGTTTTTTATTAATGAATGACAGCTCTCTGTGTTACAGGAGCCATCAATTCATTAGCCGCGAGTGATTTAAATAGCTTTCTTCCTGCAAAAATGACACTTTTTTGCAGGGAAAGTTCTAAGCACAGGAAACCTGCCCTCCTTCACAGGCTACCTATAGACACCCCCCAGATGTGATACTGCAATGCTGTTCTAACAGCATGCACACACATATCCCCAGAAATAAAGAACATATTGTTGTCAGCAGTCAGCAGCACACTGACACGCTGACACTGTGAGTGAAACATAATATGCGAGGCCGCCGCCGCGGCGGCCTCTTATACCGTGGGGCGTGTATTAAAGCCCCTGAGCTATAATTGGCTACAGGCATCCTGCCTGTAGCCAATTATGGCTCTCCTCGCTGCCGGCGCTGTGATTGGCCAAGCATGCGGGGTCACAGTGCATGCTTGGCCAATCATCAGCCAGCATTGCACTGCGCGGGCCGCAATGCATTGCGGGGCCGCTCGCATCACACGAATTTGATGCGAGCGGTCCCAATAGTTCTGGGCTCGCCGAGCGAGCGAACACCCGGTGCTCGATTCGAACATGGGTTCGAATCGAACACCGGGCTCATCCTTACTGGTGGGCACAGGAATGGGCCCTGCTATGAGTTAATAGATCAAGATTTGTAATTGCATGCACCTGTTGAACAGGGCAGAAAAATTGGGGGTGGTGGTGGTGGTGGACGGTGTTGCCACAAGACTGTAAGCTCTCACAGTTACTCTTGGTGGGCGCAGGAATGGGCCCTGATGTGAGTTATTAGATCAAGATTTGTAATTGCAAGCACCTGATGAACAGGGCAGAAAAATTGGGCCTTTGGCGGTGGTGGTGGACGGTGTTGCCACAAGACTGTAGGCCCTCATAGTTACTCTTGGTGGGCGCAGGAATGGGCCCTGCTGTGAGTTATTAGATCAAGATTTGTAATTGCAAGCACCTGATGAACAGGGCAGAAAAATTGGGCCTTTGGCGGTGGTGGTGGACGGTGTTGCCACAAGACTGTAGGCCCTCACAGTTACTCTTGGTGGGCGCAGGAATGGGCCCTGTTGTGAGTTATTAGATCAAGATTTGTAATTGCAAGCACCTGATGAACAGGGCAGAAAAATTGGGCCTTTGGCGGTGGTGGTGGACGGTGTTGCCACAAGACTGCAGGCCCTCATAGTTACTCTTGGTGGGCGCAGGAATGGGCCCTGCTGTGAACTATTAGATCAAGATTTGTAATTACCCGCCCCTGTTAAACAGGGGCTGAAAAATTGTGCCTTAGGCACTGGTGCTGGTGCCACAACACTGCAACCCCTCACAGAGACTGTACTTGGAGCACAGCAGTCACACGTGTTGCGAAGCATTTTTTTAAAAAATTGTAAGTACCCGCCCCTGTTAAACAGGGGCTGAAAAATTGTGCCTTAGGCACTGGTGCTGGTGCCACAACACTGCAACCCGGCCCTCACAGATACTGTACTTGGAGCACAGCAGTCACACGTGTTGCGAAGCATTTTTTTAAAAAATTGGAAGTACCCGCCCCTGTTAAACAGGGGCTGAAAAATTGTGCCTTAGGCACTGGTGCTGGTGCCACAACACTGCAACCCGGCCCTCACAGATACTGTACTTGGAGCACAGCAGTCACACGTGTTGCGAAGCATTTTTTTAAAAAATTGTAAGTACCCGCCCCTGTTAAACAGGGGCTGAAAAATTGTGCCTTAGGCACTGGTGCTGGTGCCACAACACTGCAACCCGGCCCTCACAGATACTGTACTTGGAGCACAGCAGTCACACGTGTTGCGAAGCATTTTTTTTAAAAAATTGGAAGTACCCGCCCCTGTTAAACAGGGGCTGAAAAATTGTGCCTTAGGCACTGGTGCTGGTGCCACAACACTGCAACCCCTCACAGAGACTGTACTTGGAGCACAGCAGTCACACGTGTTGCGAAGCATTTTTTTAAAAAATTGGGAGTACACGCCCCTGTTAAACAGGGGCTGAAAAATTGTGCCTTAGACACTGGTGCTGGTGCCACAACACTGCAACCCCTCACAGAGACTGTACTTGGAGCACAGCAGTCACACGTGTTGCGAAGCATTTTTTTAAAAAATTGGAAGTACACGCCCCTGTTAAACAGGGGCTGAAAAATTGTGCCTTAGGCACTGGTGTGGTGGCATGGATCATTGAGGAGGAGGAAGAGGATAGTCAGTGAACATAAGAGGACAGTCACTCAGCATCAGCATAGGCAGTCTTGAAGGGATGTGACATTAAAAATTATTTGGTTATATCCGCCTCAGGTGCCTGGTAGCTGGTGGTGATCCAAGACTGATTCATTTTGATGAATGTCAGTCGATCAACCGAGGCGGTGGACAGGCGCACCCTATGATCAGTCACAAATCCTCCAGCAGCACTGAATGTGCGTTCGGAAAGAACGCTGGAGGCAGGACAGGCCAGTAGCTCAATTGCATACTGTGCAAGCTCTGGCCAGTGATCCATCCTCAGGACCCAGTAAGCCAGAGGATTTTCGGTGGGAAAGGTGTCCAAGTCTGACCTTGCCCCAAGGTATTCCTGCACCATGTATATCAGACGCTGGCGATGGTTGCTGGAACCGATCATACCTTGGGGCTGCGGACTAAAAAATTGTCTGAATGCATCGGTCAGACGTCCACCTTCCCCACCGCTCCTTCTGCCACTGACCGAAGCCTCAGCAACTCGTCGCCCAGGACCAGGAGTTTGTAGCCTCCCAGTTTCTGGGAACGCGTTGCACAGACCTTTCTGCAAGGCCTCCCTGAGATGTCTCATCCTCTGCTCCCTCTGCGATGGCAAGATAAGGTCCGCAACCTTACCCTTGTACCGCGGATCAAGGAGAGTGGCCAGCCAGTAATGGTCCCTCTCCTTGATCCGAAGAACACGAGGATCCTTCCGCAGGCTTTGCAGGATCAGGGAGGCCATGCAGCGTAGGTTAGCTGAGGCATTCGGTCCGGAGTCTTCTGGGTCACTGAGGATGACATGATCGCCAGCCACCTCCTCCCAGCCACGTACAAGTCCACTGGTTTGTTGGGACTGTACATCATCCCTAAAAGACTGCTGCTGCTGATGCTGAGTGCCAGGCTCCACCTCCATGCTCACACAATCCTCCTCCTCCTCCTCCTCCTCATCCTCTTCCTGTGTGATGGGTGGGACAGAAGGAACACTGTCCGGATAAAGGGGGCCTTGAGAGGCAAGGAAGTCCTCCTCTTCCTGCCTCTGTTCTGCCTCAAGTGCCCTGTCCATTATCCCACGCAGCGTATGCTCCAACAGGTGGACAAGAGGGACAGTGTCACTGATGCATGCACTGTCACTGCTCACCATCCTCGTGGCCTCCTCAAATGGTGAGAGGACAGTGCATGCATCCCTGATCATGCTCCACTGACGTGGGGAAAAAAAACCAAGCTCCCCTGACCCTGTCCTGGTGCCGTAGTCGCAAAGGTACTCATTGATGGCCCTCTGCTGCGTGTGCAGCCGCTGCAGCATGGCCAACGTTGAGTTCCACCTGGTGGGCATGTCACATATTAGGCGGTTCTTGGGCAGGTTCAGCTCCTTTTGCAGCTCAGTCAGCCGAGCACTGGCATTATAAGATCGGCGGAAATGCACACAGACTTTCCTGGCCTGCCTCAGGACATCCTGTAAGCCTGGGAACCTGCCCAAGAACCGCTGCACCACCAGGTTGAGGACGTGAGCCATGCAGGGCACATGGGTGAGCTGCCCCTGTCGCAGGGCGGAGAGGAGGTTGGTGCCATTGTCAGAAACGACCATTCCTGGCTTAAGCTGACGTGGCGTCAACCACCTCTCGGCCTGCCCCTGCAGAGCTGCCAGAACCTCTGGCCCAGTGTGGCTCCTGTCCCCCAAACACACCAGCGCAAGCACGGCATGGCATCTTTTTGCCTGCGTACTTGCGTAGCCCCTTGTACGCCTACGGAGCACCGCTGGTTCCAAGGACAGAGCACTGGAGGAAGAAGAAGAGGAGGGGGTGGAGGAGAGAGGTGTGTCACAACCAGTAGCAGTAGTCGCGTTTTGGAGGCGTGGTGGCGGAACAACCTCCAACACTACTGCACCTTGTCCTGCATCCCTCCCAGCTGCCAATAGAGTGACCCAATGGGCCGTGAAAGAAAGGTACCGTCCCTGTCCATGCCTGCTGGACCATGAGTCAGCGGTAATATGCACCTTACCGCTGACCGCCCTGTCCAGCGAGGCATGGACATTGCCCTCCACATGCCGGTAGAGAGACGGAATCGCCTTCCGCGAGAAAAAGTGGCGTTTGGGAACCTGCCACTGAGGAACCGCACATTGAACAAACTCACGGAAGGGGGCCGAGTCTACCAACTGAAAAGGCAGCAGTTGAAGTGCTAGCAATTTAGCAAGGCTAGCATTCAACCGCTGGGCATGTGGATGGCTGGGAGTGTACTTCTTTCTACGGTCCAGCAGCTGGGGCAGGGAAATTTGCCTGCTGCAATCGGACGTCGGTGTACTGCAAGTACTTGGTTGTGACACACCGAATTCTACACCTTCAGTCCTCTCAGAGCAGCTTTCAGAGAGGACTGAAGGTGTAGTGGGGATGGAGATCCCAGCTGAGGAGGAGCAAGGAGAGGTCCGCTTAGTTCTTTGGTGTGGGTCTTTTATGTGTGCCTGCCAACGAGCTGCATGGCAGGTCGCCATATGTCTGGTCATGCTTGTCGTGCCCAAGCGGCTGATGTTTTGGCCACGCGAGATACGCTTGAGACAAATATTGCAAATAGCAGTGGTGCGATCTGCTGCACTCGTCTCAAAAAAGGCCCACACCAAAGAACTTTTCTGATAACGTGCAGAGGCAGCGCCCTGCACAGTCGGAGCTCTGCGGTGTTGTACAGTTGCTGTGCTGGCCTCTACCTGGCCTCCAGGGGGCATCCTGCCTCGTTGGACATGTGACGCCGCATCCTCCTCCTCCTCGTCCTCCTCCTCATCCTCTCTCCCTTGAGGCACCCACGTGGAGTCAGTGACCTCATCATCCCCTCCCTCTTCACCACTAGAGCAAACCTGGCAGTAAGCTGCAGCTGGTGGAACAGTACTGCCAGATTCCTCAAGCTGGGTATCGTCATCCGAGCCTTCGAATCGTTGGGCATCCTCCTGGAGCATGTACCCAACACTGTGCTCAAAGAGTTCGGGGGACTCCTCAGGAGGACATGGTGGGTCTAGGGAAGGGGTGGCTGATGATGCTCTGTCAGTACCCTGAGCCTGGGTGAGAGAGGATGAGGAGGATGAGGAGGGCTTGGTCATCCATTCTACCAAGCCTTCAGCATGATGCGGCTCCACATGTCCAGCTGCCGAAAACAAAGACGTGCGTGTCCCATGGCCACGTGCTGTTGACGATGCACGACCACGTCCACGTCCACGGCCACGTCCACTAGAAACAGAGCCTGCCTGCCCTGTGTTCTTGGCTCTGCACGCTCTGCCTCCCCTTGGCGGTCTTCCAGCCATTGTAGTCGGTAGTCCTGTGGGTGCTGCTGAGAAGAAAATATAGGAGCTCTGTGTGATGCCACTAACACACTAGAAGTCCTATGGGTGCTTCTGCAAAGAAAATAGAGGAGCTCTGTGTGATGCCACTAACACACTAGAAGTCCTGTGGATGCTTCTGCAAAAAAAATAGAGGAGCTCTGTGTGATGCCACTAACACACTAGAAGTCCTGTGGGTGCTTATGCAAAGAAAATAGAGGAGCTCTGTGTGATGCCACTAACACACTAGAAGTCCTGTGGGTGCTTATGCAAAGAAAATAGAGGAGCTCTGTGTGATGCCACTAACACACTAGAAGTCCTGTGGGTGCTTCTGCAAAGAAAATAGAGGAGCTCTGTGTGATGCCACTAACACACTAGAAGTCCTGTGGGTGCTTCTGCAAAGAAAATAGAGGAGCTCTGTGTGATGCCACTAACACACTAGAAGTCCTGTGGGTGCTGCTGAGAAGAATATATAGGAGCTCTGTGTGATGCCACTAACACACTAGAAGTCCTATGGGTGCTTCTGCAAAGAAAAGAGAGGAGCTCTGTGTGATGGGACTAACACACTTCAAGTCCTATAGGTGCTTCTGGGAAGAAAATAAAGGTCTGTGTGATGGGACTAACACACTTCAAGTCCTATAGTTGCTTCTGGGAACAAAATATATGATCTCTGTGTGATGGGACTAACACACTTCAAGTCCTATAGGTGCTTCTGGGAACAAAATATAGGATCTCTGTGTGATGGGACTAACACACTTCAAGTCCTATGGGTGCTTCTGGGAAGAAAATATAGCTCTGTGTGTGTAATGGGACTAACACACTTCAAGTCCTATAGGTGCCTCTGGGAACAAAATATAGCTCTGTGTGTGTGATGGGACTAACACACTTCAAGTCCTATAGGTGCTTCTGGGAACAAAATATAGCTCTGTGTGTGTGATGGGACTAACACACTTCAAGTCCTATAGGTTCTTCTGGGAACAAAATATAGCTCTGTGTGTGTGATGGGACTAACACACTTCAAGTCCTATAGGTGCCTCTGGGAACAAAATATAGCTCTGTGTGTGTGATGGGACTAACACACTTCAAGTCCTATAGGTGCTTCTGGGAACAAAATATAGCTCTGTGTGTGTGATGGGACTAACACACTTCAAGTCCTATAGGTTCTTCTGGGAACAAAATATAGCTCTGTGTGTGTGATGGGACTAACACACTTCAAGTCCTATAGGTGCTTCTGGGAACAAAATATAGCTCTGTGTGTGTGATGGGACTAACACACTTCAAGTCCTATAGGTGCTTCTGGGAAGAAAATATAGCTCTGTGTGTGTGATGGGACTAACACACTTCAAGTCCTATAGGTGCTTCTGGGAACAAAATATAGCTCTGTGTGTGTGATGGGACTAACACACTACAAGTCCTATAGGTGCTTCTGGGAACAAAATATAGGAGCTCTGCCTGCCTGCCACGAACACACTACAAGTCCTATAGGTGCTTCTGGGAACAAAATATAGGAGCTCTGCCTGCCTGCCACGAACACACTACAAGTCCTATAGGTGCTTCTGGGAACAAAATATAGGAGCTCTGCCTGCCTGCCACGAACACACTACAAGCCCCTCTTTCTCAATCAATCTTTGTAACTGAATCTATCTAACTCAATTTCTGTAAGTGAATCTCTCTACCTAACTAAATCGAGCAGAGTGTCACAGAATCAGCCTGCTCAATCTGCGCCGGAACAGCATGTGACCGGCGCAGACGGCGTGGCGGCGTTTTATAGGGGGGGGGCGTGTACTACAGCCCCTGAGCTGTAATTGGCTACAGGCGTCCTGCCTGTAGCCAATTATGGCTCTTCGAGTGTCCGGGGCTGTGATTGGCCAAGCATGCGGGGTCACAGTGCATGCTTGGCCAATCATCAGCCAGCAATGCACTGCGCCGGCCGCGCCGGCCGCAATGCATTGCGGGGCCGCTCGCATCACACGAACGTGATGCGAGCGGCCAAAATAGTTCTGGGCTCGCCGAGCGAGCGAACGCCCGGTGCTCGATGCGAACGTGGGTTCGCATCGAGCACCGGGCCCATCCCTAGCCACCACACCACGTGTTTATGATCCCACTCCCTCTGAAGAGCAAACTCACCAGATCACAGTGCCTCACACTCTCGTGTTTGGCAGCAGCGTGTTTTACCCACTCGGGGGGTTAATACTAATCAGCAACGGACTTATTCATGGGTCATGAATAAGTCCGCGCGACGAAACACGTCGTGAATGAGGCTACAGAGCAAGTAAGACTGTACTTATATGAGACGCCACTCCATTTACAAGTTATACTGCTGCCAGATAGTAGATAATTACAAGTTGGTGAGATACTACAGTGGTGTACACACTTCTGGTCCGCCGTGGCCGCAACTTACCTGCATTCCAGTTCAAGTTTGGCTTGCTGTGTTTTATTGAAGGCTTGTTTTTTTCTTTTGAAAATGTGAGTTTTACCATTGGAAATGTTTGTGAGAGTGAATACATTTTTTTTTTATACCTTTTACACTATGTGGAGCACTCTTTTATTGTTTTGCATATGGAAACACATTGAGAGACAAACAAGCTAAGCAAGTTGCTGATTAGTATTAACCCCCCGGAGTGGGTAAAACACGCTGCTGCCAAACACGAGTGTGAGGCACTGTGATCTGGTGAGTTTGCTCTTCAGAGGGAGTGGGATCATAAACACGTTATGTGGTGGGGCAGATTCAAGTTTTTTTGAAGATTCAAGTTTTGAAGTTTTTTTGAAGACACATTGAAAATCACCTACCTGAATTGATTTATAGTTTGGACTTTTGTATATATGAACTTTTTTTTTCACTTGTCACTGGGTGGATTAGATATATTGTTGTTACTTGAACTATAGGTTCAGGTATTTATATAACACTACATGCTTTATACACTTTAAAGAGGAAGTAAACCCTCTTGAAAAAAATCGAAAAACAAAAAAAAAAACCTGCAAGACAAAGGCATAATTAGCTAGTATGCATAGCATACTAGCTAATTATGCATCACTTACCTGAAATCGAAGCCTCGGCATCGGTCCTCTTCTCCCCCTCCGATCGCCGACATCTTCTCCCGGAGTGACTTCCGGGTATCGTGGCTCCGGCGCTGTGATTTGCCGGAGCCGCGATGACGTCACGCGCATGCGCACGAGAGCGGCATATAACAACTGAAGCATCGGCATATAGCGCCATTGCTTCAGTTGTCTCAAGTGTGAATGTGCCGCATGACGTCGGCACATGCAAATACAGGTATATCTCCTAAACCGTGCAGGTTTAGGAGATATCCCTGTTAGCTACAGGTAAGCCTTAACCACTTGCCGACCGGCGCACGACGATATACGTCGACAGAATGGCACGTACAGGCAGGAGGGCGTATATATTCGTCCCTCCTTTAGCCTGTCCGTGCCATCGGGAGCGCGCCGGGAGCGGCGCGCTCCCGCGCCGGTCGGGACCCCCGTGAGTCCGGCCGCGGTCCCCGCGGTCTCGATCGCCGCGGGGACTCCCGCGATCGTCTCACGGAGCGGCTAAACGGGGAGATGCCGAGATAAACAGCATCTCCCCGTTCTGCCTAGCAACTAGTGACGCCGATCTCTGCTCCCTGTGATTGGAGCAGAGATCAGCATTCACTAGCTGACAGCCACGCCCCCCACAGTAAAAAAAACACCCCTAGGCCTACTTAACCCCTACACTGCCACCTTGTGGTTAACTCCTAAACTGCCAGTGTCATTTATACAGAAATCAATGCATTTAAATGCATTAATTGCTGTAAAAATGACAATGGTCCCAAAAATGTGTCAAAAATGTCCGATGTGTCCGCCATAATGTCGCAGTCACAAAAAAAATCGCAGATCTCCGCCATTAATAATAAAAAAAAAATTATTAATAAAAATGCTATAAAACTATCCCCTATCTTGTAAACACTATAACTTCTGCGCAAACCGATCAATAATCGCTTATTGCAATTTTTTTTACCAAAAATATGTAGAAGAATACGTATCGGCCTAAACTGAGGAAAAAAAATGTTTTTTTATATATTTTTGGGGGATATTTATTATAGCAAAAAATAAAAAATAATGCATTTTTTTCAAAATTGTCGCACTATTTTTGTTTATAGCGCAAAAAATAAAAACCGCAGGGGCGATCAAATACCACCAAAAGAAAGCTCTATTTGTGGGAAAAAAAGGACGTCAATTTTGTTTGGGAGCCACGTCGCACGACCGCGCAATTGTCAGTTAAAGCGACGCAGTGCCGAATCGCAAAAAGGGGCCTGGTCCTTTGGCTGCAAATTGGTCCGGTCTGAAAGTGGTTAATATAGGCTTACCTGTAAGCTAAAGTTGTAAAAGAGGGTTTACTTCCTCTTTTTTTTTGTATATTATATAATTTATTTATTAGCGCTACTAATCTATGCTATTTATAGTTCATTTTTAGGTTGAATTGCAGATTTTACAATAAAATACCGCTGCCTATGACTCTCCCCGATGTGTGGGAGGCGGGCGGAGACCAACCCGCTTTCCACTCTCCTGGCTGCATGCCTTCACTCCCTCGTTCCTAGGAGCTCCGGATGCTGGCCTACTTACTCAAGCCCAACAGCCAGGGGACACCAGTAGAACTCTCTCTTCAGAACAGCATGATGACCGAATAAAGGTACCACAAAGCTGGATGTGGTTAACGTTGGATGTGGATGTGGTACATGTAATAGTGGCTACAAACTATGGTATATATACTGGAATTTAAGCAGCTATAGACGCTATACTGTAATGGTGGTGATCAGCAACTTATAGTGTTACTGTGATAGGGTGGCGGGCAACCTGGTGCTAACAAACACTGGCTGGGAGAGAGACTAACTGACTAACCAGCACTGCTGTCGCTAGTGACACTAATACAGTGATCAGTGATAATACTGTATACTGTCACTGAACTTAAGACACTGGCTGGGAAGGGGTTAACATCTGGAGGCAATCAAGGGCTTAGCTGCGTGCCTAACAATGTGTAATGTGTAATATGTGCTGCTTGGAACAAACATAGATCTTCACTCAGACAAAAAAAATTACGGAAAATAAAAAACAAAAAAAAATAAAAAAGCATAATAAAAGAAAATGGGCAGACTCAATGGCCTACTTGGTCTTTTTCTGCTGTCCATTTTCTATGTTGCTACATTTCTTCTACTCAAAAAGCTTTTTTTCCTCCCTGCTTTTCAGGGAGAAGAGACAGCTAGACATGTGCAATTTGTTTCGTTCCAAATTTGTTTTTTTAATAAAGTGAATGAATGTTTAATCTTGTGGTATGGGCTCCAGGCTGAAGAATGTTCCAGATCAGGGGTGTCTAACTGGCATATAATTGTATTATTCTCATAATAATTATAACCAGATGTCCAGAGCAGCCCACCCCCCTTACATTAGATCTGAAGACCCCCATCATTAGAAGTCAAGTGCCATCCACCCACCCAGGGACAACTTATGTAGGGGGATTTATTTCAGCTCTGGGTATCACTTGGTATATGTAAGGGTTTACGACCATTTTAATTTTGCAACACCCAATGTGTTTTTGGGGGGCTCAGTACTCCCTTTTATCAGGGACAGATCATGCAGGCACCTGGGCGGTAGGCGTGCACACAGGGTGTGCCAGGTGTGCCTTCTGGGCACACCCTAATTACCCTGTGTTGTGCAAATTCCCCACGTTCTAATATTTCACCTTAGCCCCCATAACGGGGCACCTAAAAATAATTGTAAAAAAAAGTTAAATTGTAAAAAATAATAAAAATAAAAACTACTACGGTAACACTATCCACTGCTCTACTGACACCGTCCACTGCTCTACTGACACTTTCCACTGTCCTACTGGCACCATCCACTGCCCTACTGACACCATCCACTGCCCTACTGACACTGTCCACTGCTCTACTAACACCATCCATTGCTCTACTGACACCATCCAATGCCCTACTGATACTTTCCACTGTTCCACTGACACCATCCACTGCCCTACTGACACTGTCCACTGTCCTACTGACATCGTCCACTGCCCTACGGACACCTTCCACTGCTCTACTTACACCGTCCACTGCTCTACTGACACCGTCCACTGTCCTACTGACACGGTCCACTGCCCTACGGACACCGTCCACTGCCCTACTGACACCATCCACTGCCCTACTGACACCATCCACTGCCCTACTGACACCGTCCACTGCTCTACTGACACCGCCCCCTGCTCTATTGACACCGTCCACTGCTCTACTGACACCGTCAACTGCTCTACTGACACCATCCACTGTCCTACTGACACCATCCATGGCCCTACTGACACCGTCAACTGCTCTACTGACACCATCCACTGCCCTACTGACACCGTCCACTGCTCTACTGACACCGCCCCCTGCTCTATTGACACCGTCCACTGCTCTACTGACACCGTCAACTGCTCTACTGACACCATCCATGGCCCTACTGACACCATCCATGGCCCTACTGACACCGTCAACTGCTCTACTGACACCATCCACTGTCCTACTGACACCATCCTCTGCCCTACTGACACCATCCATGGCCCTACTGACACCATCCACTGCTCTACTAGCACCATCCACCCATCCACTGCTCTATTGACCCCATCAATAAGCTGTGCACACCTATGACCTAGACCATGATAGCACAAGCATGTCTTAGTTTCGGATGGCCACAGTTTCTACAGCAGCACTGAAAGAGTAGATATCAGTGAACCTTTAACTGAGACCTTCTGACACATTTATTACTTGAAATCTGACCATTTGAACATCATAAATGCAATATTAGATGTTTTACAAGCAGAATCTGATCCAAAGGTCTGATAAACAATTCTGCCGCGTGACGCAGATATGGAAAATTGATACAACGTTGAATGTGCATGCCGTGTGACCGCCACGCTGACCTTTGCCTGTTCCTCTTCAATTATGCTCCTCGAGGTTCCTTCCCTTCCGGGAAAAAAAAATGACATTCCGATGGGCTTAATAGCGCATTAAAGGGACAAAACGCTGAGTAGCTCTGAACACAATGCAGACTCTGTAGAAATTAACTCCGGGGAGATAATCAATGTCAGATTTGGCTAATTGGCGAGCGAATGAAGTGGCTGCGGCCAGGCCTCGTGGGAATCCTTTGTGCGCTTGTGTGATCCGTCATGTATCAGATTATGTGTCAGCGCGTTCGTAAAACATAGACTGTCGCCTGTCTGAAGATAAAAAGCGGGTTCACACGGTTGCCCGTGGGTCTGAATTTATCCTGATTATAAGGAACAGTATTAAGCCCCATACACACGGTGGGATTTTCTGATGGATTCTGTCCTATCGGACAATGTTGTCGGAAAATCAGACCGTGTGTATGCACCATTGGACAGTTTCCATCAGATTGTCTGACGGACAAAGTCCTATCTCCTGCTGGATAGATTTTTTGACAACAAAGTCCGATCACACCAAATCCGATCGTGTGTAGCAAATTCTGACCGGACAAAGTGCTACGCATGCTCAGATCACATTACAAGACCAAAGCTATTGGCTACTAGTCTCTACGTAGTCCCGTCGTAGGCAACAAACGTCACCACGTTCAGAATGATCGGATTTTCCGACAACTTTGTCCGACCGTGTGTACGCAAAACCAACATCGGACAAAGTATGACGGACATGGTCTGACGGACCTGGTCCTCGGATAATCCGCGCGTGTGTATGGGGCTTTAGAAAGAGATAAAGCTTGATAAAAACGTGGCAGATCTACAGATTGATCTTAGCTGATTTCCCAAGGAAAATTATTTGTTCCTCCCCTATTCCCCATACTATGGTTAATTTAGGTAAAGCACATACCAGGAAGAATTAGGTGCTACTCTGCCATGGAAGCCTTGCAAAATCCCCAGCTTGGCCACACATAAGAGACCAATCGTTGTTAAGCGTAGTGCATGATCAAAGATAAGAGGAATGTGCTAAGCACTGTGGATTTTTGGAAGTTAACAACAAAGAAGAGAGGGTGCACCAACCTAGTCCATTACCATTACCATTCCTCCCAATGTTGAGGGCATGTGGCCTGGTACGGTTCAGGAGGGGGGGGCGCTCTCTCGTCCCCCCCTCTTTTCCTGTGGCCTGCCAGGTTGCGTGCTTGGATAAAGGGTCTGGTATGGATTTTTGGGGGGAACTCCACGCCATTTTTTTTTTTATTTGGCGTGGAGTTCCCCTTAAAATCCATGCCAGACCTAAAGGGTCTGGTATGGATATTTGGGGGGAATCCCGCGTCGCTTTTTTTAAAATTTGACCCCGGGGTTCCCGTTAATATCCATACCAGACCTGAAGGGCCTGGTAATTGAATTTGGGGGGAACCCCACGCTTTTTTTTTTTTTTTTTTTTTATCAATGACTTTCAAAAAAATTCACCAATCTCATGCTGACAGCCGCGATCGCGGCTTTGTTTACTTACGGGTACCGGGCGTGACGTCATAACGTCGAGCCCCGGGCCTCCGACGGTCATAGAGATGACTGGTGACCATCCGGTCACTGGAAATCTCTATGCTCGTCATCTGGCGGCGGGCGATTCTTTCTCCGGGCCCCCGATGGCACGGGAGAGCCCGGAGAAGCACCGGATGGCGGCGGGAGGGGGGGACGTCCCCTCTCATTGCCTATAAGAATGATCAAGTGGTGGAAATGCCGCTATGATCGTTCTTATGGTGCACAGAATCGCCAGCTGGAAAGATTGATATCTGAATGATGCCTGTAGCTGCACCCATCATTCAGATCAGTGGCGGGACAAGGTCATTTAGAGCCCAGGGCGAACATGCCAAATTGCTCCCCCCCCCCAAGATGTATGGGCATTATGTGTCCCATCCCCACTCCCAACACAAATCCCCCCAAATCACAACCCCTAGCACACCTTCCCTAAATTTGCCCTCCTAAAACAATTCTTACCCCCTGAAGCCCCCCAAATTCCCCTTTTTAACACAAATTCCCTCCCCCTAATCTCCTTGTGGTGCCGCCCCCCCACCTCACATGATACCACAGTGCCCAGGGCAACCGCCCCTCCTGCCCACCCCTTGTCCCGGCCCTGATTCAGATATCTCCACTCAATGTCAAGGACGTCATATGACATCTTTAGTATTGAAGTGGTTAAATGTAACCATATTGCTACACTTAGAGGCGCCCCTCTTCTCTTTTATACTCGGTTGTGACATGACGCTACTTGTATATCAAGACATCGCTTCTATCTCAAGTCAAAATTTAAAAGCGTGTCTTGCAAAACACTCTCAAACCAAGTTACTCTCAAACCAAGGTTTTACTGTATATGTATAATCTGCCATATAAAATTTAAAAACCCCGAACAGATGCAATAAAGTCAGGAACCTTCCGTGAGCAGAATCTCGACTTTTCTAAAGGAGATATTGTATTCTCTGTGTATATAGGATTTCTCCCTCTTTTGTGTTCCTTTTCCTTTGTGATGGTTTTGGCACATCTTGAGTCCCTATTATCCATTATAATGATTTTGTAAATATTCATCAGGTTCCCCTATTTCCTTCCAAGCTTGTTTCCTGAACTTTTGGGACCAGCCATAATCCTATCACTGACATAATGACAAAGAAAATTACATCAGGACCAAGGCTGAATATATTAGCGTGCCAAAAAAAATAAAAATTTAATGAGCCCAAACAAATCCATGAATTAACATATCAGCATTGAACATTTTGGCAAGCATTGGTTCTCCTGTGATTGGCTGAGTGCGTCCTGGAAAACTGTTCCAACGTCTTCTTGTTTTCTCCGGCGTTCACTCAGGAAAGCTGTTACTTTGCCGTATTGTTACATTGTTTTCTTGTTTTTGTTGGTTTCTCACAATCGCAACCTTTTCCTCCGCCTGCGACTTTAGAAGGAAGCCCATGAATGTTACGTCAGTCAAAGTCGGCTAATTGGTAGTTTGTTCTTTTTAAAGTTCTTCTCATGGCTTGCCTGGAGAGCGCTCTGTTCTGCACTGCGAGCTTCTGTTGTTTGTTGTTTTCAGCGTTTGACCCGTGCGTTTGTTGCTTTGATCTGTTGACAGTTTTTGTAAAGTTCAGCTATAATAATCCTTCTGATTAAGGCTTGGAGACAACCAAGTACTAGACATGTGCACTGCCCAAAAAATGTGTTTGTTTTCGTTTCAGTCGATTTTTTTTTTTTTCTGTTTTTCGGGTCATTCGTTATGATCGCAATTCCTAAATTCGTACATTCGTAAATTCGTACATTAGAAAATTCATACATTTGTACATTCGTAAATTCGTACATTAGAAAATTGGTAAATTCTTACATTCGTAAATTTAAAAATTCGTATATTCGTATATTAGAAAATTGGTAAATTCTGGTAAATTCTTACATTCGTACATTCGTAAATTTGAAAATTCGTACATTATTAAATTGGTAAATTCTTACATTCGTACATTTGTAAATTTGAAAATTCGTACATTATTAAATTGGTAAATTCTTACATTCGTAAATTTGAAAATTCGTACATTAGAAAATTGGTAAATTCTTACATTCGTACATTCATAAATTTGAAAATTCGTACATTAGAAAATTGGTAAATTCATACATTCCTACATTTGTAAATTTGAAAATTCGTACATTAGAAAATTTGGAAATTTGAAATTCGAAAATCCTAAAACCCGAAACTTCGAAAATCTGAAACAATAACTAACTATTAATTTATAGGTATCTGAATTTCCTTTCAAATTTGGCTGAACGTAACGAATACGAATTTATGCGAAGTTACAAATTATCCGAAATACCTAATGCCGCATCTAAACAAATGGAATGGAACAAATTAATAATAATAATAATACTAAAAAGGTTTTATTATTATTGTTATTTATTATTATTAATTCATTATGTTCCATTTGTTTAGATACAGCATTAGTTATTTCGGATAATTTGTAACTTTGCATAAATTTGTGTTTGTTACGTTCACTAATGCCCTGTACACACGAACAGAAATTCCACCAGCAAAAGTCCGATGTGAGCTTTTGGTCCGAAAATGCAATGTGTATGCTCCATCGGACTTTTGCTGGCGGAATTCCAGCCAGCAAAAGATTGAGAGCAGGTTCTCAATTTTTCGGTCGGAAAAAGTTCTGTTTGGAAATTCCGATTGTCTGTACCAATTCCGACACGCAAAATTCCTACGCATGCTCGGAAGCATTGAACTTCATTTTCTCTGCTCGTCGTAGTGTTGTTCGTCACCACGTTCTTGTCGGTCGAAAGTTCCGAGAACTTTTGTGCAGTGATGTAAGTAACTGAGTTAAAATAAACAGAGTTACCTAACGCAGTTACTTTAGAGGGTAACGAGTAATCTAACTGATTACTTTTCCCCTCATGGTAACTCAGTTCCCATTACTTTGGCTTAGTTACCCCAATTACATCTACCGCCACTAGATGGCAGTAGTGTAATTCCGGTGTCCTGCCGAAAAAGTTCCACCGCCGGATAAGGACCCCCTGTACTGCGCAGGCGCAGCGCTTGCGCAGTACGAAGGACTACGGAGCTTTCCGAAAATTGCTGAACCTAAACAGCTCTGAGTGAACTCTACACCGCGCAGGCGCAGTTAACATGTAATTGTACGAGGCGATGCCGCACTCTCCTGATGCTCGTGCTACTCTGCAAGGGGCGTCTATTGTGTAAGTAAGGGGCGGGTCTAGTATTACTGTAACCAAGGGGCGCATTTATTATTATTGTTATACATCGAGCTCTGCCCATTAATTTAACATTCGCCCTCTTCTGTAGCCATCCGCCCCTTACACGATATAATAATAGACCCGCCCCTTACACGATATAATAATAATAGACCCGCCCCTTGCTTACACGCTATAACAGATCTGCCCCTTGGTTAGAGTAATAATAGAGCAGCCCCTTGGTTACACGATATATAACAATAATAATAAATGCGCCCCTTGGTTACAGTAATACTAGACACACCCCTTAGTTACACGTATAGAATATTAAAAAAAAGTCAGTTACTTTGCTGCGTAACTAATTACTTTTCCAATGTAGTAACTGAGTTACTAACGCAATTACTTTTTGGGAGAAGTAATTTGTAACTTAACTAATTACTTTTTTAAAGTAAGATGACCAACACTGCTTTTGTGTGACCGTGTATATTCAAGCCAAGCTTGAGCGGAATTCCATCGGAAAAACCATCGCAGATTTTTCAGACAGAAATTACGCCCGTGTGTACGCGGCATTACAGCCAAATTTGAACGGAAATTCCAATACCTATAATTTAATAGTTAGTAATAGTTAAAGGGGCGTTCCGGCCAACAAATCGTTTTTTTAAAAGTCAGCAGCTACAAACACTGTAGCTGCTGACTTTTAATAAGGACACTTACCTGTCCAGCGATCCCGCGATGTCGGCCGCCCCAAGGCCGATCCGTCCATCTTAACGCCGACGCCTCTTTCTTAACAAAGGGAAACAGGCAGTGGAGCCTTGCGGCTTCACTGCCCGTTTCCTACTGCGCATGTGCGAGTCGCGCGGCGCTTTATGAATGACCCCATTGTTTTCTGGGACACACACATGTCCCAGAAGGCAACGGGGCCGCTCATCGAAGAGGAGGAAGCGCCGCGGAATAGGAAGAGGCAGATTAGGAAGACTGCCTAGCAACAGTGGTTTCAGGTAAGTGAAAATTGTTATTTATTTTATTTATTTTTTTATTTTTTAAATTTTTTTAATTTTTAAAGATTATTAAAGCATTTTTTTTTGGTTGCCCTCCACTATAAATTACAAATTTACAAATTTAAGAATGTACGAATGTACAAATGTACGAATGTATGAATTTACGAATTTTACGAATTTTCAAATTTTCAAATTTTCTAATTTATGAATATTCGGAAAAATTTGTTAAACAGGTTTTCGTTAATTTGGATATTTCCAAATTAACGAATTTTTTGAGACGAATTCGTAAAAAGCAAATTTGGAACGAAACGAATTACACATGTCTACCAAGTACCAGAAGACATATCAAGCCTCAAGAACATAGGAAATTGTCATGGGTGGAGGCCATAGTTACCCCGGAGTAGTTAAGGAGAATCCAACCCTCGCTGATCCATTCAGTAAAAGCTGCAGAGATCTGATTTCTGATTGGTGCTAAAGTTTACTAAGCCTTGTTGCTTTTTTACATTGTCATGTTGAATATTTTTATGTGCATATATATGTGTAATACGTTCAGTCCTTTTATAATATCATAACTAAATAACAATTTAATCACTGCAATACCGGACAATTTCACCCCCCTCCTGCCCAGGCCAATTTTCATCTTTCAGTGCGAATCGCTGTAGGTGTACGTTGGCCGCTTTAAGAGCTCTAGGGGGCGAGCGCCCCCCCCCCCCCCCCCTGGCACGGCACCACGACCCGCGATTGCTCCTCAGAGAGCCAGAACGGGGATCTGTCTATGTAAACAGATAAACAGACAGATCCCCGTTCTGTCAGGGAAGTAGAGAGAGATCTGCTGTCCCTAGTGATCAGGAACAGAGATCTCTCTCTCCCTAGTCAGTCCCCTCTCCCGCCACAGTTAGAAACACCTCCTAGGGAACACATTTAACACCTTGATCGCCCCCTAGTGTCAACCCCTTCACTGCCAGTGACATTTCTACAGTAATCAGTGGCTATTTTTTATCGCTGTATAAATGTCAATGGTCCCAAAATAGTGTTAAAAGTGTCCGATCTGTCCGCCGCAATGTCGCAGTCCTGTTAAAAATCGCAGATCACCGCCATTACTAGTTAAAAAAAAATAATAATAATAACAATTACATAAATCTATCCCCTATTTTGTAGACGCTATAACGAGGAATTTGGTGTGCAAATCCAGTGGAACCAACACTACAACATATCCAAATTTGGGGTTCCTAGCACCAAGTGGCCCCAAGATACAGGGCCCCAAATTCGGTCAACTGTGTCCATCTGCAGCAATGTCATTTTGGGACCCTTTGGGTCCAGAGACCCCAAATTTGGCTGCAGCTAGGGGGCATCTAGGAACCCTTAACTACCGAGTTTGAAGTTCAGGGGACCTATGGCTGCAAATGGGCACAGTGAGGCTGCAAATGGGCACAATGAGGCTGCAAATGGGCATTGTTGACCCGCTTTTCCACTTACAGTAGCTGCGCATTTCTCACCCTAGGCTTATACTCGAGTCAATACGTTTTCCCATTTTTTTGTGGTAAAGTTAGGTGCCTCGGCTTATAGTCAGGTCGGCTTATACTCGAGTATATACGTTGTGTGTATATATATATATATATATACAGTATATATATATATATATATATATATATATATATATATTATATTTTTTATTTTTTACATACTGTCACCAGAGCAGTACAGAGTCATCATATAACTGGTGTGGCGGTGATCAGGGATAGTGACTGGTGACAGTTTCCTTCTTTACAATTGTTTTGCTTCTTTCTTTACAATTTTTCTTTATATACTGTGACCATAGTAACAGTGTACTGCTCTGGGGAGGTGATCGTAATTTTTTCTCTTTTACACTATGATCGCTCGATTGATCCGATCACTGTTATAAGCAATCATATTTTATAACTTGCATCCATTCGTGTGCTATTGTGTACAACTGTGATAGCTGTAGTTGGCAACAGCTATCACATGGTTCAGGTCTGCTGTGATTGGCCCCTGTACCATGTGATCACTGTGACCATTTACAGAGCACACAATAGCACACAAATGGCTAGGAATGAAAGCCAATGTGTACTATTGACATGTGATCGCTGCGATTGGTCACAGCAATCACATGGTACCAGGGCTAACCCGGTACAACGATCTGTGTTCAACTGTGCCCAGTGGACACAGCAGGTGACGGATTATTCTGCTGCATGGCACTTAGGGCATGCATGGGGCAGGCACCTGTAGGATGTAATATGACATCCACTCAGGATAACAGTGCTCCTGCTCGGACGTAATTTTACAGTAGGCCGGGTGGGAAGTGGTTAAAGTGGCTGTAAACCCTGTACAACCACTTTTCCCTACAGGTAAGCCTATAATAAGGCTCACCTGTAGGTACTAGAAATATCTCCTGACCGATAATGGCTGCCTGCTTTTTTGTGAACACAGGACTTGGCTGGCTTGGCATGGGCTCCATTCAGAGGTTTCTTTGTATGATCTTGATGAATGCAAAGCGTTTTCTGGCCAGACGAGGTGGAGAAGTGATGCATTGACATCACACTCTGAGAAAATGGAAAGCGACATCTGAATGGCTGAACTCCGGTGCTGATAATACTGCTCAGCACAGGACCCAGAGGCTAGTGAGGGTCACTGTAGTAGCGGTGTCTGCTATAGGGATTTCCAGCTTCTAGAGGGATTCCACGGGTATGGCATGTGACTATGTAATAATCTCTCTACTTGGAATTCTTCTTTATTCCCTTCATGCCGATCGTACACAAATATGCGGCCCCACTGGACTGGGGTTTTTTCCATGGGGCCACATATTTGCATATCTCCCTTTGTGCTGGGACCACACGGTGCACTCCCAGCACAGAGACCGGGATGTCATGGAGAGCCCCGGGCCCCATACTAACGACATGGACCTTGAACTCACCATTCCGGGTCACCTGATCGCTGTGATAGCCTCTAATTGGCTGTCACAGTGATCAGTCACTGTGAAGCCCACCCCTGTGTTTTCTTTCTCTGTGAATGGAGGGGAGAAATACTTAGTATTTCTCTCTCTCCACGCAGAGTAAAAAAAAAAGCGAGTTTAACCGCTAGCCGACCAGCCACCGCAGTTACACTGCGGCAGGTCGGCACGGCTGCGCAAATCGCAGTAGCTGTACATCACTTCTTTATGTCGTCACAGCAGGGGCGTGCGCACGCGCCCGCCGCACGTCCCCGGAGCTGATGTGCATGCCCAGCAGGCGCGATGACCGCCGGGCACCCGCGATCGCTTGTGACAGAGCGAGAACCGGGATCTGTGTGTGTAAACACACAAATCCTAGTTCTCTCAGGGGAGAGGAGAGAGATCGGTGTTCCTACTAAGAGGGGTTAAATGTGTTCCCTAGTGTGTTCTAACTGTAGGGGGGCTGGGACTGACTAAGGGAGGAGAGAGACCGGTACACCGGTCTCTCTCCTCCCTTAGTCAGTCCCAGCCCCCCTACAGTTAAAACACACTAGGGAACACATTTAACCCCTCGATCGCCCCCTAGTGTTAACCCCTTCCCTGCCAGTGACATTTATACAGTAATCAATGGCTATTTTTATTGCTGTATAAATATCAATGGTCCCAAAATAGTGTCAAAAGTGTCCGATCTGTCCGCCGCAATGTCGCAGTCCTG
Source organism: Lithobates sylvaticus (assembly GCA_028564925.1). NCBI lineage: Eukaryota > Metazoa > Chordata > Amphibia > Anura > Ranidae > Lithobates > Lithobates sylvaticus. The sequence continues at coordinate 14,286,885 of CM053028.1, forward strand.
GTAAAAATTGCACATGCACGCACCCGCCACACGTCCCCAGAGCTGATGCGCGTGCCCAGCGTGAGCAATGACCGCCGGGCACCCGCGATGGCTCGTAACAGAGCGAGAATCGGGATCTGTGTGTGTAGACACACAAATCCTAGTTCTCTCAGGTGAGAGGAGAGAGATAGTTGTTCCTATTAAGTAGGAACACCAATCTCTCTCCTCCCGTAGTCAGTCCCAGCGCCCCTACAGTTAGAACACACTAGGGAACACATTTAACCCCTCGATCGCCCCCTAGTGTTAACCCCTCCCCTGCCAGTGACATTTATACAGTAATCAATGGCTATTTTTATCGCTGTGTAAATGTCAATGTCAAAAGTGTCCGATCTGTCCGCCGCAATGTCGCAGTCCTGATAAAAATCGCAGATTGCCGCCATTTCTAGTAAAAAAAAAATTATAATAATTAGACACTATAACATTTGCGCAAACCAATCAATATACGCTTATTACGATTTTTTGCTCTGAAGTGTGTCATTTCAGCTCCCTGCTTTCTGGAAGCTCAGACAAGATGTATGAATTCTGAACTTTGAATGGATGTAGACGAGAAGACTGCAGATATATACTCACTGACCACTTTATTAGGTACCCATGTTCAGTTGATTGGTATCACAAATTGTAAATCAGCCAATCACATGGCAGCACCTTTAGGCATCTAGAAGTTCAGACCGAGCATTCGAATGGGGAAGAAGGGGGATTTAAGTGACTTTGAACATGGCATGGTTGGTCTGAGTATTTCAAAAACTGCTGATCTACTAGGATTTTCACGCACAACCATCTCTCGGGGTTTACAGAGAATGGTGGGTAAAAGAGAAAATATCCAGTGAGCGGCAGTTGTGAGGATGGAAAGGCCTTGTTGATGTCAGAGGTCAGAGGAGAATGGGCAGACTGGTTCCAGATGATAGAAAGGCAACGGTAACTCAAATAAGCAGAATACCATCTCTGAATGCACAACACCGTGAAGCAGATGGGCTAAAGCAGCAGAAGTCCACACCGGGTGTGGCCCGCTCCTGTCATCTAAGAACAGGAAACTGAGGCTGCAATTGGCACAGGAACACCAAAATTGGACAATAGAAGATTGGAAAAACGTTGCCTGGTCTGACGAGTCTGGATTTCAGCTGCGACATTCAGATGGTGGGGTCAGAATTTGGCGCATGGATCCATCCTGCCTTGTATCACCGGTTCAGGCGGGTGGTGGGGGTGTAATGGTGTGGGGGATATTTTCTTGGCACACTTTGGGCCCCTTAGTACCAATTGAGCATGGTTTAAACTATTCATTGTGTTCCTTGCTTCCTGACTTGTGTTCTGCATGTGTTTTATTGTTCCCAACCCAGCTTAATTTTGGATCCTGCTCTGTGGTATTACTCAACCAGTTTCTGATCTTGACTTCATTGCAGACCTTGATCTGGCTTCTGATTTGGTACTGCATTTTGATCCGTGACTTTGCTACTACCTTTGATTCTGCTCCACGCCATTGCTAATTGCCTGCTGTGCACCATGTCCAGATCCAGGCCAGACCTGCTACCTACCTGCTATTGTCTTTGGTGAATTCTGCTACCCTGAACCCTCCCATGGATTGGCTGGAACAACATAAATATTCAGGTTTGATTATCTGACTCTCCCAACCCCCTATATCCTGGAATCCTCCAGAAAACAGGGGTTACCAATCAAACCTGCAGCCTGCAGAGCCCAGACACAGCCCAAAGCAATCACAAGCTGCTCAACTGATTACAGGAGAGCAACCAGAACTAAATTTACCTGACCAAACTAGCAACCTATTTAGGAGGGCGCTACGGGTACATGACAGAGGGTCATGATAAAGCTCATGTGTTCCAAAATAACAGAAATGAATGTCTCCTGTAATCAGGGCCGGATTTCCCACAAGGCCACCAAGGCCAGGCCTCGGGGCGGCAGTGGTGCAGGGGCGGTGCCGCTCCTGTGTCGACTTCTCGGCTTCCCCCGCACTAACATAGCCCCTGGCAGGCAGCGGCGCCGGCACTCAGTGTTGCCAACCGCCTGTAGATTCATGGGCAGCCCATAAATTTAAGCCCTTTTTCAGGGTGCCCGTTAAACTCGGTTACGGGCACCGGTGCCCGCAAAAAAGATGGCCCTGTGCTGCCCTGACCTGTGGAGAGGTGAAAGTGGCACAGGAGGAGGACACAGCACACTGATGATGTGGAGAAGTAATATGATGGTGGACAGAGAAGCTACTGTGAGGGGGTGAGGAGGACACTATCATGCCCACAGCCTCTGTCCCCCTCCTGTGGTATGCCCACAGCCTCTGTCCCCCTCCTGTAGTATGTCCACAGCCTCTGACCATCTCTTGTCTTTTATCATGTCTGCAGTCTCTGAGGGGATACTAAAAAGGAGTCAAGAGTGGGAGTGCCACCGGGATGGGGGTTACGGGAAGAGACAGACATGTGTGGACTGTGGAGAGGAGACTATAGAATAAAACCACAGCCACCAAGCCGGAGCCGTCTGACTGAGCCCGGCACGGTGCACCTGAGAGGTCAGTGACAGCGCCGCCAGGCCAGTCTGAGGTCTATTGTAGCAGCCATCGATAAAGGACGAGAATGGTGGTGTGTATGTGTGTGGGGGGGGGGGCATTGAAGGACCCGGCCTTGGGGTGGCAAAGGGAGTAAATCCGGGCCTGCCTGTAATTGTTGATATGTTGCTTGTGCATATTGATAAGGGAATGGGTCTATTGTAGCAGTCATCGATAAAGGACGAGAATGGTGGTGTGTGTATGTGTGTGTGTGTGGGGGGGGGGGGGCATTGAAGGACCCGGCCTTGGGGTGGCAAAGGGAGTAAATCCGGGCCTGCCTGTAATTGTTGATATGTTGCTTGTGCATATTGATAAGGGAATGGGTCTATTGTAGCAGTCATTGATAAAGGGCGAGAATGGTGGTGTGTGTGTGTGTGTGTGGGGGGGGGGGGGTGGCATTGAAGGACCCAGCCTTGGGGTGGCAAAGGGAGTAAATCCGGGCCTGCCTGTAATTGTTGATATGTTGCTTGTGCATATTGATAAGGGAATGGGTTAATATGTAAAATGTTTATATTTGGGAGGTCCTACGTGACAACTGTCCAGGACTGGGGCTTAAAAGCCTCCCCTTTTCGACAAAGAGGTCCGGTCCTCTACTTTCTGATCTTTCCCTTTATTATGTAACATTTCTCTTCTGAATAAACTTTGAAAACTCTTCGCCGTGCGCAAAGGTTGTTGATTTTTCTTTATTATCAGGGCTTTTCTCCGATCAAATAAATTTTCTTAAAACTTATTTTAAAATTCAGCTTTTAAAGAAATCGAGCTAATGCTTTCAACCTAATTGTGTGTAAACCCATCAAAGTTCGAGCTGCTCGGCGCGGCGGGGGTGCCGAGGACAAATCCTGTGCCGTTTGCCGGCTAAACGACGGCTCTGATAGTAATAGGCCTCCATGACATTTACAGAAGTGTGCTCTTTGCGAAATTGCAGATTCCTCGGACAAACAGGCCAGTAAGTCGGGCCCCCACCCCCTCTAAGTGCTCGGGAAAGCTTAAGCTATTTTACAGTTCGGCTGGCTCTCTGCGGCGGCTTGTTGAAGGCCAGATAAGCGGCTATTCCATGCAGAGATCGGGCCGTGTGCAGTCACAAAGGCTTGGAAACTGCTGGGGAGGGTTTGCAGAGTTCAGTCTGAATAAGAGCTATCACTGACAGCTTCGTATTACAGATGAGTTTAACTCTTAAAGGCTATAAGCCGATAAAATATGAATCATACCATGTGATGTCAAGTATATGGGGCAGCCCCACTTAACCTTTGTACCATAAAGGAACCTCCTGAAATAGTCTTCAAGTCTCGGGGAACCTCCACCTAAATTATTAGACCTACAGCTCATGGTACATTAGATTGGTAGGAGTTTTATATAAAAGAGTTACGTGTAGTGTTAGGCCCCATGCACACGAGACGCTGTTAAACGCGCGTTCAGAGGCAGTTGGACACTTTTTTCAACGCATGCAATGTTATCCTATGTGTCCATGTACACAGTCTCGTTTTTTTTTTCCCCGTTTTTATGCAGTTGCGTTTAACCTCGTTTTTCCAGAAGCAAAAAAATGGGTTCAGACACTTTGCTTTTCCATGTTTCAGACACAAAACACGGCTAAACGCGGCAACCGCGTTTGCGTTTATAAGCGTTTTTAAAGGAACCCAATTTTTTGGACCAGAAAACTCCGAAATATGATGGTAAACCATAAAAAGTACTAAAAAAAATTGGTTTAAAATGTCGTAATTACTTTAGATAGTTCATAGAACATATATACTCACTGATGCAATGCCATAAAAAAACTCTATTTTTTTAGGTGGCTTAGACAATGAGGAATGCCTCCACTTCTTTGCCCCAACCCTTCATCCAATTTCTAATCTAATCAGTGACTCCCAGGGGTCAAGTCCTGGGGAAAAATGTGTGGGAACTCCCACTCAAGATCCACTCCCCCACCAAAAAAGAAAAATGATACGCCCATATGCACGAGCGCTTCAAAAGTGGTATTTTTCATCCAATTTTCGTATTGTGTTTATGAAGCTTACCTGTTAGTACATAAAAAAAAAAAAAAAACAATCCTCAATAAACATAAATATGGTAAATCTCTGAATAATCAGCATTCATTCAATTGTGCTTCCATGCAAATGTGAACATCGTGTTCTGATCTTTATTGGGGAATGTTATTTTGTATATAGAGTGTTTATGTGGTGAGTTTACACTTTTCATTGAACAGAGTTTGGATAACACAGGGTTAAACGGAAAGGTGATAAATGAACTGCACATTATCTGGACAGAATGCTTGGGGAGATAGTGATGTGTTCCTGCTTAGGAGATGTATGTTAGTTGGGGGGGGCTGCAAACTCTGCAGGGCTCCAACACACACTCGCTGCTATTCCAACCCTTCACATATTTCCACATAAACTTCCCTCCTGGCATTAAACTTTGCCAGGTATTGTGCTCAGCTTACCACCCCAAACTGATGTTCCTCCTCAGCTCACCTCTCTCCCTGCATGTCCTGTGAGCAGAATAGCTGTGCTCCTCCTCTGGGTTCTCTCATCATATGGCACTGAAGATAGAGGAGGGGGGGGGGGATTCAGCGGGACACACAGAGCAAGTATGCAGGAGACTGGGGGGGGGGGAGGTGAGGAGACAGAAAATCAGGAGGGGCCGGCGGGGAGGAGCGCATCACCAGAGGTCTGACTAAATACAATCTCTTAGCAGCAGGGACCTGATCTACCTGTCAGCTAGCTGTGATTGACAGGTAGATCGAAGCGGAAGCTGTCATGGGGCCCCCTACTGGCAATGCCTGAATGGTCAGGTGTGCGGCGCTTACTATTGTGAGCTGTGTCGGCAGCTGCTGGTGTAGCACCTGCCACACAGCTTGCATACTTCAAAGTCTTGCAGGACACGGCTGCTAATGGGAACTGAGTTCCTGTTGTGGAAAAAGTACAGAAACTCCGTTCCCATGCGTTCCCGCAGGACTTGAGCCCTGGTGACTCCACCTAGTCTGACCAAAGCATAGCAATGTCTTTTTTTCCACAAAGAAAAACCTGCATACCGATGTCTAGTCAGCCCCAACCCCCCACCGTGTTTGTGAAATATCCAACGGACATTCGCTGTGCCATCAACGGATGGGTCCAATATCGACGAGCTCTGACTCAATTTGCGACGACGTTGCTGCCTCATCAAGAGCAACATCAGGAGCATTTCCTGACATATATTCAATATGGGATCCATTTCCAAAAAAAAAAACACAGAAAGAGAGGCAAATGCAAGTGTACAACTACTCTCTCTGCTGCTGCCGCTGCTCACTCTGATCAAAATGGCAGAAATAGTTAATAATACATGCTTTCTGAGCTTGGGGAGGGTCTATATGATGTTATCTTTACAAACGCTTATAGACGCAAACGCGGTAAAACGCGGCTAAACTTGGCATGAAAACCATAGGAGCCGCTGGTAATAACTGGTTCTTCTCAAATAGAACAGAGGCTGCTCATCCTCCACAAGCACCAGTTCGTGCACCCTGGCTTCAATGACTCAATCTAGAGCATTTTTTGTTTTTTTTTAACCAGGGTTCCTTCAATGGTTGCTAGGGGTTCCTTGAGCAATGAGCGATTTCTGCCTCTCGGATAAGTTCCCATTGATACCATTGATCTTTTTAGCTATCTGTAAGGGGGGAACTCTTCCCAATGACCACAAGCGTAAGAAGCACACTAATGTATCATGAGTTCTAGATACAGTGGAACCTTGGTTAACGAGTAACGCGGTTAACGCGCGTTTTGAAAGACAGGCAACTTTTTTTTTTTTTAATTCTGGCTAATGGGGTGTGCAGTACCTCATTTGGGCAGAGGTGCGGGGGCGCCGGTGACACTCGGAATGGTTCGGAGCCATACGGAGCTGTTCGGAAATACTCGGAACCACTCGGAAATACTCGGAATACACTCCATTCCGAGTGTTTCCGAGCCTTTCCGAGGCTTTCCGAGTTCAGCCGAGCTGTCCCCGAGTATTTCCGAGGCTCTCCGGCGCCTCCCCACCTCTGGCCACATGCAGTATTGCATGCAATAGAAGTCAATGCGGAACAAGTTATCTTTGTTTCCATTGATTTCTGTGTGGAAACTCGCTTTGATATGCGAGTGCTTTGGATTATAAGCATTCTCCTGGAATGGATTATACAAGGTTCCACTGTATAGTCATTTTTAGCAGAGGGTTCCCTGAGACCAGAAAGTTATTTCAAGGGTTCCTCTGTGTTGATAAGGTTGAGAAAGGCTGGTCTAAGGGATGTCTTTTTGTTATTTTTTTTTGCTTGAATAACTTTATCTGTAGAGACTTAGGGCATCAGATACTCGAGCATTTTCAAAGTTGGGTGCTGCTCACAAAAAAATCCAATTTGGAGCAAACACAAGAAATAAAAGCAATTCTCCTGCTTACATTTGGATGCTTATACATACAAGACCTTTGTAGCGCAAACATACAAACAATATATTGTCAAAAGTTGTGGGACACCTGCCAGTGTGGCCAATCTACCAGATTGAAATTTACTGACACGACACCACGACACCATAAATTTACTAGCACAGCCTAGTTTTTACTGGCATTTCCAAAAGTTACAAAATTACAGTTGTGCAAAGTGCAAATTTCAGTATTTAGGCTACAAATAAGTACAATATATAATTAGCAATGTGATTTAAGGTAGATATTGAAGCAAAAATCATATTTCTTATTTTATTTTCAACATAGTAAGTAAGTCGCTCAGGGACAGGACTGTACAGCAGCACAGATCACTGACACGTCCCACCCTGACAGTCTCTCTCCATGCCCGGTGGTCCTCTCAGTCCCCTCCAGTCCAAACAGCACTGACAGTCCCGCTCCTGGCTTGCCTTGCTCCCATGACATCACATGACATGCTCAAGCACCATTTCCGCCAGACCTGCCCCCCGCCAGTACCAACCGAGCACACTGTAGCAGGCACTTGGATGGTCCTGGCCGACTCCGGACCCAAGCTGCACATGCCCAGTTCCGAGCCAAGCGTCACAGCTATATTTTTACTGGCGACCTTTTTCTCTTACTGGCATTTACTGGCAGGAGAAAATTGCCTATTTTTTACTGGCTGCCAGTAAAAATACTGACGGTTGGCAACACTGACACCTGCCTTTACACACACATAAACTTTAATGGCATCCCATTCTTAGTCCGTAGGGTTCAATATTGAGTTGGCCCACCCTTTGCAGCTATAACAGCTTCAACTCTTCTGGGAAGGCCGTCCACAAGGTTTAGGAGTGTGTCTATGGGAATGTTTGATCATTCTTCCAGAAGCGCATTTGTGAGGTCATGGACTAATGTTGGACGGGAATGCCAGAAGGCCTGGCTCGCAGTCTCCACTCTAATTTATCCCAAAGGTGTTCTATCGGTTTGAGGTCAGAACTCTGTGCAGGCCAAAAAGTGAAGTAGCCCACCTGTCACCCTGCCCAGCCTGGCATTCACTTCCCAATCACCTTGGAGACAATGAACAGTCCAGATCTTTGTTTTGTTGTTTAATTGAGGGAATAGAACTTGGATGGGTAAGGGAATTTATGGGATGCCCAGTGGAACAAACAATTAGACTATTGTATAGCAATCAATTGTAGGATTGTATAGCAATATGTATTGTATTTACAGCTATATACACTTTGCTACTCCAGTCTCCTCCAGCACATCACTTGCTTGCAGACTGTAAAGCCACGTACACGCGATCGGACTTTCCGATGGGAAATGTTCGTTGACAGGCTGTTTTTTTATTGTGCATTAAAAAAAGAAAACAAATAAAATTAGACATGATATCTGCCAATAGAACTTAACCAAAAAGTGCATTCTATGCATCCAAAAATATAGAAAATATACCAAATCAAATCCAATATTCAACCAAAAAATAATGTAAAAGCAATAACTCCAAGGCCAACAATAAATAACATGTTATCTCCTCTGATTCCGCAACATGTCTGGTTCATGAACGGCCGTTCAGAAACGAACTGAAAACACGAAATGAAAGAGCAAATCAACACTCACCAAACTTCTACTAACATGAAATTAGCAGAAGGAGCCCAAAGGGTGGCGCTAAAGAGCTGAAAAACAATGTAGTACGTCACTACGTTCGTAATTGTTGGCCAACACTTGTGTGGCCGTGTGTATGCAAGACAAGTTTGGGCCAACGCCCTTGGGACAAAATTTCACGGTTGTGTTGGCGAACAATCCGATCGTGTGTACGAGGCTTTACTCTCTCTCTCTCCCCAGCACATCACTTACTTCTCAGGCACAGCTAGCACATGTTTCGGCCTGACACTGACTCAGCCAAGCCTTAGTAACTGCCATTTGCAGACAGGGACCGCGAGTCGCTTTAATGTGGCAGAAATAGAATAGAAATAGGAAGTCTTTAGTGCTAGCTGTCCTATGTGGACTACTGCTCCCAGTAAGTCCTCTTCAGGCCCTGCCGGTCCTCCTGGCTGCAGCTGCCTGACTTCACTGCCCATGACATTGCAATACTCCCTACTGGCTCTACACCCAGATCTCGCTGTTTCCTCTCAGTCCTCTCAGGCGTGCCTCTCCAGTCCTCCCGACTCTCCTCCCATGTCACTCACCATCCCTCCTGGCTACAACCGGTGGCTCCCTCCTGAAGACTTGCCCGGCATTACTAGCTCCTGCTGTCCTCTCTGACTCCTCTCTGTGCCCCCTGTTTGGATCCTTCACAAGTTCTTGAAGGACTCTGTCCTGCACCCAAGTCCCAGGCCTAAGGTCACCCCCCCTCCCCAGACTGGGGAGCTCCCTCAAAGGCCTAGTGCTTCATCTCCAGTTCTTCCACCTGACAACTCCTCCCCAGCTGGGCTGACCCTGGGTATTTCAAGGAGGCCTGCCGACCTACCAATCCTAGTTGGGGTATGGTCAGGGCTCCCTGAGACACCTCAAACAGCTCCACCCCTCTTCCCCTCCTCTTCTTCTAGAATCCTCTAGAAGAAAGAGGGAGGTAACCGTGGAGTGATGCTGTCTGTGAGTCATAGCTGCTGCTCTGAGCCACTCCCAGCCCTCACAGATGAAAACAAACAGGCCTAGCTTCCAGCTAGACCTGCCTAAATTTACCTGCACTTACAAAAAATACTAACCTCTAGCACCTACCTAACTAAAGGGTGCTACAAGTGCTATGGATGGTCCGATAGGGTCTGCCTGAATATCGGACAGGCGGACCTGATCATTCCACCAGTGTGAAAGGGGCCTAACACATTTGTGCTCTGTACCCTCCAACCCCCAGCACATCTATGTACCCCCCCCCCACACACACTTTCACCCCATGGCCACTCACTTGAATGTTGATGAAACTCAATGGATCAAAAACAGAACATCTGCTCCTCAACGCAAACCGAAGTAAAAAAAATCTAAGACCCCATGGACACCACCCAGCATCCTTGGACAGACCATCCTTCCAAGCACCAAAGCCAAAAGCCTCGGAGTCATCTTCGATTCAGAGATGACTATGGATGCACAAATAGGATCAGTTGTCAGCGGATCCCATCATCTCCTCCGCCTGCTACGCAGACTCATCCCCTTCATTCCGGAAAAGGAGAAAGCAGTAGTAGTTGGAACCATCATCAATTCGCGACTCGACTACGCAAATCCCCTCTACATAGGACTACCTAATTACCAGATTGCACGCCTACAAGTCGTCCAAAACACAGCAGCAAGACTAGTCACCGGAAAGAAACCCTGGGAATCCATCTCCCCATCCCTAAGGATCCTCCATTGGCTAACGGTAAAAGATAGGATCACATTCAAGACCCTCTGCCTCACCCACAAATGTACACAAGGAAACGCTCCTCAATACCTATGTGAGAAAATAAAAAAATACATACCAAATCGCAGCCTTCGATCAACAAACCAAAACCGCCTTCTCATCCCCAAAGCCCGCTACAAATCTAAGGGAGAACGAAGATTCGCAGTCCAAGGACCTCGGCTATGGAATGCTCTACCCACCAACATCCGCTTGGAAGAAAACCATCGGGCCTTCAGAAAAAAACTCAAGACCCACCTCTTCTGATAAGCAGGCCAACGCAGGACAGACCAAGCGCCTTGAGGCGTTTCAGTTCGCATTTGCAGTGCTATACAAATCATTCATTCATGACAGTCTGTGGCGCCTGCAGCATCTCCCCCTGCACCTCAGATTATTTCTGTTGTAATTTACTATGCAGTGGAGGGAGGTGGCGATCGGCAGCTCTGTGGTGCCCGCTGGACCTCCCTGGGGCTAGTAGTTTACTTCCTGAGTGTATACAGTGGAGAGGGGAGGGGCCTCTGACCCGGGCATGTATCAGCTTCACTCTTCATTGTACAAGTGAGTCGCTCTGCTTGTACACTCTTGCCGATACATGCCCGGGTCAGAGGCTCCTCCCCTCTCCCCTGTATACAGTCGGGAAGTAAACTACTAGCCCCAGGGAGATCCCGTGGCCCGTGGGCACCACAGAGCTGCCGACAGCCCCCTCTAAACTGACAGCCAGAGGTGCAGGGGGAGATGCTGGGTCTTGCCCCCCGACAGCGGCAGAACGCGCCCCCCCCCCTCCTCTGCGGTGCCTTGGTGTGGTGCACCCAGCAAACCCGTCCAGGATCGGCCCTGCATACGGTGGGCCGCACGGACCCCCTGAAGCATGGGGCCGGGTCGCGACTCCTGCGACTCCTATAGCTAGGCAAACTGAACAAAAAGGTCCAGATGGCCGCACTCCAGTGAAAACTATTGCTTTATAGTTATGATAAATCCACACAGCAAGGTTAAAACCACTGACGCGTTTCACACCGTGATCCGTGATAGCAGGTGCTTATTGCTATGAATAAGCACCTGCTATAACGGTGTGAAACGCGTCAGTGGTTTTATCCTTGCTGTATGGATTTATCATAACAATAAAGTAATCGTTTTCACTGGAGTGCGGCCACCCGGACCCTTTTGTTCAGTTTGCATATGGTTGCATATCGAGCCGCACCCATGCCTGCAGAGGGGAGAGATCATTAGGAAACAGACACCTGGGTCGGGTTCTCTTTGTTCCTATAGCTAGGCCCCTGGCATAGGGCACAGACTGTTTGCCTTTAGAAAATCAATCCCACAGTCTAATACGGAGCAAACATGAGCAACACAACACCTTTGGGTGCTCATAAAGAGCCCTGCAAATAAAGCTGAACACTCATAGATACAGATGCACACCAATGAGGAACAGAGTATCGGATTCACAACACTATTAATCCTTAACAACCTCCTAGAAGTGTTTTATATTTTGCTCTTCAAACCTCTTTATTTGAAATGATTTGAAATAACTCAGCGCTTGCTATGTCTGCCGTCTAAATCCATTACCAGGCTCATTTGTATGAGACGTCTTCCCCCCTCGGCGGCACTCAATCCCGCAACGTTCAAAAAAAGTCTCAAACTATTCTTCAGAAATAAAAATAGGTGAAAACTTACCAGTTGCTGAAGAAAGTTCTGACCACGGATAACACAGCAAAGTGAGCCCAATCAATAAAAGATTTCACCGTGTGAACAGAGGCGGGCCGATTAATATTCTCCGAGAGTCGGGACACTGATGGCCAATATTGGAAGAAGGAATAACATTTCAGAACTTGCCCATCTTCCCAGGAACTCAGCCATAGATAATGTATTATGTATCCGATTGGTGAGTTCTCTTCCACTTGTTCTAGAAGGCTGCAGAAATTCATACCTACCCAACGTTCTGCAATGGGAACGAAAAGTATATTACCACCAAGAGTTCACCCAATGCAGGGATTTGATTAGAGATGTGCACAATGGAAAAATGTGTCTAGTAAGTACCATTAACCACTTAAAGTGGTGTTGCACCCCTAAAAAAAAAAAATGCTTAAAACTCATAAAAAATAAAATATTTGGAAATGTTTTTTTCTTTAACTCACCTCTAAATGGCTGTTGCTAGGGGGTCCCTCGTAGTCTGCCTCCTTCAGTGCCCGGGCAGGTGATATCACTTCCCCTTCGGCGCAGGAAGGGCTCCCTACCTCCCGTCAGTCATCTGGGACCTGTCCCAGATGACTGCGCGACCAATCACGGCGCACTGCGCCGCTCGCGCATGCGCAGTGGGTGCCCGGTTGTGAAGCCACAGCCGGGTGCCCACAGTTGCAATGCCGGCGCAGCCGAGCGGATCGGGGGATGAGTGGAGCTTCGACCCCCCGCATCGCTGGACCCTGGATCAGGTAAGTGTCTGATTATTAAAAGTCAGCAGCTGCAGTATTTGTAGCTGCTGACTTTTCATTTTTTTTTTTTGTCGATACTACTCTTTAAAGCGGGATTCCACCCTAAAGTGGAACTTCCGCTTTTCAGAACCCTCCCCCCCTCCGGTGTCACATTTGGCACCTTTCAGGGGGTCCAGATATCTGTCTAAGACAGCGCTGACGATTCTCATTGCGCTGCGCGACTCGCGCATGCGCAGTAGGGAACCAGGAAGTGAAGGCGCAAAGGCGACACTTCCTGATTCCCTCACCGAGAATGGCGCCGGAAACAGCAGAGAGCCGATCGATCGATCGGCCTCTGCTGCCGACATCGCTGGAACCTGTGACAGGTAAGTGTCCATTTTTTAAAAGTCAGCAGCTGCAGTATTTGTAGCTGCTGGCTTTTTAAAAAAAAAATTTCAGGTACAGTCCCGCTTTAAGGACCGGAAGAATTTGCCCCCCCTTAATGACCAGGCCATTTTTTTGCCATAGGGCACTGCATCGCTTTAACTGACAATTGTGCGGATTTGCGACGCTGTACCCAAATTTATGTCCTTTTTTTTCCCACAAATAAAGTTTTCTTTTGGTGGTATTTGATCACCTCTCCTTTTTTTTTTTTTTTTTTTGCGCTATAAACAAAAAAAGAGAGACAATTCTGAAAAAAATTATAATATTTTTTTACTTTTTGCTATAATATATACCCCCCCAAAAATGTAAAAAAAATTTAATTTCTTCCTCAGTTTAGGCCAATATGTATTCTGCTACATATTTTTGGTAAAAAAGATCGTAATAATATTGATTGGTTTGTGCAAAAGTTATCGCGTCTACAAAATAGGGGATAGATTTATGGCATTTTTTTATTATTATTATTTTTTTTTTACTAGTAATGGTGGTGATCTGCGATTTTTAGCAGGAACTGCGACATTGCAGCGGACAGATCAGACACTTTTGACACTTTTTTTGTGACCATTGACAATTATTCAGTGATCAGAGCTAAAATAGCCACTGATAACTGTATAAATGTCACTGGCAGGGAAGGGGATAACACTAGGGAGCGATCAAGGGGTTAAATGTGTTCCCTGGGAGGTGTTTCTAACTGTATGGGGGCTGGGCTGACTGGAGGAGGAGAGCGATCGCTGTTCCTAATCACTAGGAATAGCAGATCTCACTCTACTCCCCTGACAGAACAGGGATCTGTTTGTTTACACTGACAGATCCCCGTTCTGCCTGTCTCTGGAGTGATCAAGGGTGGTCAGCGGACTTCGAGTCCGCCGGACCCACTGGTTGGCTCCCCCGCTAGCGAATGGGCGCATGCCCGCACACCCACAGATTGCCGTGTATGCGCCTGATGTACAATGATGGAGAGTAACACAGGGGAGCCAACCTGCTGCAGTACAACTGCGGAAGCTGGTCAGTAACTAGTTAAATCCACATCATAAAAAACGATCAATAAATGGTGTATTACATGCTGTTCATACTCACTAAGTCACTATGAGATTCCTTTTCCTGGTTGATCCTGCTGATCTCCATCTCCCTCTTCTGTCCATGGCCTTAATGCAGCCGGAATTTTTTCCGCTGTGGTGGCAGTTCTGCACATGCTCAGTTTTCAGTGAGTTTCCCCAGAGAGCCCCCCCCCCTGTACATCTGGGTCCTCAGAGAGCCCCTCCTTACATAAGGGTCCCCAGAGAGCCCCCCTTACATCAGGGTCCCCAGAGAGCTTCTTCCTTACATCAGGGTCCCCAAAAAGCTCCTTCCTTACATCATTGTCCCCAGAAAGCTCCTTCCTTACATCAGGGTCCCCAGAGAACCCCCCTTACATCAGGGTCCCCAGAGAGCTCCTTCCTGACATCAGGGTCCCCAGAGAGCCCATTCCTTACATCAGGGTCCCCAGAGAGCCCCCTTACATCAGGGTCCCCAGAGAGCCCCCTTACATCAGGGTCCCTAGAGAGCCCCCTTACATCAGGGTCCCAAGAGAGCCCACCTTACATCAGGGCCCTCAGAGAGCCTCCCCTTACATCAGGGTCCCCAGAGAGCCTCCCCTTACATCAGGGTCCCCAGAGAGCCCCCCCTTACTTCAGGGTGCCCAGAGAGCCCACCCTTGCATCAGGGTCCCCAGACAGCCCCTTCCTTACATCAGGGTCCCCAGAGAGCCCCCTTACATTAGGGTCCCCAGAGAGCCTCCCCTTACATCAGGGTCCCCAGAGAGCCTCCCCTTACATCAGGGTCCCCAGAGAGCCCCCCCTTACTTCAGGGTGCCCAGAGAGCCCACCCTTGCATCAGGGTCCCCAGACAGCCCCTTCCTTACATCAGGGTCCCCAGAGAGCCCCCTTACATTAGGGTCCCCAGAGAGCCGCCCCTTACATCTGGGTCCCCAGAGAGCTCCTTCCTTACATCAGGGTCCCTAAAGAGCTCCTTCCTTACATCATGGTCCCCAGAGAGCTCATTCTCTACATCAGGGTCCCCAGAGAGCCCCTTCCTTACATCAGGGTCCCCAGAGAAACCCCCTTACATCAGGGTCCCCAGAGAGCCCATTCCTTACATCAGGGTCCCCAGAGAGCCCCCTTACATCAGGGTCCCCAGAGAGCCCCCTTACATCAGGGTCCCCAGAGAGCCCCCCTTACATCAGGGTCCCAAGAGAGCCCCTCTGACATCAGGGCCCTCAGAGAGCCTCCCCTTGCATCAGGGTCCCCAGAGAGCCTCCCCTTACATCAGGGTCCCCAGAGAGCCCCCCCCTTACATAAGGATGCCCAAAGGGCCCATCCTTATATTAGGGTCCCCAGAGAGCCCTCCTTACATCTGGGTCCCCAGAGAGCCCCCCCCCCTTACATCAGGGTCCCCAGAGGCCCCCCTTAATTTAGGGTCCCCAGGGAGCCCCCCCTTACATCAGGGTCCCCAGAGGGCCCCCCTTACTTCAGGGTCCCCAGAGGGCCCCCCTTACTTCAGGGTCCCCAGACAGTCACCCCCACTTCCAGAGGTTCCTTGTACCTGGCTGGTCTCCTCTGTGCACCTTGGACCCCCAGCACATCTCTGTACCCCCTCACCCACCTGGGGGGGAGGTGGGAGGTGAGGATCGGCAGCTCTATGGTGTCCACGGGCGGGATCTCCCTGCGGCTTGTAGTTCTCTCTCCGACTGTATCCACTGGAGAGGAGAGGGGCCTCTGATCCGGGCATGTCTCATAAAGAGTGTAGAAGCAGAGTGACTCACTGAAGAGTTAAGCCGATACATGCCCGCGGCCCACGGGCACCATACAGCTGGCTATCTCCGCCTCCCACCTCTCCCCTGCGTGTTAAATGGACAGCCAGGGGTGCAGGGGGAGATGCCGGGTCTTGGCCCCCCCCCCCCACAGCGGCAAAACAACATGGCCCAGTCGCAAGTGCAACTGCAGCGACCCCTATAGTTCAACCACTGGTATACACAGTGGTAAATGACAGACCACTCCCTCCTGCCTCCTCCATGCCCACTAACTAGCTAAACACAATGGGGGGGGGGCAGGATATTACATGTAGATTGATGAAGACTTTGCCTCCCTCCTATTCTAAGACACAGTCTGGAGGGGCGTGAAATCCGCCCACACCATGTTACTGCCAAAAAAATAATAAAGATTTGATTTCAAATATATATTTGTATGACAATTTAAAACAGTTTATTGATATTAATTATTAATTTTTACTCTGTATTCCAAGGGCTTTTTTTTTTTTTTTTGAACATGTGACCTGCAGCAGAGGACTAGAAGCTCCTGCGACTCACCATCACAAGCATGATGCAGTAGACATGTGCACAATAGAAAAATTTGTTTCGTTTCGTTACGTTTCTGTTCGTTTCCGTTGATTTGTAACGATTCGTAATTTCGTAAGTCGTCGGTGTTCGTATTCGTAACGATTCGTATTTTCGTAAGAGTTATTTTTTCGTTGATTCGTTTTTCCGTTAGTCTAATTTTCGTTTATTCGAAATTCGTATTTTCGTATTTTCGTTATATTTCATATTCAGACGCATTCGTATTTTCGGAAGAGCTATATTTAAAAAGATTCGTATTTCCGTTAATCTAATTTTCGTTGATTCGAAATTCGTATTTTCGTAGATTTAGTTACATTCGTACTTTCGCAAGATTGATTTATTCGTACTTTCGTAACATTGTTTTCGTAGATTCGTAATCGGAGCATAATTCATAATTTTATGTAATGTGTATGCTATTTATATGTTTAAGAACAAAAGAATTTCTCTCTCACAAGTCAGAACTTAACTCAAAAATCCACCAAAACACAGTGCCTCCGACCCAACCGCACCCAACCACACCCTGGCAGGGGTCAAGTCCTGGGGAAAAAAGTGTGGGAACTCCCTCACAAGATCCACTCCCCCAGCAAAAAAAATAAAAAATGATACGCTCATATGCATGAATGCTTCAAAAGTGTTATTTTTCATCCAATTTTCGTATTGTGTGTATGAAGCTTAACTGTTAGTACATAAAAAAACAAAACAATCCTCTGAAACATAAATACGGTAATTCTTGGAATAATCAGCATTCATTCAATTGTCCTTCCATGTAATGTGAACATCATGTTCTGATCTTTATTGGGGAATTTTATTTTGTTATATAGAGTGTTTATGTGGCGAGTTTACACTTTTCATTGAACAGAGTTTGGATAACACAGGGTTAAATGGAAAGGTGATAAATGAGCTGCACATTATCTGGACAGAATGCTTGGGGAGATAGTGATGTGTTCCTGCTTAGGAGATGTATGTTAGCTTGGGGGGGCTGCAAACTCTGCAGGGCTCCAACACACACTCGCTGCTATTCCAACCCTTCACATATTTCCACATAAATTTTCCTCCTGGCATTAAACTTTGCCAGATATTGTGCTCAGCTTACCACCCCAAACTGATTTTCCTCCCTCAGCTCACCTCTCTCCCTGCATGTCCTGTGAGCAGAATAGCTGTGCTCCTCCTCTGGGTTCTCTCATCATATGGCACTGAAAATAGAGGAGGAGGGGGATTCAGCGGGACACACAGAGTAGGTATGCAGGAGACTGGGGGGGGGGGGGTGGATGAGGAGACAGAAAATCAGGAGGGGCTGGGGGGAGGAGCGCATCACGAGAGGTCTGACTAAATACAATCTCTTAGCAGCAGAGACCTGATCTACCCATCAGCTAGCTGTGATTGACAGGTAGATCAAAGAGGAAGCTGTCATGGGGCCCCCTACTGGCAATGCCTGAATGGTCAGTCCACCCCTGGTGTGCGTCACTTACTATTGCGAGCTGTGTCGGCAGCTGCTGATGTAGCACCTACCACACAGCTCTCATACTTCAAAGTCTTGCAGGACAAGGCTGCTAATGGGAACTGAGTTCCTGTTGTGGAAAAAGTACAGGAACTCCGTTCCCATGCGTTCCCGCAGGACTTGAGCCCTGCTATCTGGACTCTGGATGGAATATTTCAGAATCAGAACTAATATTCGTTCTTTCGAATTCTCGATCAGCAGAATTTTAGTTATTTCGTATTTTCGTTGTTTTGATTTCCTTTTTCCGAATATTCGTAATTTCGATTTTTTTCGTTCATTTTGATTTTCCTTATTTTTTTTAATCTTTGTTCGGTATTTTCGTTGTTTCTGTTTTCATTTTTCGGATTTTCATTCTTTCGTAGTTTCGTTGTTTCTAATTTAATTATTTAGTATTTTCGTTGTTTTTCATATTCGTTCTTTTCGATAGTTCGTTATTCGTTAGAATTTTTAGTAAACCATTCGTTCATTCGTACGATAACGAATGAACGAATATAACGAATTTGAACGGAAAACGAATTTGTAACTAAACGAATTGCACATGTCTACGATGCAGTGGTAGACAGGATCCCAAACAACAGAGTGGTGTTAGATGTACTTCTGGGGTGCCTATACGACCTCTGTTCACTGGTGGCCACCGCTGGTTTCCTGACCTGTCCTTAACCGCTTCAGCACCGGGCCATTTTTCGCCCTTCTTTACCAGAGCACTTTTTGCGATTCGGCACTGCGTCGCTTTAACTGACAATTGCGCGGTCGTGCAACGTTACACCCAAACAAAATTGACGTCCTTTTTTTCCCACAAATAGAGCTTTCTTTTGGTGGTATTTGATCGCCCCTGCGGTTTTTATTTTTTGCGCTATAAACAAAAGAAAGAGCGACAATTTTGAAAAAAAGCACAATATTTTTTACTTTTTGCTATAATAAATATCCCATTTTTTAAAAAAAAAAAAACTATTTTTTTCCTCAGTTTAGGCCGATACGTATTCTTCTACATATTTTTGGTAAAAAAAAATCGCAATAAGCGTATATTGATCGGTTTGCGCAAAAGTTATAGCGTCTACAAAATAGGGGATAGATTTATTGCATTTTTTTTTTTTACTAGTAATGGCGGCGATCTGCGATTTTTTTTTCGTGACTGCGACATTGCGGCGGACACTTCGGACACTTTTGACACATTTTTGGGACCATTCACATTTACACAGCGATCGTTGCTATAAAATTGCATTGATTACTGTGTAAATGTGACTGGCAGGGAAGGGGTTAACACTAGGGGGGCGGGGAGGGGTTAATGTTTTCCCTAAATGTGTGATTCTAACTGTGGGGGGAGGGGACTCAAGGGGAGGAGACCGATCATGTGTTCCTCCGTGCTGGGATCACATGATCGGTCTCCTGCTCGCTGACAGGACGTGGAGCTGTGTGTTTACACACACAGCTCCACGGTCCCGCACGGTCCCGTTGTTTTAACGGGCAATCGGGGGTGCCCAGCGGACATCGAGGCCGCCGGGCACCCGCACCGGGTCCCGAGCGCGCGCGCGCGCGCGCGCCCCCCAGGCGGCCGGGAATGGGAGGACGTCATATGACGCCCACCCAGGATGTTAAATCCACCTTGTGGGCGTCATATGACTATGGGCGGGTATTGAAGGGGTTAATACCTCTCTATCCAGATACTACAGACACAACTATACTGGGTGGTCTCAGTGTATGCTCAGCTGATCCCCACTTGGTGTGAGGCTCCCACCCACCCCTCCTTTATCACACCACGAGGGTGTTTTTAGATATTGGCAGCTTATCAACTGATAAGGAACCAATCAGAGATCTGACCTTGTGCCTGGGAGCTGATACTTCTGCGATGTGTGCCTGGAATTTAGGGTCTCTATGGTGATACAAATCACCCTCATGTTGGCTGTCCCGTCCACTGCAGGTGTGTGACTGTGTTGAGGATATTACTAAGCTGTGTTCTATATCATCACTATATTAATACATGAAATTAATAAAAAAAAACAAAAAAAAAACATTTTATGATGTGAAGGTCGGCCTGTCTGTGTACACTTTCCTATGACTCTGTTTTATTCTCAGCGCTGAAGGATTCACTCTGCAATATACATAAATTAGAAGGAGCTGCGGAGAGACAAGGACAGAACATATATCAGACATCGGACCCTTCGCGTGAAATGGTACATCGCCTGAATCATGTTTCACTGATGATACAAATCCGGTTACATCTATAACACATTAGTCCCATTTCAAGGTCAGCTGCATTAATGTGATACTTGGAGAAGATGTTAATTAATCTCACACATTAACACAGAGAGGGAATGTCAGCCGATAACTCCCAGACATTTCTTACAAGGAGGAGAACCGGTGTTGAACGTTCAAAGTCTTCGATGGTTTGCACCTGCTGAGACTCAATAAAAGAGATTCTTGTCAAATGGACAATTTTTTAAACTTCAACCACTTATCGAGCAGAAGGAGAAGGATGAGGAGATCAGAAGAAGAGGAGAAGGATGAGGAGATCAGGAGAAGAGAAGGATGAGGAGTTCAGAAGAGGATAAGGATGAGGAGATCATAAGAAGAGGAGAAGGATAAATAGATCAGAAGAGGACAAGGATGAGTAGATCAGAAGAGGAGAAGGATGAGGAGATCAGAAGAAAAGGGGAAGGATGAGGAGATCAGAAGAAAAGGAGAAGGATGAATAGATCAGAAGGAAAACAGATGGATAAGGAGATCAGAAGAAAAAGAGGAGGATGAGGAGATGAGAAAAAAAGGAGAAGGATGAATAGATCAGAAGAAGTGGAAATGGATGATGAGATCAGAAGAAAAGGAGAAAGACAAGGAGATCAGAAGAAGAGGACATAGATAAGGAGATCAGAAGAAGAGGAGGAGGATAAGGAGATAAGAAAAAGAGAATGAGAATGATGAGGAGATCAGAATAAAAGGAGAAGGGAAAGGAGATCAGAAGGAAAAGAGATGGATGAGGAGATCAGAAGAGGAGAAGGATAATTAGATAAGAAAAGAAGGAGAAGGAGATAAGCAGAGGAGAAGGATGAGGAGATCATATTAAAAGGAGAAAGACGAGATCAGAAGAAGAGGACATGGATAAGGAGATCAGAAAAGAGGAGAAGGAGATAAGAAGAAGAGAATGATGAGATCAGAATAAAAGCAGAAGGATGAGGAGATCAGAAGGAAAGGAGATGGATAATGAGATAAGAAGAGGAGAAAGAGAAGGAGATAAGAAGGAGAGAAGAGGAGATCATATGAAAAGAAGAAGTATGAGGAGATCAGAAGCAGAGGAGAAGGATAAAAAGGTCAAAAAAAGAAGAGAACGATGAGGAGAAGGATGAGGCGATCATAAGAAGAGGAGAAGGATGAGGAGATCATAAGAAGCGGAGAAGGGTGAGGAGATCATAGGCAGAGGAGAAAGATAAAGAGATCAGAAGAAGAAGAGAAGGATGAGTAGATCAGAAGATGAGGAGAAGGATTAAGAGACCATAAGAAGAGGAGAAGGATGAGATCAGAAGAAGAAGAGAAAGATGAGGAGATCATAAGAAGAGGAGAAGAATGAGGAGATCATTGGAAGAGGAGAACGATAAAGATATCAGAAGAAGAAGAGAAGAATGAGGAGATCAGAAGAGGAGAAGGATGAGGAGATCAGAAGAAGTGGGGAAGGATGAGGAGATCAGAAGAAGTGGGGAAGGATTAGGAGATTAGGGGCCGTAGAGGCAGTTGAGATGTTCTGAGTGCAGGATGGTTTATTTTTTTATATCAACTTCACAGACAATAGAAGAGTAGCACCATTCTTTGAATGGCAACAAAGTAACAATATGCAAAGGCACCTAAATCTATATACATAAAAGGTGCAGTTTGTATTGAAAGTAAAAAATATAATTTAATAGGGTCAACTGAGTTATCTTTTCATTGCACAGCTCAGCTTACAGTGCCGGGCCAGTCTCTAAATGCTGGAATGAGTGGCTCCTGTGCATGCTAAAGAGTGATCAGAAGATGGTGCTGGATTCAGGAGGGCCCTCGATGTGCAGCACCATTTCCCAGATTCTTCTTTGGTGGCTGGTAGGAGAGACTCATAAAAATGATCACTCACCGTGTTCACCTAATGCCGCGTACACACGTTCGGAATCATGGTCCGAAAAAGCTCTGATGGTTTTCCCGACGGAATTCCGCTCAAGCTATCTTGCCTACACACGGTCACACCTAATTCCGACCACCAAGAACGCGGTGACGTACAACACTACGACGAGCCGAGGAAAAATCAAGTTCAATGCTTCCGAGCATGCGTCGAATTGTTTCCGCACATTCATCAGAATTTTGCGCGTTGGAATTGCTACAGATGATCAGAATTTCCAATAGAAACTTTTTCCGTCGGAAAAATTGAGAACCTGCTCTCAAATTTATGCTGGCGGGAATTCGGCCAGCTAAATTCTGATGGAGCCTACACACAGCTGCATTTTCCGATGAAAAGCTCTCATCGGTCTTTTGCTGGCCGAAATTCCGATCGTGTGTTACGCCGCATGACAGTTTTGCAGCAGATCTCATTGCCTGGAAATTCAGCGTTGAAAGACTCAACATAGAAAAGAAAAACAGTTTGACTCGTCCGCCGCGCCAACGCCGACCTTATCTCAAAGGGCTGAATTTCATGAAATGTGTGTGAGCACCTGATAATTATCTCCTGAGATTTATTATTCGGCATAAATTTTTCGTCAAGTGCCGGGTTTTCATCTTCTACAATGTTTGATGAATACGGATCCCATTATCCGTCACCGGACGTGCACTCGCCGCAATTACTAATAATTGACTCTCTGACAGACGGTTTAAAGCCATTAAACAAATAGGCCGGCGGATGGCGATACAAATACCGGCGCTGGGCACCTGATGAGTTTTCTGCACAGCTGGTGTGGCTGCCCAGCAATGGGGTCAGAGGGCAACAATTCAAAATAAATATTATGGACTGGATGAGAAGTCTGCCATGTTTATACAAATATATGAGTATTGAGTTGGGGAAACGCCTGAAGCAGACAGCACTGAGCCGCACAATTCACAGACTAAATTATCATCATGTGACAACCTCCGTACATTTGCACATACATTATATTGTCAAAAGTATTGGGACACCTGCCTTTACACGCACATGAAATTTAATGGCATCCCAGTCTTAGTCTGTAGGGTTCAATACTGGCCCACCCTTTGCAGCTACAACAGCTTCAACTCTTCTGGAAAGGCCATCCACAAGGTTTAGGTCCCTTTCACACGGGCGGACTGTATGTCCGTTTTTCATCCATCTGTTTTCAAATGAAAAAGGGGTAGAGGGTATGGTAGAGGAAGCAGAAGATAGGGGGAGGAGCAGATGGTAGAGGGTGCAAGGGAGGCAGAGGGTAGAGGGTTCAAGGGATAGAGGTAGAATGGCGTGTAGAGGGTAGAGGGTTCAAGGGATAGAGGTAGAATGGGGTGTAGTGGGTAGAGGGTTCAAGGGATAGAGGTAGAATGGGGTGTAGAGGGTAGAGGGTTCAGGAAATAGAGGTAGAATGGGATGTAGAGGGTAGAGGGTTCAAGGGATAGAGGTAGAATGGGGTGTAGATGGTAGAGGGTTCAAGGCATAGAGGTAGAATGGGATATAGAATGTAGAGGGTTCAGGAGATAGAGGTAGAATGGGATGCAGAGGGTAGAGGGTTCAGGAGATAGAGGTAGAATGGGATGTAGAGGTTAGAGGGTTCAAGGGATAGAGGTAGAATGGGATGTAGAGGGTTCAAGGGATAGAGGTAGAATGGGATGCAGAGGGTAGAGGGTTCAAGGGATAGAGGTAGAATGGTATGTAGAGGGTAGAGGGATAGAGGTAGAATGGGATGTAGAGGGTTCAAGGGATAGAGGTATAATGGGATGCAGAGGGTAGAGGGTTCAAGGGATAGAGGTAGAATGGCATGTAGAGGGTAGAGGGTCCAAGGGATAGAGGTAGAATGTGATGTAGAGGGTTCAAGGGATAGAGGTAGAATGGAATGTAGAGGGTTCAAGGGATAGAGGTAAAATGGAATGTAGAGGGTAGAGGGTTAAAGGGATAGAGAGAGAATGGGATGTAGAGGGTAGAGGGTTCAAGGAATAGAGGTGGAATGGGATGTAGAGGGTAGAGGGTTCAAGGGATAGAGGTAGAATGGGATGTAGAGGGTTCAAGGGATAGAGGTAGAATAGAATGTAGAGGGCTCAAGGGATAGAGGTAGAATGGGATGCAGAGGGTAGCGGGTTCAATGGATAGAGGTAGAATGGCATGTAGAGGGTAGAGGGTTCAAGGGATGGAGATAGAATGGGATGTAGAGGGTTCAAAGGATAGAGGTAGAATGGAATGTAGAGGGTACAGGGTTCAAGGGATAGAGGTAGAATGGAATGTAGAGGGTTCAAGGGATAGAGGTAGAATGGAATGTAGAGGGTAGAGGTTCAAGGGATAGAGGTAGAATGGAATGTAGAGGATAGAGGGTTCAAGGGATAGAGGTAGAATGGGATGCAGAGGGTAAAGTGTTCAAGGGATAGAGGTAGAATGGAATGTAGAGGGTAGAGGATTCAAGGGATAGAGGTAGAATGGGATGTAGAGGGTTCAAGGGATAGAGGTAGAATTGGATGCAGAGGGTAGAGGAAGCAGAAGATAGGGGGGAGGAGCAGAGGGAAGAGGGTGCAGGGGATGCAGAGGGGGCAGGGGGTAGTAGGGGATGCAGAGGGGGCAGGGGGTAGTAGGGGATGCAGAGGGTGCAGGGGGTAGTAGGGGATGCAGAAGATAAGGGAATTAGTGGATGAAGAGGGCAGCTGTGACTACAAATATGTATAATGAATAAATATAGCTTCCCCTGTCCTGTATGCCGGGTGTAATTCTCAGTATAATGCCCTATGGGTCCTTTATCAAATTTGGGTTTATTAATAACAGAGGAAGCAATGAATACAGGCATGCTGGAAGTTGTAGTTCTCGGTCTCTCTCTGATATAGAACATTCCAGTAAAGATTCTGTTTATTCCGGCATTGATTGGATATTCTGGAATGGCTGTGTTCACAGTAAATGTGGATAACGAACGTAGAGGAAATCTTTAGCGGGAGGAATGGGAGCGCTGGATGGGGGGAACTCTTGCTGGGAATATTTCAGATGATAAGGATGGGGAGGGGGGGAGGGGGGGCTGCCTCCATGCCATGTCCAGTGCTGATTAGATCCCCTCTATAAACCTATCATGTGTATTACAAGGATGAGATCAATAACTCACACGGCTCAGAGATCAGAGGGAGCCAACATTAAACACTTCCACCCTGCGCTCCTATGTACAGAGAATAGATACCAACAACCTTCAATAAGATACATTGTTATTCCGGGGAACTCCGCATCCTCCACCATTCTCACCCCCCACCACTCATCTCTGTGTATAGCAAATGATCAGAGAACGGGAAGATTTTTCTTGCTGCTTTTCTTTAACCTTAAGGTTAAAAATCGACTTACTGTATATGTTTCTTTCCCTCACCCCCCACCCCCATTAATAATATGAGAATGATATTTATATAAAAAAAAAACTTTCCATTTTCAATACATACCTTATTTTAGACTCAGTGATGCCATCACTGGGTCTCTGTGCTTCTCTATGCAATGCAGGCACAGATCATGGCTGGTGGGAGGGGGTGGCAGGGTGATCTAACAAGAATTGACAGTCAATGTGTTTGGAGGGTTATACACAGATAAGGTGGAAGTTGGGGGTCAATATGGGGGAGGCACAGTAGAGCAGAGTAGGGACTGGCCAGAAAGGGATTGGGTTAATGGTTAGTGTTAGTTTTAAAAGTTAGTGACTGGCGAAAAAGAAAAAAAATGTAAATAAAAGAAAATGAAAAAAAGAGAGGAAGTGGGGAGGGGGTATAGTGCCAATAAGGAACAGGCACAGTAGAGCAGAGTAGGGACTGGCCAGAGAGGGATTGGTTTAGGGGTTAGTGTTAGTTTTGAAAGTTAGTGACTGGCGAAAAAGTAAAAAAAAATGTAAATAAAATAAAATGAAAAAAGAGAGGAAGTGGAGAGGGGGTAAAGTGCCAATATGGGACAGGCACAGTAGAGTAGAGTAGGGACTGGCCAGAGAGGGATTGGGTTAGGGTTTAGTGTTATTTTTGAAAGTTAGTGACTGGTGAAAAAGTAAAAAAAAATGTAAATAAAATAAAATGAAAAAAAGAGAGGAAGGAATGAGGGGTATAGTGCCAATATGGGACAGGCACAGTAGAGTAGAGTAGGGACTGGCCAGAGAGGGATTGGGTTAGGGTTTAGTGTTATTTTTGAAAGTTAGTGACTGACAAAAAACAAAAAAATTAAAAAAAGAGAGGAAGGAATGAGGGGGTATAGTGCCAATATGGGGGAGGCACAGTAGAGCAGAGTAGGGACTGGCCAGAAAGGGATTGGGTTAGGGGTTAGTGTTAGTTTTGAAAGTTAGTGACTGACAAAAAAAGAGAGGAAGGAATGAGGGGGTATAATGCCAATATGGGACAGACACAGTAGAGCAGAGTAGGGACTGGCCAGAGAGGGATTGGTTTAGGGGTTAGTGTTAGTTTTGAAAGTAAGTGACTGGCTAAAAAGTAAAAAAAAAAATGATAAAATAAAATGAAAAAAAGAGAGGAAGTGGGGAGGGGGTAAAGTGCCAATATGGGACAGGCACAGTAGAGTAGAGTAGGGACTGGCCAGAGAGGGATTGGGTTAGGGTTTAGCGTTAGTTTTGAAAGTTAGTGACTGACAAAAAACAAAAAAATAAAAAAAGAGAGGAAGGAATGAGGAGGTATAGTGCCAATATGGGACAGACACAGTAGAGCAGAATAGGGACTGGCCAGAGAGGGATTGGGTTAGGGGTTAGTGTTAGTTTTGAAAGTTAGTGACTGGCGAAAAAGTAAAAAAATGTAAATAAAATAAAATGAAAAAAAGAGAGGAAGGAATGAGGGGGTATAGTGCCAATATGGGGCAGGCACAGTAGAGCAAAGTAGGGACTGGCCAGAGAGGGATTGGGTTAGGGGTTAGTGTTAGTTTTGAAAGTTAGTGACTGGCGAAAAAGTAAAAAAAAATGAAATAAAATACAAGGAAAAAAAGAGAGGAAGTGGAGAGGGGGTAAAGTGCCAATATGGGACAGGCACAGTAGAGCAGAGTACGGACTGGCCAGAGAAGGATTGGGTTAGTGTTAGTTTTGAAAGTTAGTGACTGACAAAAAACAAAAAAAAAAAAAAAAAAAGAGAGGAAGGAATGAGGGGGTATAGTGCCAATATGGGAGAGGCACAGTAGAGCAGAGTAGGGACTGGTCAGATAGGGATTGGGTTAGGGTTTAGTGTTAGTTTTGAAAGTTAGTGACTGACAAAAAAATTTAAAAAAGAGAGGAAGGAATGAGGGGGTATAGTGCCAATATGGGACAAACACAGTAGAGCAGAATAGGGACTGGCCAGAGAGGGATTGGGTTAGGGGTTAGTGTTAGTTTTGAAAGTTAGTGACTGGTGAAAAAGTAAAAAAAATGTAAATAAAATAAAATGAAAAAAAGAGAGGAAGGAATGAGGGGTATAGTGCCAATATGGGGCAGGCACAGTAGAGCAGAGTAGGGACTGGCCAGAGAGGGATGGGGTTAGGGGTTAGTGTTTGTTTTGAAAGTTAGTGACTGGCGAAAAAGTAAAAAAAAATGAAAAAAATACAAGGGAAAAAAGAGAGGAAGGAATGAGGGGTATAGTGCCAATATAGGGGAGGCACAGTAGAGCAGAGTAGGGACTGGCCAGAGAGAGATTGGGTTAGGGGTTAGTGTTAGTTTTGAAAGTTAGTGACTGACAAAAAAATTCAAAAAAGAGAGGAAGGAATGAGGGGGTATAGTGCCAATATGGGACAGACACAGTAGAGCAGAATAGGGACTGGCCAGAGAGGGATGGGGTTAGGGGTTAGTGTTAGTTTTGAAAGTTAGTGACTGGCAAAAAAGTAAAAAAATGTAAATAAAATAAAATGAAAAAAAGAGAAGAAGTGGGGAGGGGGTATAGTGCCAACATGGGACAGGCACAGTAGAGCAGAGTAGGGACTGGCCAGAGAGGGATTGGGTTAGGGGTTAGTGTTAGTTTTAGAAGTTAGTGACTGGTGAAAAAGTAAAAAAATATGTAAATAAAATAAAATGAAAAAAAAGAGAGGAAGGAATGAGGGGGTTATAGTGCCAATATGGGACAGGCACAGTAGAGCAGAGTAGGGACTGGCCAGAGAGGGATTGGGTTAGGGGTTAGTGTTAGTTTTAGAAGTTAGTGACTGGTGAAAAAGTAAAAAAATGTAAATAAAATAAAATGAAAAAAAAGAGAGGAAGGAATGAGGGGGTTATAGTGCCAATATGGGACAGGCACAGTAGAGCAGAGTAGGGACTGGCCAGAGAGGGATTGGGTTAGGGTTTAGTGTTAGTTTTGAAAGTTAGTGACTGACAAAAAACAAAAAAATTAAAAAAAAGAGAGGAAGGAATGAGGGGGTATAGTGCCAATATGGGGGAGGCACAGTAGAGCAGAGTAGGGACTGGCCAGAGAGGGATTGGGTTAGGGGTTAGTGTTAGTTTTGAAAGTTAGTGACTGGCGAAAAAGTAAAAAAATGTAAATAAAATAAAATGAAAAAAAGAGAGGAAGGAATGAGGGGTATAGTGCCAATATGGGACAGGCACAGTAGAGCAGAGTAGGGACTGGCCAGAGAGGGATTGGGTTAGGGGTTAGTGTTCATTTTGAAAGTTAGTGACTGGCGAAAAAGTAAAAAAAAATGAAATAAAATACAAGGAAAAAAAGAGAGGAAGTGGAGAGGGGGTAAAGTGCCAATATGGGACAGGCACAGTAGAGCAGAGTACGGACTGGCCAGAGAAGGATTGGGTTAGTGTTAGTTTTGAAAGTTAGTGACTGACAAAAAACAAAAAAATAAAAAAAAAAGAGAGGAAGGAATGAGGGGTATAGTGCCAATATGGGAGAGGCACAGTAGAGCAGAGTAGGGACTGTCCAGAGAGGGATTGGGTTAGGGGTTAGTGTTAGTTTTGAAAGTTAGTGACTGACACAAAAATAAAAAAAAGAGAGGAAGGAATGAGGGGAAATAGTGCCAATATGGGACAAACACAGTAGAGCCGAATAGGGACTGGCCAGAGAGGGATTGGGTTAGGGGTTAGTGTTAGTTTTGAAAGTTAGTGACTGGTGAAAAAGTAAAAAAAAATGTAAATAAAATAAAATGATAAAAAGAGAGGAAGTGGGGAGGGGGTATAGTGCCAATATGGGGGAGGCACAGTAGAGCAGAGTAGGGACTGGCCAGAGAGGGATTGGGTTAGGGGTTAGTGTTAGTTTTGAAAGTTAGTGACTGAAAAAAAAAAAAAAAATAAAAAAAAAAGAGAGGAAGGAATGAGGGGGTATAGTGCCAATATGGGGGAGGCACAGTAGAGCAGAGTAGGGACTGACCAGAGAGGGATTGGGTTAAGGGTTAGTTCTGAAAGTTAGTGACTGATGAAAAAGTAGATGTAGCGGTACCCCCGTAGAAGCTGCTGGTAGTTGTGGTCCATCTGTCACCCTGCCCAGCCAGGCACACAATTTTCAAGCACCCAGAGACATGAAAAACTTGTTTGTGTATTTCTATTGAGGGGATTCAACTTGGACAGGGATAGGGAATTTACGAGATGCCCAGATGATTAGGAACAATTCAGGGACTTGAGACTATATACATCTTCAGTATATACACCTCCTCTCTTCTCTTCAGCACAACACTCGCTTGCAGACTATCTCTCCTTAACACCTCCAGCACATCACTTGCTTGCTCTTCCAGGACCTGCTAGCACTGATTTGCAGGCCCGACACTGGCTCAGCCAGGCCTAAAGTAAATGCCCTTTGCAGGCAGGGAACCACAGGCCCCTATGGTGTAGCAAAAATGTAGGAAGTCCCAGTGCTAGCTGTCCACGTGGCTACTAAGCCCAGTACCACATCTTCAGGCCCTGCCAGCCCTCCTGGTTGTAGCTGCCCCTTTCCACTGCCCGTGCCACCACAGTCCACTCCACTAGCTCTGCACCCATCCTAGACTGCAATCTCCCAGTCCCCTCAGGTGTGCCTCCCCAGTCCTCTCCTGACTGTGTGCCACTCACCAGCTCTCTGAGCTGGTACCTGTTGTTCCTCCCTAGAGACCTGCCCGGCAGTCCTCTCTCCTGCTGTTCTCTCCTGCTCCTCCTGTTCCTCCTGTCCAGGACACCTCCATGTGTTCTTAGAAGGTCCCGTCCACACCCGAGCCCAGGCCCAAGGTCACCCCCCCAGACTGGGGAACTCCCTCAAAAGCCACAACAGCCTAGCACTCCATCTCCAGCTTCCTCCTGGATAACTGTTCCCCAGCTGGGCTGATCCTGTTTATTTAAGGGGGCCTGCCCCCTGCCAATCCAGGTTAGGGATTATTCAGGGCCAGGGACAGTTGGTGCTCAAAATACTGAAAAAAACATCAGTTGCAGCCTCACTGTGCCATCAAATGCAGCCACTGTGCCATCAAATGCAGTCACTGTGCCCATCAATTGCGGCCACTGTGCCTATAAATTGCTGCCACTGTACCTATCAAATGCAGCCACTGTGCCATCAAATTGCAGCCACTGTGCCATCAATTGCATCCACTGTGCCCATCAAATGCAGCCACTGTGCCCATCAAATGCAGCCACTGTGCCCATCAAATGCAGCCACTGTGCCCATCAAATGCAGCCACTGTGCCATTAAATGTAGACACTGTGACATCAATTGCCATCACTGTGCCTATAAAATGCAGCCACTGTGCCATCAATTGCAGCCACTGTGCCCATAAAATGCAGCCACTGTGCCCGTCAATTGCAGCAACTGTGCCATAAAATGCAGCCACTGTGCCCATCAATTGCAGCCACTGTGCCCATAAAATGCAGCCACTGTGCCCGTCAATTGCAGCAACTGTGCCATAAAATGCAGCCACTGTGCCCATCAATTGCAGCCACTGTGCCCGTCAATTGCAGCAACTGTGCCATAAAATGCAGCCACTGTGCCCATCAATTGCAGTCACTGTGCCCATCAATTGCAGCCACTGGAACCCCCAGGCGACATTTAACCAGCACCCCCCCCCCCCGTCTACCTGCTCGCTCATTGTCTGACCGCCACTTACTCCATATCTTGTGGGGTGTTAAGGAAATATTATGGGGTGTCTGGGAATTATTATTGCATTTTAGAGGGTGATTATAGGGTGTCAATGAAATATTATGGGGTAGACATGTGCAATTTGTTTCGTTCCCGAATTAATATATAATATTCGAAAATTGGAAAATTCGGAAATTCGAAAACCTGAACATTCGAAAAATCTGAAATAATAACTGACTAATAATAACTTAACTATTAATGACTATTAAATTATAGATATTGGAATTTCCTTTTAAATTTGGCTGTTAGTAAACGTAACGAATACGAATGGAATGTAACAAATTAATAATAATAAATAACAATAATAATAATAACAACTTTTTATTATTATTATTTATTATTAATTTGTTCTGTTCCATTTGTTTAGATGCGGCATTTGTTATTTTGCATAATTTGTAACTTCGGATAAATTCGTACTCATTACTATGACTAACAGCCAAGTTTGAAAGGAAATTCCAATACCTATAATTTAATAGTTTGTTATTATTAGTTAGTTATTCTTTCGAATTTTAGGACTTTCTTTCTTATTTTTGGATTTACGATTTTACAAATTTTCGAACGAACACATTTTTCGGCAGTACACATGTCTATTATGGGGCCTCAAGGGAATATTATGGGATGTCAGGGCTTGACTATGGGGTGTTAAGGAAATATTATCAGGTGTCTGGGAATTATTATAGAATCTTTGAGGGTGATTATAGGGCGTTAAATATTATAGGATGTCAGGGGGTGATCATGGGGCGTTAACAAAATATTATGGGGTGTCTGGGAGTTACTATGGGATATCTGGGGCTGACACTACTACACTGATCTCCAAATTGTTCCAGGTCCTGTGCTGAGTGGCTGCCCCACTTCTTACTGAAGACAGGAGATTGGCCTCTGGGCAAGGGCACCATTCAGAGAATGCTTTGAATGTTCTCAATGATTGCAAAGCATTCTTTGATTGGATGAGGTAGAGACAACAAAAAGAACAAAGGGTGCATACAAAAGTTTTTAGCATGTATTTTTGGGTTGGTACGACTTAGGGTTGCCACCTTTTCTTCAAGCCAAACCCGAACACTTTAGCCGCACAAGGTAAAATTGTATTTTTACGAGGGAACGCTGTGGACTCTGGGGTAAAGTGGAACTTTAATGTAGGGGGGGTTTCGCTCACCAAACCTTCCACTCATATCAGTGTTCCCAGCATCCCCCCTTAAATGTGGGTTCCCAAAGCCCCCCTTACATCAGAGTCCACAGAGCACCCCTTACCTTAGTGTACTCACTCACTTGGAGGCAGGTCAGAGAAGGGAGGGAGGGTGGAGACTTCAGTCACAGACATTGGATGGACATTGGATTTCCAAATTTTCTAATTTTCTAATTTTCTAATTTCCGAATTTCCAAATTTTAGAATTTCCGAATTTTCTAATTTCCAAATTTTCTAATTTCCAAATTTTCTAATTTCCAAATTTTCGAATTTCCGAATTTCTGAAAATTGTAAATAATAACTAACTAATAATAACTAAATATTAAATTATGGGTATTGGAATTTCCTTTCAATATGGCCGTTTGTGAAAGTAACGAATACAAATGTATCTGAAGTTACGAATTATCTGAAATAACGAATAACGAAATAATGAATTTGCTGCATCTAAACAAATGGAATGGAACAAATTAATAATAAATACTAATAATTAATTAATAGGTTTTATTATTATTATTTATTATTATTAGATCGTTACGTTCCATTTGTTTAGATACGGCATTCGTTATTTCAGAAAATTTGTAACTTCGGATAAATTTGTACTTGTTACGTTCACTAACAGCCAAATTTGAAAGGAAAAATTCCAATACCTATAATTTAATATTTATCATTAGTTAGTTATTATTTCAGATTTTTGGGTTTTCAAATTTTCATTCTTTTGAATTTTCAGATTTTCATTCTTATTTTAGAATTTTCAAATTTCCAAATTTTAGAATTTTCAAATTTCCAAGTTTTAGAATTTTCAAATTTCCAAATTTTAGAATTTTCAAATTTCCAAGTTTTAGAATTTTCAAATTTCCAAATTTAGAATTTTCAAATTTCCAAATTTTAGAATTTTCAAATTTCCAAATTTTAGAATTTTCAAATTTCCAAGTTTTAGAATTTTCAAATTTCCAAATTTTAGAACTTTCAAATTTCCAAATTTTAGAATTTTCAAATTTCCAAATTTTAGAATTTTCAAATTTCCAAATTTTAGAATTTTCAAATTTCCAAATTTTAGAATTTTCAAATTTCCAAATTTTAGAATTTTCAAATTTCCAAATTTTAGAATTTTCAAATTTCCAAATTTTAGAATTTTCAAATTTTAGAATTTTCAAATTTTAGAATTTTCAAATTTTAGAATTTTCAAATTTCCAAATTTTCAAATTTCCAAATTTTCAAATTTCCAAATTTTAGAATTTTCAAATTTCCACATTTTCAAATCTATGAAGCTCCAAATCCAAATAATATATTTCCTAATTTCGAATTTTAAAATTTCCTAATTTCCAATTAAAAAATTTCTGAAATTTCGAATTTCTGAACTTCTGAAATTTTCGAATTTCTGAACTTCTGAAATTTTCGAATTTCTGAACTTCTGAAATTTTCGAATTTCTGAACTTCTGAAATTTTCGAATTTCTGAACTGCTGAAATTTCGAATTTCTGAACTGCTGAAATTTCGAATTTCTGAACTGCTGAAATTTCGAATTTCTGAACTTCTGAAATTTCGAATTTCTGAACTTCTGAAATTTCGAATTTCTGAACTTCTGAAATTTCGAATTTCTGAACTTCTGAAATTTCGAATTTCTGAACTTCTGAAATTTCGAATTTCTGAACTTCTGAAATTTCGAATTTCTGAACTTCTGAAATTTCCGAATTCAAATTTTCAAATTTTTCGAAATGTTCCAATTTCGGAATTTCGAATTTCCGAAAATTGGGAAATTGGGAAATTTCGGAATTAACAAATTTGTCAAAATTTGTTAAAAAACAAATCCGGAACTAAATGAATTGCACATGTCTAATATCTTGTATCTTTATTCCTCTATATAAGTGCTTGGGTTAATGCACTAGGCATTTGCAACCTTTTTTCTTGTAGTTGTTTGTGCAGTACAAGGTTCTCCAGTCTTGATAAGGGCTTCAGTGCCTGGACCATCAGTCCATGTTGTACAGTGGTCATCATCATCAGAAGAAACCACCATGGTGCCTTGACGAGGCTCTGTGGCTTACGCATGCATTTGAAAATGTGTGCAGACATAACCCCTGCTTTTACGCATACTGTTATGCCGCGTACACACGATCGGACATTCCGACAACAAAATCCATGTTTTTTTTTCCCGACAGATGTTGGCTCAAACTTGTCTTGCATACACACGGTCACACAAAGTTGGTCGGAAATCCTGAATGTCAAGAACGCGGTGACGTACAACACGTACGACGACCCGAGAAAAATGAAGTTCAATAGCCAGTGCTGCTTCTCTGCTTGATTCCGAGCATGCGTGGAACCTTGCGCGTCGGAATTGTGTACACATGATCGGACATTCCGACAACAAAATCCCATGTTTTTTTTCCCGACGGATGTTGGCACAAACTTGTCTTGCATACACACGGTCACACAAAGTTGGTCGGAAATCCCAAACGTCAAGAACGCGGTGACGTACAACACGTACGACGAGCCGAGAAAAATCAAGTTCAATAGCCATTGCGGCTCTTCTGTTTGATTCCGAGCATGCGTGGAACCTTGCGCGTCGGAATTGTCTACACACGATCGGAATTTACGACAACGGATTTTGTTGTCGGAAAATTTGAGAACCTATCAAACTCCTTTGAGAACCTATCAAGCTCCTATCAAACATTTTCCGTCGGAAGTTCCTACCGTGTGTACGGGGCATTAGACAGGTTATTTGGTTGTTCGCGGGCTGCTCGGTAAGTTAAGCTTGGTTTTTCCCTTGGATTTATCCTTGGCCTTGTTTGTACCACCTGCAACCCACGTGAAAGAAGCCTTTAGGAAGAATATGAGATACACATTGGTGACTGAGTTAAGGACACCACAAAATGATCTGTACAAAACAATAAAAGCTGTGAAATAATAAAGAGCTGGATGCTACATTTCAAGGCAAGGCCACTTATGGTTCTTTAAATTGCAGGCTAAGATATTGTCTTTTCTGATACAATAGATATAGAAGACAATGAATGTCTACATCATACAGACAATCAGTGCAATGTTTCATGAGTGGTGGCAACAAAGTTATGGCATGCGTGGCTTGCGCTATACAGGGACAACCATTCTAATACCAAAGAGCGTGGTGTAAATCTGAAATTCAGATCATGCATTCATAATCTAAACACCAGGATAAGAAGATATTATCTAAATACATTTGTCATATACAGTGGAACCTTGGTTGACGAGTAACGCAGTTAACGAGCATTTTGAAAGACAAGCAACTTATTTTTCTTAATTCTGACTCGTTTTGCGAGTGTTGTCTCGCAAAACAAGCAGAATTCAAGCTAATGGGGTGTGCAGTACCGCATTTGGCCAGAGTTGCGGGGGGGGGGGTGCTGGTGACACTCGGAAAGGTTCGGAGCCGCTCGGAAATACTCGGAAATACTCGGAAACACTCGGAAATACTCAGTTCCCGAGTGTTTCCGAGCCTTTCCAAGGCTTTCCGAGTTCAACCGAGCTGTACCTGAGTATTTCCGAGGCTCTCTCCTTCGGGGGTCAGTGCTACACATGCAATACTGCATGTGGCCAGAAGTGGGGGGGGGGCCACTTCTGGCCACATGCAGTATTGCATGTGTAGCACTGACCCCCGAAGGAGCTGCTGATTTTTTTTTTAGCTGTTATTTTTTTTGTAGAGGGTGGAGCCTGTTGGGCATGTCAGGACAAATGCTCCCCTGCTTAGTGTGGTCAGTTTTTAACAGGAAAGGCACTGGCAGGAACACCAGGAATTTCACGCAAAGGAAGCAATACAAAGAGAACAGGATACTTTCTCATATCAGTACATGGTACAGCGGGCACATATCAGGAATATGAAGTGTTGGGGTAACAAATGCTTAACCACTTAAGGACCGCCTCCTGCACATTTACGTAGGCAGAATGGCACGGCTGGGCACAACAACGTACAGGTACGTGGCTCTTTAAGAGCCCAGCCGTGGGTCGCACTCGCAACCCGGTCCCGAGCTCCGTGACCGCGGGACCCGCGGACCCCGATCGCCATAAAAATATCCCCTATTTTGTAGACGCTATAACTTTTGCGCAAACCAATCAATAAACGCTTGTTTTTTACCAAAAATATGTAGAAGAATACGTATCGGCCTAAACTGAGGAAAAAATATGTTTTTTTTTATATAGTTTTGGGGATATTTATTATAGCAAAAAGTAAAAAATATTGCCTTTTTGTTCAAAATTGTCGCTCTATTTTTGTTTAGCGCAAAAAATAAAAACCGCAGGGGCGATTAAATAACACCAAAAGAAAGCTCTATTTGTGGGAAATAAAGGACGCCAATTGTGTTTGGGAGCCACGTCGCACGACCGTGCAATTGTCAGTTAAAGCGACGCAGTGCCGAATCGCAAAAAAGGGGCCTGGTCCTTTGGCTGCCAATTGGTCCGGGGCTGAAGTGGTTAAAGTACTTGAACTGCTTGTATTTGAAAATTGCATTTATTGATTTACTAATAAATATAGTGTTGCATTAAAGTGGTTGTAAAGGCAGATATATTTTCGGCTGTTGGATAATTTAAAATTAGGATATATTGACGAAAGATTGTAAACTTTCATACTTTTGTTGTTGGTGATGTGAGGTGATTGTAGCCGTATTAGTTGCGACAGAAACAATTGAGTGATGTCCGTGATACTTGTTTTATTATCACTAACATACAATTTTTTAGGACAAGCTTTCGGGGCGTGTCGCCTTCTTCAAGGTCCTTTCTCACAACATAGAAGACCTCAATGTCTTAGGTCTTAACTACTTGCCGACCGCCTACCGCACTTTTACTGCAGCAGGTCGGCTCTATTGCGCGAAACGACGTACATGTACGCCATTTCATGCACTAAACACTGGGGGGGGCGCGCGCGCACCACCGGAGGCGCAATTGCGCACTGATTGGAAACAGGGGATGCCCTCCGCAATCGTTCCCCCAGAGAGGCAGAACGCGGATCTGCCTATGTAAACAAGGCAGATCGCCGGGTGCTAAGCAGGAAGACCGATCTCTGTCTTCATCCAGTCAGAGCACATCCCCCACACAGTCAGGGCTGGTGCAAGGATTTTTGACACCCTAGGTGAAACCTCATTTTGCCGCCCCCATTGGCTCCACCCATGACTCCACCCCCTTTGCACTGCTCTTGTGACAGAAGGCGCCGCCATACAGGAAGCATCAGCTCTGCTTCCTCTAGCACTGGCTCTAGTGCTGCGCTGCACCTCTAATTACACTACCAATCGGACTGAGTTAGTTACATACTGCAGCCTGCAGAGCATACAGACATGGAGGGAAACCAGCAACCGGGCGCCCCTAGGCAGCTGCCTAGTTTGCCTAGTGCAGTGATGGCGAACCTATGGCACGCGCGCCACAGCTGGCACGCAGAGCGATCTCTGTGGGCACACAAGAGGGTCCAGGACAGAGCTAGGGGTCTCTCTCTTCTCTCAGCCCCCTCCCTCTCTTTCAGCCCCCCCTCTTTGTGTCCCCCTCTCTTTGTTCCCCCTCTCTCTCAGCTCACCCCTCTCTCAGCATCTCTCTCACACCCCTCTCTCTGTCCCTCTTCTCTCTCTCTGTCCCCCTTCTCTTTCTCTGCCCCCCTCTCTCTCACCCCTCTCTCTCTGTCCCCCATCTCTCTCCCTGTCCCTCTCCCTCTTTCTGTTCCTCCTCTCTCTCAGCTCACCTCTCTCTCTCAGCATCCCTCTCACACCCCTCTCTCTCTGTCCCCCTCTCCCTCTACCTCTCTCTCAGACCCTCTCCCTCTCTCTCAGCCCCCCTCCCTCTCTCTCAGCCCCCTCCCTCTCTCTGTTCCCCCTCTCTCTCAGCATATCTCTCATTCCTCTCTCTCTCTCAGCCCCCTCCCTCTCAGCATCTCTCTCACACCCCTCACTCTCACTGTCCTATCTCTCTCTCTCCTCCTTCTCTCTCTCCTCCCTCTCCCTCTCTCTCACACAACCCCTCTCTCTCACTCACACAACCCCTCTCTTTTGCTCACACAACCCCTCTCTTTTGCTCAGCCCCCCTCTCTCACAAATTGCTGTGTTGGCACTTTGTAACACAAAACCAAATGTATTTATTTCAGTTTGGGCACTCGGGCTCAAAAAGGTTCGCCATCACTGGCCTAGTGGTAGCACCGGCCCTGCACACAGTTAGCAAGCACCAGCTGGGCACACAGTTAACCCTTTTATTGCCCCTGATGTTAACCCCGTCCCAGCCAGTGTCATATGGTACAGTGACTGCATATTTTTTAGCAGTGATCACTGTATTGGTGTCATTGGTTCCCAAAAAGTGTCAGGTGTCTGATTTGTCTGCCGCAATGTTGCAGTCCCGCTAAAAATCGCCCATTACTAGTAAAAAAAAAAAATGCCATAAAAAGATTCCATATTTTGTAGATAGATATATCCCATATCCCATAATTGTTTTTTTTTTTTTTTTGTGCCAGAAACATGTAGTCGAATACATATTGGCCTAAATTGATGATGAAATTAGAATTTTAATTTTTATTGGATATGTTTTATAGCAGAAAGTAAAAATTATTATTATTATTTATTTATTTTTTCAAAATTGTCGCTCTTTTTTTGTTTATAGCCCAAAAAAAAAAAAACGCAGAGGTGGTCAAATACCACCAAAATAAATCTCTACTTGTGGGGGAAAAAAAGAACATCAATTTTTTGGGGGGACAGCATCGCACGACCACGAAATTGTCAGTTAAAGTAACATAGTTGCGTATCGCAAAAAATGGCCTGGTCATTGGGGGGGGGGTAAAACTTTCCGGGGCTGAAGTGGTTAAAGGAAATTTCAAAACTATTCAGGAAAGGAAAACTTTTGAACTAAGAATGATACATATATTTGACACAAAAAATAACAGCCTGAATTTAGATGTGGGTTTTCTCACCCATTATCCAAGAGTTTTACGACCCCCCCTCTGTGACTCTGTGACTTTCCCTGACTTAGTTGGGGTAGGCGGAACACTTTGGTGGGGGTGGGTCAGCCATGCCTCTTGACCTTTGACCTCGGGGACATGCCTGCTGACCTTTGACCTTTGGAGGAGGTCCCTTTTCCAATCCATGAGTCCTAACCTTGTTCTTCAAGGGGAAACCCCAACCCTTACCCCTAACCCTAAGCCCTAACACCAACCCTTACCCCTAACCCCTAACCCTAAGCCCTAAGCCCTAACCCTAACACCCTAACCCCAACCCTTACCCCTAACCCCTAACCCTAAGCCCTAACCCTAACCCCATCCCTTACCCCTAACCCCTAACCATAACTCCAACCCTTACCCCTAACTCCTAACCCTAATCCTAACCCCTATGCCCTAATCCTAACCCCAACCCTAACCCCTACCACTAACCCTAGCCCTAACCCCTAACCCTAAGCCCTAACCCCAACTCTTACCCCTAACCCTAACCCTAAGCCCTAACCCAAACCCTAACCTCAACCCTAACCCTAACCCCTAATCCTAACCCCTAAGCCCTAACCCCAACCCTAACCCCTACCACTAACCCTAGCCCTAACCCTAAGCCCTAACCCCAACTCTTAACCCTAACCCTAAGCCCTAACCTTAACCCAAACCCTAACCTAAACCCTAACCCTAACCCTAACCCCTACCCCTAACCCTAACCCCTAATCCTAACCCCTAAGCCCTAACCCTAACCCCAACCCTAGCCCTAACCCCTAACCCTAACCCCAACTCTTACCCCTAACCCTAACCCTAAGCCCTAACCCCAACCCTAACCCTAACCCCTAACCCTAACCCCTTACCCTAACGCCCTAAGCCTAACTCTACCCCTAACCCCTTACCCTAACCCCCTAACCCTACCCGTAACCCTAACCCCTTACCCTAACCCATCCCTAACCCCTACCCCTTACCTCTAACCCTAACCCCCCCCCCCCCAGTCTATAGCTCTCTCTCACTAACTATGCCTGTTTTATTACCACTGCCCTGTATATTTGTGCTTGTGTTTGTTTTGTTTTTTGTTTTTGTTTTTTTCCTTTCCCTCAGTGATTATCTTTTTTTTGCTAAAACTTTTGTGAATCAGTACTGCTAGGACCTTGAAGAAGGGGACACACCCAGAAAGTTTGTCCTGAAAAATTGTATGTTAGTGCAAATAAAAAAAAAAGGATCACGGACATCACTCTATTGTTTCTGTATAATTTTGTTGTGAAATAAGGCAGATTTTACAGGTTTTTTTTTGTATGTTTTTTTTTTATGTTACATTCTTGAAAAATTCATAAATAAATATTTGAAGAAAAGTACTTTTGAAATTCTGTTAACTTGTTAAAACTGTTAGTGGTTGGATTTAGATGTACTTTAAAGGAACCCCCATACTGATAAGGATATGTAGACTGACCTTCTTTCTATAAATGCTGGATGTGTGTTTTGCGGACCCTCTGGCTTCAATGCTTTCGGAGTCACTGACCTTGCAAAAGCATACTGCCTGGGAGTACTGACTTTACTGGATGCATGCTGGTTCCAGGTCAGCAACCGAGAAAATGCATTGAGGATCTCTGAATTCTGATTTGCTTTCTTGTTTCAGGCCAGAGCCTCAGAAACAATTGAAGTCATTCATCATATACTGTATCTCACAAAAGTGAGGACACCCCTCACATTTTTGTAAATCTTTTCTTCTATCTTTTCATGTGACAACACTGAAGAAATGACACTTGTCTACAATGTAAAGTAGTGAGTGTACAGCTTGTATAACAGTGTAAATTTTCTGTCCCCTCAAAATAACTCAACACACAGCCATTAATGTCTAAACCGCTGGCAGCAAAAGTGAGTACACCCCTAAGTGAAAATGTCAGAATTGGGCCCAATTAGCCATTTTCCCTCCCCGGTGTCATGTGACTCATTAGTGTTACAAGGTCTCAGGTGTGAATGGGGAGCAGGTGTGTTAAATGCGGTGTTATCGCTCTCACTCTCTCATACTGGTCACCGGAAGTTCAACATGGCATCTCATGGCAAAGAACTCTCCGAGGATCTGAAATAAAGAATTGTTGTTCTACATAAAGATGGCCGAGGCTATAAGAAGATTGGCAAGACCCTGAAACTGATGGTCAAGACCATACAGCGGTATAACAGGACAGGTTCCACTCAGAACAGGCCTCGTCATGGTCGACCAAAGACGTTGAGGTCACGTGCTCAGCGTCATATCCAGAGCTTGTCTTTGGGAAATAGACGTATGAGTGCTGCAGAGGTTGAAGGGGTGGGAGGTCGGCCTGTCAGTGCTCAGACCATACGCCGCCCACTGCATCCAATTGGTCTGCATGGCTGTCGTCCCAGAAGGAAGCCTCTTCTAAAGATGATGCACAAGAAAGAGCCGCAAACAGTTTGCTGAAGACAAGCAGACTAAGGCCATGGATTACTGGAACCGTGTCCTGTGGTCTGATGAGACCAAAGTAAACGTATTTGGTGTCAGATGGTGTCAGGCGTGTGTGGGGGCAACCAGGTGAGGAGGACAAAGACAAGTGTGTCTTGTCTGCAGTCAAGCATGGTGGTGGGAGTGTCATAGTCTGGGGCTGCATGAGTGCTGCCGGCACTGGGGAGCTACAGATCATTGAGGGAACCATGAATGCCAACATGTACTGTGACATACTGAAGCAGAGCATGATCCCCTCCCTTCAAAGACTGGTCCGCAGGGCAGTAATCCAACATGATAACAACCCCAAACACACCTTCAAGACCACCACTGCCTTGCTAAAGAAGCTGAGGGTAAAGGTGATGGACTGGCCAAGCATGTCTCCAGACCTAAACCCTATTGAGCATCTGTGGGGCATCCTCAAACGGAGGGGGAAGGAGCGCAAGGTCTCCAACATCCACCAGCTCCGTGATGTCATCATGTAGGAGGGGAAGAGGACTCCAGTGACAACCTGTGAATCTCTGGTGAACTCCATGCCCAAGAGGGTTAAGGCAGTGCTGGAAAATAATGGCGGCCACACAAAATATTGACACTTTGGGCCCAATTTGGACTTTTTCACTTAGGGGTGTACTGACTTTCGTTGCCAGCGGTTTAGACATTAATGGCTGTGTGTTGAGTCATTTTGAGGGGACAGCAAATTTACACTGTTATACAAGCTGTACACTCACTACTTTACATTGTAGACAAGTGTCATTTCTTCAGTGTTGTCACATGAAAAGATGGAAGAAAATATTTACAAAAATGTGAGGGGTGTACTTACTTTTGTGAGATCTTGTACTGTATATACATTTAAGATTTACATATAACATTCTATTGAGGATAATAAGCATGGGGGGGCTAAATAAAATATAGGGGGGCAACCCACCGTCTCCGAGAACACAATAAATATAAAAAATCAAGAATGCACACCCAAAAAAAGATGTTTTAATGAGGGCTGCCGCTTTTAATATTGAAACATTCGTATTCCATGAGGAAGGCAACTCGATTGAATAGATTGAATACAGATCCAATTGGATGCCTGTTTGTTTGAATCCACTCGAGCCCTCATTATGTTTTAAAACCCTGATGGAGGGGCAATGTATTGGCCCCCAAAATGTGTTGGCTGTTCTATGTTATGAATAATTTACCACTTCTGGAAGGTTTTTAAAGTAGCGCTGCGCTACTTGAATTACTTTAATTGCTCGGTCATGCAACACTGCACCCAAATTACATTTTTATAACTTTTTTCACACCGATAGAGCTTTCTTTTGGTGGTATTTGATCACCACCGGGTGTTTTATTTTTTGCTATCTAAATTAACAACTTCAATACCGGGCATTCCTCTCAGACTCCCCTCCCCCCCCCGCGCCCAGGCCAATTTACAACTTTCAGCGCTGTCACTCTTTGAATGACAATTGAGCGGTCATACTACACTGTACTCAAATGACATTTTTATCATTTTCCCCCCAGAAATAGAGC
Source organism: Lithobates sylvaticus (assembly GCA_028564925.1). Classification (NCBI taxonomy): domain Eukaryota; kingdom Metazoa; phylum Chordata; class Amphibia; order Anura; family Ranidae; genus Lithobates; species Lithobates sylvaticus. The sequence continues at coordinate 14,330,156 of CM053028.1, forward strand.
TTTCTTTTGGTGGTATTTAATCACCACTGTTTTTTTTTTTCTTTAAACATATAAAAAAAAGGTCAAAAATGTTGAAAATAAAAGGTTTTCTTTGTTTCTGTTATAAAATGTTGTAAATAGGTACCTTTTTTCCTTCACTGAAGAGCACTGATGAGGGGGCACTAATATGCAGCACTAATGGGCACTGATAGGTGGCACTCATATGCAGCACTGGTGAGGACTGGTGGGCACTGATAGGTGGCACTGACGGGCACTCATAGGTGGCACTGATGGATACTGATAGGTGGTACTGATAGGCTGCATTGATGTGCACTGATAGATGGCACTGATAGGCAGCACTGATGAGGAGGCACTGACAGGCATTACTGATGGGCACCAATTGGCATACCTAATGGGCACTAATTGGCATCCTTGATGGGCATTGATTGGCATCCTTGATGAGCACTGATTGGCATCCCTGGTGGGCACGGGTTGACATCCCTGGTGGGCACAGGTTGGCATCCCTGGTGGGCTCTAGTGAGCATCTTTGGTGGGTCTACACTGATAATCATTGCACTACAATGCATCATTGATACCCGCGATCGTCTCACAGAGAGGAAGAACGGGGAGATGCTGATGTTATATAAACAAGCATCTCCCCGTTCTGCCTAGTGACACTGTCACTGATCAGGTCACTGTGATCGGGAGCGCTGATCAGAGACGTGTCACTCGTAGCCCCTCCCCCCCACAGTTGTAGACGCTATAACTTTTGCGCAAACCAATCAATAAACGATTATTGTGATTTTTTTTTTTACCAAAAATATGTAGAAGAATACGTATCGGCCTAAACTAAGGAAAAAAATCATTTTTTTATATATTTGTTGAAGATATTTATTATAGCAAAAAGTAAAAAATATTGCTTTTTTTTCAAAATTGTTGCTCTTTTTTTGTTTATAGCGCAAAAAATAAAAACCGCAGGGGCGATCAAATACCACCAAAAGAAAGCTCTATTTGTTTTGGAGCCACGTCGCACGACCGCGCAATTGTCAGTTAAAGCGACGCAGTGCCGAATTGCAAAAAGTGCTCTGGTCTTTGGCCAGCCAAATGGTCCGGGGCTTAAGTGGTTAAGGCTGATTAGAGTAAATTATGGGTTAATAAGGAGTTAAACAGAGGAACAGTTGTTCATCCCTTTGATCTGCAGATGAAGAAACAGAAAGATACAAAATGAAACAATGTTTCTTTTTAGTTTAGTGTTGTTAATAAACATTGCTGACTGCTTTTTTTTTTTTTTTGACAGCTCCAATTACCGAACTTCTTTAACACTTCAGCTGTCAACAGGGGAGACCCCGCTGACAGCTCAAAGAGCTGAGCCTGAAAGTATTAGTTTCAGGTATCGGTGAATTTGTACCGGTATTTGTACAAATACTCAGTATCAGCACCGATACGGATACTAGTATCGGTGCAACCCTAGTTTACACAGTTTTCATTTCACAAACGGTGACAAATAGGCAACATGCCTTTGGTGGAAAGGAGGCGACATGCTTGTCACTTCTACCCGGTGAGGGTTAAATGTCCGTACAAAGACAGGTGTCTCCCTCCCGTTGGCTCCCTCTAAGCATCCATCATCTTCAGGACGTTCTTGTTAGAGGTTAACGTCTCCTCACAGCTCCATCACTGCCCGGCCTCTCAATCTATTTTTGTATAAGAAAATATATAAAAATGATGGAGCTCTTCGCAGGGTTGCCAAAATTCTGCTGAGTCTGATTCCTGCGCAGTGAAGGATCTGGCTTGTCACTCGCCCATTGAGGAGATATTTATGAGTTAAGGCCACCAGCGCACACATCCAGCCGTAGTCTTGACAGCTCATTTACCGTGGATGCCGCTTTTACCCGCAGCGGGCCGGCGAAATAGACTCAGGAAAGGAGCGCAGATTAGATTAGGAAACTGCCGGAATGAAAGGACGGGGGAAAGCAGCGGAAGGGTGATAGTTGGGAAGTCTTCGCTGGTTCCGTCACCAACTCCTGACGGCCGGGGACAATTTCAGTTCTTAGAGAAGTGAGATTTGTGGACGAATCTTCCTTTATTCTTATGCCCCGTACACACGATCGGATATTCCGATGGAAGAAGTCTGATCGGATTATGTTGTCAGAAAATCCAATGATGTGTGGGCTCTAGCGGGCTTTTTCCGTTTGAAAAATTTGAAAGCAGGATCTCAAATTTTCCAACAAGAAAATCCGATCGGACTTTTTCCGATCGTGTGCAGGGAATTCCGACGGACAAAGTGCCACGCATGCTCAGATCAAATTACGAGACCAAAGCTATTGGCTACTAGCCTCTACGTAGTTCCATCGTACGCAACGAACGTCACCACCTTCGGAACGATCGGATTTTCTGACAACTTTGTCCGACCGTGTGTATGCAACACCAGTTGCGGACCAAATCCGTCTGAAAAAATCGGATGGATTTTGTGGTCGGAATTTCCGACCGTGTGACCGTAGTCTGAAAAAAATCGTTTTTTATTACCTGCCGGAAAGAGCTTAATTTCTTCTGCCATCTTATTTTGATAGATTTGGTTGAAACACATGGTCAAATAATAATATTGTGTATATATATATATATATATATATATATATATATATATATATATATATATGTGTATATATATATATGTGTAGCAAGGTCCCAGGCCTTTTTCGGTCTAATGAGGACCTCCGGGTCCAGGGATAGCTGACATCATTTTGTATATGGTGGGTTGTGAAGCATGGTGGGTGAAGAGTAGTTAATTATTGGGCGCCAGACACTTCTTGAATGCAAAAGATAGTGTATTTCTTTTAACAAACTTTTTTGGGGGAGACCCACGGATTCACTGCCACTGAATCCCTTGAGCGCCTCCAATCTTCACAGTGGTATCTTCCTTAAGCATCACCCCCGCCTCTCTGCTGGGTCCCTAGCTTGGCACTCCAGATACTTATCAAGCTTCACCCCACTGGCCTGCTCAGTCCCTGGCTTGACTCACATGAACTTTCATGGCATCCAGTGGCGGCTGGTGTTTTTTTCTTTTTGGGGGGGGGTGGCAAACAGCCACACCCCGGTCGGTTGGTGGCGCCAGCAACCCCCCCCCAGGAGGACAGCCGGGGCATCAAACCCCATCTATGAAGCGGGTGGGCAGCGTGTCCGGCGGGTTTTTTCCTCCTACTGTTGTGTGGATCACGGCGCCTTTCACCGTGCATTCCCCCCCCTCCTAGGCATCCAATAGGATCACCTTTCAGCCAATCGGGAAATGTGTATCAGACCTGTGCTTCCTGATTGGTGGAGAGGCGATTCAGTGTTAGAAAAGAAAATATTCATTTGCTTTTCTAACACACCTGGGTAGGCTTGGAGTGCAATGCTCTGCGCTCCGAGTCCACCCTATTTTGAAGCCTGTGGCTCTAATCAGGTATTTTAAAAAAACACCCCCGCCGCTGTAATTCATGCGCCCAGCATCCTGAAAGGGGCCAGATGCATGAATAGGGGTTGGCAGCGGCAGCCGTGGATAGATGCATGCTATGCATGAATCTATCCATTAACCATAAAGAGGGTGGCATGGGTAGAGGGGGTGGCGCCTGTGCGCCCTTAATGGATGGGCCGCCCCTGATGGGATCCCATTCTTAGTCCGTAGGGTTCAATATTGAGTTGGCCCACCCTTTGTAGCTTTAACAGCTTCAACTCTTCCGGGAAGTCTGTCCACAAGGTTTAGGAGTGTGTCTATGGTAATGTCTGACCATTCTTCCAGAAGCGCATTTGTGAGGTCAGGCACTGATGTGGACACGAAGGCCTGGCTTGCAGTCTCCGCTCTAATTCATCAAATTCATCAAAGGTGTTCTATCGGGTTGAGGTGCAGGCCAGTCAAGTTCGCTCATCCATGTCTTTATGGACCTTGAGCTGTAGTTTGTGTCTCTGCCCCTCCCACAATGGAGAGATTTCCCTCTGTAGTTTGTGTCTCTGCCCCTCCCACAATGGAGAGATTTTCCTCTATAGTTTGTGTCTCTGCCCCTCCCACAATGGAGAGATTTCCCTCTGTAGTTTGTGTCTCTGCCCCTCCCACAACGGAGAGATTTCCCTCTGTAGTTTGTGTCTCTGCCCCTCCCACAATGGAGAGATTTCCCTCTGAAGTTAGTGGCTCTGCCCCTCCCACAATGAAGAGATTTCCCTCTGTAGTTTGTGTCTCTGCCCCTCCCACAATGGTGGGATTTCCCTCTGTAGTTTGTGTCTCTGCCCCTCCCACAATGGAGAGATTTCCCTCTGTAGTTAGTGTCTCTGCCCCTCCCACAATGGAGAGATTTCCCTCTGTAGTTTGTGTCTCTGCCCCTCCCACAATGGAGAGATTTCCCTCTGTAGTTTGTGTCTATGCCCCTCCCACAATGGAGAGATTTACCTCTGTAGTTTGTGTCTCTGCCCCTCCCACAATGGAGAGATTTCCCTCTGTAGTTTGTGTCTCTGCCCCTCCCACAATGGAGAGATTTCCCTCTGTAGTTTGTGTCTCTGCCCCTCCCACAATGGAGAGATTTCCCTCTGTAGTTTATGTCTCTACCCCTCCCACAATGGGGAGATTTCCCTCTGAAGATAGTGGCTCTGCCCCTCCCACAATGGAGAGATTTCCCTCTGTAGTTTGTGTCTCTGCCCCTCCCACAATGGTGAGATTTCCCTCTGTAGTTTGTGTCTCTGCCCCTCCCACAATGGAGAGATTTCCCTCTGTAGTTTGTGTCTTTGCCCCTCCCTCAATGGAGAGATTTCCCTCTGTAGTTTGTGTCTCTGCCCCTCCCACAATGGAGAGATTTCCCTCTGTAGTTTGTCTCTACCCCTCCCACAATGGAGAGATTTCCCTCTGAAGTTAGTGGTTCTGCCCCTCCCACAATGGAGAGATTTCCCTCTGTAGTTTGTGTCTCTTTCCCTCCCACAGGTCTACCTTTCTACCTTATGGAGAATCCATGTGGGGGAAAGTGACACCATCATTTGACTTTGCAATGACATTGGGGTAGAATTGGAATTTCTGATGGGAAGATCTCACTGACCAAATATCAATATTCTCATTAAATATTCGGTCTTGACTAATCTTAAGAAAAAAACAAATATTTAATCAAAACTGATAGCACTAATCTTTAACAATGTATTCGCTTTGGTATCTAATATAAACCTGAACTGCATATATTAGAGTGGTGATTGGCAGAGAGGTTTGATAAATTGATTTATTTCCCTAATTTATATATAATGCTGACAATTTTTCTACCGTTAAATCATTCCCATCACTTTCAATCATGAAGAAGATTACACATTAATGTCTATATCGCTGTTATGCATCCCCCATATGGGAAATTTAGGTGAAATAATAAAAAGGAGGCTTTGTTATATGCATAGATGAATGATACGGAGAGGAGGCATCTTCCCCTCCCTTCTACGGCTCACACATTTTTTGTTGGGCTCATTTCCATTACGTTGGCATGTTAATCATATTCAAGGCCCCCGTGAGCCTGCACGAGGGCCCGAGGCGTGAGTCTCACACTAAAACCTTTCTGTGATTTGTATTTCACCTCCCGTCAGCCTTGGCACAGTAATTAATACAGTGACTAAATTGGAAATTAGAGATTTATTGCACTAATAGCACATTCATAACACATTACCGCGTCAGGTGAAACACGCCGCCAAGGAAATATGAAAGAATTGTAAAGTTCTACGTGGAGGCATCTCAAACACTCTGTTGTGGTATCTGTTTAGTGATCTTGGCATGCAAGCTCCCATGCTAATATCTTCTACCTTGCTTATTCCAGATTCAGGACCTTCAGCTATCTTAAATGGCCTGGCCGGGATGGCTTACCTCCCATGCCAACATCTTCTACATGGCTTCATCCAGGTTCAAGGTGTCAGAAAATGACTATGAGACGTTTGGCTAATTTCATCTGATGTCTTTAAATCTGGCCCAACCCAACGTCATAGATTTCTAAATCTGTTGTGGTATTTGTTTAGTGATCATAGTCTTAGCTGTGTAATGTAGTTTCTAAACCTTCCAATAGTCATCTCCCCTCCAGTGATGCACCATCTGCAAGCTCCCATGCCAACATCTTCTCTTTAGCTTCTTCCAGGTTCAAGGTCTTTGGGTATCTTAATTGGCCTGGTCAGGATGACGTAATTCCTGTGCATGCATTGTCCGCAAGCTCCCGTGCCAACATCTTCTCTCTAGCTTCTCCATTTTTTGCCTATTCTGAGTGGCCTGGCCAGGATGGCTTAACTCCTATGCTAATATCTTCTACCTAGCTTATTCCAGATTCAGGACCTTCAGCTAGCTTAAATGGCCTGGCCAGGATGGCTTACCTCCCATGCCAACATCTTCTACATGGCTTCATCCAGGTTCAAGGTGTCAGAAAATGACTACGAGACGTTTGGCTAGTTTCATCTGATGTCTTTAAATCTGGCCCAACCCAACATCATAGATTTCTAAATCTGTTGTGGTATTTGTTTAGTGATCATAGTCTTAGCTGTGTAATGTAGTTTCTAAACCTTCCAATAGTCATCTCACCTCCAGTGATGCGCTGTCTGCAAGCTCTCATGCCAAAATCTTCTCCCTAGCTTCTTCCAGGGTCGAGGTCTTTGGGTATCTTAATTGGCCTGGTCAGGATAACATAATTCCTAGCATGCATTGTCCGCGAGCTCCCGTGCCAACATCTTCTCTTTAGCTTCTTCCAGGTTCTAGCTCTTTGGGTATCTTAATTGGCCTGATCAGGATGACATAATTCCTGTGCATGCACTGTCCGCCAACTCCCGTGCCAACATCTTCTCTCTAGCTTCTCCATTTTTCGGCTATTTTGTGTGGCCTGGCCAAGATGGCTTAACTCCTATGCTAATATCTTCTACCTAGCTTCTTCCAGATTCAGGACCTTTAGCTATCTTAAATGGCCTGGCCAGGATGGCTTACCTTCCATGCCAACATCTTCTACATGGCTTCACTCAGGTTCAAGGTGTCAGAAAATGTCTATGAGACGTTTGGCTAATTTCATCTGATGTCTTTAAATCTGGCCCAACCCAACATCATAGATTTCTAAATCTGTTGTGGTATTTGTTTAGTGATCATAGTCTTAGCTGTGTAATGTAGTTTCTAAACCTTCCAATAGTCATCTCACCTCCAGTGATGCGCTGTCTGCATGGGCGTCCGCAGCAGGGGGCAAGGGGGGTCAAGTGCCCCCCCCTGGAATCAGCAAGGTGTCCGCACAAGACAAGTGGGTGTCCGTGAGCTGAGCGGTCCGCCACAGACTTTTTTCTGAGCCTGCTGACTGCTGCTGCTCTCTGACCCTACCCCACTGTGTAGAGAGAGTCGAGAAGATGTAGATCCAGCCAGCTCTGCCCACAAGGGGAGTGGTGATACTCCGGTGATCCATTGCCCCACCGTATGTCCCCCTCTAAATTAGGCTGCTTGGCAGGATCGTTGTCTGTAAAAACATCAATCATGTGGGCAGAGCACAAATCCCTCCCTCCCTCCACCCCGCAGCTTAACTATTGGGCACTCTCTGCTATGTAACGGCACCTTCTGTGAGGAGAAAGGCAGTGATTGGGCAGGAATAAGGGAAGGGGTGTGGCCAGCCTTTAAGGATCAGCCGTGGCCACGTCTCCTGCCTCTGGATGATAGAAGCGCGGTCTTTTTGAAACTGGGTGGCATCAGGAGAGTAAGTGAAGGTGTCCGGGAGAAGCAGAAGTTACACATGTAGAGGAAATGGGAAGTGGCCGAGGACCGGCAATAGCAGAAGAACAAGGAGTGGGTCTGGTGAGCCAGAGATTACTTCTTAGGCACATCTAGTGTTTACACAGATTTTAAATGGAGTGACTGTGTATGCATTTCCAGACTCTGCAACTCTTATCTATCCACTTGTTATCTCAGCTTGGATAAGGTCAGCCACTGTTTGCTCCAGGACACAGGGATCCCCTTAACCCTTCACCAGCCAGCTTTCTAGGTTATGAGCTTCATTCTTCATGGGTTTATAAGGTACACTGGCTCCAATACTCATACAGTACAGATGTTTTCATCATACAAGATCAATGTTTTCATACAAGATCAAAATATGGGCACCCACAACATGTATTGCTGTATAAAAAGATCTACATTCTCTAGGTTATTTATATGGGCATGGTATGCCTGAGTAACTTCCAATACAAAGTGAAGATGAATTTCCAGTGGAAATTAGAAATACTTAATCAGACAAAGGTTTCTCAAACCTTTACATGTCTGCGCTTTTTGTGACAATGACTAAGCCCCTCCCATTTATTACATTGTTGAAAAGGGGCGGAGCATGAGTGACCTTAAAATGATCCCCCCCCTGAAAAAAGTTCTGCGGACGCCCATGGCTGTCTGCAAGCTCTCATGCCAAAATCTTCTCCCCAGCTTCTTCCAGGTTTAAGGTCTTTGGGTATCTTAATTGGCCTGGTCAGGATGACATAATTCCTGCGCATGTGTTGTCCGTGTGCTCTGCGCCAATATATTCTCTTTAGCTTCTCAGTTTTTCGGCTTTTTTGATTTTGTCTGGCCAGGATGGCTTAACTCCTATGCTAATATCTTCTCCCTAGCTTCCTCCAGATTCCGGACCTTCAGTTATCTTAAATGGCCTGGCCAGGATGGCTTACCTCCTTTGCCAACATCTTCTACATGGCTTCATCCAGGTTTAAGGTGTCAGAGAATAACTACCAGACGTTTGGCTAATTTCATCTGATGTCTTTAAATCTGACCCAACCCAATGTCATAGATTTCTACATCTGTTGTGGTATTTGTTTAGTGATCATAGTCTTGGCTGTGTAATGTCAAAGTTTGTAAACCTTCCAATGGTCATCTCCCCTCCAGTGATGCGCCGTCTGCAAGCTCCCATGCCAAAATCTTTTCTCCAGCTTCTTTCAGGTTTGAGGTCTTTGGGTATTTTAATTGGCCAGGTCAGGAGGACATAATTCCTGCATATGTGTTGTCCATGAGCTCCCGTGCCAACATCTTCTCTCTAGCTTTTCCATTTTTCAGCTTTTTTAAGTGGTCTGGTGTCAGAGAACGGCTCTTAGAAGGACTGGCACACCTGCAAATGCCCAGCAAAATCGGAGATTGGCACATAGGTACGTGACACAAGACCTTCAGCTATCTTAAATGCCCTAGCCAGGATGGCCTAATTCCCATGACAACATCTTCTTCCTTGCTTCTTCCAGGTTCAAGGCCTTCTGTTATCCTAAATGGCCTAGCCAGGATGACCTAACTCCTGCACCAACATCTTCTCCCTAGCTGCATCCAGGTTTAAGGCCTTCAGCTATCTTAAATGGACTAACCAAGATGGCTTAGCTCTCATTCCAACAGCTATCTTAAGAATCCTGGCCAGGATGATGTAACTCCCTCCAGCAGTTTCCAATGCACTGACTATGGCTGCTCTGTACTCCACCCCATCTTTAATAGTGAGGGTGCTGACTTATCCAAATATCCCCTTATTAGCCCTTTTAAGCCTGTTGGACATAGTTTTAAGGCCATATAGTGCATTATGGTTCATAAAAAAAAAAAAAATTGCACAAAAAATTGCCAGGACTGTGAATCTTAAAAATGCAAGGATTTCACATCAAGTCCATGGCAGCCATGAACCTCATCTCTACTAAACTGATTCAATTGCACAGTTTAAAAATGACTAACTGGAAAATGCATCAGAAAAGTTTTGTATTTCCATTTAAGAATGGTCTAGCACAGTGGTTCTCATCCTCAGTCCTCAAGTACCCCCAACGGCCATGTTTTGGGAACTTTCCCTAGCTTAGATAAAATAGCTCTTAACAATACCATGTCATTGATATTGATTTAAAGCAGCTGTGCAAAATAAAGGAAAACCCGAAAACATGGCCCGTTTGGAATACTAGAGGACTGAGGTTGAGAACCACTGGTCTAGCAAATCAAGTCCTGAAGTCTTGGAACTGAGACATTCAAGTAATAAAAGGTTGTTTTTTCTCGATTCTTTAACCTGTTCCCGACCGGCTCACGCAGATAAACTGCGGCAGAATGGCTCTCCTGGGCGAAATCCCGCATGGGTACGTCCTTCCCTTTAGTGACCACCAGAGGACGCCCACTGCATGGCGGAGAACCCGATGCGCATCGCCGCACGCGCAAAATCGTGCACGAGATCCGGCACGGGGATTTGTTCTGTCAGGCAGAGGAGACATATCATTTGTCCCGGTGGGACGGGAGAGCCCGAGCAAGCCGCGGGAGTGGGGGCACCCCCTCCCGCTGCTTGTAATAGCAATCTAGCGGCTACTTAGCCACTCCAATTGCTATTACAAGAGAGCAGACTGCTGGTTCTGATAAATGGTACTGGGATGATGCCTGCAGCTGCAGATGTCATCCCAGTACAACCACTTGAAGAGCAATGACGTACCAGGTACTTGACTGGTCAGCAAGTGGTTAAGATACAGTATGTTAGGGACGTGGCACCAAAAGCCATTTAATTAATGGCAGCATATAGGTTCTCTATAGATCTATTTTATATAATACAAACATATCCTTGTACTTTGTAATACATCACATCCCTCACATTCAGCACTGGGCAGTTCCCGCTGTAGTGTTTTACACATTTTAAAATGTTTACTCAGCTCCCATTAACAACTCATTCCTAACTTTCAGCACTGGACAGCTCCATCCAAAGCCCAATACACATTGTACAACCCAACCCCATCTTCCATAATGCTTACCTACCACCCTGCCCCTTAAAGAGGATGGCCACCTGCACAAAAAATATTAAAAGTCAGCAGCTACAAATACTGCAGCTGCTGACTTTTAATAAATGGACACTCACCTGTTCCAGGTTCCAGCGATGTCGGCAGAAGATGACGAGCAATCGCCTCGTCTCTCGGCTGCCCCCACCGCCATCCTCTGTCAGGGAATCGGGAAGTGAAGCATTGCGGCTTAACTGCCCGGTTCCCTACTGCGAATGCACGAGTCGCGATGTGCGTCTTTACTGGTCCCCGTTGTGTCCTGGGAACTGTGTGTTTCCAGGACATAACGGGGGGTGCATGCATCTGCGGCTAGCTAGTCCCGGAAATGGGTGCAGATACCTGGATTATACAGGTATCTGCACCCCCCTCCCCCCTGAAAGGTGCCAATTGTGGCACCAGAGGGGGGAGGAATCCGATAAGCGGAAGTTCCACTTTAGGGTGGAACTCCACTTTAACATTCAAAACTGGACAGCTCCAACTATAGTCCAACACATACAGTCCTCTTCATGGCCAAACGTTTTTTGGACACCTGACTGTCAGGCCTGAGTTGCTGGACATCCCTTTCCAAAACCATAGCCAAAGTGTTGGTCCCTCCTTGTGTCTATACCATAATCTTCTTTTTCTGTGGTAATTTGTACCCATTTGTGAGTTCAGGTACTGATGTTGCATGAAAAGGTCTGGCTCACCATTGGTGCCCTATATCCAAAAGGTGTTCAGTAGGGTTGAGGTCAGGGCTCTGTGCAGAACACTTGAGTTCCTCCACACCAAACTGGTCCCACCACGTCTTTATGGAGCTGGCTTTGAGCACAGTCATGATGGGACAGCAAGTGTTGCCATGAGGCTGGAAAGTGTACTGTCATTCAAAAGAGCATTTATGAGGTCAGGTACTGATGTTGGATGAGAAGATCTGACTGTGATGTGTTTAGTAGGGCTGAGGTCAGGGCTCTGTACAGGACACTCAAGTTCCTCCAAACCACACTGGTAACACCATGTCTTTATGGAGCTAGCTTTATACACAGGACATAGTCATGGTGGAACAGAAAAGGGTCTTCATCAAAATCACCACAAGTTTGGAAGAGCACAACTGTCTACAACAGGGCTTCTCAACCAGGGATCTCGGGGAACCCTAGGGCTTGTCCAGAGGTTGCTTGGAGTTCCTTGAACAATTTCTGCCTCTCAGATAAGTTCCCAATGACACCATTGATCTTTTAACTATCTGTAAGGGGGTAATTTTTTCCTATGACCACAAATGTAAGGAGCATTCTTCCCACTTATTATCACACTAATATCTCGAGATGTAGATATGGTAATTTTTTAGTGGAAGGTTCACCGAGACTGGAACGTTATTTAAAGGGTTCCTCTGTGTTAAAAAGGTTGAGAAAGGCTGGTCTACAATGTCTTTGTATGATGTAGTATTAACAGTTCTTTTCATTGGAGACCTGAAGTCCAATTTTTTAACCACTTGCCATCCAGCCGCCGCAGTTTTAGTGGCCACAGGGAGAAGCGACATAACATAATGTCATTTCGCCCTGTGGCCACTAGGGGCGCGCACGCGCCCGCTGCTCTCCCCCGGAGCCGATGCGAGTGCCCAGCAGTCACGATCACCGCCGGGCTCCCGCGATCGCTGCTGACACACCGAGAACCGGGATCTGTGTGTGTAAACACACAGTTTCCGGTTCTCTGAGGGGAGAAGAGACAGATCGTCTGTTCATACAGAGTATGAACTGCGATCTGTCATCTCCCCTACACAGTCCCCTCCCACTTCAGTTAGAACACACACTAGGGAACACACTTAACCCCTTGATCGCCCCCTAGTGTTAACTCCTTCCCTGCCAGTGATATTTTTACAGTAATCAGTGCATTTTTATAGCACTGATCGCTGTATAAATGCCAATGGTCTCAAAAATGTGTCAAAAGTGTCCGATGTGTTTGCCATAATGTCGCAGTCCCGATAAGAATCGAAGATCGCCGCCATTACTAATAAAAATAATAATAATAATAAAAATGCCATCAAATGATCCCCTATTTTGTAGGCGCTATAACTCTTGCGCAGACCAATCAATATACGCGTATTGCGATTTTTTTTTACTAAAAATATGTAGAAGAATACATATCGGCCTAAAATGAGGAAAAACATTTTTTTTATTTTTTTATATCTTTTATAGGGATATTTATTATAGCAAAAATTTAAAAATAACGCGTTTTTTTCAAAATTTACGCACTTTTTGTTTATAGCGAAAAAAATTAAAACGCAGAGGTGATCAAATACCACCAAAAGAAAGCTCTATTTGTGGGAAAAAAAGGACGTCAATTTTGTTTGGGAGCCACGTCGCATGACCGCGCAATTAAAGCAACGCAGTGCCGAATCGCAAAAAGTGGTCTGGTCTTAAGCCAGCAAAATGGTCCGGTCTGAAAGTGGTTAAAGGGGGGTCCTCATACTTTTGGTCCTAAAGTGTATTGTATTACACTTTCCTACATCCCATAATACATCAAACAAATACCATTCTGCGCTGGACAACTCTGAACATAGTCCATTACATACTGTACAACACATTCCTATTTCCCATAATACATCATACCCCTAACATTCAGCACTGGACAGCTCCCTTTGTATACAATTACACAGAGCGCAGTAGTTGTTATCAAAAAATATATAAAATTACACCCAAGCAATGACTCTTCATCTTTATCTTTCTACAAGGAACATGCCTGGTGTCACTTGAAGACGCTCCATTACTTTTAATATAAATTTCTATTTTTTCTTCTTCCACAAACATAAAACACATTTCTATTACCGTTATCCTTCAATAGATCACCAGTTAAAGGGTCAGTCAACCACAAAATAATTATGTTCAGTTGTGGATTGCCCATGGTCTGCATCATTTTCCTGACTTCTTTTTTATAAATTAGAGAGACTCCAGAAATCTATTCTGAGTTCCCGGCTTTGGCTCGTACTACCATGTAGCCTCCATCCCTCTGTTGTATTCTTCCTACGCCAAAGTGATTTAACCCTTTCAGGCCTAAGCCCATTTCTGACATTTGTTGCTTACAAGTTAAAATCCGTATTTTTTGCTAGAAAATTCCTTAGAACCCCCAGACAATATACAGTGGAACCTCGGTTTGCGAGTAACGCGGTTAACGAGCGTTTCGCAAAAACGAGCACTAGGGGCGCGCAAAGTCCTAACTCGGTTTGCGAGTGTTGTCTCGCAAAATGAGCAGTATTCAGGCCAAAAGCGGTGTGCAGTACCGCTTTTGGCCTGAGGTGGGGGGGTGCCGGAGCCGAACAGCGTTTCGAAATGCACGGAAAGACCCAAGTACAGTTCGGCTGACCTCTGCAAACCTCGGAAAGGCTCGGAAACTGAGTCTTTCCAAGGTTTTCCGAGGTCAGCCGAAGTGTGCTCGGGCTTTTTCGGCTGTTTCCGAGGCTCTCCGGCGCTCCCCCGCCTCTGGCCGCATGCGGTATTGCATCCAATTGAAGTTAATGCGGAACTAATTATTTTCGTTTCCATTGATTTCAATGGGAAAACTCGATTTGATGTGCGAGTACTTTGGATTACGAGCATTCTCCTGGAACCCATTATGCTTGTAATCCGAGGTTCCGCTGTATATATATATAGTCAAATTTGGGCAGGTTACTTTTCATTCAACAATAGAGTGGTAGAAGCAGGCGTCAAAGTGGTACCTCCAATACTCCACCAATATTCATGTAAGAATCAAGACGGGACACGTACTTCAATTTGCGAAATCCTTAACTTCATTATTTCAAAAAAGGGCTGTGCTTATTTGAAATAATGAAGTAAAGGATTTCGCAAATTGAAGCATGTGTCCCGTCTTGATTCTTATATATATATATATATATATATATATATATATATTCTTTTTTTTTTTTTTTTAGCAGAGACCCTAGAGAATAAAATGGCAATTATTGCTAATTTTTATGTCACATGGTATTTGTGCAGCGATGTTTCAAATGCAATTTTTTGGGGTAAAAAAAGACACCTTCTTGAATAATAAAAAAAAAAAAAAACAGTAAAGTTAGCTTATTTTATTATATAATGTGAAAGATGATGATACGCCGAGTAAATAGATACCTAACATGTCATGCTTTGAAATTGCGCACACGCGTAGAATGGCGACAAACTGCAGTACTTAAAAATCTCCATAGGCGACGCTTTTAAAAAATTCTATAGGTTACCAGTTTAGAGTTACAGAGGAGGTCCTGTGCTAGAATTATTGCTCTCACTCTAAGAATTGTAGTTATGCCTAACATGTGTGATTTGAACACCGTTTACATTTGTGGGCGCGACGTACGCGTGCGTTCGCTTCTGCGTGCGAGCAAGGAAGGACGGGGTGCTTTACATTTTTTATTTTATTTATTTATTTACACTGTCTCTAAAAAAAAAAAAATCTGATCACTTTTATTGCTGTCACAAGGAATGTAAACATCCCTTGTGACAGTAATAGTCAATGACAGGTACTCTTTATGGAGGGATCTGGGGTCTATAAGACATTTTTGAGAGGTTGTTGGGCAGCTTTATATTTTTTATAAGTCAGTGCCTATCGCCGAACCCCGTATTGGAGGTCAATATTGGAATTATTTTGGAGTGCCCCATATAGATTTTTTTAATGTTTTCTTCAGCTATACAAGATCAGCATAAGGGAAGGACTCTTTCTCATCCTGGCCTTGTGTTTACCTCCTTTTGCCCCTGTGTCCACCTGGGGATTGGTTTTGGGTTCTGTCCCATTTGTCATACCTGGATATACAGGTCAGCCAAAGTGAAACAGATGTTCCATCCTGAGGAAGCAGACTACATCTGTGAAATGCGTTGAGATGGCATGCCATTCCCCCATTGACTATGCTATCAAAAAACATACACCATGATAATACATTAAGACTGAAATTATCTTAAAGTGGTTGTAAAGTCAGAAGTTTTTTTATCTTAATGCATTCTAAGCATTAAGAGATAAACCTTCTGTGTGCAGCAGCCCCCATAATACTTACCTGCGCCCCCTCTCTATCCAGCAATGTCCACAAGTGCATTTGCCATCCAGGACTCTCCTCCTGATTGGCTGAGACACAGCAGTGGCGCCATTGGCTCCCGCTGCTTTCAATCAAAGTCAGTTAGTCAATCAGGATAGAGGGGGGGACCCGAGGCCGAACCGGGGCTCTGTGTCTGAATGGACACAGGGAGCTGTGACTTGGCTTGGGTGCCCCCATAGCAAGCTGCTTGCTGTGGGGGCAATCGACTGGAGGGAGGGGCCAGCAGAACCAAAGAGGGACCCAAAAAGAGGAGGATCCAGGCTGCTCTGTGCAAAACCATTACACAAGGCAGATAAGTATAACAAGTTTGTTATTTAAAAAAAAAAAAACAAGACTTTACAATCACTTTAAGGGTCTTTTTCACTTTTTTCTTCTTTGCAGTGGTATTAGGCATATGTCAAGACCTGCATCTCACCTGCTGGTGGCACTGTGCTTCCCATTGAGGAAAGTTGTAATTTCAGTGTCCACCAGTGGGTGTCTCCCAGCAGCCAGCAGGTCCCAGTAATCACCAAACCAGTAATTTGCCACCTGATGCTGGCTGCTGGGAGGGTATTTAGGTCCTTCCCTACTAGTACCCCTCGCTCCAGTGTTTTGCTGCTGCCAGATTCTGTTTGACTTGGATCTTGATTTTGCTCCGGCCATGTGGCCCCGTACCCTGCTGCCTTGTACCTCCTCCCTGATCCCAGTTCTGGTTCCCCCTTCCCATTTGCTCCCTGCACCTCCAGTTTACCCCTGCGTTTCTGTGTTCCCCATTTGGTGTATATGGTTTATAGTTATTTGTTCGTTAGGCTGTTTGTTAGGTTGATTAGTTAGGCATTCTTTCACTGTTTTTTTTTTTTTTGGTTCACGTGTATTTTTAAGTTTGCTGTGTGCTGGTGCCTAGGTGGGTTATGTTTCGCTGTAAACAAATGTCACTTAAAGCCTACACAGTCTGGTCTCAGTCTCCTAAGTGTAGCCACACAGATCTGGCCATCCCTGCTGCTGATTCATGACAGCAGGGCCAAGACAAGGGGTGGGCAGGAGGGGAAGCTGCCCCAGGTGCAGTGAAGCAAGGGGGGCAAAGAATGGATGCAGGGTGGCACACTCATTCTATGGCATGTATTACAGAGGGGGAGAGGGGAAATGTTCTGAATCCTTGCCCCGGGAGCTGGACGACCCTGTCCCAGTACTGCCTGACGGCGTACAGTATATAACAGAGCTTCGTGTACAATGATAAGAGGCAATGTATTTTTGGCTTTTAAAACAAATGAATGTGGTCTTTTAACCACTTGCTTACTGGGCACCTAAACCCTACCTCCTGCCCAGACCAATTTTCAGCTTTCAGCGCTGACGCACTTTGAATGACAATTGCACAGTCATACTACACTGTATGAAAAATGAAATTTTTATAATTTTTTTCACACAAATAGAGCTTTCTTTTGGTGGTATTTAATCACAGCTGGGGTTTTTATTTTTTGCTAAACAAACAAAAAAAATTTAAAATTTGGGAAAAAAAATCATGTTTCATAGTTTGTTATAAAATTTTGCAAACGGGTAATTTTTCTCCTTCATTGACTGATGAGGCTGCACTGGTGGGCACTAATAGGCTGCACTGATGGGCACTGATAGGCACTGATAAGACGGCACTGATAGGCACAGATAAGGCGGCACTGATAGAACCAAATAAGGCAGCACTGATGGGGAAAGATAAGGCGGTACTGATGGGGACAGATAAGGCGGCACTGATGGGCACAGATAAGGTGGCACTGATGGGCACAGATAAGGTGGCACTGATGGCCACTGATAAGATGGCACTGATGGGTAGACATGTGCAATTTGTTTAGTTACGAATTCGTTTTCCGTTCAAATTCGTTATATTCGTTCATTCATTATCGTACGAATGAACGAATGGTTTACTAAAAATTCTAACGAATAACGAACTATCGAAACGAAAGAATATGAAAAACAACGAAAATACGAAATAATTAAATTAGAAACAACGAAACTACGAAAGAATGAAAATCCGAAAAACGAAAACAGAAACAACGAAAATACCGAACAAAGATTAAAAAATAACGAAAATCAAAATGAACAAAAAAATTCGTACATTCGTAACTTTTTTTTTTGTTTGTTGATTTGTAATTTTCTGTGTCTCTTACAATTGCGCTGCTTAACGTGCTTTGAATGGATTCGTAAATTCTTTACTTTTTTTTGTTAGTTGATAAACGTGGTTGGGTCGGAGGCTCTGTTTTGGTGGATTTTTGAGTTAAGTTCTGACTTGTGAGAGAGAAATTCTTTGTTTCTTAAACATGTAAATAGCATACACATTACATAAAATTATGAATTATGCTCCGATTACGAATCTACGAAAACAATGTTACGAAAGTACGAATAAATCAATCTTACGAAAGTACGAATGTAACTAAATCTACGAAAATACGAATGCATCCGAATACAAAATATAACGAAAATACGAATTTCGAATAAACGGAAAAACGAATCAACAAAAAAATAACTCTTACGAAAATACGAACGAGTCCGAATACGAACACCGACGACTTACGAAATTACGAATCGTTACGAATCAAAGGAAACAAACAGAAACGAAAGAAAACCAAACAAATTTTTCTATTGTGCACATGTCTACTGATGGGTACCGATAGGTGTTACTGATAGATGGCACTAATGGGCACTGATAGGTGGTACTTGTTTTGCACTGGTAGGTGACACTGATGGGCAGCAATGTTGATGAGGCACTGATTGGTGACACTGATAGTTTAACACTGTGGGCAGTGAGAGGTGGCACTGTGGATACTGATGGGTGGCACTGTGGGCACTGGTAGGTGGTGCTGGTGGGCACTGGTAGGTGGCGCTGTTGTGCGCTGGTAGGTGGCACTGGCAGGTGGCACAGGTGGGCACAGATGAGCTGTAGGGAGCTCTCCTTGATCGGGACCGATGTCCCTCTGAAAGCGGCCGGTGATCGGCTTTTTTTGTTTACATCACATGATCAGCTTTTATTGACTGACAGCTGATCATGTGGTAAGGGGTCGGGATCGAAAAGGCTATAGCGTGGATCTGATGCAGTTAAATTACTGATATCAATAAAGGTTTTTACTTTAACATATTATCCTGAGGGGTACCAGTAAAGCCCGTTTCAATATTTTCTTTGTACTTTGGATTCACTGGCGTCAGTAATGGTGAGGATTATATGTGTACTTTAAAGTGCTGTGGTTGTTTAACTCTTGTTTTATGTTACAACAATGCCTTGACGCCTAGAATACCTATCGCAGACGCCATTATCCCTCAAGACACAAAGAGTTAACTTCCAGAGCTGACGCTTAATTAAAGCTCACATACAATAAGTTATGTTCACAAAGCCCCGTGTACCGGGAGGAGAGCGATCTGCCGTGCGGAGTGGATACATTATTAAACAAGGAGAAACAATACGGTAACATTGTGTCACACCGCCGCGATGACAATGCCCCTGAACCCCAGAACAATGCTCATCCCCAGGACGGCTTTTCAAGAAGTTGAGTTAAAGATCTCCAACCGCGCTCGCTTATTGTTGTCTTCGGTATTTAAGCTGTTAGGCATTGTTTAGAAAAATATGCAGCCTTTAAATTAGTGTAATGGAGTTTTTGTTTGATGAATTGCCGTTGGGTTTGTACATTGATTGAAATGCGGTAATCCGGCGGCCCACACATCAGAACGCCGTCACCGCACAACTGCTCAACATCTGCTGCTCACGAATTGATTATTTTTTTTTTTTACCGCTCTTGGACCTGGTTGGTGTCGGGTATTTTATTAAATTTTTTTGTGAGTCGCACCACCAGAAATGTTGGTCATTAGTGGGACTTATCATATTGATGGTTTCCGGAGACATTATACTGGAGCGTCTATCGAAAGTACGAATTGTCTGAAAATATGAATTGTGAAAAACAAAGTGTAGCGCTAAACATGAAAAAAAAAAAACAGTGATTACTGTGAATATTAGTGTATACAACATATATACATAAAAATTATCCATTGTTCACATATACAAAGACCAAATCTGTGAAACTGAAATTCAAAAATCCATCAAATGAATAAGTTTCCAAAAAAGTCCAGCAAATAAATAGTGAATCCTCTATCGGGAATGGTGATGTTGCTACAAAGTGAATATAGCTGTAAAACAAGTAAATCCTCTGTCAGTGGAGACTGGTGCTCAAAATTTGGGGGGGGGGGAACAAACTGAAAAAAAAAAACATCAATTGCAGCCACTGTGCCCATTAAATGCAGCTACTGTGCCCATCAAACGCAGCCACTGTGCCCATCAAACGCAGCCACTGTGCCATCAAACGCAGCTACTGTACCCATCAATTGCTGCCAGTGTGCCCATCAATTGCTATCACTGTGCCCATCAATTGCCACTACTATGCCCCATCAATTGCTGCCAGTGTGCCCATAAATTGCCGCCACTGTGCCCTCAAACGCAGCTACTGTACCCATCAATTGCTTCCAGTGTGCCCATCAATTGCTGCCGCTGTGTCCATCAATTGCCGCTACTGTGCCCCATCAATTGCTGCCAGTGTGCCCATCAATTGCCGCTACTGTGCCCCATCAATTGCTGCCAGTGTGCCCATCAATTGCTGCGTGTGTCACATCAATTGCTGCCAGTGTGGCCATCAATTGCTGCCACTGTTCCCCATCAATTGCCGCTATGTGCCCCATCAATTGCTGCCAGTGTGTCCCATCAATTGCTGCCAGTGTGTCCCATCAATTGCTGCCAGTTTGCCCATTAATTGCTGCCAGTGTGTCCCATAAATTGCTGCCAGTGTGTCCCATCAATTGCTGCCAGTGTGCCCATCAATTGCCACTACTGTGCCCCATCAATTGCTGCCAGTGTATCCCATCAATTGCTGCCTGTGTGCCCATCAATTGCCACTACTGTGCCCCATCAATTGCTGCCAGTGTGCCCATCAATTGCCACTACTGTGCCCCATCAATTGCTGCCAGTGTGTCCCATCAATTGCTGCCTGTGTGCCCATCAAT
Source organism: Lithobates sylvaticus (assembly GCA_028564925.1). Lineage (NCBI taxonomy): Eukaryota > Metazoa > Chordata > Amphibia > Anura > Ranidae > Lithobates > Lithobates sylvaticus. The sequence goes on from CM053028.1 coordinate 14,350,926, forward strand.
TGCCACTACTGTGCCCCACCAAATGCTGCCAGTGTGCATCGTGCAGCGTGGAGTCGGGACTTACCTGTCTCGCAGCGGGTTATGGTGGCATCCTCCACGTCCACGCTCCTCGATGTCTCCGGTCCTCTCTATCAGGCGTCCAATCACAGCGCCTGTTGTTTCAGCCAATCAGGTGACAGGTAACCAGACCCGAGCGCCTGATTGGCTGAGAGGCGGGACAGTGTTCTTAACACAACACTGAGTAAACAGCAAACGCACAGCATTGCACCCGCTGTTTACCATTTTGGAAGCCTACGGCTCTAATCAGGATGCCTATTAGAGCCCACGGCTCTAAAAAGAATTGCCGCTGTAATTCAGGTGCCCGGCGCCCAACAAGGTGCCGGACACCTGAATAGGGGGCGGCAGCGGCGACCATAGATAGATTCATGCAATGCATGAATCTATCTATGGTGAGAGAGAGGTGACAGGAGAGAGGGGGCGGCGCTCCTGCGCCATTTATGGACGCACCGCCACTGTCCTCTGTGATGAAGATATAGATGGGTACTCTTACCAGACAAGTTGGACTCACGGCAGTGAGTTAAACAAGCTTGTATAGGCCGAACGCCTCAGGATCTAGAAGTGTGCCAATTCTGATGAGGTGGAAACCTGAAAGATGGTCGCTCCAAACGAGGTAGGTCCACTTGTCGGCAATATGCATTCAGCAAAGGACCCAGGGTTCAGCCATCTCTCCAGGCAGGAATATGACCACCACCCAATGGAAAGGTCCTCTGGAGACCGGTGGTAAATAAAGGAATTGACTCGGTCAAACCGAAATGTAAGAAAAATAAAAAGGCTCCATATGGTGCAAGTCAAAAAAAATAGGGAGATTTATTTTAAAAGTACAAACCATCAATGATAGACAAAAAACACAGCTTTCTATGTGATCACAAGATAAAAGGTAAAAAATCTATGTGGGAAGCAAGTAACGCAGGCTCACGCGTTTCGTCCCAATGGACTTTAACTGGGGCAAGTATTATATTGGAGCATCTATCAAAAGTATGAATTGTCTGAAAATATAAATTGCAATTTTGAGTCTTTCAAAATTATTGAAAATGTCTAGAGTTCTTTATTTCTAATTTATTCTAAGTATCATGGCTAGGATGGCATATGCACGTGCTCCATGGATATGCCTGTTGTGCACTGTTGCTCACTAGGTGTTTAATAAGCTCAACCCACGTTGAAGCATAGGCCTGCATTTCAAGTAGATGTAAAACCTAACTGAATAGGCATGTGTAATTCGTTTTTTTTTTTACGAATTTCGACAAATTTGTTAATTCTGAAAAATCCGACGAAACTTCTGAATTAACGAAAACCTGTTTAATGAATTTTTTTGAATATTCGTAATTCTGAATAATTGAAAATTTGAAAATCAGAAATAATAACTAACTAGTAAATTATAGGTATTGGAATTTCCTTTTAAATTTGGCTGTTAGTGACAAGTAGAGTTTTTTTTAAGAATTTTGACAAATTTGTTAATTCTGAAACATCCGACGAAACATCCGAATTAATGACAACCTGCTTAACTAATTTTTCAGAATATTCAAAAATTTGTAAATTTGTAAATTCAAAAATTTATAAATTCGAAAATTTCGTAAATTCGAAAATTTCGTAAATTCGAAAATTCTAAAATTCAAAACATTTTTTAATTCTAAAATTCTAAAATTCGTAAACTTGTAAATTTGAAAACTCCAAAATCCAAAAACCTGAAAATTCCAAAATCGGAAATAATACCTAACTAGTAAATTATAGGTATTGGAATTTCCTTTCCAAATCTGGCTGTTAGTGAACGTAACGAATACCAATTTATCCAAAGTTACGAATTATCCGAAATAACGATTGCCGTATCTAAACGAATGGAACATAACTAATTAATAATAATAAATAATATTAATAATAAAAACGTTTTAATATCATTATTTTTTATTATTAATTAGTTTGGTTCCATTGGTTTAGATGCGGCATTCATTATCGTATCTTTGGATAAATTCATATTCGTTACGTTCACTAGCAGCCAAATGTGAAAGGAAATTCCAATACCTACAATTTATTGGTTAGTTATTATTAGTTGGGGAATAATGGGGTATCGGCGCTACTGGTTCTTTTTCGGCAGGTTTTTCTATTTAAGTGGTTGAGGTGTTTTTGGTAATTTTATTTTGGTGTGCTAGCAGTTTCAATAAGAAACAATCAATGATCGTTTAAATGAAAAAAATGAATGAAAGGAAGGGAAACCGCGCCACCTTACACTTGGCTCTGCCGCCAATAAGAAAAAGGTTCAGTCTATAAATAAATGACGTGCCATACAATCAAAAAGATCAAAAAATCTTCTTACCCTTAAATTATGAATAAAGTGCTACTGTGCTGTGCAATCCAACAATATTAATTGATTAAAATTATTTAAGTAGATAAGTAAAGTGCTTCTGTGCTATATCCGTAAAAAATAATAAAGTGCTGTACCCTGCGGGAATGTCTAGTTCCCCTAAACAGTGATTGTTTTAAAGAAATTGTGAGCGTTGTGCCCCCTACACATTTATCATCAACTATATATCTAAAAACTCTTCCCCATAAGCCAATATATACAAATAAAAATGAGAACAAACTATATAAAAAGATGAAGTAAGTGCAAACAAATGCGGGTAGACTTGCAGGTGCTACTGAAAATCACAATAAAAATAAATAAAATAAAAAAATATATAAAAAAATAAAAAAATTAAAAAAAATAAAAATAATAACAACAAAGGTGATAATCATAACATAAAGTCCATTTGTGACACCAAAGTGCTTATATGTAAAGTGCTTTGTTCAAGGAGGGTTCACAGTGCAAATCCTATTCCTCTTTGTGCAGCCGCCACCAATTTAGGTAATGGGTCACTTACCAAACTTAGGCAAGTGTAGGGCATGTAGTTTAATTGAGGATAACCAATCCTATCTGTGGTCTCCCTCCAAAGGCCCAATTGCTGAGACTGGGATGCGGTTTGGTCTCCAATGGTGGAACTCAGGGATAAGGTAATGGAAAAAGAGGGGACTCCAATAGTGAAGTACGTTTATGTTCAAACAATTTTTATTAAAAACAAATCATAAAAAGGACTCACATGGTTCAGTGCCTTTGGCCGGCACTGAGCATATCCAGCCTTGTAGGTAGTATACTGCTTGCTGTTAGTTAGCGTCCCAGGTCCCTTCCTAGTGTGAGCCGCCTCCCCGGAAGTGACGTAATCGCGTTCTTTCCCAGCAGCCTCTACGCGTTTCGCAAGACCTTTTGCGTCATCAGGAAGCTGCCGGGTGTATGGTGGATTAAGTTTATATAGTCCCAGTGTCTATCTACTAGCGCGGTGATTGGTTTACCACTTTTTTCCTACCGGAAGTCTAGCGGCGGCCATCTTTGGTGTGGGCTTTTCATTTTTTTGGTGCCGTTCCTGCCCTTTTATTATTGTGTGTCCCTTCTATTCCCCTCCTTTGTTGTCACTGTTCCAAAAACTTTTTTCTTCTCTGCTATGTATTGTTACCTGTGTCTTTAGTCTGTGTGATTGACTATAGTCTGCTCCGGAGTGTAGGGGGTGCTGCGTTGGTTTGAGCATTACCTTTATGTTGTATTCCCAATGTGTAACCAGCCTAATGGTTGTTACCGCCCACAAGTCTGGATTGCTCTCACATTTCTATAGCAATATAATACTCTAGTCATAATATTCATGATGAAATGTAACGTCACATATATTTTTGTTTTTTACTCCCATTTACCACAACCCCATGTTGCCATTTTAACATCTGCTGTGAAAACATTCTAGATGTGTTAGTGTTATGAATGAATGGTGTCATATTACGGATTACTCCAAAAAGTGTTTGTTACAAATCAAATGTGTTAATCCTAAATGAAAATAAAAATAAATAATAAAAGTATATAAATATAAATAAATATAAAAATAAAAATAATAATAGAATTAAATTTAAAAATAATAAAAAATTAAATTTAAAAATAAATAAAAATAAAAATAAAAATAAAATAAAAATAATAATAAAGTAAAAATAAAAATAAAAATGAAAATAAAAATAACAATAAAACTAAAAATAAATAAATAATAATAAAGAAAATAAATGGAACTAAAGATATTATCAAAATCTAAATGTGAAAAACTGAAAAAATATTAGTGAATTTGATGTAAATGGGGACTTGGGGTTAGGTTAATAGTCTTCTAAATAACAATTAACATCAATCTCTACGTTTAACCCTTTTTTCTTCATTGTGTCTAATTTGTATATCCAGTATGTTTCATTCTTAGATATCTCTCTTTTTAGATTTTTGTTCCTCCAGTCTTGTTCTATTTTATCTATACCATAAAATTTTAGATGTTTTGGGTTCTTATTATGGACTTCTTTGAAATGCTTGGATAGACTGTGATATATGTATCCCTTTTTTATGTTTCTTATGTGTTCTCCTATCCTAGTGGAAAGTGCCCTAGTGGTTCTTCCCACATATTGCAACCCACAGTCACATTCTATCACGTATGTGACGTGGGTGCTTTGGCAAGTGATCAATTTTTTTATTTTAAATTTCTGTTTATTTGAATGGGATTCGAACTCTAGTACTCTCCTTACTTTCCCATTAGATGTTTTACATGGTTTACATTTCCCGCATCTGTAGAAACCTTTTTGTTCGAAAAAGGTGGTCATCTTTCTAGGTGGGTCAGGTACATTTTTGACCAATTGGTCTCGGATCCTTTTGGCCCTTCTGTATATGAACTTGGGTCTTTTTGGTAAGATAGTGCTTAGGTGTGGATCGTTGCTAATGATCGGCCAGTACTTGATGATTACCCCTTCCAGGGCTTTGTACTGGCTATTGTATCCAGTTATAAATGGTATATTCTTTTCCTGTGTCTCCTTTCTTTTTTTCTTATTGTTGTTTAAGATGGTCTCCTCTCTGTTCTTTCGTCCCACCTTCTCTCTAGTCTTTTCCAGTGTCTCTAGGTTGTATCCCTTCTCTCTAAATCTTTTTATTAGGATGTTGGTTTGTGTATAATAGTCTTCCAGTCTGTCACAGTTTCGCCTGATACGGACGAACTGTCCCATGGGGATTGCTCTTTTCCACTTAGGGTGGTGGCAGCTATTATATGGGATATACCCGTTCCTGTCTGTTTCCTTGAAGAATGTTCTGGTTTCTAGATGTAGTTCCTTCTTATATATTTCAAGATCTAGAAAGTTCACTTTCTTTGTATTGGCCTCTACTGTAAATTTTATGTTATATTTATTGTTACCAATATGTTCCACAAATAATGCTAGTTCCTCCCTGGTGCCCTCCCAAACGATCAGTATGTCATCAATAAATCGTTTGTACGACACAATTTGTGGCCAGCATCTTCCGAAAACCTCCTCGTACTCCCATTTATTAAGGAAGATGTTGGCCACACTGGGGGCATATTTATTCCCCATTCCTACACCTTTTATTTGTTTGAAGAATTCATGCTGATGCCAAAAGAAATTCTTTCCCATGGCCAGTCTTAAGCCCTCAAGTATGAACCGCCTCTGTTTGAGTTTTAACTCTGAAAAATTCTTCTTGTTAAAACTCAAACAGAGGCGGTTCATACTTGAGGGCTTAAGACTGGCCATGGGAAAGAATTTCTTTTGGCATCAGCATGAATTCTTCAAACAAATAAAAGGTGTAGGAATGGGGAATAAATATGCCCCAAGTGTGGCCAACATCTTCCTTAATAAATGGGAGTACGAGGAGGTTTTCGGAAGATGTTGGCCACAAATTGTGTCGTACAAACGATTTATTGATGACATACTGATCGTTTGGGAGGGCACCAGGGAGGAACTAGCATTATTTGTGGAACATATTGGTAACAATAAGTATAACATAAAATTTACAGTAGAGGCCAATACAAAGAAAGTGAACCTTCTAGATCTTGAAATATATAAGAAGGAACTACATCTAGAAACCAGAACATTCTTCAAGGAAACAGACAGGAACGGGTATATCCCATATAATAGCTGCCACCACCCTAAGTGGAAAAGAGCAATCCCCATGGGACAGTTCGTCCGTATCAGGCGAAACTGTGACAGACTGGAAGACTATTATACACAAACCAACATCCTAATAAAAAGATTTAGAGAGAAGGGATACAACCTAGAGACACTGGAAAAGACTAGAGAGAAGGTGGGACGAAAGAACAGAGAGGAGACCATCTTAAACAACAATAAGAAAAAAAGAAAGGAGACACAGGAAAAGAATATACCATTTATAACTGGATACAATAGCCAGTACAAAGCCCTGGAAGGGGTAATCATCAAGTACTGGCCGATCATTAGCAACGATCCACACCTAAGCACTATCTTACCAAAAAGACCCAAGTTCATATACAGAAGGGCCAAAAGGATCCGAGACCAATTGGTCAAAAATGTACCTGACCCACCTAGAAAGATGACCACCTTTTTCGAACAAAAAGGGTTCTACAGATGCGGGAAATGTAAACCATGTAAAACATCTAATGGGAAAGTAAGGAGAGTACTAGAGTTCGAATCCCATTCAAATAAACAGAAATTTTAAATAAAAAAATTGATCACTTGCCAAAGCACCCACGTCACATACGTGATAGAATGTGACTGTGGGTTGCAATATGTGGGAAGAACCACTAGGGCACTTTCCACTAGGATAGGAGAACACATAAGAAACATAAAAAAGGGATACATATATCACAGTCTATCCAAGCATTTCAAAGAAGTCCATAATAAGAACCCAAAACATCTAAAATTTTATGGTATAGATAAAATAGAACAAGACTGGAGGAACAAAAATCTAAAAAGAGAGATATCTAAGAATGAAACATACTGGATATACAAATTAGACACAATGAAGAAAAAAGGGTTAAACGTAGAGATTGATGTTAATTGTTATTTAGAAGACTATTAGCCTAACCCCAAGTCTCCATTTACATCAAATTCACTAATATTTTTTCAGTTTTTCACATTTAGATTTTGATAATATCTTTAGTTCCATTTATTTTCTTTATTAATTATTTTTTATTTATTTCATTTTTTTCATTTATTTTATTTTTATTTTATTTTTATTTTTATTTTTATTTTTATTTATTATTTTTATTTTATTTTTAGTTTTATTTTTATTTATTTTTAAATTTAATTCTATTATTATTTTTAAATTTAATTCTTATTATTATTTTTTTTTTTATTTTTATTTATATTTATATACTTTTATTATTATTTTTATTTTCATTTAGGATTAACACATTTGATTTGTAACAAACACTTTTTGGAGTAATCCGTAATATGACACCATTCATTCATAACACTAACACATCTAGAATGTTTTCACAGCAGATGTTAAAATGGCAACATGGGGTTGTGGTAAATGGGAGTAAAAAACAAAAATATATGTGACGTTACATTTCATCATGAATATTATGACTAGAGTATTATATTGCTATAGAAATGTGAGAGCAATCCAGACTTGTGGGCGGTAACAACCATTAGGCTGGTTACACATTGGGAATACAACATAAAGGTAATGCTCAAACCAACGCAGCACCCCCTACACTCCGGAGCAGACTATAGTCAATCACACAGACTAAAGACACAGGTAACAATACATAGCAGAGAAGAAAAAAGTTTTTGGAACAGTGACAACAAAGGAGGGGAATAGAAGGGACACACAATAATAAAAGGGCAGGAACGGCACCAAAAAAATGAAAAGCCCACACCAAAGATGGCCGCCGCTAGACTTCCGGTAGGAAAAAAGTGGTAAACCAATCACCGCGCTAGTAGATAGACACTGGGACTATATAAACTTAATCCACCATACACCCGGCAGCTTCCTGATGACGCAAAAGGTCTTGCGAAACGCGTAGAGGCTGCTGGGAAAGAACGCGATTACGTCACTTCCGGGGAGGCGGCTCACACTAGGAAGGGACCTGGGACGCTAACTAACAGCAAGCAGTATACTACCTACAAGGCTGGATATGCTCAGTGCCGGCCAAAGGCACTGAACCATGTGAGTCCTTTTTATGATTTGTTTTTAATAAAAATAGTTTGAACATAAACGTACTTCACTATTGGAGTCCCCTCTTTTTCCATTACCTTATCCCTGAGTTCCACCATTGGAGACCAAACCGCATCCCAGTCTCAGCAATTGGGCCTTTGGAGGGAGACCACAGATAGGATTGGTTATCCTCAATTAAACTACATGCCCTACACTTGCCTAAGTTTGGTAAGTGACCCATTACCTAAATTGGTGGCGGCTGCACAAAGAGGAATAGGATTTGCACTGTGAACCCTCCTTGAACAAAGCACTTTACATATAAGCACTTTGGTGTCACAAATGGACTTTATGTTATGATTATCACCTTTGTTGTTATTATTTTTATTTTTATTTTATTTTAATTTAATTTTATTTTTATTATATTTTTTTTTTTTTTATTTATTTTTATTGTGATTTTCAGTAGCACCTGCAAGTCTACCCGCATTTGTTTGCACTTACTTCATTTTTTATATAGTTTGTTCTCATTTTTATTTGTATATATTGGCTTATGGGGAAGAGTTTTTAGATATATAGTTGATGATAAATGTGTAGGGGGCACAACGCTCACAATTTCTTTAAAACAATCACTGTTTAGGGGAACTAGACATTCCCGCAGGGTACAGCACTTTATTATTTTTTACGGATATAGCACAGAAGCACTTTACTTATCTACTTAAATAATTTTAATCAATTAATATTGTTGGATTGCACAGCACAGTAGCACTTTATTCATAATTTAAGGGTAAGAAGATTTTTTGATCTTTTTGATTGTATGGCACGTCATTTATTTATAGACTGAACCTTTTTCTTATTGGCGGCAGAGCCAAGTGTAAGGTGGCGCGGTTTCCCTTCCTTTCATTCAGTTATTATTAGTTAGTTAGTTAATTATTATTTAGAATTTTCGGACTTTCTTTCTTAGTTTCAGGTTTTCTAATTTTTCTAATTTTCGGATTTACGAATTTACTAATTTTCTAATTTTCTAATTTTTTAATTTACATTATGAATTTTCTAATTATTTAATTTACACATTTTTGGATTTACGAATTTATGAATTTTCTAATTTTTTTATTTACACATTTTTGGATTTACGAATTTATGAATTGCGATCATAACGAATCACCTGACAATCGAAAAAAAACGAATGAAAAAAACTAACACATTTTCGGCAGTGCGCATGTCTATAACTAAATGACATTGAGTTTTCTTATAAATATTGTTTAGTTCACCTTTTCAGGAAAAATTAACTAACACTATCCCCCCTCCCTTATCCCCCCCCTCCGGTCCCCACTGTATTTACCTCCGGGGGTGATGAGCTGTCAGTGCCCACGCAGCTGGTGTATTTGAAATCCCTGCTCTCCCCCCCCCCCCTGTTCTGTAGGGTTTCCAGTAGGGTTTCACCAATACCGGTATTGGTACCAATACTAAGCATTTGCACAAGTATCGGTACTCGTGCAAATGCTTCGATACCTGAAACCGATACTTTCAGGCTTGGTTCTTTCAAATGTCAGCGGGATTTCCCCCACTGAAAGCTAAAATGTGAAAAAAAAAGCTGGGAGTTATCGGTTGTTAAGGAGCGGGGGCCACCATATCCTTAACAACAGATCACTCATCATTAAGCTGTCAGTGGGGTTCCCCTGTTGACAGCTAAGCTGTGAACAAAGTCTCAGCAATTGGAGCTGTCAAAAAAAAAAAAAAAAAGCAGCCGGGGAATGTTTATCAACAACATTGCTCAGCCTCTAAAACAGAAAGCTAAAAAGAAGCATTGTTTCTTTTTGGAATCTTTCTTTTTATACATCTACAGGTCAAAGGGATGAACTTCGATCTGCAGATGAAGTCAGTTTAACTACTTCCGGACCGCCCACCATCGCAGATAGCTGCCATAACCCCGGTATATTCTTAAACGGTGGATGGTCATCTTTCTGATAAAAGTGGTCTCCGTGGCGGATTCGATGCAAGATCATTTTTATCGGGGGTGATAGAGGGTCACCCCCCCTCTCCCGCCGCGCTTCGGTTGTCTGTGCTGCTTACCGAAGCCATCAGTAGTGGCAGAGACGATCAGGTCCACTCCCCTCTGAGACATGGATAACCCATGTAGTACAGAGCATAAAAATATAAAATATAAAGTAAAACAGAGTAAAAGCAATGTGGGGGTCTCCAAATGAGCAAATACCGACGCGTTTCGACCTATTGGTCATCTACTGGGACAAACTCTGTTTTACTTTATATTTTATATTTTTATGCTCTGTACTACATGGGTTAGCTCCCTTTTGTACTAACGCTAATGACCCACATTCAATAAAATTAGTGGCGGACTTACACTATTGGAGTCTTTTTTTCCTCCTTTTTCCTTTTGGGCCCTTTCTGGTGCCACATGCCATCGTGGACCACTTGGAGCACACGCCAGTGCCATCTCGGAAGATTTGAACACCATTCTGGTAATCCACCCTAGATTTGGAGGTGTGCTGTCTGAATCCAGTTTCCGGCTGTCCAGGTGCCATCCGCAAGAATTACCTTAAGCCTTACTGACCCACTGCCGTACGGTAGGTGGGTCCAACATTGTCGGTAAGCGTATACATTTCACTTTTGTTTGAAGGTTTCCATACATCCTCTGTTGGGTATCAATTTACTCGGCGTAACATCATCTTTCAGAATATTAAAAAAAAATCGGGCTAACTTTACTGTTGTCTTATCTTTTAAATTTTTTTTTTTTTAATTGTATATTTATTAATGATTTTTAGTTATACAAGGGTATCAAAACGTTATCAATGACAGATACAATAAGAAGAAGAAAAGTAGAAGAATTACACTAAAACATCACAGAACTCACAGAAAGGTAGCCGTATGACAAGTCTGGAGGGTTAGAGTACGGCATAGTATCGGAGAACAGTTTAATATATCGTTAACCTCCAGCTTGACAAACCTAAGTTGGTCAAAAGGAAAAGAAAAAGAAAATAATAATAGAAAAAAAAAGTAATACAAGGAAAGGGGAAGAGACACCATGGGTCAGTAGACTATGGAATCAAACAGCAAAGCATTATATCACTATAATTGAACATACATATAACTATCTATCATTCTGGAAGGGACCTTTCCAGACAATAGTCAAAGTCGTACCAGACTCCCCTAATTTTGCTAAACCATAACAGGGAGTCTTCAATAGATGCAGTCAAGTGTTCGATCCTACGGATGTCAGCTATATTGGATAGAAGCTGAGCCACTCTGCCATAAAGCCCAACTCTACGGAGCGTACGGCTTATTGTCGTCCTATGTACAGATACTCCAGTCTCTGCTGTGGAACTCTGCAGCTCCTCCAGGGTTACCTTAGGTCTCTGTGCTGCCTCTCTGATTAATGCCCTCCTTGCCCGCTCCATGAGTTTTGGTGTGCGGACGTCTCTTGGCAGGTTTGCTGTTGTGCCATGTTCTTTCCATTCGGTTATGATAGATTTGATGGTGCTCCTAGGGATCATCAAAGATTTTGATATTTTTTTATAACCCAAACACGGCCTGACATGTAGACTCTGTTCTTCAGGAGAGACGACATGGTGAGCCGTAGTAATCGACGGTCGGTCTGGGATCCTCTGTCTTGCACATGGGTTGGGCTTTGGGGCATCTCATCGAGGAAGATGTGGTCATCTGCTCGGGCTCTGGTCACGCGTCCAATCAGGCAACAGGAGCACCTCATCACGACATATAGAAGGAATAGAAACAAAAATAACATGAGTATATATATCCCTACTTCCTTCAACTATGATCCGCTGCAAAATAAAAAATGAAATCCACAAAGATTCCCAAACTCTTAAAAGGACTTCAACTAGGAGTGCAACGGATCGTCACTGATCCATGATCCAAACGGGTCACCCTGTTCGGATCGGCACACGCCGCTATCCATGGAGCGATCCGCGGCCTCGGCCTTAGGAAAGCTCCGGAGCGGCGGCCATCTTGGTGCACCCCTCGGCCGTTTTCAATGTGATCGCTCCGTCAAATGACGGAGCGATCACTTGTAAACAAACCGGCGTCAAGATGACGCCGGTTCCTCTTACCCCTCTGTGTACTGATCTGTACAGTGGAGGGGAGAGATCGGATGGCAGCAGCGCTGTGGGCTGGATCTGTAGTGCCCACAGCGCTGCTCTGCGACAATTGCAGTCACAGCCATCCCTCCATACCCTGCCAATACTCTGCAATACCCTGCCAATACTCTGCAATACCCTGCCATACCCTGCCATACCCTGCCATACCCTGCCAATACCCTGCCAATACTCTGCAATACCCTGCAATACTCTGCAATACCCTGCCAATACCCTACCAATACCCTGCCAATACTCTGCCAATACCCAGCGATACCCAGCCATACCCAGCCATGCTCAGCCAATATTACAGTGGGGGAGATGATGTAGATATTACAGTGGGGACTATATGGTGGTGGAATTTTCACAAGTTTTTGCAAATTCAATTATTATTTGCTGATCAGAAAAAAGATCCGATCCGTGACTCTGATCCGAGGATCGATCTGATCCGTGAGTTTTTTGATCCGTTGCACCCCTAACTTCAACCTTCACTAGCTATAGCTCTGGCTTTGCAGGGATCTGAACCTTATCCATATGGGCCTGAACTTTGTCACTAGTATCCCCGATCCAGGATGCTTCCACTTGTAAAAAAAAAAAGAAAAATTAGTAATTGTCAACCATTATTTTCTTCCTTATGTTTTTATAAACAAACCCTATTATTTTCACAAAATAAGAAAAACCCCCATAATTTAAAAGTGACAGATAATGTCAGGAAACAAGCGATGGAAACACTGTAAAGATAATTGCATGTATCGCATCCTTTAATTGGGATCCACAATACCGGGAGCAGGACGATGTCAAGTGGAGGACACGTCCGCCACCATTGTGGATGTGAAGGAAGGAGGAATATCTGTGCGGTAAAAGGATGTTTACCGCATTTGTTGTATGGGAAGGCGTGCACGGGCTTGTCTGCCGAGAGATATTTAATTCCGGAGAAGATGGTAGAAGATTCCTATGAAGCGTTTTGTCTTTGAGATTATGTTTCTGCTTTCCCCCAAGTGTGGCAATAATAGGCAATCCTTTTCATTTATTTTCCATTATATGTGTTGTGTGCATTGTAAATCATGATGGCGTAGCCTTGGAAGGCAAATGAAACATTAAAAAAAAAAGAAAAAGAAAAGGTGTTTATTTTAATTTTACAGATCCGTTGAGATTTCTGCCTCGGAGATCTGAACCAGAGAACATTACAGAGAGGAAATGGGGTCATGAAGGGTCCAACAACATAAGGGATAATAATTGAAATCCCAGACATATCTACACTCACTGATCACTTTATTACACCTGTCCAATTGCTTGTGTAGCGCCGACACTTTTCTAAAGTGTGCGCTATAATGCAAATTTAGATTTTCCAGAACTGTAACGGAGTTTTAGGGGTTAATTCTATAGGTCTTTTACTTTGGCATCAGTTTGGCTCTGCTGTACTGGAGATAGACTCTGCCTGGTCATAGGTGCAGTGAGGCACCTGTGACAGGCTGAGAACCAAGCCTGGTTGGATGTGTTAAATACCAATATTTCTCAGAGCGAATCAGTGGGCGCGTCTGGCCCCGCTTTGTAGTCTGGGAAGGGGTATTTAAGATGCTGAAGTCACGTGTTCAGGCTTGCTCTTTGATTCCTGGTTCTGGTCTGGGCCAACCCTGTGAGGGGTCCAGGACCCAGGAGTGTCTGCCGTCCCCGTGAACATGGTCATCCTGACCAGCCCCAGAGGCCCTCATGGTCTGGGGTGGGGATCCGTCCGCTTGTTATATGATTGTCTACATATCCAATTGTATCCCTTTTTGCACTGTACCGAGATAGCCCATTTTTCTCCCCCTTTTTCTTGGTGAGTCCTGTAGTCCATATAGCGATTTTAATGGTTGGTTACCAGGCTCCCAAAATATGCCTTTGCTGTGGGATCTTGTTACACCCAGCCCATATACTTTGGGCTGGGTGTAACAAGATGGCCACTGCTGCTTTTATGCGGCCGAGTGCAAGGAGTACCAAGATGGGCCGTCGCAGGCAGCCTTTCCTCTTATGGCATTTCCGTACCTGCCCATCAGTGCCCATAAATGCCACCTATCAGTGCCCAATACCCATAAGTGCCGTCTACCAGTGCCAGCCATCAGTGCCAGCCACCTGTCAGTGGCATCTATCAGTGCTAGCTACCAGGAGAAATATGAATGGCCTCTAAAAACAAGTCCTCTATGTTTTTTAACTTACTACTGACTTTTCTTGTTATGTACTTTGTATTAATAAACTTTTTTCTAAATTTGATATGATTGTCTACATATCCAATTGTATCCCTTTTTGCACTGTACCGAGATAGCCCATTTTGCTCCCCCTTTTTCTTGGTGAGTCCTGGCTGGGTACCAGGCTCCCAAAACCCTTTATCTCAGTGCTAGCTACCTGTAATGCAGTGTACACACAACCGAACTTTCCGGCAGACTAGGTCCGACGGAATCATTCCATCGGATAGTCCGATCATTTTTCTTTAAAAAAAATCAGACGGACCTAGAAATAGAACATGTTTCAAATCTGTCCGACGGACTCAATTCCTATCGGGAAAACCGTTCATCTGTGTGCTGAGCCACCTATCAGTGCTATCTATCAGTGTCAGCTACCTGTCAGTGCCACCTATCAATGCTATCTATCAGTGCCAGCCACCTATCAGTGCCATCTATCAGTGTCAGCTACCTGTCAGTGCCACCTATCAACGCTATCTATCAGTGCCAGCCATCTATCAGTGCCAGCCACCTATCAGTGCTATCTATCAGTGTCAGCTACCTGTCAGTGCCACCTATCAATGCCATCTATCAGTGCCAGCCACCTACCAGTGCCATCTGTCAGTGTCAGCCATCAGTCAGTGCCGATCAGTTAGTGACAGCCATCAGTCAGTGCTCATTAGTGCTGCATATCAGTGCCATCTCATCATATCAGTGCTCATCAATGTGGCTTAATCAGTGCCACCTATCAGTGCCCATCAGTGCTGCATATCAGTGCCACCTAATCTGTATCGTGCTTTGTCGGTAATCGGTATCGGCGAGTACTTGAAAGTGGTATCGGGACAACCCTACTAGCAAGCGCTGTTTTGCCCATCCAGGTTGGGTACATTTAAGCAATCAGGCAATTGAACCTCGAATTGTTTGTGTTACCACAAGAACCTCAGTGCATCTTACCGATTCCTGGGATGGTAGAGGAAAACAATTATTGGCAGAAGACACTTTGCATGCCATAATAATCCCCACCTCTTATCAATTTTACATTATTTAGAGTTGAATTCACAATTGAATTACACATTCGGCTTATTGGGTAAGAAAAATGGGCAGCGTTCAGTAACTCAAAGCAACCATTCACAATTAACCTTTCTGAAGTCGCTGAATAAGCCTATTATAGCCCATCACCCGCTGTGTAGAACATGGCCAGGACACTTTGGCGGGCGGCGTGACAATGATCTCATGTAATCCCAACCATCTCCCGTTCTTCCGGCAGATGCAGAGCTCGATTTGCCGGGAACGGTGTTTGCAATGGAAATCTTACAAGGTTATTAAGAGCAATTATTTCTGTTTGAGAAATTCCAAGCCGTATTACCCCAGTGGCTCCTCCGTACCATCGTTTAATGAATTGTCCCCTTAGTGTCAGCTCAAAGTCACATTGGGCAAGTCAATTTATCTCAGTCTTTCAGGCTCTCATTAAGGGACAAGTAGATGTAAATGCTAATTAAATCTACTTTATTAACAAGGTAAAGAATATTTATAAACTGGGGGTGGGGGGAGGGGGAGGGAGGAAGGATCCTTCGCTTCTGCTGAGAATATCTCCCCGGGGCGAGAGGTGGATTTTTTATGGAGAGACCTAAGAAGGAAAGTTGGATTTAATGTGTCTTCAGGGAAGATTTCTCAGGGTTTTTTTTTATTATGGACATCATATTTCTTGATACAATAAGACTGTTCTGTACTCCATTTCCTGCCATGGTGGAATAATGGCTATAAAAAAACAAAAAAAAACAGAGGGGTTGGTATAATATAAGATGGTAAAGGATATTAATCCCGGGTAACCAATCACTTTCCAGATATAAAGCTGAACCTATAAATAAACAGATGGATTTATATACTGTATGAGAACCAGTGCCATCTTAAGAGCATTATAGGCCCCGGACAATACAGTGCACTGTCGCCCTACCAACGGCGGTAGTTGAGGGAGGGTGGCAGCAGTGGTACTTGAGGGGGGTGGCAGCAGTGATGTTGATGGAGGGTGGCAGTGGTGGTACTTGAGGGAGGGTGGCAACAGTGATGTTGAGGGGGTGGCAGCGGTGGTACTTGGGGAGGTGGCAGCGGTGGTACTTGGGGGTGGCAGCGGTGGTACTTGAGGGGGGTGGAAAGCGGTGGTACTTGGGGGGGTGGCAGCGGTGGTACTTGGGGGTGGCAGCGGTGTAACTCGAGGGGTGGCAGCGGTGGTACTCGGGGCTTTGCACCGGTGGTACTTGGGGGTGGAAGCGGTGGTACTCTGGGGGGTGGCAGTGGTGGTTCTCGAGGGGTGGCAGCGGTGGTACTTGGGGGTGGCAGTGGTGGTACTTGGGGGGTGGGGGGGGGTGGTGGTACTTGAAGGGGGGGTAGCGGTGGCAGTGGTGGTGCCATCCTCTCCCACCACCACCTGTGCCTCTTACTGATCCTATCCCCCCACCACTGATCTCATCCCTATGTCCCCCCATTACTTCTACAACATAGGTGATGGGGGGAGGATAGGGATAAGATCAGTGGTTGGGGGATAGGATCAGTAAGAGGCACAGGTGGTGGAGGTTGGGATCGATTGCTCAGCTCTGCAAAATGTCACTTGATTGACTTGCCGTCAATCAATCGATTCCCTGGGAATTCCGTCACGGTGCCTTCTCCTGCCAGGATTCCTTGCCTCATGGGTAGACGCCGGTACAGGCACTCCACACAGCTGCAGAGGGGAGAGCTCCTCCCCCGCCTTCTCTCATTTGGTGTCAGCAGGTTTTAGTGTCCACCCCGCCTCCCTACATTCACTATGTCTCTGGATAGGCGGGGCGGTCCACAGTCTCAGCGCTGCCTCTGCCTTCTCCATCTCCCCTCAGCGGGCGAAAGCCCCCCTCCCTGTGGCGGACGAACAGCAGCCAGAGTGGACTGTGGACACACACTCACACAGTGACAAGACAGTCACTGGCGGGAGGCGGGCGGGCCCCTCACACGGGCGAACGGATGGGTGGGGCCCCCCCCTGAATTGGCAGAACTACAGGACCCAGTGCTGGGGTCGCTGGGCAGGTAGGGCCCCCCAGGCAAGTGGGGCCCCCGGGCAACTGCCCAGCTTGCCAATGCGAAAGGACAGCCCTGATGAGAACGGGTTTCTGTTACTATCCATCCAGTCCTGAGACTCGCTTGCCCTGTCTGGCAAAGGAGCGGACCTAATCTTTCTCTGTTGCAGTTTTACTTTCACTTACAGGTCTCTCCCCCACCCCTATCCTGTGACTGGATGGAAAAAGTAGAAACAGCAGACTGATGAGTGCATTTCTCTGTCACTCTCCTCCTATCAGTATTTTTCTTACATTGCAGCACACCCGTCTGGCTCTTTGTGCTGCAACCCCCTCTCCCAGGCTGAGACCTGCTATTACGTAGACAGCCAGAGGCTGATACCAAGTTAACATCAGGTACTTACACAGTCTTCATTGAAAAATACATTTAATTATGTATTTAAACCCCTCGCTGTCCTTTTATAAACAAGGGAATTCAAGCTTCGTACTGTTTTATACAAAACTGGCAACTGGCTTTTCAGTAAAAGTGACCCTATAGCTTCCCAGTAATGCTTACAATATTAGGAATGGGGCCCCTCCTTCCTACTGCCACCTACAAGGGTTCTGGGACTCTCTGGGGAGCCCAGGACCATGGTAGCTTGCGTCAGGATGGAAAACAGGAAGAGCTCAAAGCGCATCAGTTAGCTTGCTTCACAGAGGAGAGCAGGAAGAGCACAAGGAGCATCCATTAGCTTGCTTTAGGATGGAGAGCAGGAGGAGCTCAAGGAGAATCAGTTAGCTTGCTTCAGGATGGAGAGCAGGAGGAGCTCAAGGAGAATCAGTTAGCTTTCTTCACGGAGGAGAGCAGGAAAAGCACAAGGAGCATCCATTAGCTTGCTTCAGGATGGAGAGCAGGAAGAGCACAAGGAGCATCCATTAGCTTGCTTCAGGATGGAGAGCAGGAAGAGCACAATGAGCATCAGTATGTAAGCTTGCTTTAGGATGGAGAACAGGAAGAGCTCAAGGAGCATCAGTTAGCTTGCTTCAGGATGGAGAACAGTAAGAGATTAAGGAGCTTCAGTTAGCTTTAGTCATGATGGAAAGCAGGAAGGACTCAAAAAGCTTCAGTTCGCTTGCTTCAAGATGGAAAGCAAGAAGGGATCAATGATCATCAATTAGTTGCTTCAGGATGAAGCGCAGGAAGGGCTCAAGGATCATAAGTTAGCTTGCTTCAGGATGGAGATAAGGAAGAGCACAATGGACATCAGTTAGTTTGCTTTAGGATGGAGAACAGGAAGTGCACAAGGAGCATGAATTAGCTTGCTTCAGTTAGCTTGCTTCAGGATGGAGATAAGGAAGAGCACAATGGACATCAGTTAGTTTGCTTTAGGATGGAGAATAGGAAGTGCACAAGGAGCATGAATTAGCTTGCTTCAGGAATAAAAGAAGGAAGAGAACAAGGAGAATCAATGAGTTGCTTCAGGATGGAGAGCAGGAAGGGCCCGGGATCATCAGTCAGCTTGCTTTAGGATGTAGAACAGGAAAAAGCTCAAGTAGTATCAGCTTGCTTCAGGATGAAGAACAGAAAGAGCTCAAGGAGCATCAGTTAGTTTGCTTCAGGATAAAGAGCAGAATGAGCTTGCTTTAGGATGGAGAACAGGAAGAATACAGAGAGCATCAGCTAGCTTGCTTCAGGATGGTGTCACGTACCTAGGTGTCTTCGAACCGGGATGTTCCTGGTCTCACATCTGCAGTCTTCTTACCTGTTGTGCCACAGTGGAGTTCTGGAGTTATTGCAATGTTCTCCCAGCTTGATGCATTGCCTTGGACTCACTAGCCCCACCTGCTGCCAGCTGCGGACAATGTACAATTAAGCAGCCCATAAATAGCAGCACTTCCTGTTACTCAGTGCCCGTTTGTTCGGACTTGCTCCCTGGGTCTATTGATAGCGCTGTGATTTTGACTACTGTGTATTAAACCTCTGCCTGAATTATTGACCACTCTCCAGCCGGCTGATTTGATACTTCACCGCCAGTTCGTGTATGACCTCCGCCTGCCTGACCATTCTTTGGATTTAGATTTTTGTACCATTTTGCCTGATATGTTGCTGACTTGACCTGCCTGACTATGTTTTTGTCTGAATCCTCAGCATACAAGCTCCACTTCGGACACTACCTACCACAGGTACCTTACAGGTGGAGAGCAGGAGGAGCTCAAGGAACATCAGTTAGCTTGCTTCAGGATGGAGAACAGGAAGAGATCAAGGAGCTTTAGTTAGCTTTAGTCATGATGGAAAGCAGGAAGGGCTCAAGGAGCTTCAGTTCGCTTGCTTCAAGATGGAGAGCAAGAAGGGCTCAATGATCATCAATTAGTTGCTTTGGAATGGAGCGCAGGAAGGGCTCAAGGATCATCAGTTAGCTTGCTTCAGGATGGAGAGAAGGAAGAGCACAATGAACATCGGTAAGTTTGCTTTAGGATGGAGAGCAGGAAGAGCACAAGGAGCATCAATTAGTTTGCTTTAGGATGGAGAACAGGAAGAGATCAAGGAGCATCAGTTAGCTTGCTTCAGGATGGAAAGAAGAAAGAGATCAAGGAGAATCAATTAGTGGCTTCAGGATGGAGAGCAAGAAGGGCCCAAGGATAGCTTGCTTTAGGATGGAGAACAGGAAAAAGCTCAAATAGTATCAGCTTGCTTCTGGAGGGAGAACAGAAAGAGCTCAAGGAGCATCACTTAGCTTGCTTCAGGATGTAGAACAGGAAGAGCACAAGGAGCATAATTAAGCTTGCTTCAGGACAGAGAACAAAAAGAGATCAAGGAGCATCAGTAAGCTTGCTTCAGGATAGAGAACAGGAAGAGATCAAGGAGTTTCAGTTAGCTTTAGTCATGATGGAAAGTAGCTTGCTTCAAGATGAAGAGCAAGAAGGGTTCAATGATCATCAATTAATTGCTTCAGGATGGAGCGCAGGAAGGGCTCAAGGATCATTAGTTAGTATGCTTCAGGCTAGAGAGAAGGAAGAGCAAAATGAGCATCAGTGAGCTTGCTTTAGGATGGAGAGCAGGAAGAGATTAAGGAGCATCAGTTAGCTTGCTTCAGGATGGAGAGCAGGAGGAGCTCAAGGAACATCAGTTAGCTTGCTTCAGGATTTAGAACAGGAAGAGCACAATGAGCATCATTTAGCTTGCTTCAGGATAGAGAACAGGAAGAGGTCAAGGAGCTTCAGTTAGCTTGCTTCAAGATGGAGAGCAAGAAGGGCTCAATGATCATCAATTAGTTGCTTCAGGATGGAGCGCACGAAGGGCTCAAGGATCATCAGTTAGCTTGCTTTAGGTTGGACAGAAGTAGAGCACAATGAACATCAGTTAGTTTGCTTTAGGATGGAGAACAGGAAGAGATCAAAATGAGAAAATTTGAAAATTTGTAAATTTGAAATCCGGAAATTCAAAAATTTGGAAATACGAAAAAATCGGAAATTCAAAAATGCGAAAATCCGGAAAATTTGAAATTTGAATGTTCAAATTCGAAAATACGAAAATAAGAAAATAAGAACGGAAATCCAAAAACAAGAACGAAAATCCGAAAACCCGAAAAATTGATAAATAAATAAATAAATAAATAAAAAATCTGAAATAATAACTAACAATAACTTAACTATTACTAAGTATTAAATTATTGGTTTTGGAATTTCCTTTCAAATTTGGCTGCTAGTGAACGTAACAAATCCAAATTTATCCGAAGCTACGAATTATCCAAAATAACAATGCCGCATCTAAACGAATGGAACGTACCAAATTAATAATAATAAATAACAAATAATAAACATTTTATTAATATTAATTAGTTGCGTTCCATTTGTTTAGATGCGGCATTCGTTATTTCGGATAATTCTTAACGTCGGATAAATTTGTGTTCTGTAACAAAGACCTGAAGCATCGAACTGTATGCTGTCTACCAGTCGCTCGGGTTCGGGACATCACGGATCTGGTGTACAGATTACTGGGAGGGGCTGGGGAAGACCCAGCTGTCACGGTGCATATTGGCACCAATGACAAAATCAGAGGCAGATGGAGTGTCCTAAAGAACGATTTTAGGGACTTGGGAACTAAATTGCGGAAAAGGACCTCCAAGGTTGTATTCTCAGGAATACTACCTGTACCTTGAGCAACACCAGAAAGGGAGATTAGGGAAGTAAACAAGTGGCTGAAGAGCTGGTGTAGTAAGGAGGGGTTTGGGTTCCTGGAGGACTGGGCCGACTTCTCAGCCCGTCACCAGTACTATGGAAGAGACGGACGGCACCTTGAGGAGGGTGCAGATCTGCTAGGAGTAAAGATGGCCAAAAACTTAGAGGGGTTTTTAAACTAGGTGACGGGGAGGGCCCAGAGGTAGAGATAGTCAGCACGGAACATATTCCAGAGGGTAGTATTGGGGACATTAGTGGTAGGTTGACTAAAGTACATAAACCCAAGGTAAGTATAGTAACTATATGCAATCTCGGAACAGCAAATAAGAGGATACTATGCGACCGGTCTAAACTACGTGGCATGTTCACCAATGCCAGGAGACTGGCAGAAAAGATGGGTGAACTGAGTGGAGGGAACCACTCATTCGTCTAAGGCTCGCCAGTTCCTAAATGTCTTGCAGGACAATTTTATGGGTCAGATGGTAGACGCACCAACTAGAAATAAAGCGTTACTGGATCTACTGATTACCAACAATACAGACCTGATCACGGATGTGGAAATATGGTGCAATTTAGGAAACGGCCATCACAAGTCAATTGGCTTCAGTATAAATCACAGAAATAGGAAACATAAGGGGAATACAAAGACACTGAATTTCAAAAGAGCCAACTTTCCTAAACTACAAACCTTGCTAGAAGGCATAAATTGGGATAAAATCTTAGGAACAAAGAACACGGAGGAGAGATGGGTTTGCTTTAAGAGCATATTAAACAAGGGCATTAGCCGATACATCCCATTGGGTAATACATTTAAAAGAGCGAACAAAAGTCCTGGATGGCTTAACTCCAATGTAAAAATGCATATAAAAGCAAAAGAGAAGGCCTTCAAAAAATACAAGGTTGAGGGATCATTATCAGCATTCAGACTTTATAAAGAATGCAACAAGAAATGTAAGAGTGCAATTAGGGTGGCTAGGATAGAACACAAAAGACACATAGTGGAGGAGAGCGAAAACAATCCCAAGAAATTCTTTAAGTATGTAAACAGAAAAAAAGGGAGGGCAGACCATATTGGCCCCATAAAGAGGAAGGACATCTGGTTACAAAGGATGGGTAAATGGTGAGGGTATTGAATTTATTCTTCTCCTCAGTCTTCAATCGGGGGGCTTCAGTAACCAAAACTTCAATGTTTATCCTCATGACACATCACAGGAAGCACCTCCATGGTTAACAGAGGACAGAATTAAAATTAGACTTGGGAAACTTAAAGTGGATGTAAACCCAAAAGAAAAAAAATTGTGATGTCATAATGTAGAGTAGAAGATTTCCTATCATTTGAGCCCAGTCTTGCCACAAAGAGTTAATCCAGCTCTGAGCAATCCTCTTTTATTGTTTGGTGAGATAAATCTTGACAAACAGAGAAAAACTTTGTCAAATCCTCCCCCTTGCTGTGAGTGACAGGTGATTAACATATCTCGTGCACTAGCCCAAGAGACATGCATTATTTTTTAATTCCCTCCCACTTCTTTCTTCTGCTGCTCTGCCAGGATTGGATGTTCCACACCTCAGCATAATTGGGCATGTTGAAGTCATGTGGTTACTTTCCTGTCTTTTCACTGGATGTTAGAGATCATAGCAGAAGTTCAGTGTAAGAAATACACAGGAGAAAATGCATGTTGATAAGGGGAGTGTAGAGGTGGGCGGGGAGTCTACTGACATCACGACTCCACCCACCGAGCTCCAGACAACAGACCCACCCACAGAATCTGCAGACATTTGACAGGTAAAGATACATGCAGGAGGCATGCATATCCTTATAGATAACCTATGGCAGTAGTTTAGAAAGGATGACATTGGGTTTACTTCCACTTTAAAATTAATAAATCACCAGGACCAGATGGCTTGCACCCGAGGGTACTCAGTCAAGTAATTGCCAGACCATTGTTCCTAATTTTTACTGACAGTCTACTGACTGGAATGGTACCAGCTGATTGGAGAAAAGCCAATGTAGCACCAATATTTAAAAAGGGCCCAAAATACATCCCTGGGAATTACAGACCAGTTAGCCTAACATTAATAGTATACAAGCTCTTGGGGGGGGGGGGGGGAGGGGGTGATAACGGACTATATACAAGATTTTAGTAATGAGAACGGTATCATTAGCAGTAATCAGCATGGATTCATGAAGAATCGTTCTTGCCAAACTAATCTATTAACCTTCTATGAGGAGGTGAGTTGCTATTTAGATAAAGGAAGGCCCGTAGACGTGGTGTATCTGGATTTTGCAAAAGCATTTGACACAGTCCCTCATAAACGTTTACTGTACAAAATAAGGTCCGATGGCATGGACCATAGGGTGAGTACATGGATTGAAAACTGGCTACAAGGGCGAGTTCAGAGGGTGGTGATAAATGGGGAGTACTCGGAATGGTCGGGGGTGGGTAGTGGGGTCCCCCAGGGTTCTGTGCTGGGGCCAATCATATTTAATTTGTTCATAAACGACCTGGAGGATGGGGATGGGGTAAACAGTTCAATCTCTGTATTTGCGGACGATACTAAGCTAAGCAGGGCAATAACTTCTCTGCAGGATGTGGAAACCTTGCAAAAAGATCTAAACAAATGAATGTGGTGGGCAACTACATGGCAAATGAGGTTAAGTGTAGAAAAATGTAAAATAATGCATTTGGGTGGCAAAAATCGGAATGCAATCTATAGACTGGGGGGAGAACCTCTGGGGGAATCTAGGATGGAAAAGGACCTGGGGGTTCTAGTAGATGACAGGCTCAGCAATGCCAAGCTGCTGCTAACAAAGCAAACAGAATATTGGCATTAAAAAGGGGATCAACTCCAGAGATAAAACGATAATTCTCCCGCTCTACAAGACTCTGGTCCGGCCGCAGCTGGAGTATGCTGTCCAGTTCTGGGCACCAGTCCTCAGGAAGGATGTACTGGAAATGGAGCGAGTACAAAGAAGGGCAACTAAGCTAATAAAGAGTCTGGAGGATATTAGTTATGAGGAAAGGTTGTGAGCACTGAACTTATTCTCTCTGGAGAAGAGACGCTGGAGAGGGGATATATTTTCAATTTATAAATACCGTACTGGTGACCCCACAATAGGGAGAAAACTTTTTTGCGGAAGGGAGTTTAACAAGACACGTGGCCACGCATTAAAATTAGAAGAAAAGAGGTTTAATCTTAAACTACGTAGAGGATTCTTTACTGTAAGAGCGGCAAGGATGTGGAATTCCCTTCCACAGGCGGTGGTCTCAGCGGGGGGCATCGATAGTTTCAAAACGATTAGATAAGCACCTGAACGACCGCAATATACAGGGATATACAATGTAATACTAACATATAATCACACACACAGGTTGGACTTGATGGACTTGTGTCTTTTTTCAACCTCACCTACTATGTAACTATGTATGTATGTATTCGTTACGTTGACTAACAGCCCAAATTGAAAGGAAATTACAACACCTATAATTTAATAGTTAGTTATTATTAGTTAGTTAGCTATTATTTTAAATTTTCGGATTTTCTTTCTTGTTTTCGCATTTTCAAATTTTCCAATTTACGAATTTTCGAACTTCCGGATTTTAGAATTTTCAAATTTACGAATATCCGAGTTTTCCATTTTCCAAATTTATGAATTTTCCAATTTACGGATTTACGAGTTTCGATCATAATGAATAACCCCCCAAAAAAAAATGAAATGACAACAAATATTTCGGCAATGCACATGTCTCCTCACTAAGGCAACACACCTGCATTATAGAAAGCCACAATGCTAGTTAACCATGGTAGTTGAATTGCGAAAAAAAAAAGGGAATCGTTCGCCATTTCAGACTCGCTGGGGTGCATTGATAATCTGCCTTAACGCGATGCGCATTGAAACGAAATATAACGCATGTTACCGCATATTAAATTAGCGCACTGCAAAGAAGTAAATGGTCCCTTAATGGTAAAAAGTGGATACTTTCTTCAAAGGTTCATTTGGATCTGTGCTGCGTCTCAGTCTATTGATCTGTTGGCATTTAGCGCACGCAAGAATTCCGTGCGACTGTTTTCCTGTCCGCGCGTACCAAGCTGCGAGTTTTGCTAATTATCTTGGAAAGTTATGAGAAGTTAAATCACAGCGATAATAAGATCAGGAGCGGCTCGGTAATTGGGCCACTTGAAAAATGTGTTTCATTTTTAATGGGCAGATTTTTGCACAGCAGCATTTTCCTGAAGTCCATCTATTGACTTTGGGTCCCAAATTGAGTTATTGGGGAATGATTATCTCCAGCGCTATTATTCTGGATTGCCCCCAGCATGCAAATATTGACTTAAAATCCAATTATCCTCAATTCCTCCGACAATATTGGGTGCCAGCAATTTAAAAAGAGAGAAATAAACGCCACTGCAAATTTATAAAAGCAACTTGCTAAATGGAAACAACAGAACAATGAGCGTCCTTCTGTGCAAACTGAAAAAGGAAGCCGGAGGCTGGATTCAGATCTTATTGTGTATTTACCACAACACGTGATAACGCTGCCACTGTGCCCATCAATTGCAACCACTGTGCCTATCAATTGCCCCCACTGTGCCATCAAACGCAGCCACTGTGCCATCAATTGCCGCCACTGTGCCCATCAATTGCCGCCACTGTGCCATCAAACGCAGCCACTGTGCCATCAAACGCAGCCACTGTGCCCATCAATTGCCACCACTGTGCCATCAAATGCAGCCACTGTGCCCATCAAACGCAGCCACTGTGCCCATCAATTGCCGCCACTGTGACATCAAACGCAGCCACTGTGCCCATCATATGTCACCACTGTGCCATCAAACGCAGCCACTGTGCGATCAAATGCAGCCACTGTGCCCATCAATTGCCACCACTGTGCCATCAAATGCAGCCACTGTGCCATCAATTGCAGCCACTGTGCCATCAATTAACGCCACTGTGCCTATCAAACGCAGCCACTGTGCCATAAAACGCAGCCACTGTGCCCATCAAACGCAGCCACTGTGCCCATCAATTTCCACCACTGTGCCATCAAACGCAGCCACTGTGTCCATCAATTGCCACCACTGTGCCATCAAACGCAGCCACTGTGCCATCAAACTCAGCCACTGTGCCCATCACATGCCACCACTGTGCCATCAAATGCAGCCACTGTGCCATCAAATGCAGCCACTGTGCCCCATAAAATGCAGCCACTGTGCCCATCAATTGCCGTCACTGTGCCATATCAAATGCTCCCAGTGTGCCCCCCCCCGCCGGCCCGCCATCTGCACTTACCTGTCTCAGTGGGACAGCTCCTTGATGTCTTCTCCCGTCCTCTATGCTATGATTGGATGCCTGGAGTCCAATCACAGTGCCTGTCGTTTCAGCCAATCAGGTGACGGGTAACAGATCCAAGCACCTGTTTAGCGGAGAGGTGGTTTAGGGTTAGGAAAGTGAATATTCATTTGCTTTTATAACACAGCTGAGTGACCCACGAGCGCCCAGCATGGCGCTCGCAGGTCACCTTTTTTGATGCCTATTAGAGCTTATGGCTCTAATCAGGTGCTTCAAAAACACCCCACGCCTCTGTAATTCAGGCAATGCATGAATTTATCTATTGGTGCTAGATGGGTGGCTGGAGAGAGGGGGCCGCTCCCGCGTGCCCTTATGGACACACCGCCATTGACAACGGACCTGCGTTTTGGAGTACCACAATGCACAGATACTCAAAATCAGTTATGGATTCAAAGGAGAAACCATCAGCCAACTTTGACATTTTTAGTTGTAGCATGTCCCACTTATACCTATTTTTTTTCTGTTGTATTGAACTGCTTCGTGTTATTAATTCAATAATATGCTGACATCTACTGGTGGATTTGGGCCACTACAACTTGTTTATTTATGTGATTTTGGCATCTTCCTCTGTCTTCCCCTCCTGTTTAGTGCCAGCTAGTTCAGACCCTCCCCATTTCCTTGACCTTCCCTCAGTCAGTGTTGGTATTTTGCAGAGACTGCAGAGAGGGTATAGGAAAGTCATTGTCTTCTTACACTTAAAATGACTGGACATCCCCTGTACTGACACACATTGTGTCGGATTCAGCTTCTGTGCCTTATTGAAGGGTCAATCTGCCTGTGGATGGTTCCAAGTCAACAGGTGACCATACTGGGCATGTCAATGCATGACGCTGCATATCAAACAGAAAAGCATGCATGGTATAAGCAATTCTTTTTTTTTAATGTGTTCATTTTAGAGCATGCAAAAAATATACAAAGGAAGTGAACATTCCTTTCTCTCCTCTCCTCTCCTCTTTTCTTCTTCCCCCCTCTAAAAATCTCATCTCTTTCTTTCTCTCTCTATTTCTCTCTTTCTTTTTCTTTCTATATCTTTCTCTCCTTGGCCCCCTCTCTATAAACCCCATCTCCCTCTCTCCCCCCTCATTAAATATAATCTCTTTCTCTCCCTCTCTCTCATTCGCTCTCTCTCTTTCCTTTCTCTCTCACTTATGCCGCATACACACAACCAGACTTTTCAACAGTAAAGGTCCGATGGAACGAATCCGTCGGACAATTCGATCGTGTGTGGGCTCCATCGGACCTTTGCTGTCCAAAAATCTGACGGACTTTATGAATATGTTTCAAATTTTTCGTCCGGAACTCCGCCGGACCCAGTTCCTATCGAGAAATCCGTTTGTCTGTGTGCTAGTCCAACGGACAAAAAACAACGCTAGAGCAGCTATTGGCTACTGGCTATGAACTTCCTTATTCTAGTCTGGTCGTACATCAACACGTTCAAATGCGTCGGACTTTGGTGTGATTGTGTGTGGCCAAGTCCGTTCACTCGGAAAGTCCGTTTGAACTTCGACGAAAGTCCGTTGGGAAGACCGTCGGACCTAATCCGTCGAAAAGTCTGGTCGTGTGTATGCAGCATTACTTTAATTCCCTCTCTTTCTATAAATCTCATCTCTCTCTATCTCTTTCATTCTCTCTCTTTCTTTACTTCTATCTTTCTTGTCTGTCTTTCTCTTTCTCTCTGTAGCCCTGTCTATAAATCTCATCTCTCTCCCCTCTCATTACATCTCATCTTTCTCTCCCCCCCTCACTAAATCTCATCTCTCTCTCCCCTCTCATTAAATCTCATCTTTCTCTCCCCCCCTTTACTAAATCTCATCTCTCTCTCTTTTTCTCTCTTCTTTTGCCCCCTCTCTATTGCCCTTTCCATAAATCTAACCCTCCCCCTTCCATAAATCCTATCTCTCCTATGTTCTCTCTTTCTCTCCTTTGCCATTTTCTATAGCCCTGTCTATAAATCTTATCTTCCCCTCTCTACCCCTCTCTCTCTCTCTCTCACCCCCTCGCATTCCCTCTCACCCCCCATCTCTCTCTCCCTCTTTGATTCGCTCTCTCTCATTCCCTCCCTCTTTCTCTGTCCATTTTCTCTCTCTCTCGTATTCTTTCTCTCACCCTCCCTCCCTCTCTCTCTCATCCTCCCTCCCTCCCTCTCTCTCTCATCCTCCCTTCCTCCCTCTCTCTCTTGTCCTCCCTCCCTCCCTCTCTCTCTCATCCTCCCTCCCTCCCTCTCTCTCATCCTCCCTTCCTCCCTCTCTCTCTTGTCCTCCCTCCCTCCCTCCCTCTCTCTCTCATCCTCCCTCCCTCTCTCTCTCATCCTTCCTCTCTCTCTCTCTCTCTCTCTCTCTCCCTCCCTCCCTCTCTCACCCTCCCTCTCTCTTTCATCCTCCCTCCCTCTCTCTCTCTCATCCTCCCTCCCTCTCTCTCATCCTCGCTCCCTCTCTCTCTCATCCTCGCTCCCTCTCTCTCTCATCCTTCCTCCCTCGCTCTCTCTCTCTCTCTCATCCTCTCCCTCTCTCATGCGCGTTCTCTCTCTCTCACGCTCTCTCTCATCCTCTCTCTCTCTCTCTCATCCTCCTCTCTCTCTCACCCCCTTTCTCCCCCTTTCTCTCATTCCCTCCCTCTCTCTCCCTCTCCCCTCTCTCTCATATTCTCTCTCCCCCTCTCTCTCTCATTTTCTTCCCCCCTCTCTCTCTCTCTCATTCCCTCTGTCTCCCCTCCCTCTCACTCTCTCTCACCCCTCTTTCTCTCTCTCTCTCTCTCTCTCCCTTCCCCCCTCTCTCTCATTCCCTCTCTTTCTCCCCCCTCTCTTATTTTCTCTCCCCCTCTTTCTCTCTCTCTCACCCCCCCTTTCTACCCTCTCTCTCATTCCCTCTCTCTCCCCTCTCTCTCCCCCTGTCCCTCCCCCTCCCTCTCTCTCCCCCTCCCTCTCCCCCCCTCCTCACTCTCCCCCATCTTCCTCTCTCTCCCCTTCCCTTTCTCTCATTCCCTCTCTCTCTCTCTCTCTCATTATCATTCTCTCTCTCCCACTCTTCCCTTTCTATTATTCCCTCTCATTCCCCATCTCTCTCTCTCTACCTCTGCTCTCTCTCACACATTCTGTCTCTCCCTCCGCTCTCTCTCCCTCTGCTCTCTTTCTCTCTTTCTCATTTCCTCTCTCTCTCTCATCCCTCTCCTCTCCTCTCCCTCTCTCTCTCACCCCCTCTCTCCCCCCCACTCTTTCATTTCCATTCTCTCATCCCCCCCCTTCTCTAGGCCCTTCCTTTTCTCTCCTTCCCTTGCATCCCCCCCCCCTCTCTCTCTCTCTCTCATCCCCCCATCTCTTTCTCTCTCCCAATCTCTCTCTCTCTATATAAATCGTATCTCTCTCTCTCCCTCCTTGCTCTCTCTCCCTCTCTCTCCCCCTCTCTCTCTCATTCACTCTCTCTATCTCTCTCTTTCCTTTACATAACGTCAGGTTGTATAATAATGTAGAAGAATATCTCACTCCTTCTCGCCCAGCATCCTCCTTTCAGTGATTCGACATGTTTTATGTTTGTGGAAATAAGTAAATTTTCTGCTTTCAGTAAGATGTAATACGGATCGCCCTAATTTTCCATTCCCTGACACGCGGAGGGTTATTAGGGTCATCCGTTTGGTAAATATACACAATTCCTCGATCGGTGTGACGTTAATATGGAGGGCATGCGTGTGGGCAGGTGATATTAGTGGATTACTGATAATTATGTCCATTTTTCACGGCTGCTTTCTGCTCCCGGACAGAATTCACCAATATATTCTATTCTCTCATTCCCTGCAACTGATTATAGAAGAAAATAACAATTTGCTCAGGAGCTCCAGAGGCCTCAAATACTACGGGAGAATGGATGGCTTCAACCGGATGGGGAACCCAGAGATACCGGGGGGGGACCAAAGGGGACACAATGTGTCCTCATCAATTGGAAACAAAGTATTTGGCCACTTATAAAGTTAAATTATCACGTTTATAAGACATTATGAAACAATTCTGAAATAGCTTCTTCTTTTGTGCGGCAGTTCCCTATAATCAGTAAGGAGATTGCCATCTACGTAAATCTTAATCTTCATCGCAGAAGGCTGCATGGACTCAGGGGCTTTATACACAGCGCTGCAAACAATACTATAAATCTTTATAAACTGTGGAAGCGATTCGCTTTTTCCAGCACATTTAACATACTTGGTCATAAAACTTCACTTTTCTTTCATATTATTAAAATTATAACTGTATATATCATCACAAGAATTGTCCAAGCCTCTATTTTTACACCCGTGTTTCCTACAGAGAAGTAGAGTGTCTTTGAAATCTGACACTATGGATACTTAGTAGTAGGGATGAGCTCGGTGTTCGATTCAAACTCATGTTCGCATCGAACATCGGCCGTTTGCTCGTCCGTCGAAGCCAGAACTTTGTGGGCCGTTCGCACCAAATTCGTGTGACACGAACGGCCCCACGATGCACTGCGCCATCGCAGTGCATTTCTGGCTCATGATTGGCCAAGCATGCACTGTGACCCCGCCCGCATGCTTAGCCAATCACAGCGCCGGCAGCGAGGAGAGCCATAATTGGCCACAGGCAGGCTCTGTGTCTAGAGGCAACAGTGCTGGTCGTGGACGCGGTGCATCATCATCAGCACGTGGCCATGGGACACGCTTGTTCTTATTTTCGGCAGCTGGACGCGTTGAGCCGTATCATGCCGAAGACTTGGTAGAGTGGATGACCAAGCCCTCCTCATCCTCCTCACCAGTGCCTAAAGCCCAATTTTTCAGCCCCTGTTTAACAGGGGCGTGTAATTACAATTTTTGATGCAATACTTTGCAACAGGTCTCATTGTTGTGCTCCAAGTACAGTATCTATGAGGGGTTGCAGTGTTGTGGCACCAGCACCAGTGCCTAAGGCCCCATTTTTCAGCCCTTGTTTAACAGGGGCGTGTAATTACAATTCTTGATCTAATATTTCGCGGCAGGGCCCATTCCTGCGCCCACCAAGAGTAACTGTGAGGGCTTACAGTGTTGTGGCAACACCACCACCACCACCACCACCACCAAAGCCCTAATTTTTCTGCTCCTGTTCAACAGGGGCATGCAATTACAATTCTTGATCTAATAATTCACAGCAGGGCCCATTCATGCGCCCACCAAGAGTAACTTACAGTGTTGTAGCACCAACACCACCACCAAAGACCAAATTTTTCCTACCACTGTTCAACAAGGGCATGTAATTACAATTCCCGATATAATAGTTCCCAGCAGGGCGTTCCAGCGCCCACCAAGAGTAGCTGTGAGGGCTTACAGTGTTGTGGCAACACCAACATCTAATGGGGCAAATTTCTGCAGAGTATATACGGCAGGCCCCTACTTTCAAACATCCAACTTAGAAACGACTCCTAGAAACGGAAGGAGAAAACATGAAGTGAGAGGAAATTTACCCCTAGGAAGGGAAATTCTCTCATGTAAGTGTTAATATGCCGTGTCCCGGCAGACAGCGCTAACGATTCTCTTTGCGCTGCGCGACTCGCGCATGCGCAGTAGGGAACCGGGAAGTGAAGCCGCTAGGGCAACACTTCCTGGTCCCCTCCCCAAGAATGGCGCCGGCAGCAGCAGAGAGCCGATCGATTGATCGGCCTCTGCTGCCGACATCGCTGGAACCTGTGACAGGTAAGTGTCCATTTTTTAAAAGTCAGCAGCTGCAGTATTTGTTTCCTTTACAAATGTCATTTTTTGCAGGGACAGTTCTACACACGGGAAACACATGCCACTTCACAGGCATATTTTAGACACCCCCCAGGTACCATATTTAAAGGAATATTTCACTTTTTTTTTCACTTTATGCATCATTAAAATGACTGCTCCCGAAAAAACTTCAGTTTTTAAAACTTCTTTTTGCATTGATACATGTCCCCTGGGGCAGGACCCGGGTCCCCAAACCCTTTTTAGGACAATAACATGCATATTGGCCATTATAATTAGCACTATAGATTTTGAACCTTTGCGTCCATTGTATTTAATAGGGTTCTAACGTTCGTACGAACTTTCAGTCCTTTTGCAGGTTCTGGTGCGAACCGAACCGGGGGGTGTTCGGCTCATCCCTACTTAGTAGCCATTTTTTCTTTTCTATCTCCTTGCTGATCATTCGTGCTTTTCCTACCTTTCTTCTGTATAGTCAACACATCACTCCCCTCTCAGATAGCTCTCATCAAATAATGCCCCATCATAAAGCCCCATCATCATCAAGGGAGGTACAAAATAGTAGTAATCTGTCTTCTGTCTTCTGCAATCTCTACTAAAATATAAAATGCCAAAGCTCTAACTGAAGTGCCTGCCAACCAACGCGTTTCGATGAAAAAAAGGCTCCATTAGGGGAGGTTGTCACAAAACCTGGCTGTGGAGCTCAAGATGACGAGCGTGCCATAAGGTCTAATCTACCAGACATATCCTTCAAGCAAGTACCGTATTTATCGGCGTATAACACGCACTTTTCCTCCCTAAAAATCAGGGGGGAAATCGTGGGTGCATGTTATACGCCGATCCCCGTCGATCCCCCGCTGATTGTTCTGCAACGAGCGAGCGGAGCCAATTTACAGAAAGCCGAGAGTACTTTGGCTATTCTTGGCTCCTCTCGCAGTCCCGTCCACCTCCACTGATTGTCAGCAACGCTCGCTCCTCTCGCATACAGAAAGCCGAGAGTACTTTGGCTATTCTTGCCTCCTCTCGCAGTCCCGCCCACCTCCACTGATTGCGAGAGGAGCGAGCACCTCTGACATACAGAAAGCTGAGAGTACTTCGGCTATTCTCGGCTCCTCTCGCAGTCCCGTGAGAGGAGCCGAGACTAGCCGAAGTACTCGGCTTTCTGTATGTCAGCGGTGCTCGCTCCTCTTGCAATCAGTGGAGGTGGGGGGACTGCGAGAGGAGGCGAGAATAGCCAAAGTACTCTCGGCTTTTTGTATGCGAGCGCCGCGGACAATCAGTGGAGGTAAGCGGGACTGCGAGAGGAGCCGAGAATAGCCAAAGTACTCTCAGCTTTCTGTATCTCGGCTCCGCTCGCTCCTCTCCGCTCACAGTCAGCGGAAATCGCCACCAAATTTAAATCAGGGAAAAGCTATAGAGACTGGCAAGGCTGCAAAGGCACTGGGGAAGGCTGCAAAGGCACTGGGCAAGGCTGCAAAGGTACTGGGCAAGGCTGCAGATGGACACTGGGGAAGGCTACAATGATGGACAAGGCTGCAGATGGACACTGGCAAGGCTACAATGATGGACAAGGCTGCAGATGGACACTGATAAAGCTGCATTGATGGGCATTTAAATGTATTTTTTTTTCCTTAAACTTCCCTCCTAAAAGTTTTTTTCCTTAAAATTCCCTCCTAAACTTGGGGTGCGTGTTATACGCCGCCGCATGTTATACGCCGATAAATACGGTAAATAGACATGTACACTGCCAAAACATTTGTTCGTTTTAGTTTCATTTGTTTCTTTTTCGTTTTTTAGGGTCATTCATTATGATTGCAATTCGTAAATTTGTAAATTAAAAAATTAAAAAATCCAAAAATAAGAAAGAAAATCAGAAAATTCTAAAGAATAACTAACTAATAATAACTAACTATTAAAATATAGGTATTGGAATTTCCTTTCGAATTTGGCTGTTAGTGAATATAACAAATACAAATTTATCCAAAGTTACAAATTATCTGAATAACGAATGCCGCATCAAAAAAAATGGAACAGAATTAATTAATAATAAATAATAATAATACGTTTTTTTTATTATTATTATTTATTATTATTAATTTGTTACGTTCCATTTGTTTAGATGCGGCATTCGTTATTTCAAATAATTCATAACTTTGGATAAATTCGTATTCGTTACATTCACTAACAGCCAAATTTGAAAGGCAATTCCAATACCTATAATTTAATAGTTAGTAATAGTTAAGTTGTTT
The DNA here is from genome assembly GCA_028564925.1 of Lithobates sylvaticus. Taxonomy (NCBI): domain Eukaryota; kingdom Metazoa; phylum Chordata; class Amphibia; order Anura; family Ranidae; genus Lithobates; species Lithobates sylvaticus. The sequence goes on from CM053028.1 coordinate 14,385,739, forward strand.
TTTCAGATATTAGAATTTTCAGGCTTTCAGTTTTTTTTAATTATTATTGTTATTTCTTATTATTAATTTGTTACGTTCCATTCTTTAGATACGGCATTCGTTATTTCAAATAATTCGTAACTTCGGATAAATTCATATTCGTTATGTTCACTAACAGCCAAATTTGAAAGGAAATTCCAATACCTATAATTTAATAGTTAGTAATAGTTAAGTTATTATTAGTTAGTCATTATTTCAGATTTTAGAATTTTTGGGTTTTCCGATTTTTTTATTATTATTGTTATTTATTATTATTAATTCGTTACGTTTTTTTAATTATTATCCTCTCTCCATTCTTAATATTCATGTACTAATTCGAAAATGTATCGATTTTGAACGTTTTCGAATCGAGAAAAATCCAAAGAAAATTTGAAATACGAACTCCGAATACAAATTCCGAATACGAATTGAAGCAATCAACCGAATTTAACTAAACAATATAACTAGATTAACTGTTGTGGAAATTTTATGAAGATGTATTTAATATGTATTGTTATAGTGTCTCCCAGTGTTAGTTCTCTCGCAGCCCGCTCTAAAGAGCTGACTGGGGCAGACTGGCACTTTTTGAGATCCGTTTGGTAGTAAAAAAGCTCCTTGGGGATGTAGAGAAGTGTTTGCAGAGTGGGGATATGCCTGCCAGCGAAGGGCCCCTGTGTGATGCACAGAACGATCGTCTGGGGGGATGTGTTCGCTCTGCAAAGACATTATCGGTTTAACGGATGTTCGCTCGTGTCACCCCTGTATGCCTGATCAACATATTTGGGGTGCCATGGCGTACACCTGCCATCCACAGAGACAGTAGTATAGTCCGGGTATACTTTGTTCTTGTGGTCGGGAACAGCGTCCCTGATCTCAAGCTTCCTGTTTCTAGATGAAGATAGCTTACAGAGACAGGGGGCCCATAGGACTCCCCTAGTCATTGTATATTGGTTGTTTGTATAACCCATCCTATTGGAAGGATTTCCTGTGTTGACATTCATATCCTGTGAGATCATATCCTGTGGAGGAAGCGATTGGCTCTTGGGGCCAGGACTTCCTGTTTGTGACTTCCTGTGTGTGTGTGAATAAAAGCAAGAGCCTCTGCCCAGGAGGGGCAGATGAAGGAGCGATGGAGCTTAGATGGTGATTATGTCTGTTTACTGGGGAAATGCGGGAGACATGGTTTAAGATCCCAGAAGCATTATACTGAAAGGGCGCGTATTAGCGTAGGTAAGATGGATTATACCATTAGACTAAATAGGCGCTTATTAACGCAAAAGAGTATGGTGGGTTTTTCAATGACATAACGAATCAAAACGAAATGAAACAAATGTTTTCGTCATGCACATGTCTACAGAAGGCCAGGCACAGAGTGCGCTTGATTCTCTGTGTACCTAACCCTGAACCTGGGAAAACTCAGAGCTGAGTTCATAGTCAGTGGAGGATATTGGGGAACACATGTTCTCTGAGCTCCTCCTGCTCACCATCCTGACTGATTGGGGAACACATGTTCTCTGAGCTCCTCCTGCTCACCATCCTGACATCAGTTATTGTGGCCATGGACTCCCAGAAGGAGCAGGAGAACTCAGGAACCGCAGAGCAAGGTGTTCTACCGGTGGTGCAGCTCTACAGCTACCCAGATTAGTTTGACAGTAAAGCCCAGAGCCTTCAGAAGAAAACTAGAAGCAGCCAAGAATTTGTTTCACTTTTTTATAATTTGGATGTCTATATGCATCCAAAGAACTGAAGGTGTTAAGGAAGATGGATTCCTTGTGGAGTAGGTTTTCAGAGACAAGGTCTCATGATGCCAAGATGTAGAGTATGGAGAGCATATGCTTAATTTCCCCTTTAAGGGAAAGCTGGACTGGGACACAGCCGGTCCCCTAGATAGAGAAGAAAGTGGGATGGGGACGCTTTTTTGGAATTATAGCAGAGAATAATACAAGTTGGTTTCTTGAGCACCACAGTACCCCTTCTGTAACACCGAGATGGGCTATACTCAAGCTATATTGATGTAGCACCCTGATGTTTAGGCAGGATGGCTACTAAATGTATCTGCCAAGTGATAGTTGCCTTGGCCAACTGATAGGAGGTCAATTGATTTCACCCTTATTCTGGAATTGCTGCAATTCTCTCTTCTGTTACTAGATAGTCGGGTATCTGGTGGCATTAGAATGAACGGGGTGTCTCAACCAATGGGCAGGAAGTGGGGGTGACGCTTGAGGAAGATACTGAGTGCTAAGTTGGAAGAGCTCAGGAGATCCAGTGGCAGTGGATCAGTAAGTCTAGTGAAAGACTGAGGGCTCAGTGAAAGTAAAGTTCTACAATAGAATATTGTAGAATAAGTGAAAGAGTTCATTGCAACCTTTGTTAGAAACTGTTACAAGACTGTTGCCATAGGAGACAGCATTCCTACTCATGCAGATGTGGTGTCTGGCTATATACCTTTCCCTGCATGGCTGTCTGCCAATAGAAGTCTCGGAGTCTGCCAGGTAACATTGCGTCTACTTAAGGGTTTCCTGGCCCCAACCCTCTTTCATATACCGTATTTATCGGCGTATAACACGCACCCCAAGTTTAGGAGGGAATTTTAAGGAAAAAAAGTTTTAGGAGAGAAGTTTAGGGAATAAAAAAACTTACATTTTAAGCGTCATTTGCAGCTTGCCCAGCGTCATTTGCAGCTTGCCCAGCGTCATTTGCAGCTTGCCCAGCGTCATTTGCAGCTTGCCCAGCATCATTTGCAGCTTGCCCAGCGTCATTTGCAGCTTGCCCAGCATCATTTGCAGCTTGCCCAGCGTCATTTGCAGCTTGCACAGCGTCATTTGCAGCTTGCCCAGTGTCATTTGCAGCCGAAAAAGGCCGAAGCGCCGCCGAAAAAGACCGAGCCGACTGTTCGGCTCCGCTCGGAGTCCCGCCTCCCTGCTGTTTCGGGAGCGAGCGCAGGGAGACGGGACTACGAGCAGAGCTGAACAGTCGGCTCTGCCTTTTTCGGCGGCGGTTCGGTCTTTTTCGGCGGCGGTTCGGTCTTTTTCGGCGGCAGTTGCTATTTTTCGGCGCCGCAACCAATTTTTATCATTTTTTTGGGGGGTATCGGCGTATAACACTCACCCACGACTTTCCCCCGATTTTAAGGGGGAAAAAGTGCGTGTTATACACCGATAAATACGGTAGTTCTGTTTAAGGGACAATAAATCTCTCTGCATTCAAGAAGTGTCTGGCGCCCATCAATCTACCTTGCATTACACCCACCATGCCTTATAACCCACTCTACACAGAAGGATGTCAGCTGTCCCTAACCCTGGAGGTCACCTTTAGGTCTCAAGGGGTCCTGGACTTGGCTACATTGAGTATTGAGTTCTTGACCATATTTTTGTAAGAAGTCTATGGATGCAAATGACTGTTCTCTTAAAGCGGTTCCAAAGGCTGAAGGTTTGTTACCTTCATGCATTCTATGTGTGTGCAGCTTCCCCCCCACGGCCCTCTTTTATTCTCACCTGAACCCGATCCAGATCCAGCAATGTGCACGAGAGCAGTAGCTCTATCAAGTCTCTGCCTCCTCATTAAAGAGACAGCAGTGGGGAGCCTTTAGGGACCAGAGAAGAAGAGGATTGGGGCTGTTCTGTCAAAACGATTACACAGTGCAGGTAAGTATGACATGTTTCTTATTAAAAAAAAAAGAAAAAAAGCTGAACCTTTACAAACGCTTTAATCATGGTAAAACGGTGCAAAGAAAGTCAGTAAATATTGAAACAAACTGTGTCTCTGGGATGTGTTCAGTAGGAACTGTCAGCATGAGTAAGCAAAGTTCTTGGTCAAAAAACTACACTTAGGTGCAAGGGGAATGAATGGTGGCCTAGTGGAGGAAGGTCCACTTGCTTGGCAGTGGCTGGAAATAATCCTGTCACTGAATTCTTGTATAATGGCTGGCTCACAGTCTCTGTTGGCACCAGACGGACTATCTAAAGCAGAACTGCAAGAAATAATTTTTTACTTTTTTTACCATGCAGTGGGGCTGTGCCCCGCACTGCATGGGCTAACTGTTCATTTTGGTCTAGGGGTTCGGAGAGCTAACATATACTCCAATTGTCCCAGCGCAAGGCTGGTCTTTTTTCGGTTCCTGCCCCCCAGTGGTCCAGCGGTCTTGTATGGTGGACTGTTTCTGATGTCATCAGGCCCATAGACCGGCTCTGGGCATGAATATGTCAGTAACAGTCCACGGCTAGACGCGGGGTGCACCGTTTACCAGAGGATCGAAGGGGAATGGAGAAAAATTGAGAAAAATTGCCTGGAGTTGGGTTTTAAAGGATGCTGTTATCCAGTGCCCATGCTAAATGGTCTTTAGCTATACCCTGTGTCCTGCTAGTGTCCTATATGTGTCTTCTGTTGATGACTTGGATCCTGCCCTCGCTGCCAATTACCAATTACTGACCCCGGCTCTGCGAACGACTTCAATCCTGCCTACGCTTCTGTATCTCACTGCCTGCCTGCTGCTGAGCTCAGCTACCCATATGATGATGGTCCTGTCTCTGATTTGGCTTTATGTTATTAGCAGGTGCCTGCTCTGGCTGTTATCTGCATATGCTCCAACAATCACAGAGGTTTCCACAAGCCTGAACTTGCGTTGAATGCAGAGTTCCTCCTTAACTCCAGCTGGTCTGTCCTGCTTCTGTTCCTGACCAGATGTCCTGCCAGTTCTACCAAGCCTGCATCTCTGGCGGCAACCTCTATTATCAACGTCTACTAGCATTCGTGTTTCTCTTGTGCCTTTGGCACTATCTGCTTTACTCCCAGTGAGGCCTGGGCTGGAGATAGAAGAGAGGCCAACCTCGTCATCTCAAGCTCCTATCAGGTACAGGAAATTTCCCGTATGTGCAGGTGCCCAGCAACCTGGGCTCCAGTGTCTCATCAGCCTTGGGTGCTGGGTGTAGGACCCCCTGCAGACTAGGCCTACAAACCCTGGAGACAAAGAGGCCTCTGGTAAGTATTTAAATTAATATTTCTCAACATGGCCGAGATGAGTGAGGAATCTGAAAAAGCTGTGAAGCAAAGGTATGGTTACTGGAACCACCAAAACACTGAAAATTGCTATTTAGTGTGCCCTTCTGCAGGTTATTGAGCCAGTTCTTGAACTACAGTCCAATTTTCAGTTATGGGGGGTCCAAGGCCCCGATAACTCCAAAGCTCTCTTTTATGTGTCCATAGATTATGAAAACAAACTCACAGACTCCATTTGACCTCTTAAACAAATAAGTAGGTCTAATAGCCGGACTATCTTTGAAAGGCTTTGTGGGAATGATCTCATTTTTCTTCTACATAGTCTCCAAGGATCCATCAACACCATAGGACATATAAAGCGGAGAGAGATCCACACATCTTAAAGAACATTTATTAAAAAGTTAGAAGAACATCCACTTACAAAGCAAAAGTGATTAGCTCAGCGCTAGGAAAAACATACTCTTTGAACCACGCACCACCCGATCTCCGTTCCCGTGTGTGTGTGATGACATCACATCACTTTGTAGTAGACTTCATCAGAAGCGGTCAAAACACTTAGAGCACAGCATATTGATTGTTTGAAATGCAGCAAAATGTATCTGGTCACTGATGGACTTAGCAATAGCAAGTTATTATTGATCTATTCACGGCAACAGACAGCGGCACATCACTTTGCCTGGTCTGTATTTACCAAAATGGCACCCGTGGGACTATGGCTAGGTTTGATGGGGGCAGCACCAACTCTCAACATTTACAAACTCTGATAACATTTTCTCCAAAAGTTCCATAGCATACAAATTTACCACTTTAGTTCAGTCCACATCAACTCACCGCAGCTGGACTAGGTGACGCGCCAAAAGACAACACATCCCGAACGTAGATAAGGTCACACACCGGCCCCCTACTGCATTGAACTTCAGCATCAACAAGGCATGCACATTGGAGCTCATGGTTATTCTTTAATGTGTTTCATGCTGCATAGCGCTTAATAATAGAGTGAAAATTTTTATAGTTAAGTGTTAAACAGTGTGAAACCCGTTAATGGATAACAATGAGTGCTGATACTCCTTCTGGATGTCAAATGAAGACTTATGCAGCGAGGACCGGTTTGTGCCCTGATTTGTGCTCTGGGTGTGTTAAGATATTGTGTTTCCCTGTTCTGCCCACTTTTGAATGGGGGGGGGTGCAGGGGATGTAGGCCAAAGGGGGTACAGGGTATCTAGGGGGAAGGGGATGCAGAGGAAGAGTTTCAGGGGATGTGGGGGAAAGAGAATACAGGGTATGTAGGTGGAAGGGGGTGCAGGGGATATAGGGAGTGGGGATGCAGGGGACGTACAGTCTGTGGAACGGGGGACAGCGGATGTACCGTGTAGGGTAAGGGGTGCATTGTATTAAGAGAGAGTGGTTGCAGGGAATGTAGGAGGTGTTGGGGTTGAAGGGGCAAGGGTGTGGATTAGATAGGGAAAGGGGTTCAGGGAATGTAGGAGGAAAGGGATGCAAAAAATGTAGGGGGAAGAAGTGCAGGGCACATGGGACGAGAGGGTGTGAAGGTAGATGTAGAAGGAATGGACTGCAGGGAGAGTAAGGGGAAGTGGGTTCAAAGGATGTTGAGGCAAAGGAGTGAAGATGTAGTGAGAAGTGGGAATAAGTGGTGAAGGGAATACAGGGGATGTAGGTGGAAGTGGTGCTGGAGATGTGGAGGTGAAGGGGTACAGAGGACATGGAGGGAAGGAGAGCAGGGGACATGTAGGCGTAAAAGGGGTAGGGGAGGTGAGGGGAAGCATTGTAGGGGGAAGAAGTGGCGTAGGAATGTAGGAAAGGGGATTTATAAAATAAAGGGTGAAGGGGTGTAGGGGCTATAGGTAGAAGGTAGTGCAGGGGATGTAAGGGTAGGGGTGCAGGGTATAAAGAGGAAAGGGGTTGCAGGGAATGTAGGAGGTACCGGGGTAGAAGGAGCAAAGGTGTGCAGGTTAGGAAGGGGTTCAGGGGATGTAGGAGGAAGGGGGTGCAGGAAGTGCAGGGCACATAGGAAAGAGTTGAAGTGGATGTAGGAAGAAGGAAATGTAGAGAATGTTGAGGAAGTGGGTATAAGGGATGCAGGTGTAGGGAATGCAAGGGGGAAGGGAATGTAGGGAATATTGGTGGAAGTGGATGCTGGAGATGTGGAGGGAAGGAGAGCAGGGGATAAAGGAGGAAAAGGGTGCAAAGGATGTTGGTGTAACGGGGTGTAGGGGATGTAGCGGGAAGCAGTGTAGAAGAAGAGGGTGTAGGGGATATAGGAAGAAGTGGTTTATGGGACATAGGAGAAGTGGGTGTGTGGAAAATAGGATGAAGAGGTGTAGGGGAAGAGGATGCAAATTCATCTAGGGTGAAGGTGGTGCAGGGGTAATAGGGGGATGGTGTGTAGGGAATGTAGAGGAAGGGGGTATATGGGACATAGGGGAATGGGGTGTATGGAATAAGGGGTGAAGGGGTGTAGGGGGTGTAGGAGAAGGGGGTGCAAACGGATGTAGGGCAAAGGTGGTAAAGGGGATATAGGGGGAATTTGTGTACAGGATGTAAGGGAAGGGGTATATGGGACATAGGGGAAGGGGGGATATAGGACATAGGGGAAGGGGGAGTGTCACATACCTGGTCTGAGTCTGAAGTGGTAAGGGCGACCTCTCTTGTATCTCCAGCCCTGGTCCCACTGAGAGTGGGGACAGAGGGAGCCAAGGGACAGGAGGAACACGAGTGCCTGTAGATGTAGAACCGGAAACTTGCAGCAGGGGAGGGCAGGAAGTCGCAGCTGGTCGCAGGACCGTAGTCGCAGACACTGGGAGTGAGCGGGATCGATAGATTTCTGAACCTTCACCAAATGGACTTCACTCTATTTCTCATTAAACATCAATGAGCTTCGGCTCCTATAAATGTGAAAGGGGGGCAGAAGCATTTTATACAGACTAATGAAAGAGCCTGCGGTCCCCGTGCGTTGAAGGTAGGAGGATGCGGAGACGGCTCAGAAATGACGTCTTCTACAAAAATGATAATTAAATCATTGGGAGGCTTCACAAGGAAGAAGTTCTATCAATACGGTCCTACCTACATGTGTGTGTGTGTGTGTGTGTGTGTGTGTGTGTGGGGGGGGGGTTATATGGGATATAGGTGGAAGGGGTATAGAGAGAAGGGGTATATGGGATATAGATGGAAGGGGTATAGAGAAAAGGGGGTATATGGGATATAGATGGAAGGGGTATAGAGAGAAGGGGGTATATGGGATATGGGTGGAAGTGGTATAGAGAGAAGTGGGCATATGGGATATAGGTGGACGGGGTATAGAGAGAAGTGGGCATATGGGATATAGGTGGACGGGGTATAGAGAGAAGGGGTATATGGGATATGAGTGGAAGTGGTATAGAGAGAAGTGGGCATATGGGATATAGGTGGACGGGGTATAGAGAGAAGGGGTATATGGGATATAGGTGGAAGGGGTATAGAGGGAAGGGGGTATATGGGATATAGGTGGAAGGGGTATAGAGAGAAGGGGGTATATGGGATATAGGTGGACGGGGTATAGAGAGAAGGGGGTATATGGGATATAGGTGGAAGGGGTATAGAGAGAAGGTGGTATATGAGATACAGGTGGAAGGGGTATAGAGAGAAGCGGGTAGAAGGTATATTGGTGGAAGGGGTATAGAGATAAGGGGGTATATGGGATATAGGTGGAAGGGGTATAGAGAGAAGGGGGTATATGGGATATAGGTGGAAGGGGTATAGTGAGAAGGGGGTATATGGGATATGAGTGGAAGGGGTATAGAGAGAAGGGGGTATATGGGGTATGAGTGGAAGGGGTATAGAGAGAAGTGGGCATATGGGATATAGGTGGACGGGGTATAGAGAGAAGGGGGTATTTGGGATATGGGTGGAAGGGGTATAGAGAGAAGTGGGCATATGGGATATAGGTGGAAGGGGTATAGAGAGAAGGGGGTATATGGGATATGGGTGGAAGGGGTATAGAGAGAAGGGAGTATATGGGATATAGGTGGAAGGGGTATAGAGAGAAGGGGGTATATGGGATATAGGTGGAAGGGGTATAGTGAGAAGGGGGTATATGGGATATGAGTGGAAGGGGTATAGAGGGAAGGGGGTATATGGGATATAGATGGAAGGGGTATAGAGGGAAGGGGGTATATGGGATATGAGTGGAAGGGGTATAGAGAGAAGGGGGTATATGGGATATGAGTGGAAGGGGTATAGAGTGAAGGGGGTATATGGGATATAGATGCAAGGGGTATAGAGAGAAGGGGGTATATGGTATATGGGTGGAAGGCGTATAGAGAGAAGGGGGTATATGGGATATAGATGGAAGGGGTATAGAGAGAAGGGGGTATATGGTATATGGGTGGAAGGCGTATAGAGAGAAGGGGGTATATGGGATATATGTGGAAGGCGTATAGAGAGAAGGGGGTATATGGGATATAGGTGAAGGGGTATAGAGGGAAGGGGGTATATGGGATATGAGTGGAATGGGTATAGAGAGAAGGGGGTATATGGGATGTAGGTGGAAGGGGTATAGAGAGGAGGTGGTATATGGGATATGAGTGGAAGGGGTATAGAGAGAAGGGGGTATATGGGATATGAGTGGAAGGGGTATAGAGAGAAGGGGGTATATGGGATATATGTGGAAGGGGTATAGAGGGAAGGGGGTATATGGGATATAGGTGGAAGGGGTATAGAGAGAAGGGGGTATATGGGATATAGGTGGAAGGGGTATATAGAGAAGGGGGTATATAGGATATAGGTGGACGGGGTATAGAGAGAAGGGGGTATATGGGATATGGGTGGAAGGGGTATAGAGAGAAGGGGGTATATGGGATATAGGTGGAAGGGGTATAGAGAGAAGGGGGTATATGGGATATAGGTGGAAGGGGTATGGAGAGAAGGGGGTATATAGGATATAGGTGGACGGGGTATAGAGAGAAGGGGGTATATGGGATATGGGTGGAAGGGGTATAGAGAGAAGGGGGTATATGGGATATGGGTGGAAGGGGTATAGAGAGAAGGGGTATATGGGATATGAGTGGAAGGGGTATAGAGAGAAGGGGGTATATGGCATATAGGTGGAAGGGGTATAGAGAGAAGGGGGTATATGGGATATAGGTGGAAGGGGTATTTATCAGAGAGCGGTACAGTGGACGTAAGGGGAAAGGGATGCAGAACATATAGGGGTAGTTTCTTGTTTGGTAATCTTTACAGGTGAACTGTAGCTCAGCATATGAAAAAAAGGAAAGCCTCTCGTGCTACAAAATGCGCGTGCCGAAAAAACCCTTACGCCAAAATAAACAAATACACCGATCTTCAGAAACTGAGAACGAATGTAGCAGCTGAACTTGACGTTCCTTCGATTTCAGGTTTTGTTGCTATGTTACTGCATTTTGCACATGATTACCAGTCTTAGCAATGCATCACGAACCAACGTCTCCACACCTCCGATGTATACAGTACCTTGGGACTCCTATATAGTTATATATATATATATATACACACAGTATACTGCATGTAGCCTTAATTCCTTTTCAATATCGAAAGAACAGAAGTGGACGGCGGTCGGAAATTTGTAATCTAATTAGCGTTTGATAATAAACAAAGTATCCTCTCCAGACCCCATTAAAGGGAGTGAGCGGGATCGATAGATTTCTGAACCTTCACCAAATGGACTTCACTCTATTTCTCATTAAACATCAATGAGCTGCGGCTCCTATTAACGTGAAAGGGGGGGGGGGGGAAGAAGCATTTTTTTTTACAGACTAATGAAAGAGCCCGCGGTCCCCGTGCGGTGAAGGTAGGAGGATGCGGAGACGGCTCAGAAACGACTTCTTCTACAAAAATGATAATTAAATCATCGGGAGGCTTCACAAGGAAGAAGTTCTATCAATACGGTCCTACCTACATGCGTGGGGGGGGGGCTGGGGGGGGGGGCAGGGGGGTTATATTCTATATTTTAAAAGGATAAGAGGAAGATAATCTCACCTGGAATTAATTAATTCATGAATATTCATTAGAGGGGGGTCTTCTCTTATCACAGGAAGCAGCCGCCAAGATAGATCAACGGTATTCGCAATGATTAAAAAGTAACAATAATTGGAAGTCGTTCTAAAGAAAAGGTCCTCTTTGGAGGCAAGTTTAAAAAATATATATAAAATTAGAAGCAATTATAAAAAGTTGGACAAATTATAAAAAGGCTCAGATAGATTTTTTATTTTCAAAAAAAAAAAAGAGACAGTTATTTTTAGGATTTGAAAAATAACTGTCACGGGGCTGAAATGTAAAAGATTCTTTTAGCTTTTGGAAAAAAATAAACTTTGTGAACGACAACTGAACTCTAAGCAGGTATAAAAGACGCAGATGAACGCGGCTCTGCAATTGTTAATGCATTGAAAAAATATATTTTTTTCTTTTCTTTATTTTGTGTATTATTATAATGCAATTGAAAATAAAAGATTATATAAAAAAATATAATATTAAATGTATTTTTTTTAACCACTTTCCTACCGGGGACTTTCACCCCCTTTCCTGCCCAGGCCAATTTTAAGCTTTCAGCGCTGTCGCATTTTTGAATGGAAATTGCGCGGTCATTCAACGTTGTACCCTAAGGAAATTTGTATACATTTTTTTTTTCACACAAATAGTGTGGCATTTAATGGTGGCATTTAATCACCACTGCTAATGAAACAAAATATAGACCGAAAATTTTTAGAAAATAAAATGAAATTTTTCATAGTTTGTTATAAAATTTTGCAAACAGGTAATTTTTGTCCTTCACTGATGGACACTGATAGGTTGCACTGATGAAGCTGCTCTGATGGGCACTGATGAGATGACACTGGTGGGCACTGATGAAGCTGCTCTGATGGGCACTGATGATTCGGCACTGGTGGGCACTGATGAGAAGGCTCTGATGGGCACTGATGAGACGGCACTGGTGGACACTAATGAGGAGGCTCTGATAGGCACTGATGAGGATGCACTGGTGGGCACTGATGAGGAGGCACTGATGAGTCAGCACTAATGAGGTGACACTGATGGCCATTGATGTGTCACCTGATGTGCACTGATGAGTCTGCACTGATGAACACTGAGGAGGCGGCACTGGTGGGCACTGATGAGGAGGCTCTGATGGGCACTGAGGAGGTGGCACTGGTGGGCACTGATGAGGAGGCTCTGATGGGAACTGATGAGATGGTACTGGTGGGCACTGATGACGAGGCACTGATAAGATGGCACTGGTGGACACTGATGAGTCAGCAATGATGAGGTGACACCGATGGCCATTAATGAGGCGACACTGATGTGCACTGATGAGGCTGCACTGATGAGCACTAATGAGACGGCACTGATAGACACTGATGAGGCTGCACTGATGGGCACTGATAAGGCTGCACTGATGAACACTGATGAGCCAGCACTGATGGGCTGTACTGATGAGGCGGCACTGATGGGCACTGATAAGGAGGCACTGGTGGGCACTGATGAGGAGGCACCGATGAGTCTGCACTGATGAGGTGACACTGATGGCCATTAATAAGACGGCACTGATGGGTACTGATGGACTGTACTGATGAAGTGGCACTGATGAGCACCGATGGGGCAGCTCTGATAATCAGTGTAAACAATGTACTCACAGCCCTGTCAGTTATCATTGCTCCCTTCCTCACGCAGACACATCGTGTGAGGAAATGACTGCCGATAACCAGCAAGTCGGTTTACATGTGATCAGCTGTGATTGGCCCTTTACTGCAAGAACACAGCGGTCACAGAGCGCGCCCAATGAGTGCCCCCAGGGGGCATGTGGGAGGCGGGGTTTCTGGGAGGATGTCCATGGACACCCCCCCAGAACAGGAAGCTTGTGCTTTATCCGTCTTTTGGCTATAGCGTGAATGGGAAGCGGTTAAAGCTCCCCCATCACCACCACACACACCCTGTAGAAAAGGCACGGCATAGGGTGAGCTCATCTATATAAACATCAATTGAGCCACACATGAGGAATTGTTATGACATCAGACTGACTTCACTGGCAAATGTGAGGCTCGACATGTTTGGTATCTCTTTACTTGACACAATCCAATCTGTTAAAATTTCCCAAAAAATTGAGTACAATACTTGTGCTTGTTTGCACTAAGATTCATTTTAGCATATTGTTTCCTTCAAATATGCATTTGATAAATAGCCCTGGAGAAGAGATGTTTAAGAGGAGATGATATAACCACACACACATACACTACAGTGTCAAAAGTATTGGGACGCACGCATTTACACGCACATGAACTTTAATGGCATCCCAGTCTTAGTCCGTAGGGTTCAATATTGAGGTGGCCCACCCTTTGCAGCTATAACAGCTTCAACTCTTCTGGGAAGGCCGTCCACAAGGTTTAGGAGGGTGTCTATGGGAATGTTTGACCATTCTTCCAGAAGCGCATTTGTGAGGTCAGGCACTGATGTCGGATGAGAAGGTCTGGCTCACAGTCTCCATTCTAATTCATCCCAAAGATCTTCTATACACAGTATACAGAGATATGGGAAGTGGGAGAGACATAAACACAAACACACACGCAGGTTCAACTGGGTGGACTGGTTCATGTCAACTTTACCCTGTAGCTGCACAAATATCGTGCAACATAAAATAATGCAATTACCGTAATTTTATTCTCCAGGGTCTCTGCTTTCAGAAAATATATACTTTTTGGGGGGGGGGGGGGGGGGGGGGGTTGTATAAGCTGAAGGTTGCATTCTATGCAGGAAAGTAAAAAAACATTCTGTGTGCTGCTCCCCCCAAATACTCACCTGAGCCCCATCTTGATCCAGCGATGTGCACAAGAGCCTTGGCTGTCCCCGGACTCCCTCTCCTCATTGGCTGAGACACAGCAGTGAGAGCCAATGAGGAGAGTGGAGGGCGGGGCCGAGCTGCGTCTCTGTGTCTTATGGTTAGTTTATTTGTTTTTATTCTATTCTATTCTTTTATTTTCTATTCTATTCTTTTCTATTCAAATTTATTCTATTTGAAATTCGACTTTCGGAAGTTAGTTATATTCGTTCTACTCTATTCTTTTTTTTTATTCTATTCTTTTCTTTTCTTATGTATTGAAATTTATTCTATTTGAAATTCGAATTTCAGAAGAATTTGTTTCATTTTTTTCGGAATTAATTTTGTTTATTCATTTTCAAATCAATTTCGAATAGTTTTCAAGTTTCTAAAGAGAATAAAATAGAATGGAAAATAAAGGAATAGAATAGAAAAAAAATATTTTTATTCTATTCCTTTATTCTCCATTCTATTTTATTCTCTTTGGAAATTGGAAAACTATTCAAATTCGAAAAGTTTTCAAATTAGAATTTGAAAACGATTTGAATTTGAAAATGATTTGAATTTGAATCTACTGGTTTCCAATTCGAATTTAAATCGTTTTCGAATACTTTTCAATTTCAAATAGTTTTCAAAATTCTAATTTGAAAACTTTTCGAGTTCAAATAGTTTTCAAATTATAAAACTTTTCAAATTCCAATAGTTTTCCAATTTCCAAAGAGAATAAAGTAGAATAGAAAATAAAGGAATAGAAAAGAATATTCTGTTCCTTTATTTTCCATTCTATTTTATTCTCTTTGGAAATTTGAAAACTATTCGAATTTCATTGGAAAACGAATAAACTAAATTAATTCTGAAAATTAATTAAACGAATGAAACAAATTTATCTAAACAAATTTATGTAAATAACGTATATAACCATCTTCTGAAACACAAATTTCAAATAGAATAAAGTGGAATACATAAGAAAATAATAGAATAGAAAAAAAAAGAATAGACTAGAATATTGTTAAAATCATTATTTTTTGCTAGAAAATTACTTAGAACCCCCAAACATTATATATATATATATTTTTAGTAGAGACCCTAGAGAATAAAATGGTGGTTGTTGCAATATTTTTTGTCACACTGTATTTGCACAGCGGTCATTCAAATGCATTTTTTTTGGGGAAAAAAGACACTTTAATGAATTAAAATGAAATTGGAAAACGATTCGAATTTGAACTATTCCAAATTGATTCGAAAACGAATAAACTAAATGAATTCCGAAAATGAGTTAAACAAATGAAACAAATTTATCTAAACAAATTTATGTAAATATAACCATCTTCTGAATTTTCGAATTTCAAATTGAATAAATTTGAATATATATAAAAAAGAATAGAATAGAATAGAAAAAAAAAAAAAAAAGAAGAATAGAATAGAATATTGTTAAAATCTTTTTTTCTTGCTAGAAAATTACTTAGAACCCCCAAACATTATATATATATATATATATATATATATATATATATATATATATATATATATTTTTTAGCAGAGACCCTAGAGAATAAAATGGTGGTTGTTGCAATATTTTATGTCACACTGTATTTGCGCAGCAGTCGTTCAAATGCAATTTTTTGGGGGGGAGAAATTACACTTTAATGAATTAAAATGAAATTGGAAAACTGTTCGAATTTGAATAGAATAGGAAAAAAAGAATAGAATATAGTTAAAATAATTTTGCTAGAAAATTACTTAGAACCCCCAAACATTATATATACATATATTTATACACTGTATATATATATATATATATATATATATATATATATATATATATATATATATATATATATATATATATATATATATATATATACACTGTATATATATATATTTTTTTCTTTTTTTTTTTTTTGTAGAAACCCTAGAGAATAAAATGGTGGTGGTTGCAATATTTTATGTCACACTGTATTTGCGCAGCAGTCGTTCAAATGCAATTTTTGGTGAAAAAATTACACTTTAATGAATTAAAATTAAATTGGAAAACTATTTGAATTTGAAAACTATTCAAAATTGATTTGAAAACTAATAAACTAAATGAATTCCGAAAATGAATTAAACAAATGAAACAAATTTATGTAAATAATGAATATAACCATCTTCTGAATTTTCGAATTTCAAATAGAATAAATTTGAATACATAAAAAAAGAGTAGAATAGAATAGAAAAAAAAAGAATAGAATAGAATATTGTTAAAATCTTTTTTTCTTGCTAGAAAATTACTTAGAACCCCCAAACATTATATATATATATATATATATATTTTTAGTAGAGACCCTAGAGAATAAAATGGTGGTTGTTGCAATATTTTATGTCACACTGTATTTGCGCAGCAGTCGTTCAAATGCAATTTTTGGGGAAGAATTTACACTTAAAGAATTAAAAAATAAAAAACGAACCAGTAAAGTTAGCCCAATTTTTTTTTGTATAATGTGAAAGATTTTACGCCGCGAGAATCGTGATCTTTTTATTCTAAGCAAAAAAAAATTCTAATTTTGGCCAGAATCACGTGGCTCTAATTTATACTAATGCGGCGTACACACGGTGGGAATTTCCGAGGGAAACAGTCCGATGGGAGCTTTTCATCTGATTTTCCGACCGTGTGTATGCCCATCGGTCTTTTTCTGTCGGAATTTCCGACGGACTTTGGATTGAGAACCTGTTCTCAATTTTTCCGACGGAAAACCTTTCTATCGGATTTTCCGATCGTGTGTATGCAATTCCGACACGCAAAATTCCGACGCATGCTCGGAAACAATTCGGCGCATGCTCGGGAAGCATTAAACTTCCCTTTTATAGTGCTGTCGAACGTGTTTTATGCCGCTGTGTTACTAACCGTCGGAATTTGGTGTGACCGTGTGGAGGCAAGACAGTTTGAGCGAAATTCCGTCGGAATTCCGACGGGAAAACCATCAGAGCTTTTTCCGACGAGAATTCCAACCGTGTGTACGCGGCATAACAGAAGAAATCATATCAGAATTGGCGCTCCGGAGATTTCACCTTTATTTCCTCGCTGAGGGAGACGCACTTTATTGGAATCAATATCAATTCTGCAGTAATGCATCCAATCCTTCGAAAGGAAACACGCTGGTGTCATTACAGCGATCGCACGCCTTCCTTTTTCGCCGCAGCACAAATGAGAATAATTATTCTCCCATTTCAATTATCTTTCCAGCATGTTACATGGGAAATGAAGTGGAAGAATTCCTGGCGGGATGAGGAATGTAATGTAAGGTGTGTCACCAGGCGCTCCGTAATTGTATTACCGTTTGTGCCCCAATCAGAGCTCATACCGGGACGTGCCAAGTGTTATTCCGTAAACGAGGTTATTGTATTGCCGAGCCTTGGAGACACGGGATCGTGGGCTGTTACATGTGTCCTACTGAAAGGAATGAATATGTAATGATCACGTTGTATTCCACCATCATTTATACATACCGAGATAAGAAACACGGCAACATGTTTTGCCAGAAGGCACTCCCCTGCTGCAACCCTAAATACAGGATATTTTCAAAAGTATTGGGACACCTGCCTTTACACGCACATGGACTTCAACCACTTAAAGACCAAGCCTCTTTCTGAGATTTGGTGTTAAAAACTTTTTTTTTTTTTTGCTTGAAAATTACTTAGAACCTCCAAACATTATATATTTTTTTTCTCTAAAACCCTAGAAAATAAAATGGCGGTCATTCCAATACTTTCTATCACACTGTATTTGCGCAGCGGTCCTACAACGCATTTATTTTTTGGAAAAAATAAATTTTTTAAATAAAAAATTAGACAACATATTGTGAAAGATAATGTTACGCCGAGTCAATTGATACCCAACATGTCACGCTTCAAAGGTTGCGCCCGCTCGTGGAATGGCGACAAACTTTTACCCTTAAAAATCTCCATAGGCGACATTAAAAAAATTCTACAGGTTGCATGTTTTGAGTTACAGAAGAGGTCTAGGGCTAGAATTATTGCTCTCGCTCTACCGATCGCAGTGATGCCTCACATGTGTGGTTTGAACAGCATTTTCATATGCGGGAGCTGCTCACGTATGCGTTCACTTCTGCACGCAAGCTCTGCGGGACGGGGCGTGTTTAAAAAACATATTTTTTTTCTTATTTATTTTACCTTTGATTTCTGATTTTTACACTGTTCTTTAAAAAAAAAAACATCCATAGGAGCCCGCACATAGTAGCCCGCAACCCACTGCCCATAGGAGCCCCCAACCCGCCGCTCGTAGGAGCCTGCAACCCGCCACCCATAGGAGCTCGCAACCTGCCCATAGAAGCCCGCAACACGCCGCCCATAGGAGCCCACAACCCGCCCATAGGAGCCTGCAACCCGCCGCTCATAGGAGCCCGCAACCCGCCCATAGGAGCCCGCAACCCGCCGCCATAGGAGCCTGCAACCTGCCCATAGGAGCCAGCAACCCGCTGCCTATAGGAGCCCGCAACCCGCTCCATAGGAGCCCGCAACACGCCGCCCATAGGAGCCCACAACCCGCCCATAGGAGCCTGCAACCCGCCGCCCATAGGAGCCCGCAACCCACCCATAGGAGCCCGCAACCCACCCATAGGAGCCCGCAACCCGCCGCCATAGGAGCCTGCAACCTGCCCATAGGAGCCAGCAACCCGCTGCCTATAGGAGCCCGCAACCCGCCCATAGGAGCCCGCAACCCGCCCATAGGAGCCCGCAACCCTCCGCCCATAGGAGCCTGCAACCCGCCCATAGGAGCATGCAACCGGCACGTAGGAGCCCGCAACCAGCTCATAGGAGCCCGCAACCAGCCCATAGGAGCCCGCAACCCGCTGCCCATGGGAGCCCGCAACCCGCCACCCATAGGAGCCTGCAACCTGCCCATAGGAGCCCACAACCCGCCGCCCATAGGAGCCTGCAAGCTGCTGCCCATAGGAGCCCGCAACCAGCTCATAGGAGCCCGCAACCAGCCCATAGGAGCCCGCAACCCGCTGCCCATGGGAGCCCGCAACCCGCCACCCATAGGAGCCCGCAACCTGCCCATAGGAGCCCACAACCCGCCACCCATAGGAGCCTGCAAGCTGCTGCCCATAGGAGCCCGCAACCAGCCCATAGGAGCCCGCGGCCCGCCCGTAGGAGCCCCCAACCCACTGCCTGTAGGAGCCAACCAACCCACCACCCGTAGGAGCCCGCAACCCACCCGTAGGAGCCTGCAACCAACCGCCTGTAGGAGCCAACAACCCGCCCATAGGAGCCCGCAACCCACCGCCTGTAGGAGCCCGCAACCCGCCCATAGGAGCCCGCAACCCACCGCCCGTAGGAGCCCGCAACCCGCCCGTAGGAGACCGCAACCCAGCCACTACCCACCGCCCGTAGGAGCCCGTCCGCCTGCAACATATGGGGTAAGTGCCAGGGTAGGGGGGTGCCAACGACCAACCAACGGGGGGGGAAACATTCACCCCCCTCCCAAAAAAAAGAAAACACCAGCCGCCGCTGCTTTGGGTTAAGAAGGTTGAAAAAAGCTGATGCGGAGTGTGAAAGGGTCAGAATCTCTGCCAGTTTTTTATTACCGTATTGCTGTTAGGATATTCAGCCTCACTTTGTGTAATCCTTAGGACAGGAAGTATCACGAATATCAAGAAAGAAAAAGCTTGAATGAAGAAAAGTAATGCAGCCACCATATGGGAAGACTGGTAAGTTGCAATATATTGTATTTTTGTTTTTTGATACACTTTGACTCCACAGCCATTGGGTGATGTACAGTGGGGATGCAAAATGAGAAGAAGAACTCCCAATGTGCAGAATACTTAATGATTTCCTTTTATTCTTATATTTGATCTAAAAAAGATGAAAATGTGTTTTTCTTGGACAATGAGTGACAATAAAGCCGGGATTTCCTAAGGCCCATTTAACACGTCTTTCCAATGGCTGGGCTTGTAGAGCCGCCATATTCCCGGGTGACGAGTCGGAATGTGTACAATGCCGGGTTCGTATTTACACGAATAGAAATCATTTCAGTGGCATTGTTAGCGGAGCGCGCGGCGTGAACTCTACCGGTTCTACCACAGCTCATTACACAAAAGTCTTCCGTGAAATACGCTTATTGATGTAATGACTCCTCTGTCTGTTATTTACATAGAAAATGACATCGACCTGCAGCATCGCCCCGCGCGTCTACAATGAGCGTGTTTTACTGCGACATAGGAAGGTGACTGAGGGGGCATATTGGATCAAAAATCTCTTGTGTATGGGTGCCGAGGTGGATTAGATTTCAATCACGATTCTAAATAATGAATTAACCACTTCAGCCCCGGAAGAATTTAGACCAGACCACTTTTTGCGATTCGGCACTGCGTCTGTTTAACTGACAATTGCGCGGTCGTGCGACGTGGCACCCAAACAAAGTTGATGTCCTTTTATTCCCCACAAATAGAGCTTTCTTTTGGTGGTATTTGATCACCTCTGCGGTTTTTATTTTTTGCACTATAAACAAGAAAAGAGCGTTAATTTTGGAAAAAAACACAAGATTTTTTACTTTTTGCTATAATAAATATCCCAAAAAATATATAAAAAAACATATTTCTTCCTCAGTTTAGGCCGATACGTATTCTTCTACATATTTTTGGTAAAAAAAATCACAATAAGCGTATAATAAATGGTTTGCGCAAAAGTTAGAGTGTCTACAAAATAGGGATAGATTTATGGCATTTTTATTATAATTTTTTTTATTAGTAGTAATGGCGGAGATCTGCGATATTTATTGTGACTGCGACATTATGGCGGACACATCGGACACTTTTGACACTATTTTGGGACCATTGTCATTTATACAGCAATCAGTGCTAAAAAACATGCACTGATTACTGTGTAAATGACACTGGAAGGGAAGGGGTTAACAATAGGAGGAGATCAAGGGGTTAAGTGTGTCCTAGGGAGTGATTCTAACTATGGGGGGATGGGCTACCACTGACATGACAGCAATCACTGCTCCTGATGACAGCAGTAGATCCCTGTCATGTCGCTAGGCAGAACGGGGAAATGCCTTGTTTACATAGGCATCTCCCTGTTCTGCTGCTACGTGACACGATTGTAGACGTGTGCGA
This sequence comes from Lithobates sylvaticus, assembly GCA_028564925.1. Taxonomy (NCBI): domain Eukaryota; kingdom Metazoa; phylum Chordata; class Amphibia; order Anura; family Ranidae; genus Lithobates; species Lithobates sylvaticus. The sequence continues at coordinate 14,406,712 of CM053028.1, forward strand.
TTAGTTTTCGGAAATTTGTACGAATCTGAAATACTAATTTTTATGCATACAAATTCTGTACGAAATTTCGTTTACGAATTTCAGATCCAAATTCATAATGAAAATTCATAATTGTTACAAAAAGTTAACGAACCTAAAAGTTAAAACCCCGGGAACTCAGCACAGGGATGGTGGGAACCCCTCATAAGGGGCACAGCGGGTGTACAGACCCGGGAACTCAACACAGGGATGGTGGGAACCCCTCATAATGGGCACTGCTTTCTGATTGGCCGGGAGGAGGATCAGTGTTACAACAGCGAATATTGATTTGCTGTTGTAACACACCTGGGTGGGCTCAGAGTGCACTCTCTGCGACCCGAGCCCACCCTATATTGAAGCCTATTAGAGCCTCTTGCTCTAATCGGTGCTTCAAAAAAAAAAAACAGTCCCCTATGTGATGATTTTTAGGTGACAGGTTCTCTTTACTGAGATATGCGGTGTCTAAAAGACCCCCAAATGTCTCCCCTGTGCTCCACTGAATGAGCCGGACACACCGAGAGCTTGACCTGGAAGTTACCGCCATAGAGATCCCAGCACGGCGATGGGTAAGCAGAGCCCAGTAAGCATGGCAGGGCACAGCGGCGGGCGGTGGTAACCGGGGTGTGTGCGAGCAATAGCCGGAATACTCTCACCTGACAGGCATAAGTGTGCCTGTCAGTTAGTTTCGCACACAATCCCGGTAGCTCCAACCATTGTGTGTGATACCCCCCCCCCCCCCCCCCCCCCCCCCGCCGTTAGGTCCGTAAGACGTATGGACCTGGTGGGAAAAGGATTAAAGAGTTACTGTCATCTCTGACCCGCTGTTGGCTCCTCCTCTGATCCGCTGTTGGCTCCTCCTCTGATCCGCTGTTGGCTCCTTCTCTGACCCGCTGTTGGCTCCTCCTCTGACCCGCTGTTGGCTCCTCCTCTGACCCGCTGTTGGCTCCCCCTCTGATCCGTGTTGACTCCTCCTCTGACCCGCTGTTGGCTCCTCCTCTGACCCGCTGTTGGCTCCTCCTCTGACCCGCTGTTGGCTCCCCCTCTGATCCGTGTTGACTCCTCCTCTGACCCGCTGTTGGCTCCTCCTCTGACCCGCTGTTGGCTCCTCCTCTGACCCGCTGTTGACTCCTCCTCTGACCCGCTGTTGACTCCTCCTCTGACCCGCTGTTGGCTCCTCCTCTGACCCATTGTTGACTCCTCCTCTGACCCGCTATTGGCTCCTCCACTGATCCGTGTTGGCTCCTCCTCTGACCCGTGTTGGCTCCTCCTCTGACCCGCTGTTGGCTCCTCCTCTTACCCACTGTTGACTCCTCCTTTGACCCGCTGTTGGCTCCTCCTCTGTTCCATGTTGGCTCCTCCTCTGACCCGCTGTTGACTCCTCCTCTGACCCGCTGTTGACTCACCGACAGTCACATTCACTTTAATGGGACGGCTGGTGATGCGGCAGTGACACAACAAGGTGAGGGACGTGGCGGCAGCAGGTGAGTGGACGCCCGCTAACAGGCGCTGCCATGATGGATCTGAAATGACAGGTGCTCTTTTAATGTACTTATTCTTGCTGGTAGTTAGAATCTTTAATATGTGCAAACAAAATGAAGGTTTCCTATTTAGAATAATAAGCTGTCAGGTTAGTAAAACAGCGATATCAGAACCGGTTCAATCAAACAGTTTGCAGTGTACATAGATTTGCAAAACAACGGGATAAAGGAATATTCCTGAACTTTGTTTTATCTCATGGTTACTGTGAAATTGTGTGAGTGCATCAATGCAGTGCATGTTATCTCAGCTTGCAGAGCTTGGATTCATTGAATGAGTTTACCAAAAAATGTAATAATGCAGAATATACAGCCTCGTGCTACATAACTAAGCTCCATTTTCATGCTGAATAAACTAAATTTAATAATGCATTTTAAACATAAAATTATCTTTCAATAGATTTTTACTCCAAAAGCATTTTACTAAAATAAATTTGATATCAACCAATAAATCTGATTTAAATAAAACATTTTTTAAAAAGATTTTATTTTTAAAAGAATCATTGATTTTCCTGATGGGCGCTGAATGAGATACCAGCCAACATCCATTCACCCAAACCAAAGAGATGACAAAGAGAATGCAGCCAATCCATTCACTAGAGACCGGTGACATCACTAAGAATGCAGCCAATCCATTCACTAGAGACTGGTGACATCACTGAGAATGCAGCCTATCCATTCACTAGAGACTGGTGACATCACTGAGAATGCAGCCTATCCATTCACTAGAGAGTGGTGACATCACTGAGAATGCAGCCAATCCATTCACTAGAGACCGGTGACATCACTAAGAATGCAGCCAATCCATTCACTAGAGACCGATGACATCACTAAGAATGCAGCCAATCCATTCACTAGAGACCCGTGACATCACTGAGAATGCAGCCTATCCATTCACTAGAGAGCGGTGACATCACTGAGAATGCAGCCTATCCATTCACTAGAGACCGATGACATCACTGAGAATGCAGCCTATCTATTCACTAGAGACCAGTGACATCACTGAGAATTCAGCCTATCCATTCACTAGAGACCGGCTAGATACCGGTGACATCACTTATAATGCAGCCAATCCATTCACAAGAGAGCGGTGACATCACTGAGAATGCAGCCTATCCATTCACTAGAGACCGGTGACATCACTGAGAATGCAGCCTATCCATTCACTAGAGAGCGGTGACATCACTGAGAATGCAGCCTATCCATTCACTAGAGACCGATGACATCACTGAGAATGCAGCCTATCTATTCACTAGAGACCAGTGACATCACTGAGAATTCAGCCTATCCATTCACTAGAGACCGGCTAGATACCGGTGACATCACTTATAATGCAGCCAATCCATTCACAAGAGAGCGGTGACATCACTGAGAATGCAGCCTATCCATTCACTAGAGACCGATGACATCACTGAGAATGCAACCTATCCATTCACTAGAGAGCGGTGACATCACTGAGAATGCAGCCAATCCATTCACAAGAGAGCGGTGACATCACTGAAAATGCAGCCTATCCATTCACTAGAGACCGGTGACATCACTGAGAATGCAGCCTATCTATTCACTAGAGACCGGTGACATCACTGAAATGCAGCCTATCCATTCACTAGAGAATGGTGACATCACTGAGAATGCAGCCTATCCATTCACTAGAGACCCGTGACATCACTAAGAATGCAGCCAATCCATTTACTAGAAACTGGTGACATCACTGAGAATGCAGCCTATCCATTCACTAGAAACCGGTGACATCACTGAGAATGCAGCCTATCCATTCACTAGAGAGCGGTGACATCACTGAGAATGCAGCCTATCCATTCACTAGAGACCGATGACATCACTGAGAATGCAACCTATCCATTCACTAGAAACCGGTGACATCACTGAGAATGCAGCCTATCCATTCACTAGAAACCGGTGACATCACTGAGAATGCAGCCTATCCATTCACTAGAGACCGATGACATCACTGAGAATGCAGCCTATCCATTCACTAGAGAGCGGTGACATCACTGAGAATGCAGCCTATCCATTCACTAGAGAGCGGTGACATCACTGAGAATGCAGCCTATGGTGAGAAGTGACAGCACTGTTCATTTTAACAGAAACATTTATCTGCAGTTAAAGTAATGAGATCTGGTCCTCGGACTCTTGTGATGTATATTTTGGACATATCTCCATCGCACTTCCCTTGTATATAACAGGCACCTTAAATTCCATGGAAACCGAAAACGTAATTTGTTTTTTGGCAGCTGCATTCCACAAATAAAACATTTTGTATGTTTTCTCTTCTCATCAAAAAAACATTTCTCCGCGTTGCCTTCAAAGCTGCTTTGTCCTTCACAAGCCTCCATCTGCTGGAGTCCAGAACATCTCGGCTCGGTTTGTGTGAATGCAGCCCTTGCGACCGCGGCGTATTGTCCTTCAGGTAGTGATCTCATCAGCGCCCCCTGTTTGATGTTTGTAAACAGCCTGCCGTCTCCCATCTAGAAAGCGGCGTTGTCTCCCCTTGTAATTCTCAGCTCTTCGCCTCTTTTTATGTAGAAAATAATAACAGAATGGGAGGTTTGACGGGAAGCGGGGAAAGTTTTTAGGAACAGATTGGAAGAAAACTGTTACGTCTCTAATTTGGTGGCAACAAATTGTTATTTAGTGTGAATTGTATAAAATGGAACTTAAATCTATCCAACTTTTGTTAGTGCTTTTGTGCTTATATATAAATAGAGAAGGCACTATCTTTTTTTTGTTGTTGTTGCATGCCACTCCAGGATCTACGGTGGTGATTTACCAAAGGCGTAGAGCATTTTCCTTCTGCAAACCAAGTTTTTAATTAGCTTATATGAGCGAAAATCTTTAGTTTATATTTAATTTATAGTTTTTAATTTTCCTTGCCCAAGAGGGTACATACTTTTTTGAATAAAAAAATAAGACAACAGTAAAGTTAGCGAAATTTTGTTCTATATTGTGAAAGATAATGTTACGCCGAGTAAATTGATACCCAACATGTCACGCTTCAAAATTGCGCCCGCTTCTTGGAATGGCGACAAACTTTTACCCTCAAAAATCTCCATAGGCGACGTTTAAAAAATTCTATAGGTTGCCTGTTTTGAGTTACAGAGGAGGTCTAGAGCTAGAATTATTGCTCTCGCTCGAACGATCGCGGCGATACCTCACATGTGTGGTTTGAACACCGTTTTCATATGCGGGCGCTACTCACGTATGCTCACGTATGCGTTCGCTTCTGCACGCGAGCTCGGCGAGACGGGGCGCGTTTAAAATAATAAAAAAAAAATCTTATTTATTTTACCTTTTATTTTTTAATTTTACACTGTTCTTTTAAACAGGGGTCAAAAAGACCCCAGATCTCAAAATTACACTAAAATACAATAAAAAAAAAATAAATAAATAAAAATTTGTCATTTAAAAAAAATTATTTAAAAAAAATGGCCCTTTAATGCCGCGTACACACGATCGTAATTTCGGCCAGCAAAAGACCGATGAGAGCTTTTCGTCATAAAATGCGACCGTGTGTAGGCTCCATCGGACTTTTGCTGGCCGAATTTCCGCCAGCAAAAGTTTGGGAGCAGGTTCTCAAATTTTTTTTCGGTCGGAAAAAGTTCCGTCTGAAGCAATTCCGACGCGCAAAATTCCTATGCATGCTCAGAAACAATTTGAAGCATTGAACTTCATTTTCTCGGCTCGTCGTAGTGTTGTACAGTCACCGCGTTCTTGACGGTCGAAAGTTCAGAGAACTTTTGTGTGACCGTGTGTATGCAAGCCAAGCTTGAGCGGACATTCCGTCGGAAAAACCATCCAAGATTTTTCAGAAGGAAAATCCGCTCATGTGTACGGGGCATTAGAGCTGTGGGCGGAAGTGATGTTTTGACGTCGCTCCCACCCGGCAATTGTATGGAGACGGGTGGGGGCCATCTTCCCCTCACTTGTCTCCATACCAAGCTAGTGACAGGACGCGATCGCCTCCTCCGCTGCCGACGGCTCCAGTAAGCGGCGGAGGAAGGGGAAGGGCCCTCTCCCGCCGCTGATTAAATCGGCGAATCCGCCAAAGAGACCACTTTTATCTTGTGGCGGACCACCCGCTGAAGAAGAAGATAGCGGGTTATGGCAGCTAGCTGCTGCCATAACAGCGATATCCTCCTTAAAACAGCTGACGTAAAACTGCAGCAGGCGGTCCGTAAGTGGTTAAAATACCTGACCTTACTGGCATTTAGGGATGGCCCAAACTGCCCTGCGTTTGGTTCAAGCAGGGTACGGGCAGACTAAAGCCCCATACACACGGTCGGACAATCCGCGGACCAGGTCGGTCGGATCCTGTCCGTCATACTTTGTCCGATGTTGGTTTTGCGTACACACGGTCGGACAAAGTTGTCGGAAAATCCGATCATTCTGAACGTGGTGACGTTTGTTGCCTACGATGGGACTACGTAGAGGCTAGTAGCCAATAGCTTTGGTCTTGTAATGTGATCTGAGCATGCGTAGCACTTTGTCCGGTCGGACAACCGTACACACGATCGGATTTGGTGTGATCGGACCGTGTTGTCGGCAAATCTATCCAGCAGGAGATAGGACTTTGTCCGTCGGACAATCCGACGTACACTGTCCGATGGTGCATACACACGGTCTGATTTTTCAACAACATTGTCCGATCGGACAGAATCCATGAAAAAATCCGACCGTGTGTATGGGGCTTAAAAGCGGTTCTGCGCTCGTTTTTTTTTTTTTTTTGGGCTATATGCCAAGGGCATATTGCTCAATTGGGGGACTTACCTGTTCCATCTTCCATCTCGATCGCCGCCGGTTTTCGTCCGATGAAGTTCTTCATCTTCTTCTTTTGTGCTGGGGGCCATCTTGCCTGTGGGCATGTGAAACCCCACAGGCACTTTAGATGGCCCAGCATGCACCGCCGTTACTCGCGCGTGCGCAGTAACGGCACATCTGCCGACATCTCACGAGATTTCGGAAGATGTGTCCGAAATCTCGCGAGATTTCGGAAGATGTGGCCGAAATCTCGCGAGATTTCGGAAGATGCCCGCACTGACTCCTGGGATCAATGACACCAGATCCCAGGAGACAGTGCGGCGTGACGAGGATCCCCGCACAGACCCCGCCCACCCCCGAAGAGACAGAAGACAGGAAGTCCTCGATTACAAGGTAAGTAAAAAAAAAAAAAAAAAGAAAACACATTTCATTTAGTACTCTTTGCCTGATTTGGAAGGCAAAGAGATTTACTAAATGAAATGTGTGCCAAACCGCTTTAAAAGAAGTTTGGATGCCAAACCCAAATTCCATTGAAAATCAATGGGAACCCGAATTTGTCATTTCAAAAATTCCAATTGTGACAGACCCAACCAGGACAGGGGCTTTTGGAGAGGACTAGGGGCAAGCCTCCTACCCACTGATTATGGCCCATGGAGGGAGCAGATCATTCTATAGAGTTGGACAACAACCTAATGAACGCTGAGAGCGTGGTTTGGATTACTTCTCTGAATAAGGACAGTAAAGCTTCCCTTCTGGAGTGGATGGAAAGGTGTAATATTAACCACTTGTCGACCGGCTCACGCACATATACGTCATCTCCTTTAACCACTTCCGGACCGCCGCGCGCTGATGTACGTCCCTACTTTGGGGACGGATATCGCTGTTATGGCAGCAGCTAGCTGCCATAACCCTGGTATCCCCGTGGCGGTCCGGTACAAGATAAAAGTGGTCTCTGCTGCGGACTCGCCGCGAGATCACTTTTACCGGAGGCGATCGCATCTGTCCCCTGGGCTGACATGATGACGAGTGAGGGGAAGATGGCCCCCATCCATCTCCATGACACTGCAGGGCGGAAGCGACGTAAAAACATCACCTCCGCCCATAGCAATTAAAGTGCCAATTTATTTTGTTTATTTTTTTAAATGACAATTTGTTTTTTTTTTTATTGCATTTTAGTGTAAATATGAGATGTGAGGTCTTTTTGAACCCCCAGATCTCATATTTAAGAGGCCCTGTCATGCTTTTTTCTATTACAACGGATGTTTACATTCCTTGTAATGGGAATAAATGTGACATTTTTAAAACAGTGTAAAAATAAAAAGTAAAAGGTAAAATAAATAAGAAATTTAATTTTTTTTTTAAACGCGCCCCATCTCCCCGAGCTCGCGTGCAGAAGCGAACGCATACGCGAGTAGCGCCTGCATATGAAAACAGTGTTCAAACCACACATGTGAGGTATCGCCACGATCGGTAGAGCGAGAGCAATAATTCTAGCCCCAGACCTCCTCTGTAACGCAAAACATGCAACCTGTAGAATTTTTTAAATATCGCCTATGGAGATTTTTAAGGGTAAAAGTTTGTAGCCATTCCACGAGCAGGCGCAATTTTGAAGCGTGACATGTTGGGTATAAATTTACTTGGCGTAACATCATCTTTCACAAAAAAAAAAAAATTGGGCTACCTTTACTGTTGTCTTATTTTTTAATTAAAAAAGTGTATTTTTTTTTTTTTAAAAAGTGCGCTTGTAAGACCGCTACGCAAATACGGTGTGACAGAAAGTATTGCAACGGCCGCTATTTTATTCTCTAGGGTGCAATTTTCTAGCAAAAAAACGTTTTAACTTGTAAACAACACATCTCAAAAAGAGGCCCGGTCTTAAAGTGGTTAAGAGCCATAGCAGGCGCACGCGTGCCCACTGCATGGCGGGGGACCCAATGCGGGCACAAGGGCCAGAACAGGGATTTGTGCGTGTAAATTTGTAGCAATTATGAACAGCGATATGTCTCCTCCTCCAGTCAGTCCCACCCCCCCCCCCCCCCCCCACAGTTAGAAACACTCATGAGTGAACATGTTTAACCCCTTGATCACCTCTTCCCTGCCAGTGACATTTGCACAGTAATCAATGCATTTTAGCATTATTATAGCTGTGATTGCTGTATAAATGTCAATGTTCCCAAAAATATGTCAAAAGTGTCCGATCTGTCCGCCGTAATGTAAAAATTGCAGATCACCGCCATTACTAGCAAAAAATAAAATGCCATAAAAATGCCATAAATCTATCCCATAGTTTGTAGACGCTATAGCTTTTGTGCAAACCAATCAATATTTTTTTTTTTTAAATATGTAGAAGAGTACGTATCGGCCTAAACTGAGGAAAAAAAATTGTTTTTTTAAAAACATTTTTGGGGATATTAATTATAGCAAAAATGTAAAAAAATATTTTAGTTTTTTCGAAATTGTCGCTCTTTTTTTGTTTATAGCACAAAAAATAAAAACCGCTGAGGTGATCAAATACCACCAAAAGAAAGCTCTATTTGTGGGGGAAAAACGGACGTCAATGTTGTTTGGTTACAACGTCGCACGACCGGGCAATTGTCAGTTAAAGCGACGCAGTGCTGTATCGCAAAAAGTGCTCTGGTCATTAAGAGGGGAAATCTTCTGGGGTTGAAGTGGTTAATCTTGTACAGGTTAATGGTCAGAGGCAATATGGTGGCCCTCCTACAGACTGGGATTGGAGAGGCTCCTTCACTTGGGACAGAAATATTTATCAACAACATCCCTTAAGAAATCTGTGAAGATAAATGAATTCCACCTTTTCAGACTGCTGGGACACTGTAGGAGTTTGTCTCATAGACTGTTGCGGATAGTCTGGGGTGGGGTTTGTTATGTGTTTATAGTGAAGTAGGTCTTTCCTATTGTTCTATTGTTTCTGTCTGATCATCTCTTGGAGAGGAGATTAATCTTGTGACCACTTTAACTTGTTACCAAATTATTGTGGGATGTTATATGTTTGCTGATTAACTTACTGTTCAATTAACCACTTCCTGCCTGGCCTATAGCAGAACGACGGCCGGGCGGTGGTTCCCTTATCCTGACTGAACGGCATATGACGTCTTTCAGGATAACAAGCCAGAGTATGCCCGTGGATGTGGCGCGCAGCGATCGGTGGTGCTGTATGTCAGTCTGACACACCACAACACTGATCTCGGTAAAGAGCCTCTGACGGAGGCTCTTTACCAAGTGATCAGCTGTGTCCAATCACAGGTGATCACTGTGTAATAAGGAAAAGCCATGTATCGGCTTTTCCTCTATCGCGTCAGAAAAACGCGACTAGAGTGAGAGCCGATCGGCTGTTCTGCTGACGGGGGGGGGTTGATTATCAGTGCAGCCCCCCCCAGGATACCCACGAGGACCACCAGGGAAGCCCACCACTGAAGACCACCATGTATGCCACCCATGACCACCAGGGATGCCACTCAGTGCCCAAAAAGTATGGCAATCAGTGTCCATAAATTATGCCAATCAGTGCCTATTAGTAATGCCTGCCAGTGTCTCCTTGTCAGTGATGCCCATCAGTGCCATCTATCAGTGTCCATCAGTGCCCCTATCAGTGCCCATCCATGCCCATCAGTTCCCCTATTAGTGCCCATCAGTACCGCTTATCAGTGCCCATCAGTGCCACCCATAAATACCCATCTGTGCAGCCTTTCAGTGCCCATTAATGCCTCCTAACAAGGCCCATCAGTGCCACCAATGAGTACCCATCTGTGCAGCCTTTCAGTGCCCATTAGTGCCTCCTAACATGGCCCATCAGTGCCACCAATGAGTACCCATCTGTGCAGCCTTTCAGTGCCACCTATGAGTGCCCATCAGTGCTGCCTATCAATGCCCATCAGTGCTGCCTATCAGTGCCCATCAGTGCTGCATATTAGTGCCCCCTCATTGGTGCCTACTCATCAGTGCCCATCAATGCCACCTTATCAGTGCCTGTCAGTGCAGCCTCATCAGTGCCCATCAGTGAAGGAGAAAACTTACTTATTTACAAAATGTTATAACCGAAACAAAGAAAACATTTCTTTTTTTTTCAAAAAATATATTTTTATTATTTTATTTGTTTAGCAAAAAATAAAAACCCCAGAGGTGATCAAATACCACCAAAAGAAATCTCTATTTGTGAGAATAAAAGGATAAAAATGTCATATGAGTGACCGCACTGTTATTCAAAGTGTAACAGCGCTGAAAGCTGAAAATTGGCCTGGGCAAGAAGGGGGGATGTGCCCGGTATTGAAGGGGTTAATGTACTGTTTAATATGGATCATGGTTAGCTGTTAATTGGATTGGTGTTTGAAGTTTGCATTGTCATGCTAACATCTTCAAGAGGGAGAATGTCCTCCTGTGGGGTATAAAGTATGTGTCTGAGTTTCAATAAACATAAACAGTCATTCCTTTGGTTCTATCCCAACATCTTGTCTGTGTACAATTCTTGGGGTAAAAAATGGCTGGTGTTAGCTCTCGGTCTGCTCAGAACGGTTTGGAGGGCAGGAGGCACTGTTTGGTGGAAAGAAGCACCCAAGCGGGGTGCCAAAGTGGATCCGTCACACCACGTTTCTGGGTTAATAGGCAAAGGGTTTTAAAGTGGTTGTAAGGGCAGAAGGTATGTTACCTTAATGCCCCTGTCAGATTGTCCCATTGGGGAGATTTCCCTTCAGTTCCTGTCCCATAGCCAAACAGGAAGTGAGAGGAAATCTGTGCAAATTAAGGGAATTCCTTGGGGACCCTCTAGGTCACCAGAACTAGTTTCTCTATTGGAAGATTTCCCCTTTATTACTTTTCTGGGGACAGCCAAAAATGTGGGTTTTTCTTTTACTTTCACCTTTAATGATAATGGTAAACAAGACAAATAGAGAGGGGGAATCTCCTTAATGGGGGCACATACAGCAATAAAAACTGGCATATGTCCTAAAAGCCGCACAACTTACTGTGCGACTTGAGTGTGACTTGAGTGCGACTTGAGTGTGACTTGAGTGCGACTTGATGTGACTTCAAGTGACTTTAAAGTGACTTTGAAGCAACTTTCATGGAATGCCTGGGATCCAAATAACATCAATTAAGATGAGGATCTGAGTTGGAGGTGACTTTCATTAAAGTCTATGGGCACAAATCAGATAAAAGTCACCTTGAAGTAGTATAGGAACCTTTTTTAAAGTCGGAGCTACTTCAATAGTGTTAATTAAGACAGCTCTCACGACTTGGGGTCTCACAAGTTGGATCAACTGAGCCTTAATACTTACCTGAGCTCAGGCTGAGCCCGATCTTGATCCAGCGTTGTGCACAACCTCTCTCGACTCTTCGTGACCTCATGCGCCAGGCTTTCCTGTCCTCCACTACCTCGCGGAGCTTGCTTAACTTCATGTTCGTTATTTTGATGATGATATCTATCCATCTTGTTTTCTGTTGTCTGCTTCTCTTTTTTTTCCTTCAATGTTTCCCAGCATCAGGGTCTTTTCCAATGAGTCCTCTCTTCGCATTAGGTGGCCAAAGAATTCGAGTTTCAGCTTCAGGATCTGTCCTTTCCAGTGAATATTCAGGGTTGATTTCCTTCAAGTTTGACTGGTTTGATCTTCTTGCCGTCCAAGGGACTTTCGAAAGTCTTCTCCAACACCATAGTTCCAAAGTTCTTCGGCTTCCTTGTGGTCCAACTTTCACAGCCATACGTTACTACTGGGAATACAATAGCTTTGACTATACGGCACTTTGTCTAGGTTTGCTATAGACATGTACATTGCTGAAAAATGTATTCGTTTTCGTTTCATTCTTTTTTTATTTTTTTTTTCGTTTTTTGGGTCATTCGTTATGATCGAAAATTCGTAAATTTGAATTCGAAAATGCGTAGATTAAAAAATTCGTACATTCGGAAATTCGTAAATTTGACAATTTGAAAATTCATAAATTCGACAATTCGTAAATTTGACAATTCGTAAATCCGAAAATTCTAAAATCCGGAAATTCGAAATTTCATAAATTCATAAATGTAAAAATTCAAAAGAACGGAAATCCTAAAATTCAAAATAATACCTAACTAACTAACTATTAAATTATAGGTATTGGAATTTCCTTTCAAATGTGGCTGTTAGTCCACTTAACAAATACAAATTTATCTAAAGTTACAAATTATCCGAAATAACGAACGCTGCATCTAAACAAATGGAAAGGAATGAATTAATAATATTAATAATAATAAAATGTTTTTATTTATTATTGTTATTTATTATTATCAATTTGTTACATTCCATTCGTTCAGATGCAGCATTTATTATTTCGGAAAATTCGTAACTTCTGATAAATTTGTATTCGTTGCCTTCACTAACAGCCAAATTTGAAAGGAAATTCCAATACCTATAATTTAATAGTTATTAATAGTTAACTAATAATAACTTATTTCAGATTTTTAAAATTTTCGTGTTTTCAAATTTTCGGATTTCCCTTCTTTTGAATTTTCATTCTTATTTTCAAATTTTTCAATTTCCGAAATGTCAGATTTTTAAACTTTGAATTTACAAGTTTTAGAATTTTCAAATTTTCTAATTTCCGAATGTCCAAATATTCAAACTTACAAATTTTTCAATATTTGGAAAAATTTGTTAAATGAGTTTTCGTTAAGTCGGATATTTCCGAATTAACGAATTTGTCAAAATTCGTTAAAAATTTTTTTTGGAACGAAACGAATTGCACATGTCTAGTTTACCATTACTTTCCTCCCAAGAAGCAAGCGTCTCTTAATTCCCTGGCTATAGCTACAGTCAACATCTGCCTTGATCTTGGAAGGAAGATAAAATCTGTCACTGTTTCCATTTCTTCTCCCTCTATTTGCCAAGGAGTGATGGGGGAACATGTACCAGTGTAAAAAAAAATTATGATTTTGGTTCCATTTAGCTAGAAGCAGTGTTTTTTTTTGTTTTGATTTTTTTTTAAGCACTAACGCACACAAAAAAAAATAATAATTACCGGCAAATTACCTTTCTCGTTCTGGCTTCGATAAGAACGAAAAAGGCAAATATTTGTGGGACCTTTGGAGAGGTCAGTGGGCCATTTTTTTAAGAAACCTGCAAATTAAATGTAACTTGCTAGCGATGTAAACTGTATAATTTTTTTTCTTTGCAAATGTAAAAAAAAAAAATACATTAGGTCCCCCTAAAATCCATAGCAGACTCTTAAAGGATATGTTCACCTTTTAAAAAAATAAATAAATGCACATCTTTTTGCAGGTAAAAAAAAATTGCATTTTTTTTTTATTGGGAACCTGGAAAGAATTGCACCCATGATGAGCAGTTCATGGGTGCCATGCAGGGCCCCTGAACTGTGTGCTCTGTGTGCAAGCTGTTTGGCCGTACATTTTATGGCCAAGAAATTACACATTAAAAGGAAGCATAAATTAACTACCACAGAGCTTAACAGTGCCGTGGTAGTTCATTGAGAACTACAAGCCGACAGCCGCAAAGGTTGCCAGACCTTGTAGTCTTCAATAGACAGAACTCTGTGAATGAGCCCCGCCCTGGTTACGTTCTTTACAGATTCTGACAGAGAGCTGGGGGAGAAGTTCCCTCACTGCCAAAAGTATGGCCACGCCTGCCACACCCCCTTAAAGTGCACAAAGCAAGGTCCAGACATGGATGAGCGAGTTTGGGGTGGAGGAACTTGACTGGCCTGACCTCAACCCGATAGAACACCTTTGGGATGAATTAGAGCGGAGACTGCGAGTCAGGCCTTCTCGCCCAACATCAGCACCTGACCTCACAAATGCGCTTCTGGAAGAATGGTCAAATATTCCCATAGACACCCTCCTAAACCTTTTGGACGGCCTTCCCAGAAGAGTTGAAGCTGTTATAGCTATAAAGGGCGGGCCAACTCAATATTGACCCCTACGGACTAAGACTGGGATGTCATTAAAGTTCACGTGCGTGTAAAGGTAGGCGTCCCAATGCTTTTAAAAATATAGTGTATTTTGGTTTACAAACAACAGATGTGTTTCAGCAAAGTTATTAGGGTTATCCTGGTAAAAATGTGAAACGAAGCCTACAGCTTGCTGCAATTCTTAAAAAGGTATAAAGATATATAAAACATATTTTTGAAGGGGGTGCCTCTGATTTGAGTTCCATCTCTGTGCAGACTTCCAGTTTGACACATTCCAAGACGTTCCAGGGTCAGGCTCTAAACCAGTAGCCAGGGGCGTTGCTAGGTCTACAAAAGATCTGGGGCTAGAGCCCATAGCAGCGAAGTAAAGAAAGTCATATGCTTGGGCAGGCATACTCATGTATATAATATACATGTGTGTGTGTGTATATATATATATATATATATATATATATACTCTAGCCCCAGAGAGACTAGAGCAGTGAAGGCGAACCTTGGCACCCCAGATGTTTTGGAACTACATTTCCCATGATGCTCATGCACTCTGCAGTGTAGTTGAGCATCATGGGAAATGTAGTTCCAAAACATCTAGGGTGCCAAGGTTCGCCATCACTGGGCTAGAGTATATAGAAGACAGGCTAGTGTATACAGAGAGGCTAGGGTATACAGAGAGCCCAGAGTATATAGAAGACAGGCTAGTGTATACAGAGAGGCTAGAGTACATAGAAGACAGGCTAGGCTATACAGAAAGGCTAGAGTATATAGAAGACAGGCTAGTTTATACAGCAAGGCTAGAGTATATAGAAGACAGGCTAGGGTATACAGAGGCTAGGGTATACAGAGAGGCTTGGGTATACAGATTGGCTAGAGTATATAGAAGACAGACTAGTGTATATAGAGAGTAGAAAGGCTAGAGTATATAGAAGACAGGCTAGGGTATACAGAGAGGCCAGTGTATACAGAGAGGCTGGAGTATATAGAAGACAGACTAGGGTATACAGAGAGGCTAGGGTATACAGAGAGGCTAGTGTATACAGAGAGGCTAGAGTTTAAAGAAGACAGGCTAGTGTATACAGAGAGGCTAGAGTATACCGAGAAGCTAGCGTATACATAGAGGCTAGAGTATACAGACAGTCTAGTGTATACAGAATGGCTACGGTAGTACAGAGTTTCCCCCTCCCCTTCCTCCAGTGTGTGCTCTGACCTGCTGCCTCCCCAGCTCAGGAGATCATGTGAGAAAGTTCCTCCTGACTCTATGATATGAGTGGAGCAAGGGAGGAGATTCGCTCACACACTGATCTCCTGACTCTGGCTGTCAGTGAAGCAAGTGCAGACTCAGTGAGAGTGCCGCGGCTGTGCGGGACAACACGGTGTCAGGCAGCCTGTGAGACTCTCACGGTAGGGTCAGCCCTGGACTCTGGGCTATGGGCCCCAGTTTCAGGGCTCTAGCCTCAATAGCCACCCTCTAGTGACGCCACTGCCAGTAGCTATAGCAGTTGAGAGACTCCCACTGACCTGCAGGATAAGTATACAAGCCGCTCACCCTAGTGGATGACACTGGCTCATCCGAGATGCGAGGTCTAAGTATTAACTGATTTTCACTAGAGCTCCTGATGGTGGAGATGGGTTTTGCTGCGTGTTAGTACAAGGTCACAGGCTTCAAGATTGCCCCACCAGGAGGTGAGCAAGCCGGGGTCCAGTAGCAGATATAGAAGATAGGGACCAAGCAGAGGCATAGTCAGTAAATAAGCCAAAAGTTAGTCACGAGTGGTTGCAGGTTGGAATCAAGCAGAAGCAGGGGCGGATTGACCATTCGGCCACTCTGGTACTGCCCGAGGGCCCCGGGCCACTAGGGGGCCCCACCAGGGTTGCCAACCTCAGTAAAACCAGGGACAGTATGTAAAAATCTGTGTTTTTTTTTTACATCTGTTTCTGAAATGTCCCTTAGTGACATCCTTTTGGTCTAAAAATCCAGACATTATAGCTGCCCCACCTCT
The DNA here is from genome assembly GCA_028564925.1 of Lithobates sylvaticus. Lineage (NCBI taxonomy): Eukaryota > Metazoa > Chordata > Amphibia > Anura > Ranidae > Lithobates > Lithobates sylvaticus. The sequence continues at coordinate 14,422,949 of CM053028.1, forward strand.
CCAGTACCTTCTCAGCCAATAGAAACATGTCTGTGTATACTGTGTGTACATGTATGTGTATACTGTATGATTGTATACTGTGTGTGTGTATACTGTGTTGCCCCATAATCTCGGATTGCCTGGGGGCCTCATAATCTCCTATTGCCGGGGGGCCCATGAGTTGTCAGTCCGCCCCTGAGCAGAAGCGTAGTCGAGAAACAAGCCAAAGGTCGGTATAAGTCAAGGCTGGACCTGCCCACTTTAATTTTGCAAACAAGCACAAAAACAGTATATAAACTATACGCAATTGTGCAAAAAAACATAAGTAGCATAACATAAGGAGTCCTCACTAACCTCTTTTATTATTTCACGTTTTCTCCTCTGTATTTTTCTCATCCTTCTCACATCACTGCGTGAATTTGAGGGCGAGCCGCGCAACCATTACTTTGACAGGCTTTCCCTGAAACCAGCCCACTGAGCCATTGCGCCCCGGGAAATTCCCTGTAGTCCCGATGGCCAGGACCAGATTAAGAACATCATGGGCCTGGTGCTGAGGATTTTGGAGGGGCCTTTTATAAACAATAAGTAAATAAAAATGCAAACAATTTTTTGTTATAACAAATTAAATTAAGAGAGAGGTGGAGAATGAGAGAGAGAGAGAAAGGGGATGAAAGAGGTGTGAGGGGTAAGGGAGGGAGGATGAGAGAGAAAGGGGGATGAGAGAAAGAGGATGCACATGAGCATGTGTGGGAATGACATTAACACAGCCCAGCCAAGGCAAGTGACCGAAGGTACAGAACCCCGAAGGAAGACCGGGTGAAGATGGAAGTGCCTGGGCCCCGCCGGATTGATCACAGCACAGCACTGGAGGGCTCAGTCTGACAATTTAAGTGTACACTAATGTGCTAATATGCTGTGCATACTTGTACATTATGGCATAACCTACCTAAGGGCCTCTAAAAAGTAGTAATGTTAGAAATGTTTATTACAGCTTTAATATCACAGGAGCCTCTCATGGGGCCCCCTACTGACCCTGTGGCCCTTGGGCAGTGCCTAAGTGCATAGTTGCCAACATTTCAAAAATATTTTCAGGGACACTTTTTTTACAGGTGCTATATTTAGAGTAGCTGACACCCCCTATGTTCCTCTATAAATCACAATAGTAATTACAACATTAAATAAGTACTAATAATGGGCAGAACAAATATGAGGACTGAGAAGATTTCCTTTAGTTGAACTAACAAAAGTGTGCCCATTCTAGAGCTGGTAATTGAGGATATTCAGTATAAGTTTAAAGAACTGTTTTTGTGGGTAAGAGGCATAGGGGAGGAGTATGGATGGTATAAAAGTGGGAAGTATGTGCAGGTGAGGGAGAGGAATGTGGAGGGTCTAACAGTGGGCACTATGTACAGCAGAGGAGTGTGAAGGGTATGACAGTGGGCAGTATGTACAGGAGAGGAGTGTGGAGGGTATGACGGTGGGCACTATGTATAGGAGAGGAATATGGAGGGTATGGCAGTGAGTAGTATGTACAGCAGAGGAGTGTGGAGGGTATGACAGTGGGCACTATATATAGGAGAGAAGTGTATGACAGCGAGCACTATGTACAGGAGAGGCGTGTGTAGGATATGACAGCGGGCGCTATGTACAGGAGAGGCATGTGTAGGATATGACAGCGGGTGCTATGTATAGGAGATAAGGGTGAAGAGTATGACAGTGGGCACTATGTATAGGAGAGGAGGATGAAGGAATCTGGGAAGAAAAAATTTAAAGGTTTGTGGAAGGATTTTTAGGGACTGCGTAGTGGTTAAGCGGGCCATACATGGATTGAAATTACACCAATTAAGCAGAGACCAGCCATAGTCGATCTATGTATGGGCTAGCTGGTTTTACACAAGTCAACCTATAAACCGACTTGAGTACAACCAGCCTGTCAGTTTTCCCCAAAACAATCAGTGCTGCCAGCTATAGTTAGCAACACTAATCATTGTATTCACTGGCAGAACACAATAACACTGCAGGAGTGATTCCCCCATCCACAGGTCAGCAGGTGAGAGGGGGTGTGGGGACAGGCTGGGTAGAGATACTAGTCAGTGGCTGGGTAGGCACTGGTTAGTATCAGAGCCAGATACACACAGGTTACATATGCTGCGATCGTTAGAGCGAGAGCAATAATTCTAGCACTAGACCTCCTCTGTAACTCTAAACATGTAACCTGTAAAAAAAAAAAAAATTAAAGCATCGCTTAGTACACAAAAAAAAATTGTGCTAACTTTAGTGTTTTTTTTAGGAATGAAACAACTTCTTTCCAAAAAAAAAAGGAAAAAAACGAAAAAAAGCGCAAATATCATGTAACATAAAAAGTTGCAAAAAACACAATTTTATTCCATAGGGTGTCTGCTAAAACAATATATATAATGCTTGAGGGTTCTGAGTAATTTTCTAGCAAAAAAATGATGATTTTAACATGTAGGAGAGAAGAGTCAGAATTGTCCTGGGTGGCAAGGGGTTAATTATCATAAGTAATATACAAATAATTATTATAAGCCCTGTGATCTCATCCTCTCAGTCTGCTGCAGAGATTGTATTTAAACTGGCCGCTCTGTATGTAGCTTCTGACAGGCTGCACATGCAGCCCTGTATCTCCGGAACCATAGATGATAGCATCCCCATATTTTAACCAGCGCTGGAGTACGTCTTTAGCTATCTACCTCCTAAATGTGTGACTCCTGATCGCCGAGCTACAACCCTCGAAGTCGATCTTTTTTTTTTTTTTTTTTATAATTTTTTATTTATTTTAATTTTTTTGGGCAAATGGGCCTATCTTGAGAAAGGGGCCTGGAGCTGCAGCTCCAATAGCCCCTATGTTAATGCGGCCCTGCCGATGGCCAGTACATGCCTGGTATGAGTGGTAGCGAAGATACAGATGGCAGAAGGAGTGACAAGAGCGAGATATTGGCTGGAGAGAACACAATAATCTGGCAAACAGGAAGTGCAAAAGCGTGGCTTGAGTAGGAAGTTCATGGGAGGAGCAAAGAGTTCAAGGTTCATAAGAAACAAGGTAGCAGGCAAGATTATCCAAATGATTGTCCAGGGACCTGTCCAGCATTTCGGGTGGCTCAGCAAGAAGAGACATCGCCAGTTACAGCAGAGGTCGCAGGTTCAGACATGGGTCCTCACAGGGATGTATTTCAATGTCTTGGTAGTTAGAGAAAACCACTTTATCTTCAGGGTGAAACTAACTAACCACTTTTTAATTACACCATATTATGTATTGGCATGTTATAGAATTTTTTTTACACAAAAGCAGAGTTTGCTGTTAAAGACAGAAGGAGCTGCAGTTAAATTGAATTCTATTTATAAAATGTTTGCTTGGATGTTCGATTAATGCGACGTTGCTGTAGTGACGAGTCCTCTTTAACAAGCAGACTTTCCTGGTTTTTCCTTCTGTTTCTCTGTGTGTGAAAAACTTTTAATTATTATGATTTCAAGCGGAGGAATCTCAATATAACATATGACCTACATACTCAGTGCTGGATCCAAATCCTAAATAATACGATTGTCTCTTGTGTGTGTATAGGAATGAAGATTTTTGTCTGGAGAACGATGACGCCAAACCGCAGTCTGATTTATCAACTAAATGGAATTCTCCAAAGTAAATAAAATGTCCCCTTTTATCATCCATCTGATGTTTAATGTAATCTCTTCTCCGCCGGGAGAAACAAAGCACCCATACCTCTGGCTTCTATGAGTTCCTTCAGCTACAAATGCACTCAGGAGTGTGGCTCCTTTAAATCACAGGTGAGAGAATTTTGCTTATCTAAATGAAAGTGGCCACATGCCTGACGGGTGATTAAATTAGTAACGCATAATCTGGGGAAAGTATTTAGTTTAATATGCACTGCAAATAGATGAATACAAAAACAGAAAGGGACGAGGAGAGGGGGGAAAAAAAGCCTGAAAGTCCAACCAGATAGTTGTGTTAGTAAATAAAATGTCTATCAAGGGTAGTAATGTGGAAGTAACGAGTAAATGAGGCTCCACTGATGCTGAGTCTGAGTAGGTGAAGGAGAATGCAAGAGGTGAGGAGTGTAGGAGGTAAAGAATGCGGAAGGTGAGGACTGTAGAAGGTGGAGAATGCAGGAGGTGATGAGAAGTGTAGAAGGTGAAAAATGTGGGAGGTGAGAAGTTTAGGAGCTGGAGAAATTGGGAGGTGAGGGGTGTAGAAGGTGGAGAATGCAGGAGGTGAGGACATGTAAGAGGTGTAGAATACGGGAGGTAAAGACTGCAAGAGGTGGAGAATGCGGGAGGTAAAGACTGTAAGAGGTGGAGAATGCGGGAGGTAAAGACTGTAAGAGGTGGAGAATGCGGGAGATAAAGACTGTAAGAGGTGGAGAATGCGGGAGGTGAGGATTGTAGTCGGAGGAGAATGGGGAAGATAAGTACTGTAGGAGAAGGAGAATGGGGAAGTTAAGGAGTGTAGAAGGTAGAGAATGGAGGTGGTAAGGACTGTAGTTAGAGGAGAATAAGAGAGGTAAGGACTGTAGGAGGTGGAAAATAGTGGTGAGGCTGTAGGAGGAGGGGAATGAGCAAGGTGAAGACTGTAGGAGGAGGAGAATGCGGGAGGTGTGGAGGACTGAAGGAGGAAAAAAATGTGGGAGGTGAGAATCGTAGGAGGAGAATAGAGGAGATAAAGATGGTGAGAGGAAGAAAATGGGGGAGTGAGGACTGCAGGAGGGGGAGAATGGGGGAAGTGGGGACTGTAGAAGAAAGAGAATGCCAATTGTGTGGACTATATAACATGGAGAATGGAGGAAGTGAGAACTGTAGGAGAAGAATGCTGGAGGTTAGAACTAGAGGAGATGAGAACTGTAGGAAAATGAAAAGGTGGAAGAAAATTGGGGAGGTGATGACTGTAGGAGGTGGAGAATTGGGGAGGTTAGGACTGTAGGAGGTGGAGAATTGGGGAGGTTAGGACTGTAGGAGGAGGAGAATGGATGAGTGAGGACTGCAGTAGGAGAAAAATGCAGGAGATGATGCCAATCCGCCTATTTAAACCTGCCAGTGACAGGCACAACTTGCTGAGTGGTCTTTTCAGCTAGTGCTTGCTTACCCGATCTGAACCAGTTTCCTGTATCCCGACCCGGCTTGCCTGAACTACCTCTTGACCTCTGCCTGCCTACTTGTGACCCCGGCTACTGTTTGACTCCGCTTCAGCCTGATGTTCCTGTGCCTCATTGCCCGCCTGTGTACCGAACCTGGCCTGTGTCCCATCTTTGCCTCTGCCTCACAACTCGGTACCTGCTCTGCCTGGCTGCTGATGAACCCTTGGCTTACGTCCCGGCTACGTTTCCAGCTACTGATTCAGCGTCACGGAGCTCCTGTCTTCAGTTCTAGTCCAGCGCTCTCAAGTCACCTGGTTCCTGCCAAAGTACAGCCAGAGTCATCCGCCACAACAGCCCTCATGCCACTCTGTGTCCTCCACTCCCTGTCATCACTACCAGGGGTGTTGGACAGGAGGTGCAAGAGAAGCCCCCTCTACAGCTCGATCTCCAACAGGTACGTGACAAAAATGGATGAGTGAGAACCGTAGGAGGAGAAGATTGTGGGAGATAAGGACTGTAGGAGGAATAAAATGGGGGAGGTGAGCACTGTAGCAAGAAGTTAATGGGGATGGTGTGGATTATACGACATGGAGAATGAAGGAAGTGAGGACTATAGGCGGAGGAGAATGGGGACAGTGAGGACTGCAGAAGGAGGAGAATGCAGGAGGTGAAGACTGTACAAGAAAGAGAATAGGGATGGTGTGGACTATACGACATGGACAATGGGGAAGGTGAGAACTGTAGAAGGAGGGAAATAGGGGAGGATAGGGCTATAGGAGATAATAACCGTAGGAGGAAGAAAAGGTGGAAGAAAATGGGGGAGGTGAGGACTTTAGGAGGTGGAGAATGGTGGCGATGAAGAACTGTAGGAGGAGAATGGGAGATGTGAGGACTGTAGTTGGAGGAGAATGGGGAAGGTGAGGAGTGAGGACTAGAGGAGGGAGATAATAGGGAGGCCAGGACTAGGAGGAGGAGAAGAATGGGGAAGGTGATGACTAGAGGAGGAGAAGAGTGGGGATAGTGAGGACATAAGGGGGAGGATAATGGGGAAGGCGATGACTAGAGGAGGAGAAGAGTGGGGATAGTGAGGACATAAGGGGGAGGAGAATGGGGAAGGCGATGACTAGAGGAGGAGAAGAGTGGGGATAGTGAGGACATAAGGGGGAGGAGAATTGGGAAGGCGATGACTAGAGGAGGAGAAGAGTGGGGATAGTAAGGACATAAGGGGGAGGAGAATGGGGAAGGTAAGGACAAGAGGAGGAGAAGAATGGAGATAGTGAGGACTGCAGAATGAGGAGAATGCAGGAGGTGAAGACTGTACAAGAAAGAGAAAAGGGATGATGTGGACTATACGACATGGAGAATGAAGGAAGTGAGGACTGTATGCAGAGGACAATGGGGAAGGTGAGGACTGTAGGAGGGGAATAGGAAAGGATAGGGCTATAGGAGATAACTGTAGGAGGAAGAAAAGGTGGAAGAAAAAGGGGGAGGTGAGGACTTTAGGAGGTGGAGAATGGTGGCGGTGAGGAACTGTAGGGGGAGAATGGGAGATGTGAGGACTGTAGTTGGAGGAAAATGGGGAAGGTGAGGAGTGAGGACTAGAGGAGGAGAAGAATGGGGAAGGTGAGGACTAGAGGAGGAGAAGAGTGGGGATAGTGAGGATATAAGGGGGAGGAGAATGGGGAAGGTAAGGACTAGAGGAGGAGACGAATGGAGATGGAGTGAGGACATATTGAAGATGTGGAAAAGAGGAGGAGGTGAATGAGGTCAGTGAATGTAGAAGGAGAAGAGTGTAGGAACAAGAACAGTGCTCAAATGGATGCTGGAGGTACAGGTGGAATGACTTGCAATCAGAATATCGTGTAGGTGGAGCAATAAATAGAATAATGATAATAATCTTGAAAATAATTAAATATGCTACAAAGTTCAAAATGTTACTTATTTGTTAATAAGGGTTTCTTAGCACATCTGCAACAACAAATGACGGTGTTGGTTGTAAGACGTCCTCTTGGGATAATACTATTAACACCATAAAAATATAAACTACAACCTACAGAAGAAATATGATTAATAAATACTGAAGTTCAATTTATAGCTGTCAGCTTTCACTTTCTCTTTGGACTAGAAATTAGCGATATTAATATTTCCAGTCTTGGGCTTGTTTCCATGTGCCAGGCCCGTGTTGGTGATGAAACGGCACTAGAAATAATGACGCTTAAAACCGTCTCTTTATTCCTACATCTCTCTTGTGGGTTTGGAAGGCTAATGGACTGCGAAGAACTTCTCTTACAGATCTACACTAATTACAAAGGGGCCCGGAATAATGATCCATTCTCGTCTGCGGCTCCTGAACTTGTAATAAAGGAAAGAGACATTAAACTTTCCGCCACCTTGAAATATCATCCAAGCCAGGCTTGTTCCCGCCACCCGCAATGTTTTATTTTCTTTGTTCTCTCCTTTGTTTATGTAAAGTAAATATACAGTTGTGTTCCCATGTATGCAGAGAGCAAAATCCAATTACTTACCGCCTCTCCATATCATATAGTGAGAAAATTGGATAGGAATTGACTTATATATGAATTTATGGCTCTGTATGTTTATGCTGCTGCTGCTGGCCGTTATTTCTGGTGCGGCGTCCGTGCTGAGCATTTTCTAGGCACGGCTGGAAAACTTTCCATATGGTGTGACCCTCACAAATGGGCCCGTGTGATGGAGCTCCATAGAAAAACAATTAGGGGTCCCAATGCTTCTCTAATCTTGGTTCCAAACAAAATCATGCTACCCGTTTTCTATCTCAATGCCAAAAGTCCTCAATATGTAAATTAGGCGTTTGTGGGGTAATTTATCAAATGCCTTAGTCAAATTTAGTTACACAGACCTTCTCCTATCCAAATCACAGCTCACCTCCTAATAGAATGTGAAAAGGTTGGTCTAGCAAGAACAGTCTTTCATAAATCCATGTTGGTTGGTTACTACTAAGGGCTTTTTTCTCAGAAAAAAGGTACAGGAATTCAACACCCATCCACCCAGAGAGGGAAGGTAGGGGGTTTGGGGTCTTGCGGCATCAAATGGTAGGTGCGGCCAAGCTGCACTAGCAATGGGACATTGTTACATACCAGGAGTTCAGGAGTGCGCTATGTACAGTGCAGGGTTCAGGAGAATGTTGGGTACAGGGTGCAGGATTGAAGAGTGCAGGGTTGAAGAGTGCAGGGTTGAAGAGTGCAGGGATGAGGAGTGAGCTGTGAGCTGTGCACAGAGGGCAGGGTTGAGGAGTGCACTGTGTACAGAGTGCAGGGTTGATTAGTGTGCTGTGTATAGAGTGCAGGGTTGATGCGTGTGCTGTGTACAGAGTGTAGGGTTGAGGACTTCGCTATGTACAGAGTTCAGGGTTCAAGAGTGTGCTACGTACAGAGTACATGGTTGAGAAGTGCTCCACATACAGAGTGCATACAGAGTGCAGGGTTGAGGAGTGCTCTACGAAAAGAGTGCATGGTTGAGAAGTGCTCTACATACAGTGTACAGGGTTGAAGAGTGCGCTACATACAGAGTGCCCGATTGAGGGGTGCATATCTCGCAAACCGGCTTACAACCGATAATTGTTTACACCCAAATTCTCTCCACCCTCTTCCCCTCCAGTAGAGAGTTCTCTCCGCAAGAACCCCCCCCCCCAGATTCCAGTACAAAGCTCACCCCACCCCCTCCAGTAAAGAGCTAATTCGCCCCCCCCCCCCTTCCAATACAGAGCTCTCCTCCCTCCCCAAATCCTCTCCCACCATCTAGAAAGTAGAAGAGAGAGAGAGGGGCTACTGCAGAAGAACAGCTACAGTTTACAGCATGTGAGTGCAGGCTGCCAGCGCAGGCTTCACTATGAACCTCCGTTGTGAGATTAAGGGGCTGTGTAGATGCCCTCCTTCCTCTGCTGTCATTTAGAGATGTATAGTTCAGGGAGGTTCTGTGCAGCTGCTGGGAGAGGAGTGCTTTCATTTGTAAACACAGAAGCCATGCTTTTGTCTTTACAAGTGACAGTAGTGAGTGGCGATCATGTGACCAGCGCCAAAGCGTTTCAGCTGAAAAAAAGCCTTTGTTCCTACTAATGATACTATTTTCATCAGCAAATTTTCATTCCTTCCAATAGTTGACATACTATTGATGTTAGGCTGACTGGTCTATAGTTTCCAAGTATATATATCTTGGGCCACTTTTGACTATTGTTACCATATTTGCTTTTTTGCTTGTACCATTCCAGTCAGTAAGCTGTCCTTAAAAAAACAGGAAGAATGGTCTGGCTCTAACATGGCTACGTTCTTTGAGAACTCTTGGGTGCAGTCCATCTGGTCCTGGTGATTTATTTACATAAAGTTTTTCTAATCTATCTTGAACTGTCAGCCATGAGTACATATCAATAACAATCAATATACTATTATTAACATTACTGCCTTGTACTCCTTCTTTTAGTTCTAAATGGGAATCTGTCAGTTCATTCAGAAGTTTGGTCATTGATTTTCAGCCAAAACGTATTGCCAAAAGCAGATATCTTTTGAATCTCATACCCTGTGTCCCCGAAAATAAGACCTAGCGTGATTGTCGGTGATGGCTGCAATATAAGCCCTACCCACAAAATAAGCCCTAGTTAAAGTCCTTGTAGGTCTTATTTTCAGGGTAGGGCTTATTTTCAGGGAAACAGGGTAGGGCTTATTTGGGGGGTAGGGCTTATATTGCAGCCATCACCGACAATCACGCTAGGTCTTATTTTCAGGGAAACAGGGTAGCGGTTTTCTGGTCTGCAGTCTGCACCCCCTCCCCTCAATGCATGTCTGATAGTTTTTTGCAGCTGGCATCCCACTCAGGAAAGCTCATTAGTATCTTGGTAGCCCTCTCAGATTAGACTACTGAAGCATATTTAACCAGTCATGAAAACTTTCACGAAGTTCATTGCTGTGTAAATACAGAAGCTGTAGAAGACGGGAGATAGAGAGATACAAAGTAACATTGTTTATAAACATTGATTAGACAGGAGATAGAGATACAAAGTAAAATTGTTTATAAACATTGATCAGACAGGGAGATAAAGAGATACAAAGTACCATTGCTTATAAACATTGATCAGACAGGAGATAGAAAGATACAAAGTAACATTGTTTATAAACATTGATCAGACGGGAGATAGAGAGATACAAAGGGGGTTATTTACGAAAGGCAAATCCACTTTGCACTACAAGTGCAAAAGTGCACTTGAAATTGCACTGAAAGTGAACTTGGAAGTGCAGTCACTGTAAATAAGAGGGGTAGATCTGAAATGAGGGGAAGCTCTGCTGATTTTATTATCCAATCATGTGCAAGCTAAACCGCTGTTTTTTATTTTCCTTGTATGTCCCCCTCGGATCTACAGCAACTGCAATTCCAAGTGCACTTTCAGTGCAATTTCAAGTGCACTTTGCACTTGTAGTTTGCACTTGTAGTGCAAAGTGGATTTACCTTTAGTAAATAACCCCCAAAGTAACATTGTTTATAAACATTGATCAGACGGGAGATAGGGAGATACAAAGTAACATTGTTTATAAACATTGATCAGACAGGAGATAGAGAGATACAAAGTAACATTGTTTATAAACATTGATCAGACAGGAGATAGAGAGATACAAAGTAACATTGTTTATAAACATTGATCAGACAGGAGATAGAGAGATACAAAGTAACATTGTTTATAAACATTAATCAGACAGGAGATAGAGAGATACAAAGTAACATTGTTATAAACATTGATCAGACAGGAGATAGAGAGATACAAAGTAACATTGTTATAAACATTGATCAGAAAGGCGATAGAGAGATAAAAAGTAACATTGTTCATAAACATTGATCAGACAGGTGATAGAGAGATACAAAGTAACATTGTTTATAAACATTGATCAGACAGGAGATAGAGAGATACAAATTAACATTGTTTATAAACATTGATCAGACAGGAGATAGAGCCTATATTCACACTTGTGCAATGCGGGAACCAGTGCGAAAAAAAAAATGCCAGATCCCACTAGAACGTTCAATGTGCATGACAACATTATAAACATAAACATTGTTCAGACAGAAAAACAGAGATACAAAGTAACATAGATTATAAATACTGTTCTATCTCTGGCGACCTATACAAACCTATAAACCCACAGGTGATCAAGAGAAATGCCGCGTACCCACGATCAGACTTTCCACCAACAAAACCGTGGATGTTGGCTCAAACTTGTCTGGCATACACACGGTCACACAAATGTTGGCCAACAATTACGAACGTGGGAACATGGTGACGTACAAGACGTACGACGAGCTGAGAAAAAAGGAAGTTCAATAGCCTTCTGCTTGAGTCCAAGCATGCATGAACTTTTGTGCGTCGGACTTTGTACACACGATTGAAAATTTGAGAACCTGCTATCAAACATTTGTTGGCAGAAAGTCCAACAGCAAATGTCCGATGGAGCACATACACGGTCGGACTTTCCGACAACAAGCTCACATCCAACGCGTGTACGCGGCAAAAGACAAAAAAAATAAATCCTCTAAAGCATGGTCCAATTTGCTCTATCGGGAAAATAATACATTTTTGATCCCCCTAAGGCCATCAAATATTCCCTTTATCAACAGTGCATGGTGTTATTACTTATAAATATTAATAACCAGTTATATGCTGTGCATTAGGAAACACATCCAGCTCTTCCTTTTAAACAATAAACTGAGCTGGCTAGAAGTAGCTCTTATGCCACGTGCACACGATCGGTATTCTTGTCGGAAAAGCCTTGGATGGTTTTCCGCTCAAGTTTGTGTTGCCTACACACGGTCACACCAAATTCCAACCGTCAAGAACGCAGTGACGTACAATCCTACGACGAGCCGCGAAAATTAAGTTCAATGCTTGTGAGCATGTGTCTAATTGTTTCTGAGCATGCGGAGGAATTTTGCGCGTCGGAATTGCTACAGACGATTGGAATTTCCGATAGAAACTTTTCCCGTTTGAAAAATTGAGAACATGCTCTCAAAATTTTTGCTGGCGAAAATTCGACCAGCAAAAGTCCGATGGAGCCTACACACGGTTGCATTTTCCAACTAAAAGCTCTCATCGATCTTTTGCTGGCCGAAATTCCGCTTCTGTGTATGCGGCATTAGGCTCGATTCACATCTATGCATGTTGCTTTTGAGTGTTTCTGCAGTGCTTTTTGCGGTGCTTGCCGCGTTTTTGGACATGCGTTTTTACAGCGATTTTGGCGCAATTTGCGTTTTGCATTTTTATCACTGTATATAGCTGGTTGCTAAGAAGGGGGCCGTGAAGCCGGCCGCCGCCTCCTTAACAACCGATTTTTGGAAAGGGTCAGGGACTTTTTTCCCGCAAAATGCAGTGTTTTGCTTGTAATATAATTCTATGGACCCACATCTAAAACGCAAATACCGCGTTTTTACCACGATTTGCATCTTGCATTTTTTTTATTTCTTTTTTTTACACTGTATATAGCTGGTTGCTAAGGAGGAAGCCGGCCGCCGTGTCCTTAACAACCGATGAGTCATCAGCTGTCAGCTGACTTCCCACTCAAAGTAAAAAAAAAATGGCAGCAAAAAAAAAAAATTTGGGGAAAAAAAAACAGCGTGGTGGTGTCCCCAAAATCGATACCAGACCGTATGCATGCAGCACGGCAGGTCAGGAAAGGGAGGGGACGAGCGAGCGCCCGCCCCCCAGAACCATACCAGGCCGCATGCCCTTAAAATGGGGGATGGATGCTTTGGGGCAGGGGGGCTCTGCGCCCCCCACCCTAAAGCACCTTGCCCCCATGTTGATGGGGACAAGGTTCTCTTCCCGACAACTCTTGCCCGGTGGTTTCGGGGTTTGCGGGCAGGGGGCTTATCTGAATCTGGAAGCCCCCTTTATGTGTACATTGTACCCCTACCCATCCACCTGGGAAAAAAAGTAGTGTAGTGTTAAAAAATACAGTAGACAGTTTTTGACAAGTCTTTTATTAGGCAGCTCCGGGGTCTCTTCCGACTTCTCCACTCTCTTCTCCTCGCTCTCCGGTTCTTCTCCCACCGTCCGGTGCCTTCTGCCAGGTTCTACTGCTCTTTTGCTAGCTCTTGCCCGGTCTTCTCCTCTCTCTTCTCTTCTTCCGATGTTGACTCAACGCTCTCTCTCACTGTAATGCCAGGTGTGCGGTGCACAATGACTTATATAGACATGGGGAGGGGTCACCGGATGAGGTCATCTGGTGACCCCGCCCCTTATGGCATCACAGCCAGGGGCATGATGGGTCAGTGACGTCACAAGGGGGCGTGGCCTCCGGATGACATAATCCGATTGTCACGCCCCCATCGTTATTTAAGAAATGCAGGACATCGGTGCCAACAGATCACCGGGACGCAGCATCGGAGAAGGGTCATTGGTGAGAGCGGCGACAGAGGAAGAAGAACACCGGACAAAGAAGACAGAAGAAGAGCTCAAGAAGAAGCAGGGGGAGAAGGAGAAGACCGGAGGATGACGATGCGGGAGAAGATGGAGGAAGAAGCGGAGAAGAAGAAGATTTTTTATAAAAGACTTGTCAAAAACGGTCTACTGTATTTTTTAACACTACACTACTTTTTTTCCAGGTGAATGGGTAGGGGTATGATGTACCCCATACTCATTCACATGGGGGGAGGTGGGATCTGGGGGCTTGTTAAAGGGGGCTTCCAGATTCCGATACGATAAGCCCCCCCCCGCAGACGGGAAGAGGCCCTTGTCCCAATCAACATGGGGGCAAGGTGCTTTTGGGTGGGGGGCGCAGAGCTATTGGTTGGTTGTCCAGGCCAAGTACCTTCTTCTGGGTACTGGTGTTGGGTACGAGTATGGCAGTGGAAGGGGACAGAGCTATTGGTTGGTTGTCCAGGCCAAGGCTACCAAATAGAAGCACCACCTGCATTCTCTGATATGTAAGCTGAGCTGCACATGTGCAGCTCAACGTACAGCACTTGCCCAATCCCTGTGTGCTAGGATGACTGGCTCCTACACATGCACAGAAGGTACATCATCCTGCACGTGCCAATAAGGACGGCCAAAGGCCAGCAAAAAGAAGCCTCCTACTGCTCTTTTACCTAAACTCAATTGTAAAAACAAATATGGTGGTCCTAGCCCCTACTGGTTACTGGTGTTGGGTAAGAGCTTGGCAGTGGAAGGGGGTCTTCATGTAGACAGAGCTATAGGTTGGTAGTGATGATAGCAGCAGATTATCTGAGTAAAAATAAATAGTAGATCCCATACATAAAGGCTCCCTAATGCCGCATACACACGAAGGGACTATCCCGCAGGATTATCCCCTGGCCTCAAGTCCAGGGGATAATCCCCTCGTGTGTGGGCCTCCAACTGACTTTTTTTCAAAAAGTCCGGCGGACTAAAGTTTTAAGTTTTGTTTTAAAATTATCCGCTGGACTTGGCAGTCCAGCGGACAATCCCGCCGTTAGTAGGCTAGTCCGCCGGACTTTTGAAATGAACGGACTTGCCGCTCATCGGAAAGTCCGTTCATTTAGCACGTGACTTCAGGTACGTAGCTAGCGTAGGCAGTAAATGCCGGCGCGCTAGCTCCGTCACCTGGCATGGATTTAAATGGAGTCCCCACGCCGAAAAACGGCGTGGGGGTCCCCCCCAAATCCATCTCAGACCCTTATCCGAGCACGCAGCCCGGCAGGCCAGAAAAGGGGTGGGGACGAGCGAGCGCCCCCCCCCCTCCTGAGCCGTATCAGGCCGCGTGCCCTCAACATGGGGGGTGCCCTGGGGAAAGGGGGGCCGTGCGCCCCCCCCCCACCCCAAAGCACCTTGTCCCCATGTTGATGAGGACAAGGGCCTCTTCCCGACAACCCTGGCCATTGGTTGTCGGGGTCTGCGGGCGGGGGCTTATCGGAATCTGGGAGCCCCCTTTTATAAGGGGGCCCCCAGATCCCGGCCCCCCACCCTATGTGAATGAGTATGGGGTACGATGTACCCCTACCCATTCACCTAAGGTGTAAAATGTAAAGTAAAAAAAAAACCACACTTTTGAAAAAATATTTTATTGCACTGCTCCGGGGGTCTTCTTCCGTCTTGGGGGTCTTCTCGCCGGACTCCTCCGCCATTTACGTAGCTCTTTTACCGAGCGGAGAAGTCCGGCTACCTTCTTCGTCGTCGCCGCCGTCGTCGGGGGGTCTCGATCCGCCTTCGGGGGTCTTCCGGGGTCTCTTCTGTTCTTGCCGCTGTCGTCGCTTTCTGCGCCGCCTTCTTCTTCTTCTTCTGCCTTCTTCTTCTTGTTCTTCTTCTTCCGATGTTGACACGTCGCTCTCTCTGGCGGGAATGCCAGAGCCGCGCTGTGCTGGGACTTATATAGGGACAAGGGGACAGGGTCACATGCTCATGTCACATGGTGACCCCGCCCCCTGTGATGTCACAGTCCCAGCATCCTCCGGGACTGTGACATCACAAGGGGGCGGGGTCACCATGTGACATGAGCATGCGACCCTGTCCCCTTGTCCCTATATAAGTCCCAGCAAAGCGCGGCTCTGGCATTCCGGCCAGAGAGAGCGACGTGTCAACATCGGAAGAAGAAGAAGAAGAACAACAAGAAGAAGAAGGCGGAAGAAGAAGGCGGCGCAGAAAGCGACGACAGCGGCAAGAACAGAAGAGACCCCGGAAGACCCCCGAAGGCGGATCGAGACCCCCAGACGACGGCGGCGACGACGAAGAAGGTAGCCGGACTTCTCCGCTCGGTGAAAGAGCTACGTAAATGGCGGAGGAGTCCGGCGAGAAGACCCCCAAGACGGAAGAAGACCCCCGGAGCAGTGCAATAAAATATTTTTTCAAAAGTGTGTTTTTTTTACTTTACATTTTACACCTTAGGTGAATGGGTAGGGGTACATCGTACCCCATACTCATTCACATAGGGTGGGGGGCCGGGATCTGGGGGCCCCCTTATAAAAGGGGGCTCCCAGATTCCGATAAGCCCCTGCCCGCGGACCCCGACAACCAATGGCCAGGGTTGTCGGGAAGAGGCCCTTGTCCTCATCAACATGGGGACAAGGTGCTTTGGGGTGGGGGGGCCGCACGGCCCCCCTTTCCCCAGGGCACCCCCCATGTTGAGGGCACGCGGCCTGGTACGGCTCAGGAGGGGGGGCGCTCGCTCGTCCCCACCCCTTTCCTGGCCTGCCGGGCTGCGTGCTCGGATAAGGGTCTGAGATGGATTTGGGGGGGACCCCCACGCCGTTTTTCGGCGTGGGGATTCCCTTTAAATCCATGCCAGGTGACAGAGCTAGCGCGCCGGCATTTACTGCCTACGCTAGCTACGTACCTGAAGTTACGTTCGAAATGAACGGACTGCTCCGTGTGTGGGCAAGTCCGTTCATTTTCAAAAGTCCCGCGGACTTTGTCCAGTGGATTGTCCGCCGGAGAAGTCCGGGCGTGTGTGGGCAAGTCCGCACGCTCGGAAAGTCCGGCGAAGCCAGCTGGAAAGTCCGGCGGATTGTCCGCTGGACTAGGTCCGCCGGGAAAAGTCCCTTCGTGTGTACGCGGCATAGATGTTACCGCTCAAGAAAATGGGTATAAGATTTACTCTAGATGGTATAGAACGCCAGATCGAATTCACAAATTCCATCCTTCTCTCCCTCCGACGTGCTGGAGATGTAACTCAGCGCACGGCTCTCTTCTCCACATATGGTGGGATTGCTCCTTAATCCAACCATATTGGAAGGAAGTCCATAGGCTCATCACAAAAATTACTACTTATATTCCAGACTACACGCCAGCTCAATACCTCCTGCACCATACGTCCATTCCGCAATCGACTTATAAAAGATCCCTCATAGTACACCTTATAAACGCAGCAAAACTCCACCTCCCCATTCATTGGCGTTCTTCCTCTCCCCCTACTATTTCTGAATGGCTTTGCAGAATAGGGAAAATAGCTGAAATGGAGGACCTTATCTCTCAATCCAAAGACACACATGTTCAATTTCAGAAAACGTGATCCTGTTGGCTACATTTTAAAAATTCGACTGCATTTTCCACCTTAATGTCTGACCCCGTATAGCTTGACCTGGGGACCCTAATATATTTTACTGCTTTAGACCAGCACTTCGCATTCAATTGTATATATCACTTTCTTACAAAGTAGACAACTGAAATGGCTGTAGCACAGTTTACAACCATGAGGACCGTCATTTCATGAACTGGTAAGACTCAAGTCACACCCACGCACAGTTAGCTCCCATTTGGGGTGCGTAAAATAATGTGGAGCTATCAGATTCCATGAAACTCCCTATTGACATACCTTTTTGTAGATCTTTATAAAATGATGTTCTACAACTAAGATAATCCCATATATGTATGCTGCATAATTTCAAATTATCCACTATGGGTTATTCTTATCAACTTGATATGTAATTATACATGTGCTTTAGTTCTTATTTCATACTTGCCATTCAAATGAGATTTTACACATTTGGTATGGTTAATGCTGTTCCTCAGAATAGAAACGTTTACTTGTATTATTGTTGGTCAGTGTTGGTCATCTTACTTTAAAAAAGTAATTAGTTAAGTTACAAATTACTTCTCCCAAAAAGTAATTGCGTTAGTAACTCAGTTACTACATTGGAAAAGTAATTAGTTACGCAGCAAAGTAACTGTGACTTTTTTCTTAAAGCGGTAGTAAACCCGCTGACATGTTTTTTTTTTTTTTATACACCTGTAAGGAAAAGGCATAATGAGCTAGTATGCACTGCATACTAGCTCATTATGAAATACTTACCTTAAAACGAGGCGTCGGTAACTCACCTGGTCCACGCCGAGGTCGCTGACATGTTGCCTCGGCGTGTCTTCCGGGTATCGCGACTCCAGCGCTGTGAGTGGCTGGAGCCGCGATGTCATCACTCCCGCGCATGCGCACGGGAGACTTCGTCCCGGCAGGGTTCGTATTCTGCCAGCCTTTCAGCCGAGAATCCCCCGTGCGCATGCGCCGCTGCAGTCAGCGGCTTATTGCACGGGGAATATCTCCTAAACCGTAAAGGTTTAGGAGATATTTTTTTGACCTACAGGTAAGCCTTATTATAGGCTTACCTGTAGGTGAAAGTCCAAAATGTGACTTTACTTCCACTTTAATATATATTTTTTTGTTATATATCGTGTAACCAAGGGGCTACTCTATTATTACTCTAACCAAGGGGCAGATCTGTTATAGCGTGTAAGCAAGGGGCAGGGTCTATTATTATTATATTGTGTAAGGGGTGGATGGCTACAGAAGAGGGTGAATGTTAAATTAATGGGCAGAGCTCGATATATAACAATAATAATAAATGTGCCCCTGGGTTACAGTAATACTAGACCCGCCCCTTAGTTACACAATAGACGCCCCTTGCAGAGTAGCACAAGCATCGGGAGCGTGCGGCATCGCCTTGTACAATTACATGTTAACTGCGCCTGCGCAGCATAGAGTTCACTCAGAGCTGTTTAGGTTTGGCAATTTTCGTAAGCTTCGTAGTCATTCGTACTGTGCAAGCGCTGCGCCTGCGCAGTACAGGGGGGTCCTTATCCGGCAGGGGGAACTTTTTCGGCAGGACACCGGAATTACACTACTGCCATCTAGTGGCGGTAGATGTAATTGCGGTAACGCCGCCCAAGTAATGGGAACTGCGTTACCACGAGGGGAAAAGTAATCAGTTAGATTACTCGTTACCCTCTAAAGTAACTGCGTTAAGTAACTCTGTTTATTTTAACTCAGTTACTTACATCACTGTTGTTGGGCTACTTGAGATTTAATATTGGTATCCTGTTTTTTTTTTTTCATTTTTGTTTTTATGGAAAAAGGAAAAAAAAATAAAAAAATAAAAGGTGACCAGCAAACTGAAAACTTGTAAACTGATTAAGGTCGCCCCCACCCATGCACAGTTAGTTCCCATCAGGGGTGCTTGGGTGGCGTGGTCACATGTATGGTCTCTAAAGGATAATTTGAGTCACAAGTCTCTATAGAGTCTTCTAAGAAAATCTCAAGTCCTCTTACAGTTCAAAGACTTACAATTTTATTTGTTATAGTCAAATTTTTTTGCAAGATGTTACTCAAATTTATTGATTTCTCCTTTTTTTTTTTGATTTCTTGTTTTCTGCATTCTCATTTTATGCCAATGATCACTTTATTTTCGAACACTGTATTTTATTTTTATAATGACATTCAGCTTTATGTCTAAATATGTGTATGTAACATGCAAATTCTTTAATAAAAACATTGAATAGAAAATAAATAGCAGATTCTGTACTGGTGTTGACAAAATGTGAACAGAAAACCGAGACCATGCGATATGCTGCGCATTCTCCAGTTCAGAATCCTACATTCCTCATATATAACTAGGAATCAGAAGACAACTTTATTTTAGATGAGACACCTTCATAAGGTGCTATGATTGGAGGATGAACCTACTGCCGGTGTTCTTACAGATGAAGAAAAAAAAGTGTTACCTCACCTGCCTAATATGGAATTTTAAAGCTAAATTTTAGGCAGATATAAACGACAATGAATGCAGCTTTGTGATCATTACTACATCATTACATGGATTTTCTTAAATGCAAGCAGTGTAAGTACCTGAATTTGCTGTAAAAAAAAATATTGCGCCATCCCTTTAAGTGAATGCCCAAACATGTGCAAGGTATTAAATGAATGTAATAATTAAATTATTAATTAAAGTAATGTGCAAAATTTACAATAACATATAAATACAAATGTGTTTCCTGAATTCATATACACAATGCTAATTCATAAATATATATAAAAAGTTCATAACCAAAGAATTTTCTTATAGTGCCCCAAAAGGTGCTTAGTGCTCCAGATTATTAGAAGGTGCTCCAGTGAAATGTAAAGTGCTCTTCCAATCTGTCTAAGTAATAGCCTCTTACCAAACGTGAAGATCTCAAATGGTAGAGATCAAAACAATGTGTGATATATCTCCGAGATAGGGACATTGCAGCCCTTTCCTACTGATCTGATCATTTGGCTAAATGAGATACCGGTTGGTGAGAGTATCGGCTATCTGGGTATATATATATATATAGATATATATATATATATATATCTTACCTCTCTCCTTGATGGCATACCCTTAACCACTTCAATACCGCCTTATGCTCATATGACGCCCACAAGGTGGATCTACCATCCTGGGTGGGCTTCATATGACGTCCTCGCATTCCCGGCCGCCTGGGGTGAGCGCGCTCGGGCCCGGACCCGGTGCGAGTGCCCGGCGGCCGCGATGTCCGCCGGGCACCCGCGATTGCCCGTTAAAACAACGGGACCGTGCGGGACCGTGGAGCTGTGTGTGTAAACACACAGCTCCACGTCCTGTCAGTGGAGAGGAGACCGATCATGTGATCCCAGTACGGAGGAACACATGATCGGTCTCCTCCCCTTGAGTCCCCTCCCCCCACAGTTAGAATCACTTCTATAGGGAACACATTAACCCCTACAGCGCCCCCTAGTGTTAACCCCTTCCCTGCCAGTCACATTTACACAGTGTAAATGTGAATGGTTCCAAAAATGTGTCAAAAGTGTCCGAAGTGTCCGCCGCAATGTCGCAGTCACGAAAAAAAAATCGCAGATCGCCGCCATTACTAGTAAAAAAAAAAAAAAATTCGGTAAATGTATCCCCTATTTTGTAGACGCTATAACTTTTGCGCAAACCGATCAATATACGCTTATTGATTTTTTTTTACCAAAAATATGTAGAAGAATGTGTATCGGCCTAAACTGAGGAAAAAAATAGTTTTTTAAAAAAAAAATGGGATATTTATTATAGCAAAAAGTAAAAAATATTGTGTTTTTTTTTCAAAATTGTCGCTCTTCTTTTGTTTATAGCGCAAAAAATAAAAACCGCAGAGGTGATCAAATACCACCAAAAGAAAGCTCTATTTGTGGGAAAAAAAGGACGTCAATTTTGTTTGGGTGTAACGTCGCACGACCGCGCAATTGTTAGTTAAAGCGACGCAGTGCCGAATCGCAAAAAGTGCTCTGGTAAGGAAGGGTGTTTAAAAGCCCAGTATTGAAGTGGTTAAGTAGGCTCTATCGCCCCTTCAGTCTATTATGAATGCTGCTGCTAGACTAATGCACCTCACCAATCGATCCGTGACTGCCGCCCCTCTCTGCCAATCCCTTAACTGACTTCCCCTCCCCCACCGTGTAAAATTCAAAATGCTAACCACAACATACAAGGCCATTCACAACATCGCCCTCAGCTACATCACCAACCTCATCTGCAGATATCGCCCAAATCGTCCCCTCCGCTCCTCCCAGGACCTCCTGCTCTCTAACTGCCTTGTTACCTCCTCCCATGCTCGCCTTCAGGACTTCTCCAGAGCCTCTCCCATCTTCTGGAACTCCCTGCCCCATTATGTCCGATCAGCCCCTACCCTGTCCACCTTTAAGAGATACCTGAAAACTCATTTATTCAGGGAAGCCTACCCCACACCCACCTAACAACAACTGTCCCCGAGCCACCCCCATCAAATATCATTCTCTGCAGCTATAACCTTTTGTATCACCACCCTGTCCATTTAGAATGTAAGCTCTACGAGCCGGGCCCTCTTGTACCTTTTGTATTGAACTGTACTGTAATTGTGTTGTCCCCCCTATACATTGTAAAGTGCTGCGTAAACCGTTGGCGCTATATAAATCGTGTATAATAATAATAATACCTGATGCTGAGCTGACCACACTTTAGATACTCATCCACAAAATAGGATCCAGTGATGTCCTGCTGAGGTCCTCTTCTCTACAGACACCGCTGGGTCCTGAGTTGCCATGTTCATCTGTGACCTCATCGGGAGTGTCAGGGTTGGGCTCAGCCCTTACTTCTCTGAGCTGGCGGCTTAGCTGTCCACTAATTGCCAGCTCCTTTATCTCCATAGTTACTCACCTGTTGATGATATACTGCTCGTCAGTCCTGCCTACTTAAGCCATCCAGCCCAGAGGATCTCTGCCTTCGCTTTGGTCAACATCACAGAGACTATCTCCTGCGTTCCTGTTTCAAGACTTGCTTGGCTGACATCCCTTCTAGCTCCAGATCCTGCTTGCTGTTCCTCTACACTGATCCCTGACCTTCTGGCTTGGCTGACTATGCATTCTGGTTCCTGAAATCTGGCTATGTTTTGACTACGTGTGTTCTTTTTTACTCTTATTATTAAACAAGTGTGATTTAACTGTACTTCTGTCTCGGTCTGATTTCATGGTTTCTGACAGGGAGGCTGCGTCGGATCTTGCAGGTTCTGGTACAGCCTGACTGATGACAAGCCACTAGGCCTACCCCCCCCTCCAGGAATGAATGGGGTGACGTGTGGGGCTTTAGATGCCTCCTGGGATATTCATGTCACATATCCCAGAAGGAGTCGGGACACTAACGTCATTAATCTAGGTCATTGAGGGAGAATGGGAGGCGAAATAAATTTTAAAAAAAGTATAAAAAAAAAATATATATATATATATAATATATATATATATATATATAGAGATAGATAGATATATACAGTTAGGTCCATAAATATTTGGACACAGGCATACTTTTTTTTTTCAGGTATTTACCAAAATATTTTCAAGCGATAGTTAAATAATGGATACATGTACATCTAAATCGGAGGAAGGATTTGGGAATTACAGCTTTTAGGAATAGCCACCCCCCTTTTTCAAGGGACCAAACGTAATTGGACAATTGAATCAAAAGCTATTTCATGGCCAGGCGTGGGCTACTCCTTCATTATTTCTTCATCAATAAAGCAGGTAAAAGGTCAGGAGTTGATTCTATGTGTGGTCTTTGCATTTGGAATCTTTTGCTGTGAACCTACATCATGCGTTCAAAGGAGCTGTCAATGCAACAGGCCATTGTAAGGCTTCAAAAACTAATCAAATCCACCAGAGAGATAGCAGCAACATTAGGAGTGGCAAAATCAACAGTTTAGTCAATTCTGAGGAAAGAAGAATGCACTGGTGAGCTCAGCAACATAAAAAGGCCTGGACGTCCACGGAAGACAACAGTGATAGATGATCGCAGGATCCTCTCTATGGTAAAGAAAAACCCATTCACAACATCCAGACAAGTGAAGGACACTCTCCAGGAGGTGGGCATGTCAGTCTACAATCAGCAGAAGACTTCACGAGAGCAAATACAGAGGGTTCACCACAAGGTGCAAACCATTCATAAGCCTGAAGAATAGGAAAGCCAGATTGGACTTTGACAAAAAAACATCTAAAAAAACCAGAGCAGTTCTGGAAAAGCATTCTTTGGATGGATGAAACTAAGATTAATCTGTACCAGAATGACGGGAAGAAAAAAGTGTGGAGAGGGCTTGGAACAGCTCATGATCCAAAGCACACAAGGTCATCTGTGGTAACATGGTGGAACTTGCAGTGTGATGGCATGGGAATGCATGGCTTCCAGTGGCACTGGGTCATCGGTGGTTATTGATGAGGTGAGAGAAGACAGAAGAAGCCGGATGAATTCTGCAATGTTTAGAGATATCCTGTCAGCCCAGATTCAGACAAATGCAGCAAAGTTGATTGGACGGCGCTTCACAGTACAGATGGATAATGATCCAGAACACGCTGCAAAAGCAACCCATGAGATTTTGAAGGGAAAGAAGTGGAATATTCTGCAATGGCCGAGTCAATCACCTGATCTCAACCCATTTGAGCATTTCACTTGTTGAAGGCAAAACTAAAGGCAGAAAGACCCACAAACAAAGAACAACTGAAGACAGTTGCAGTTAGAGCCTGTCAAAGCTGGTCTTTCGTACATTCCAGACTTCAGGCAGTCATTGCCAGTAAAGGATTCTCTACAAAACATTAAAAATTAACATTTTATTTATGATTATATTCATTTTTCCAATTACATTTGAGCCCCAGAAAATGGGGGGACTGTGTATAAAAATGGTTGTAGTTCTTAAAATTTGTACTTTATATTTATGTTCAACCCCTTGAATTAAAGCTGTAAGTCTGTACTTCAAATTAATTTGGATTGTTTTGTTTTATTTTTACTCTGGTGGCATACAGAGCCAAAAGTATGAAAATTGTGCCTGTTTTCAAATATATATGGGCCTAACGGTATACATATATGTATATGTGTGTATATATATATATATATATATATATATATATATATATATATATAGCTGGTACAAGGGGTGGGCAAGAGGCGTGGGCAGCTTCTCTGGGCACTGGGGAGGGGATTTGTGTTGGAAGGGGGACTATGGAGGGGAGTATTGTTGATGGGGGGGAATTTGGGGGGGGGGGTTCTAAGAGTGGTGACGGAGGGGGATTTGTGTCAGGAGGGAAGATGTGGGGAAGATTTGTCTCAGTTGGGAGGATAGATGGGGAATTAGTGCTGGGAGTAGGGGATTTGGAGTGGATGTCCAGTTCTGGGCACCAGTCCTCAGGAAGGATGTACTGGAAATGGAGCGAGTACAAAGAAGGGCAACAAAGCTAATAAAGTGTCTGGAGGATATTAGTTATGAGGAAAGGTTGTGAGCACTGAACTTATTCTCTCTGGAGAAGAGACGCATGAGAGGGGATATGATTTCAATATACAAATACCGCACTGGTGACCCCACAATAGGGATAAAACTTTTTTGCAGAAGGGAGTTTAACAAGACACGTGGCCACTCATTAAAATTAGAAGAAAAGAGGTTTAACCTTAAACTACGTAGAGGGTTCTTTACGCTAAGAGTTGCAAGGATGTGGAATTCCCTTCCACAGGCGGTGGTCTCAGCGGGGGGGCATTGATAGTTTCAAGCAACTATTAGATAAGCACCTGAATGACCACAACATACAGGGATATACAATGTAATACTGACATATAATCACACACATAGGTTGGACTTGATGGACTTGTGTCTTTTTTTGACCTCACCTACTATGTAACTATGTATCAGTAGAATAGGTGATGATCCACTTTAAGTAATGGCAAAGGTATTGCTGGATAAACAGGCCCATAGCAGAAATAAGAATTGCTCGGGTCCATAGGGGACATTGAGGGGTGCGAGCTGAACACACGCTGCTGTGTCCAATCACAGCCGGTCACATGAAAACGCGGAAATGCCGGTAATCGGCTCTCCTCGCCTCACACTGACAGAGTGTGAGGAGAGGAGAGCCGATCAGCAGCATCTCCTTACAGGGGGACATCTAGGGATGTAATCAGGGCACTGATCATCAGTGCCCTGATTACAATAAAGAAATAAAGTGTAAAATACAGTGCCCACCAATGCCGCATACAGTGCCCACCAGTGGCAGCAATCAGTGCTCACCACTGCCCACAAGTGCCACAAATCAGTGCCCATTAGCCATGCTAGTCAGTGCTGCTAATCAGTGCCGCCTTTCAGTGCTGCCCATCACTGCTGTCCATCAATGCCCATCAGTGTCGCCCATCAGTGCAACCCATCAATGCCCAACAGTGCCCATCTGTACCGCCCATCCATGCCGCCTATCCGTGCCCACCAGTGCTGCCTATCAGTGCCTGCCACTGCCGCCTATCAGTGCCCACCAGTGCCGCCTATTAGTGCCCATCAGTGCCACCTAACTGTGCCCATCAGTGCCGCCTATCAGTGCTCATCAGTGCCACATATCAGTGCCACCTATCAGTGCCCAAAAGTGCGGCATATTAGTGCGACCTCATCAGTGCCCATAAGTGCCACCTCATCAGTGCCCATAAGTGCCACCTCATCAATGCCCACCAGTTCAGCCTATCAGTGCCCATCGGTGCCACCTCATCAGCGCCCATCAGTGAAGGCGAAAAATTACTTAGTTACAAAGTTTATTGACAGAAAAAAAGTAAAACAGCTTTTTTTTTCCCAATAT
The DNA here is from genome assembly GCA_028564925.1 of Lithobates sylvaticus. NCBI lineage: Eukaryota > Metazoa > Chordata > Amphibia > Anura > Ranidae > Lithobates > Lithobates sylvaticus. Next base: position 14,448,882 of record CM053028.1, read on the forward strand.
TTTTGGTCTTTTTTTTTGTAAAAATTAAAAAACCCAGCAGTGAGTAAATACTACCAAAAGAAAGCTCTATTTGTGTGAAGAAAATAAAGATAAAAAAATAATTTGGGTACAGTATAGAATAACCGCGCAATTGTCATTCGAAGTGCGTCAGCGCTGAAAGCTGAAAAAAGGCCTGGGCAGGAAGGGGGTGTTAGTGCCCGGTAGGCAAGTGGTTAAAGAAACAGCGACATTTCCCACCGCCACCAATCAGTGGCCATTTTTTTTCCCCGAAATAACAACACAAACCAGAAATCCGATCGGTCGCTCCATCTTTGCGCCTTTGCCCAGCGTGTTGAATAAACTGGAAGGTCTTTCATCTCTCCTCCTCACATCCATCGGCAGTGAAATGATTATTTAACGTTAATTGTGTCTGTTCAGCTGCACTTTCCTTCCCTGGGATCATTTCGCAGATTTTTATGGAGCAATTGAGACCCGACGACGAGCCGCCAGTCCCCGGCTTAGTGCCGCTCTTCTCATACAAGTGCTTTGAAAAACACGGGAATAAAATAAACAGTTATATTAGAATGATTGCAGAGATTAATTAACTTAAGTAAATTGCCTGTCACCGCTCGGCGCGGAATATGAATTGTTAATTTCCCTCATGGCGCCGAGAGCGCTCTCCCTGAAGCCGGGAGAGTGGATGGAGCGGAATGACAGCCGAGGACGAGGAGAACCGACTCCAGGTGACTTTGCTCGGGGGGGTTTGTAAACAACTTCCAGCAGCTTTCACTGGATTCACTTTCTTATTAAAAATAAAAAATCTTTCACTTTTATGGGCTTTTTATCTGCAGAATTCTCTGTTCTTTTTTTTTTTCCTTTTTCCTTTAATCTGAGATACACCACGGCTCCACTCCGCTCCGCTCCGGACTTGTTCTCAGCGTGGGGCTCTCTGTGCTAAAAGCAAGTAAAGTTTGAATCCGGCTCTCCTCAATTCCATCCATAACCCTTCACAGCCCCGCAAGATTTTCTCCCTTAATGATTTTTTTTTTTTTTTACATTTTTGTAATTGTATGTGTTTTATTACTGAAAGTCGTTTTTTTTTTTTTTTTTTAAATGTTCAGTTTTTTTTCATATACACCGTATATACTCGAGTATAAGCTGACCCGAATATAAGCCGAGGCACCTAATTTTACCACAAAAAACTGGGAAAACGTATTGACTCGAGTATAAGCCTAGGGTGGGAAATGCACAGCTACTGTAAGTGGAAAAGAGGGTCAACAATGCCCATTTGCAGCCTCACTGTGCCCATTTGCAGCCATAGATCCCCCGAACTTCAAACTCGGTAGTTAAGGGTTCCTAGATGCCCCCTAGCTGCAGCCAATTTGGGGTCTCTGCACCCAAAGGGTCCCGAAATGACATTTTGCTGCAGATGGACACAGTTGACCGAGATACGGGGGCCCCAAAGTCGGGTCGGAAAATGTCATTCTCTGCTGCATAAAAGTGCTTGACTCCAGTATAAGCCGAGGGGGGCATTTTCAGCACAAAAAATGTGCTGAAAAACTCTGCTTATACTAGAGTATATACGGTAAGTTGGCAGGACCGACGAGCAGGATATCATCAACAGTTGAGTAACTGTGGAGAGATAGGAGATGGCAATTAGCCGACAGCTGAGCGGCCAGCTCAGAGAAGGAAGGGCCACGTGCCCTCAACATGGGGGGGTGCTTTGGGGCAGGGGGGGGTTCCCCCAAAGCACCTTCCCCAAAAGCATGTTGTCCCCATGTTGATGGGGACAAGGGCCTTTTCCCCACAACCCTTGGCTGACTATCCATTCCGGTTACTGAACTTTGGCTATGTTTTGACTACGTTTGTTCTTTTTACTTTTATTATTAAACAAGTGTGATTTAACTGTACTTCTGTCTTGGCCTGATTGCATGGTTTCTGACAGTGGCCTGGTAAGGTTGGGGGGGGGATGCTCACTCGACCCCTCCTTTCCTGGCCTGCCAGGAGCTGCTTGCTCAGATAAGGGTGCGGGATTGATTTTGAGAGGGACCTCACGGCATTCTTTAAAAAAAAATAAAAAATTAGCGTGGGGGTTCCCCTCAAAATCCATACCAGACCTACAGGGCCTGGTATGGATTGGGGCAGGGACCCCCACACCCTTTTTTCACATTTTTTAATTGCCAGCCATGTTTTTTCCCCCACTGACAGCTGATGACTCATCCCTTATTAGGGACGTGGCGGCCGGCTTCCTAGCTATTCACTGGTTGTTAAGGATGCCGGTAGCCCCGCTCCTTAACGCTGAAGCTACTAAACGTAGCTTACACAATAGGCTAAACACTGCTAAACGCTGGCAAAAAGCATTTTTTTTGCCCATGGTTTCTAAAGCAATTTCTAGCTTTTTAGTGCATGAAGCCAATGCATATAGGAGACTGCTACTATCAGAGATTGCAATCACGTAACAAAGAATTTTCAGAGACTGCGGTCCTGTAACAAAGACTGGAAGAAAGAAGCATGTTCAAATTTAGAGGAAACGACAACAGAAACAAAGTAACAAGCCTACAGGTGAGAATGTTTGTTGACTGATTTTCTCCCCCCCCCCCCCCGAACATGAAAGGTGGGAGCAAACCTGATGTCATTAGAAGAGAATAAAGCCTTTAGAAGAGAGTCAGGAATAAGCGGAATCTGGACGCCCACCAACAATGATGAGAGGAACACTCAGCAACAGTCCTCAGCTCGGTCTTCAGAGGTTGTCACTTGAATCCGCTGAACGCCCCCCGTTCTTGCTCCCTTTTCACCATAATATAATTAAAGATCCGTTAATTATTCATTGACAAGGACGCATGAAGGAAAGCATCTCGTTTGCACCTTTCAGCACAACGAGCGTTTGCTTTTCAAAGCCGCAGATGGAAAAAGGTACAAAAGCAGTAACACATTTATTGTGTTGTAATAAGATGCTTAGTATCAGTTCAAGTACTTAAAATGCTGCTTTCCTATATAAATCTCTCCTTGCTGTGCAGACGCCCCTTCCACCGAGCTATAAGCTTCACCATAAAAAGCAAAATGGAGGGCATGCGGCTGTCTGGGCTGGGCTCAGCCCTTCCTTCTCTGAGCTGGCCGCTCAGCTGTCGGCTGATTGCCAGCTCCTATCTCTCCACAGTTACTCAGCTGTTGATGATATCCTGCTCGTCAGTCCTGCCTACTTAAGCCATCCAGTCCAGAGGAGCTCTGCCTTTGCCTTGGCCCTATCTCTTGCGATCCTGTTCAAGACTTGCTTTACTGACTTTCCTTCTGGCTTCAGATCCTGCTTGCTGTTCCACTACATTGATCCACAGAGCTATAAGCTTCCCCATAAAAAGCTAAATTCTTAGCGTGTTATTCTAAATGGTCCTATCTCATCTCCTAATACTCCCATGTTAAGAAGATGGGACAAGGTCTGAGGGGGTGGAGCAAGGTCACAGTATTCAGGTAGATGTCAGGAGGTGGGTAGGGGGAGTGTAGCCCTGACGAAATGGGGCAAAGTCATGAGATGAAGAGGACTTATTAGCATTTGTGTTCAACCTGTGCCCCTCCAGCTGTTGTGGAACTTCAGGTCCCATCATGCCTCTGACTTTGTGGGTCATGCTTGTAACTGTCAGCCTGCAATGGCTCATGGGACTTGTAGTTCCGCAACAGCTGGAGGGCAATAGGGGAAGAGAAGGATCTTGGCTACTCTGTTACCCCGCCGGCGCTCCTGGCCTCTCCCTCCTGCCAGGGTGTCAGACTTCACGTACCTGACTGATAAGCCCGATATAGCAGGGGAAGGCCTCCCTTACGTTTCTGGTTCAGGGCCCCTGGTAGTATAGACAGGAGGCACGGGAGCGCAGAGTGGTATGAGAGCCTGGTGGGTAAATGCAGGAGAAGAGGCCCAAAGGTGCCGGTGCAGGTGGAGTGGTGATCCCTAGACAGCTGGACACTGGCAGCAGATGCAGAGCAAACGCTAAGCAGGCAAGTCAAATCACAGGCATAGTCGGCAACAGGTGGGCAGAGCAGTACAGAGGAGCAGGCAAGTTCAGAGTCCAGGTCACAGGCATGGTTGGCAACAGGCGGGCAGCGTAGTACAGAGGAGCAGGCAAGTTCAGAGTTCAGGTCACAGGCATAGTCGGCAACAGGTGGGCAGCGTAGTACAGAGGAGCAGGCAAGTTCAGAGTCCAGGTCACAGGCATGGTTGGCAACAGGCGGGCAGCGTAGTACAGAGGAGCAGGCAGGTTCAGAGTCCAGGTCTCAGGCAGGTTTGGCAACAGGCGGGTAGCGTAATACAGAGGAGCAGGCAGGTTCAAGGTCAATACAAGCCGGGGTCGGATGCAGGCAGAAGACAGGATAATCCAAGGGCAAGCCGGGATAATTAGGGGAGCAGATGCTCAGACAAGGTAACGGGTGCTAGGATACAGGGAGCTGCAGATCGGACAGCACCAAGCAAAGTGCACGGACATCCTAAATAGGATGATTAGCGTCAAGCGCCGTGCGTGTGTGTGCGCCGGGGCGCACAGGCGCACCCCAGGGCACCCAGTCCTGTATCCATTCTGGGAACTTCCCTGACACAGGGGCGGTTTTCCATTAAGGACCCCCTCTCTCCAGGCCACATCCTATATGCATAATGGATAGATTAATGCATAGCTTGAATCTATCCATGGCCGCCGCAGCCACCCCCTGTTCCTGTATCCTGCCCCTTTCAGGGCACTTGAGTTACAGCGGCCAGGGTTTTTTTTTTAAGCACCTGATTAGAGCCAGAAGCTCTAATAGGCTTCAAAATAGGCTGGGCTCGGGACGTAGAGAGTGCAACCGGAGCCCACCCAGGTGTGTTGCAACAGCGAATGAATCCTCCTCCCAGTCAATCGGAAAACGGGTCTGATACCTGTCACCCGATTGGCTGAAAGGACATGCGATCCTATTGGATGCCTAGGAGGAAGGGAGGAGACACGCAGTGGAAGCAAGGAGAAGAAGAGCCGCTGGCCGATGCCTGGATGCCCGGTCCCTGCGATGCCTGGATGCCTGATACCTGCTGGCGCTCCTCGAATGCCCGATCCCCGCCGCTGCTCCTCGGATGCCCGCCGCCTAGATGGGGTAAGTGTCAGTGGACCGGCTGCCAGACATCGGGAGTTTGAGTTGCCGCTGGGGGGGGGGGTTCGGATGTTTGCTCGGGATGGGATGGGGCTCAGGTAAGTATTTGGGTGGGCTGCTGCACACAGAAGGTCATTCATTAAGTGAATGAAGGTAAAAAACCTTGAACCTTTAGAACCACTTTAAGTTGCATGTGGGTGGATTCAAATCAGCAGGTAAACATGCTGTCCTGTATCAATGTAAAAATTGGCATTTGTTGCAGAACAACTAGTACTAATCATTGGGTTTAACAAGAAGACATTGTAACATCAATGATTGGTGGCCAAAGAAATGGGGCAGTGCTGATCAGCTTGATGGCCTGTGGTGCTCCACCAATGTCTGTATGGAGATCATAAATAGACATGTGCAACTCGTTTCGTTTTAATTAGTTTTCCGTTAAAATTCGTTATATTCGTTCATTCGTTATCGTACGAATTAACAAATGATTCGCTAAAAATTTTAACGAATAACGAATTATCGAATCGAACGAATATGAAAAACAACGAAAATCTGAAATAACCAAATTAGAAACAATGAAACTACGAAAGAAGAAAATCCGAAAAACTAAAATCAAAATGAACAAAAAAATTCGTACATTCGTAACTTTTTTTTTTTTTTTTTTTGTTGAATTGGTAATTTTCCGTGTCCCTTACAATGGCGCTGCTTAACGTGCTTCGAATGGATTGAACGAAAAAATTCGTACATTCTTAACTTTTTTTTTTGCGATTCGTAATTTTCCGTGTCTCTTACAATGGCGCTGCTTAACGTGCTTCGGATGGATTGAACGAAAAAATTCGTACATTCGTAACTTTTTTTTTCGATTCGTAATTTTCCGTGTCTCTTACAATGTAATAATAGCATACACATTACATAAAATTATGAATTATGCTCCGATTACGAATCTACGAAAACAATGTTACGAAAGTTTCTATCTTACGAAAGTACAAATGTAACTAAATCTACGAAAATACGAATGCGTCCGAATACAAAATACAACGAAAATACGAAAATTTGAATTTCGAATAAACGAAAATTAGACTAACGGAAAAAACGAATCAACGAAAAAATAACTCTTACGAAAATACGAATCGTTACGAATACGAACACCGACGACTTACGAAATTACGAATCGTTACGAATCAACGGAAACGAACAGAAACAAAACGAAAATAATTTTTTTTTCTATTGTGTACATGTCTAATCATAAACCTAGATCAACTTTTTATCTTTTACCCACACCAAAAGAAATATATTCGCTGCCATTGCCAAGACCAGACTTTCACAACCTTTTTATCCCTGAGGAACCCCTAAAATAATTTTCAGGTCTTAGGGAACTCTTACTAAAACCAATTAATTGGGGGTAAAATGGGAAAATGCTCCTTACATTGGTGGTCAAGTAGATGAATGAAATCTTTACAGTGGGGTATTATAATGTTGCTCTTAAATATTATTAGTGCCATGGTGCTGGCTCTGCCTAGTGGCATCCACCCTAGACCATTGCCGACACCATTAACATAGGGAGCCAATCAGCTACAGCTCAAGGAACCCCTAGCAACCTCTGGAGGAACCTGATGGTTCTACAAAACCCTGACTGAGAATGCTGTCTAATGCCCCATACACACGAGCGGAATTTCCGTCGGAAAAATCTTGGATGGTTTTTCTGACGGAATTCCGCTCAAGCTTGGCTTGCATACGCACGGTCACACTCAAGTTCTCTGAACTTTCGACCGTCAAGAACGCGGTGACGTACAACACTGCGACGAGCCGAGAAAATTAAGTTCAATGCTTCCGCGCATGCGTCAAATTGTTTCCGAGCATGCGTAGGAATTTTGTGCGTCGGAATTGCTACAGACGATTGGAATTTCCGATAGGAACTTTTTCCGTCAGAAAAATAGAGAACCTGCTGTCAATTCCGCCAGGAAAAGTCAGATGGAGCATACACACGGTCGGAATTTCCGACCAAAAGCTCTCATCGGTCTTTTGCTGGCGGAATTTCCACCCGTGCGTATGGGGCATAAGAGGATCAGTTTGAGATACAGGCAACTGGAAAAAGAGGCCAGAGAAGGACGCACAATTCTTTCATGACAGGCTAATGCCGCGTACACACGATCGGAATTCTCGTCGGAAAAAACTCTGTCGGATTTTTTCCGACGGAATTAGTCCGATACTGGTGTTGCCTACACACGGTCACACCAAATTCCGACGGAAAATAACACAGCGGCATAAAACACGTTCGACAGCACTATAAAGGGGAAGTTTAATGCTTCCGAGCATGCGTCGAATTGATCTGAGCATGCGTGGCATTTTGTCCGTCGGAATTCGCTACACACGATCGGAAAAAGTCCGATAGGACTTTTTCCGTCGGAAAATTTGAGAACAGGAGATAAAACTTTGTCAGTCGGAAAATCCGACAGAAAATGACCGTTGGGCCTACACACGGTTGGAATTTCCGACAACATTGTCCGATAGGACATTTTCCATCGGAAAATCCGACCGTGTGTATGGGCTTTACAGTGGAGATGCATTCATCTGGAGAACTTTAGGCGATTGCATCGCACTGGAAGGATTTTTGCAACAAAAGCGAGTGAACTTCTGGCAAATTGTTTATGACAAAGCGTACAGCTTGTTAACACGCGTCCTGCTAACCCTCCCCTACACCCCGCCCCCCACTCTGCGCAAAAGCGGCATGTTCTGTCATCGAACCCCACTTGTATATTAACATGGTGACAGCAAACTTTAGATTCAGATGTGCAGAACTGGAGGAAGCGCTGGCAGATGCTTTCCGTCGCCATGGAAACCAACGTCAATTACTTCCTAATTAATGGAGCTGTGGATTTCATTTACATGCCCTTCAACAATTAGAATTCACACCCCTCCTTTGAGGATGGAGTTTGTGAAATGTTGTCGGCAGGGGAAGAGCGGCTTACAGCTGTGACTGCGCTACGTCTTCCATTAAAGGAAAACACCTCTTTTCGTTATTTTTCCCCATAATCCTCCACCTACGCTTCCCAAAAGTTGCAAGGGTCTATTCGTTTCTAAAGTTCCCTCAATCTTTCCTCATGTGGTGTTATTACCAGACATGCTGCCTCTGTCTATTTGGAGATATTCCATTGCAACTTTGTATCTTGCATGGCAATGAGGTCGGTAACTGTCGAGTGTACACACACATGACAGTTAAGAGATAAGCCATGCTGTTTTAGATGACAAAGGTGGGGCAGGACAACTGGAGTCACATGGATTCTCATAGAAAAGCAGATAACGATGAACCTCTCCTTACGTTATTTAAAAATGAAGACAGAATTGCAATTGATACTATTTTTACAAACAAGAAACAACCTTTTTTTTTTTTTTGGTAGGAAAGGGTTAGAATGGCTGTTAATACCGGTTTGTATCTTCCCTGAGACGAATCGCCATTCTGGGAACACCTAACCACCCAAAAAGCCAGCCTTTCTCAACTAGAGTTCCACCAGGGGGTGCTAAGGGTTCCTTTAGCAATATACAATTGTTGCCCATCAGGAAAAAACACAGACACCAATGATTGTTTTAGCTATCTGTAAGAAGCATTCCTCCCACCGACCACCAATGTGAGGGACATTCTTCCCACTGATCACCAATGTAAGGAACATTCTTCCCACTGATCACCAATGTAAGGAACATTCTTCCCACTGATCACCAATGTAAGGAACATTCTTCTCACTGATCACCAATGTAAGGAACATTCTTCTCACTGATCACCAATGTAAGGAACATTCTTCCCACTGATCACCAATGTAAGGAACATTCTTCCCACTGATCACCAATGTAAGGAACATTCTTCCCACTGATCACCAATGTAAGGAACATTCTTCCCACTGATCACCAATGTAAGGAACATTCTTCTCACTGATCACCAATGTAAGGAGCATTCTTCCCACTGATCACCAATGTAAGGAGCATTCTTCTCACTGACCACCAATGTAAGGAGCATTCTTCCCACTGAACACCAATGTAAGGAGCATTCTTCCCACTGATCACCAATGTAAGGAACATTCTTCCCACTGATCACCAATGTAAAGCCCCATACACACGCTCGGACAATCCGCGGACCAGGTCGGTCGGACTTTGTCCGACGTACTTTGTCCGATGTTGGTGTTGCGTACACACGGTCGGACTACGTTGTCGGAATATCCGGTCCGGAAGAACGTCGTGACGTAAGTCGTCGTCCACGAGATTACAAAAGGGAAGTTCAGCACCACGTCAGGCACCCGTTGGGCTCCTTCTGCTGATCCCGTGTTTATCGAGAGTTAGTGGAAGTTTGGTGACTTAAGATTCGCGCTTCTCAGTTTTCTGACTCAGATCGTTACTGCTCTTCAGTTTGTGCTTGTCGTGCGTATCTGTTTATTAGTGCGTGTAGTCAGTTCGCATTTGTTGGTCATTGCGGCCTATATCTTGATATAGGACGCTTTGATTTGCACTGCTTATTGTCTGCTCGTTGCTGCTATTCAGTTCGTTCTTTCAGGCCTTGCTGTTTATCGGTGCTTTCTGTTTGTCCGTTCTGACCAGCCGACCTTTTGTAACCTTCTGAGCGATGTTTCCCGTGCGTACTCGTCGCCGAGTTCGTGCTGTACGCGGAATTGGTGTCGGGCTTTTAGCTTTGACCCAAGACCCGTCCATGAACAGAGTGACGAGGAGTATGTGGACCAAGAATTGGTTGCTTCAGCGTGACCAGTTCTCGCACATGCCTTTGCTTCGTGAGATCCGGGAGAATAATCCTGATGATTTCAGGAACTTTCTCAGGATGACGGACCCCAATTTTCACCGTCTTTTGGCTTTGCTGACCCCCTTTATCAGCCGGCAGGATACCTGCATGAGACAAGCCATTACTCCGGAGCAGAGGCTTGTTGCCACGTTGAGGTACTTGGCGACAGGGAGAAGTCTTCAGGATTTGAAGTTCTCTTCAGGTATCTCTCCCCAGGCCCTGGGAATCATTATTCCAGAGACCTGTTCTGCCATCATTCAGGTCCTGCAGGAGGACTATATTAAGGTAACATTTATACTTTACTATTCCCTTCTATGTATGCTCTGTTTGCTAATGTCTTCTATTTTTGACCTCCTTCCCTAATTACCATGATTGCAATATGTTCTAATATGCTGTGCCCCTTTTCTCCTTCATGCATTTTTCCCTTCACTTACCTCCCCAGCATGCTCTTCTGCCCCAATAGACACCTATGGCCTAGTCACTTAAGCAATGTCTTTTGTCTGCTGCATAGTATTGTTTGCCCCCAAACACCCCCTAAAATATGCACAAATGTTTGCTGTGTGGTTTACTTCATGTAGAGCCCCCGTTTTTTTTTTTTCTTTTGGTGGGGGGGGGGCAAACTCATTAGGAACCCCCTCCCCCAACTGCTCTGTCAGATGGTACCAATCCTTTATCTGCTGGCTTTCCCAAGGTCCATACACACTATATACCTACCTCTTTATAGTGCGCATCTTTAGGGATGAATTCAGCAAAGCATGTAGTGCAAGGGGCTGCCTCCATACTTTCCATTTCCTATTTTTTTGTCTTCTTTCCCTCCTATTAGCTTGCTTGGTAATTTAATAATGTCACACTGTGCCTGCCTTTTTTTTTGGGGGGGGGGGGGGGGGGGGGTTGAAATGTTATTTGATCTTTCCTGTGGCCTGCCAATAGTGTTAAGTACAGAGGGTCTGGCCAAACTAGCCCACATTATTGAGCCATTTGCCAATCAATGAAGTGCAGAGGGTTAGCTGTCCACCACCCCCCCCCCCCAAAACCCTAGTTATTGCCAATGTCCCATCAGAAGTGGGGGGATTGATGGGGGGGTGAGTAATCTGTGAAGGGGAGCCTCTACTTTTCTGTGCAAATACTTTCCAGCCTCCAATTTTATACAATGCTCTTGTTCCAAGATGTTGATTGTCTAATCTGCTTGCAATGTTTAGGTGCAAAGTGACTAATTTTTTTTTCTTGTTTCACTCCACAGTTCCCTTCCACGCCACAGGAATGGCAGACTGTGGCCTCCCACTTTGCCAGCCGTTGGGACTTTCCTAACTGCGGAGGGGCAATTGATGGGAAACACGTCCGCATCGTCCCACCGCCCAACTCGGGGTCCTACTATTATAATTATAAAGGGTTTAATAGTGTAGTGATGTTGGCGGTGGTGTCGGCAACATACGAGTTTATGTATGTGGACGTGGGGATGAACGGCCGGATATCGGATGGTGGGGCCATTACGCACACGGAGTTCTACTGGCGTCTCCAAAGTGGCAGTCTGTGCTTGCCACCTCCAGAGGAGAATGCCGAAGGACTCCCCTTCGTCTTTGTCGCAGATGAAGCGTTTGCGTTGACTCCCCATGTGATGAGGCCGTTCCCGATGAGGACCCTCACCCCGGACCAGAGGGTCTTCAACTACAGGCTGTCCAGAGCCAGAAGAGTTGTGGAGAACGCTTTTGGCATCCTGGCCAGCCGCTTCCGCCTGTTCCTGACGGCATTTAACTTGGCGGAATACAAACTGAACCACATAGTTCTTGCCTGTTGCATATTGCACAACTTCCTCAAAAGACATAACATAACTATGTGGTGCCCGTTGGCCCAGATGTGGAGGGCCCTCCAAATGCGGACCTCACAGCCCTTCGAGTGGCACGTCCAGGCTTGCCCCCTCTAAATGCCCGTGTGGTCCGGGACCAATATATGGAGTACTTTGTGGGTAGGGGGGCCATTGCTCTGCCTGACGATGTGTGAGAGGCATTTTTTAATAAATCTGATATTTTAACCAACCTATGATTTCTTGTCATTTCAGTCTTCTTTTTAGCTTATTTTACTTTGACATTTTTTCCCTTTGCCTTCGACAGTGGGAATGCACTTTCTGGGCAAAAGGAGGTAACAGTCTCTTCTTCCCAAAAAGATTATTCTCATGTTGTGTGTTTGCTACCTAATCTTTGGTCTAGAGAAGGTTTGTCCTGCATAACTGACACCCAAAATACTCCTTTTCAGCACCAGGTCTGACATGTGTGTATTCTCAAAAATGCTGTGCTCCGTGTTTTCGTACAAAGCACTGTGGGTGTCATTTACATAAGTCAAATCCGCTATGCTCTACAAGTGCATTGAAAAAGTTCCCAGGGAAAGAAAATTGGAGTGCAAAGTGGATTTGCCTTTAGTAAATAACACCCATTGCCCCCCATATCCTTTACATTTTACATACATAATGCATTGTGTTTTTTAAATAAGGAAGCCACACATTTAGAAAACTAAAAAAGTTTACTAGGAAAACATTCACAAGTGCGTTTACAATCTTCACGCCAAAACTGACAACATCTTGTTTATTTACAACATTGTTTACAAACATTCCGCAATTGGTAAAACCAGGCATGGAGCAAAACAGAACCTATGAACTCGGAAAGTTCAACTTTGTAAAGTGAAGACAAGATCAGACATGACTATATGTTCAAAGTGTGTTTGATCTTGCCTTCATCACATGGGGGGGTCACCCCCGGAAAGTGGAAATTTAGAACATGCACACAATTTGGGTCTGTAAATGGACATTAGATGGTAAAACACATGCCTAGAAGCTTCAAAAGTGCCATTTTCCATCATGGGGATGAATGGACGTTTTTTGGGGGTGCAACCCCTTCACCACAACCACTTTCGTAGTTCGTAAAGTGTTTGCACCCCCAAAAAAACGTTGGCATTCATCCACCATGATGGGAGCTAGCAAATGTGGACACAATGTGTGCATGTTCCAAATTTCACACAGTTTTTAAGTTGCAAATGTGTTCAGAAGCTGGCACAAATGTGTGTTAATTACTTGGTGCGTTTTCATATTTTTCCTAAAACATCAATGATGTTCTTCAATTTTTGTTGAACATCATTGATGTTTTGCTTTATGTAATCTAGATCTCGATTGCAGACCATTATCTCTCCGATGAGTACGTGGGCACTCTCTGTGGTAAAGTGTGATTTTTCTTCCACAACATCCACGTCACCTAAAAACCACAAACAAACAAAAATGGGGTGTTGGAAATGAGGCAGCCATACATGGATTAGCTTACCAGTAGCTGTGTTCTCCCACACTCACCTGTTGTGGTGACAATTTCTCCAAGTTCGATGATCTCTCCTTCCTCCTCCTCCTCCTCCTCCTCTGCTTCTGCTCTTTCCCCTTTTTTGGGAGGTGTTGGTTTGGGGGTTTCCTCAGACGGCCCAAGTTTTCGCTCCCCTATGAGAATGTCCAAAAGGAAGATTTAGCAACACAAGCTATTGAGGGCAGAAATAGGAAATGACAAACATTGCTTGAAAGTGACGGACACTATTTTAGTTTGGCCAGTTACAAATGTCAACTACATGAATGTAGTCACTTTGTAAAGGTGCTAAACTGACTAGCTTTTTGGTAGAAGTTTGTGTGATGGAGACCCCCCTCTAGTATCCACTGGAGCACATGTGTGGAAAAGCATAATAAAAAGGGGGTTTGGGTGTCCCAGCACTAGTGCTATAGAGTCCAGATGGGTAAACAGCTACTGAGTGACCTCTCCTTTACATTGAATAAATTGGCTTTACATTCTTGATGACATTTCTAGTGAGAACAAACTTCCTTTCCCCAAAAAAAACACCAAACATCGTATTATAAGTGGCCGAACGATCGAGGTTGCGTACGATCGAATGCACACACACGATCATGACAGTGGCAGAAAGATCGAGGCTGAGTACGATCGAATGCACAGACGAACCTGAAAGTGGCCATTTTGGAATGTACAACTTTGTAAAAATCAAACCACAATGGAGCAGTATGCAAGCAAGAAATCAAACACAAAACACAACTACTTACTTTTTAGAAGAATTCGCTTGATCTTTCTGTACTGATCGGCCTCCCTCAGTTTCAGGTCTGACCAGCGTTTCCTGAGTTGCTCCTTGGATCGTTGTACCCCAAAATGATTGTACAGCCTTCTCACAACTTTAGACATGATCTTGGCCTTGCGGACATTGGGGTTGAGGTAAGGCCCATACTTCCCATCATAGTCGCTCCTCTTTAATATGTCCACCATCTCCAACATTTCTCCAAATGACATATTGGAGGCCTTGAATTTCAGGCTCTGGGATCGGGACGTTTCTGCCTCCGGACTTTCCTCGTCCTCCTCCTCGTTGGTGGGATATTTGTGGCGCACCTGCTGTGTCCCCGCCATGTGCTCTCCCCACTACGCCGTAAAGAGAAGGGGTGGGGAATAGACGAGAAAGATCGTCAGGGGCGGGCGGAGTTTGAAGCATGCGCACTGTATATAAAACGTCACACGCCTGTGTCGTAGCCACGATCTGGGAGACGAGGGGAGAGAAAACTCACACGAGACGATCGCTACAAACGAAGGTACAATTTAACGTTGGTACATAACTAGCCTAGACTGATTTGAACTTGAGGCTTCTTTATGGAGAAGATTAGGAGAGTTTAGCCTGACATAATTTATAGGGTTTTGTGTGTTGTTGTGTCTTGCAGAGATTGATATGAAGGGATTCAACGACATGAGTTTTCTCCCCCTCTTCATTGCCAAATACAGGGATTTTCCCATATTGTGGCAGGGTATACACCCACATTACACCAACAAACCAAAGAGGCACGCAGCCCTGGAGGAACTTGTGGAATTTGTCAAGCCAAGGTTCCCCACGGCAACTGTTGATGATATTAGAAAGAAAATTGGCAGCCTGAGGAGTGCGTATATCAGGGAGCGGAAGAAGGTCGTGAAGTCTGAGGAAACTGCAACTTCAGCAGATGAGGTCTATGTGCCCAAGCTCTGGTACTATCAGAGTCTCCATTTTCTGAAGGACCAGGCTGATGTCACGGAGCCAACCTCAACTCCTCCTTCCACGCTTCCTTGCGCGCAGCCCACCCCTGATGAGGCTTCCGAGGAGCAACCTGGGCCTTCCAGTCTGGAAGAGGTGGAGGAGCCCAGCTTGTTCCAGGTATAGTAGTTTTGTTACCATTTATGGGAATAATGAATGATGTTCACTTAATTCAGGATCCCCAATTGCTTAGTTCCTAACGTGTTTGACATATCAACTGACAGTGGTGTTGGAGACATTTGGGGCCAGAATCTAAACTGCAGGGCTGAGAATTGTATGGTTTTCTATTTGTAAACATTTTGCACCAGTCACTAGATGAGAATTGTGTGTGTTTGATGAACAAATAACTGAAACTATGTCCCTTTTTCATACACAGGAAGACCTCAGCCAGGAGGTGGCTGTGGAAGGTGGCAGTCAGGAGGAGGCAGGGGTTAGTGGCAGCCACCAGCTGGGTAGTGGCAGCCAAGAGGGGGCTAGGCCTCGGAGCCTGACTGACACCCAAACCCCTCCCCTCCGCCCTCCGTACAAAAGGGCGAGAAGGGGGGGTTATGCGGCACAGTCAGCGCTCCGGATGATCAGAGAGGCTTCAGACTCCCTACATGCCACACCCGCCGACGAGGAGACCTTTGGCTCGGTGGTTGTCACAAAAATGATGGGTATGGAGGTGAGGCAACGCAACATGTGTGAGGGGCTCATCCTCCATGTCCTAAATAAGGGTAGGGCTGGGGAGATGACCCCAGTCACACATGTTTGCCATAGCTACCATGCTCCGCCTCCTCCTCCTCCTCCTCCTCCTTCTGCCACCCCACCAGCACGACAGCCACAGCGTGGAAGGAAGCGTGGAAGGAAGACCTGAGAGTGACGACCTGGAATCAGTCTGGTCTGAGAGAAGATGGAGCCTCTTGTAGTACCAGAGCCTGGGGACCTAGATGGCATCTGCTGCAGTTCCGGATACTTTGGACTTCACGACCAGATTGCACTCCCCTTAATATACGTACTCCTCAGGCCCCCAATTTTCTACGCTTGAACAATGATGGTTGCCGTGGGGGGCCAAGACTTTGCAAATTCCCCAAGTTTCACCATGGCTGCGTTCCTCTTTGGTTTGTTGGTGTGACCTAAATAAAGGTTTTTTTGATTTGAAATAATCATTGACTATTGTGTTTTACTTTGCTACAATGACAGTTTTTCTTTGAGTAAGCAGGTACATTTCACTAATCCTAAAGTAGAATTAACAAGGGGCAACAACAACAAACAACCTCCTAGTAAATTTAAGCAAGAAATACAAATGTAAATAATGTGTTTTTGGTAATTTGAGACACACAACACCCCTCCAAAAAAAAAAAAAAAAAAACATTCAAATATGTATTCCCCCAAAAAAAAAAAAAAAAGACAAATCATGGTAAAAAAATAACAAAGATTCTTTTCCGTTCAGAGTAAAAATAAACATGTAGTGTATAAATGCTGCAAAGTAATAAAGAAGTAAGTTTGTGAGAAGTGCGGGTGAATAGGAGCAGCTAAAACATGTCATTCTTGTTGCATTGTAAAGAAAAAGAGAATGCGCTGCATTAAAGACATTTTAACATTGCAGCGTGACGAATGTGCTGTGTCGATTAGGAAAGGTAGTTTTACCTGACCGAGCGCTTCCGTCACAGAATTTCTTCTGAGCATGCGTAGCACTTTGTCCGTCGGACAAGCGTACACACGCTCGGATTTGGTGTGATCGGACCGGGTTGACGGCAAATCTTTCCAGCAGGAGATAAGACTTTGTCCGACGGACAAAACGACGAACACTGTCCGATGGTGCATACACACGGTCTGATTTTTCAACAACCTTGTCCGATCGGACCAAATCCATGAAAAAGTCCGACCGTGTGTATGGGGCTTAAGGAACATTCTTCCCACTGATCACCAATGTAAGGAGCATTATTCTCACTGAACACCAATGTAAGGAACATTCTTCCCACTGGTCACCAATGTAAGGAACATTCTTCCCACTGAACACCAATGTAAGGAGCATTCTTTATACTGATCACCAATGTAAGGAGCATTCTTCTCACTGATCACCAATGTAAGGAACATTCTTCCCACTGATCACCAATGTAAGGAACATTCTTCCCACTGAACACCAATGTAAGGAGCATTCTTTATACTGATCACCAATGTAAGGAGCATTCTTCCCACTGATCACCAATGTAAGGAGCATTCTTCTCACTGAACACCAATGTAAGGAGCATTCTTCCCACTGATCACCAATGTAAGGAACATTCTTCTCACTGATCGCCAATGTAAGGAACATTCTTCTCACTGATCGCCAATGTAAGGAACATTCTTCCCACTGATCACCAATGTAAGGAACATTCTTCCCACTGATCACCAATGTAAGGAACATTCTTCCCACTGAACACCAATGTAAGGAGTATTCTTTATACTGATCACCAATGTAAGGAGCATTCTTCCCACTGATCACCAATGTAAGGAACATTCTTCCCACTGATCACCAATGTAAGGAGCATTCTTCTCACTGATCACCAATGTAAGGAGCATTCTTCTCACTGATCACCAATGTAAGGAGAATTCTTCCCACTGATCACCAATGTAAGGAGCATTATTCCCCACTGATCACCAATGTAAGGAGCATTCTTCCCACTGATCACCAATGTAAGGAGAATTTTTCCCACTGATCACCAATGTAAAGGGCATTCTTCCCATTGGCCACCAATTTAAGGGGCATAGTAAGAGCACATACTGTATACTGTAAGAATGGATAGATTAAGGGCAGGTATGCCTGGAGGGAGCCCACTCCTCCTTAAAGGCACAGGGAAGCATGTGACACCCAGCAAAACACAATGGCACACTTACTAGCTAGCCTGCAAAACAACCAAATTTATTCTTCCCATTGACCACCAATGTAACGAGCATTCTTCCCACTAACCACAATCATAAGGAGCATTCTTCCCACTGTCCACCAATGTTAGGTGCATTCTTCTCAATGACCACCAATGTAAGTGGAATTCTTTCCACCGACTACCAATAAAAAGGACATTTTTCCCACTGGTCACTAATGCAAAGGATGTTCTTCCCATTGACCACCGACATAAGAGACATTCTTCCAAATGATCACCATCATAAGGTACATTCTTCCCACTGACCACCAATAAGGAATATTCTTTCCACTGATCACCAATGTAGGTGGAACTATTTCCAACAACTTCCAATAAAAGTGTCATTCTTCCCACTGGCCACTAATGTAAGGGGCATTCTTCACACTGATTACCATCACAAGAAACAAATCTAGCAATATGAAGTTACTGTATATATTCTAACAAAGTTTTGGTGAAGGAAAATCAGTCATTTTGCTGCAAATTTAATTCCAGTGAAATTACTACTCTCGTTCCTATTGAGAATACAATCAATGTAGTGAGGCATAGACTCTCGTTAAGCAAAAGTTCCTGCACTAGGGGCCTGTTTCAATATTTTGCAGCCAGTTGGGTTAGAAACCTTTTCCTTGAGTTCTTGCTAGTCCTTCATGGCTAGAAGGCCTTTGGCAAGGGGGACTAAATGAATATACACAAGAGAGTTGTTAGTGGCTCCAGTATAGTGGTTTGAGGCTGAGTCCAACAGAGGCTGTGCCACCCACCAGTCCAGATACAACAGGGTTATTGATTTTCCTGACACATGGTCTGGACAGGGGACCTGTCGGCAGTGCCATGAGAGTACTCTTTCTTCTGCACGAACTGGTGTCCACCATACTTCAGGCCCCTGGGGTGTGATCCACTGGATGACACTCAGGCTGCTTCTTGCTGGAACTTTATTTTACTAGTGCAACAGGCACCAGAAAGTGGCATTTAGCAGTTCATGGTAACCTGTCATGGGGTTAAGCTCGGAGACCAGTAGCTATAGCAGTAGAGAGGCTCCCACCGACCAGCAGGTTAGATATACAAACAGGTCTCCCTGGTGGATGGCACAGGCTCATTCGAAAAAGACAAAGATAGAAGAGTGCCTCTTAGTTAAATTAGGCTTCCTGTGGCTCTCACAGCATGGACTTGTAACACTCCTGGAAATATGGCTCTGACATTGGCAACATCCCTCTCTGAATCTGTGTAGAGCATCTTTATAATTTGACATGTAAGTGCTTAGTGATTATTTTATATTACTATTAAATACTTTAACTAAGAGGCGCTCTTCTATCTTTGTCTTTTTCTGGTTGATTTTGAGTTGACTTCACTCCTGAGACGAGCAGCCCTTAGTGACAGTGAACACATCCCTTGGATTTATCATCTCAGCTTGCATATCCAGCACCATCCATCCTTGATTGGAATTTTTTCTTGGACACTTATCCATTGTGGACATTTATCATTACTGTATTGTGAACAGTAATAATTTCATCCATTTCAATTATTATTATTATTTTTATTCCATTTTTATTTTTTATATTTTATTTTTTATATTTTTTATTTTTTTTATTTTTTTATTTTTGTACTTATAGTACATTAGTACCCTAAGCGCCAGCATTTGTGTTTTTTGTTTACAGGCTCATTCGAGGTGTGGGGTTCTAAGCACTAACCGTTATTCACCAGAGCTCTTAATGGTGGAGAAGGGTTATGCTGCATGTTAGTACCAGGTCATGGTCCTCAGTATCGCCCCACCGGGAGGTGAGCAATCCAGTAGCAGATATGGCAGGTAGGGATCATAAAGAAACGTAGTCAATAAACAAGCCAAAGATCAGTAACAAGTGGTCGCTGATTGGGATCAAGCAGAAGTGTAGTCGAGGAACAAGTCAAAGGTTGGTAACGGAGATATGAGCGGCAGCAGGAGTGACAAGAGCGAGCTTGTGATGGACCGCCTGGAACCTCGCCTGGGTGCCTGCGCCAAACAGTGCCTCCTGCCGTCCAAACCTTTCCAGCAGACTGATAGCTAATACCAGCCCTTTACCCCAAGCAGCGTGCACAGACAAGATATTGATGATATCCTGCTTGTCAGTCCTACCTACTTAAGCAGTCCAGCCCAGAGGATCTCTGCCTTCACCTTGGTCAACATCACAGAGACGCTCTCCTGCATTCCTGTTAAAAGACTTGCTTGGCTGACATCCCTTCTGGCTCCAGATAATGCTTGCTGTTTTACCACACTCATCTCCAGCTCCCTGACATTTGGCTTGTCTGACTATCCGTTCCAGTTCCTGAACTCTGGCTATGTTTTGACTATGTTTGTTCTATTTATTTTTATTATTAAACAAGTGTGATTTAACTCGGTCTGATTTCATGGTTGCTGACACAATGCTGGTTTGGGCACAGAGGCCCCGAATCTGTATCCGGGTCTTCCAGTTCTCAGAGGTCCCACAGGCACACACCTCCCAAAAAATAGAGCTCCCCTAAATGCCAGGGCCCATAGTCAGTAGGCAAGAGGCTAGCCTGCAATCCCCTCCAAAAGCCCCTGTCCCGGCAGGGTTTGTCACAGAGATATTGGTTGGAGAGAAGACAATATTCTAGCAAACAGGAAAAAACATGGCTTTAATAGGAAGTTCACGGGAGGAGCAAAGGGTTCAAGGTTCAAGAGAAACAAAACATAAGGCACGGTTGTCTAAGCAACCAGGCAGGGAGCTGTCTAGCATCTCAGATGGCTCAGCAAAAAGAGTTTCTGTTAAACACAGCAGAGGTCCCGGGTTCAGATCCAGACCCTGACAGTGTCTTATTGAAGAGTTATGCTGCCCGTGGATAGTGCCAAGACAGCAGGTGACCTTACTGTCCTACGTCTATGCAAAAAATGGCATTTGAAGCAGAACAACTAGTACTAATCATTGTGGTTACCAAGAAAAACACTGTAACATCAATGTTTATTGGCCAAAGAAATGGGGCAGTGCTGATCTATGTGAAAGGCAAACCACACCAAAATAAATATATTAGCACCAGTAGCAGATATAGCAGCACAGTCAGTAAACAAGTCAAAGATCACTAAGAAGTGGTTGCTGGCTGGGATCAAGCAGAAGCATAGTCAGTAAACAAGTCAAAGATCAGTAACATGTGTTTGCTTGCTGGGATCAAGCAGAAGCATAGTCAGTAAACAAGTCAAAGATCAGTAACAAGTGGTAGAAGCAGAAGCATAGTTGAGGAACTAGCCAAAGGTCAGTAACGACTGGTAGCGAAGACATGGATGGCAGCAGGAGTGACAAGAGCGAGAACTTGCATGGAGAACAAACAGGACATGCAAAGGCATTGTTTAAACAGGAAGTTCATGGGAGAAACAAAGGCTTCAAGGTTCAAGAGAAACAAGATACAAGTAAGATACAAGGAAAGGTTGTGTAAGAAATCAGGCAGGGAGCTGTTCAGCATGTCAGGTGGTTTAGCAAGAAGAGATACTGCCAGACACAGCAGAGGCTTTGGATCTGGGTCATGACACAACCTAACAACTTGCTACAGTCCTCTGGTTCATGATTTCATCAAACATGGTTGCACATTACAGCACTATGCCCAGTCCAGGGTTCTCTCTTACAGAGTCCTCCAGCTATATGGTTACCCGCTAAAGGGGACTTCCTGAGGGAGTACCCCACAACAGGTGCTCTACATTTCTAGCAGGTAAAGGTGCCAAGCATTCCACAGGGGTGAAGGTCCAGTTAGTAGCTTTGGACTCACTATTGTGCTCCATACACTAACAAGTTCCACCCTTCCCTACTTCTTATCCCCCAAATGGACAGAAAGAAAGAACCTCTAGTAGGGAGCTACATAGAGGCTAACCCTTTCCCCAAAGTGAGTACAGGGTCCTACAAGAAGGCGCCATTTAACATACACTATATCGTCAAAAGCATTGGGACACCTGCCTTTACCCACACATGCACTTTAATGGCATCCCAGGCTTAGTCCGTACAATTCAATGTTGAACCACTCTTTGCAGCTATAACATATTAAACTCTTCTGGGAAGGCTGTCCACAATCTGTCACAAACGCGCTTCTGGAAGAATGGTCAAACATTCCCATAGACACACTCCTAAACCTTGTGGACAGCCTTCCCAGAAGAGTTGAAGCTGTTATAGCTGCAAAGGGTGGGCCAACTCAATATTGAACCCTACGGACTAAGACTGGGATGTCATGAAAGTTCATGTGCGTGTAAAGGCAGGCATCCCAATACTTTTGTATAGTGCATCAGAGGGCCCATAAGCTTCCATTACTCTCAGTAGATGTTTCAAGATTTATTTTCTTATGCCGCGTACACACGAGCGGATTTTCCGTCTGAAAAATCTTGGATGTTTTTTCCGACGGAATTCCTCTCAAGCTTGGCTTGCATACACACGGTCACACAAAAGTTCTCTGAACTTTCGATCGTTAAGAACACGGTGACGTACAATACTACGATGAGTTCCATGCTTCCAAGCATGCGTCGAATTGTTTTCGAGCATGCGTAGGAATTTTGCGCATCGGAATTGCATAGAGACAATCTGAATTTCCGAAAAAATAGAGAACCTGCTCTCAATATTTTGCCGGCCGAAATGCCGCCAGCAAAAGTACGATGGCGCCTACACATGGTCGCATTTTCCGACCAAAAGCTCACATCGGACTTTTGCTGGAGCATTTTTCGCTCGTGTGTACGCGGCATGAATCTTCAAATATTTCAAAGAGTAGATAGGCAGGTTTGAGCGGCCCATACCGCAATGGGGGTTCAAGCTAACTGCTGGCAGAGGGGATCTCCAATTATCTACTCACCTCTACCAGGGGGCTCTCGCCTCTAATCTACTCAGTGAAAACAGATTAAATAAAGTCCTCGTTTTTGTAACTACAGAGAGTAGCGAAGCTGCCACCGAAAGGCCGCCGTGGCTCCCTCGAAGCTTTGAAACAAGCGAGAGATGAAAGGCTGGCAATATTAGTTGTTTAAACAATTAAAGCCATAAAAATTGCTGCACAGCATGGAAAATATAATCACCAATTAAGAAAGCCAGCAAGATACTCAAAATAACATTGTCGCAAACGCTTGCTAGGAAAGTAAATGTTAATTATCAGCAGAAAGTAAAAAAAAAAAAAAAAAAAAGA
Source organism: Lithobates sylvaticus (assembly GCA_028564925.1). Lineage (NCBI taxonomy): Eukaryota > Metazoa > Chordata > Amphibia > Anura > Ranidae > Lithobates > Lithobates sylvaticus. Next base: position 14,471,829 of record CM053028.1, read on the forward strand.
AAGTTGACAAGTGCTTGCAAAACTTTTCTTGTTTAATTGATGCAGCTAATATGTTGATGTTGAGAGAGCAGAATTCCTGGCGGCGCGAACAGGGCAATGCAGCGGGTGGGAGTTTTCAGCGGAGGGCGAGCGGCGTATTAAGATTATAGTGCTGGGTATTTATAAGAAAAGCTGAACAGCAAAAACTATTGTGTTATTTTGGTGGTGGCACCAGTTCAAGCAGGCCAGAAATCAAGGAGAGAATGTGCTTGTTAGAGAATTATTGACTTTGTTCTTTTTTACTTTGTTTTTTCAGTTGTGTTGATTTTCTTTTCCTTTTTTTTCTTTTCGGCTTCTTTTGTGTTAGCTTTCCTCACTTCACCTATAATTTTCTATCGAGATTTTCTTCTCGCTTTGAATAATAGCAAAATATAAATACATAAATAAAGAAAAAAAAGAAAAATAACGAAATCAGACGCATAGTGCAGCTATGTTCAAGCCAAAGTCAAGTCTGCCGATACAGAATATAGTGGGGAGAAATAATTATTTGATCCCCTGCAGATTTTGAAACTATGCCCATTTTACAAAGAAATTGAGGGTCTATAATTTTTACCATAGGTGTTGTAACGAAATGTCCCACGCTCCGCTTGAGTGCTTTCGTCATATACCGCTTCCTCCCAGTCTGAATATAGATATCAGATATTGAAACCGCTGACAACCAAGAACTAGGCAGTACTCGTTTTGGCTAGTGAACATAAACTGTTTTATTTGAACAGGGGAGGGAATTGATCCTTCCATATTCTTTCTGCAGCCAATGAACGCCCGCAGAAGAAGCGGTCATTCAGCGGCTGCAGGAGGAATATGGAAAGATCAATTCCTCCATATGCAGCTGTCCCCGCCACTCCTCCTATCCAGGCACACAGGAGGGCGGCACGGACGAGCGCTCACAATCTCTGGGGGTGGTCGGCCAGGCTGCAGCAGGCGCTGGGATGGGATCATCCATCGGAGCTCCTCCTATCCAGGCACACAGGAAGGCGGCACGGACGAGTACTCACGATCTCTGGGGATAGTCAGCCAGACTGCAGCAGGCGCTGGGATGGGATCCATCCACCGGAGCTCCTCCTCACCCTTCACAAACAGTCATAGGGCAGGCATAGTTTCCACAGCCTGACCCCACTCCTGACCCGAATAGGCAGCCGGCCAGACGCAGAGAGCCCAGGTGAGCAGAGCTGCCTGCACGGTTTTTACAGATGCCACCTGGAGCCTGTTGCTCAGTCCAGTGATCGAGTGTAGGCAAATTAGGCGGCCGCGAGGCCCCTGTAAGTGCGAGGCCTTAGCTGGCCGCCTAATTAGAGAGCCGCCTCTGACTGTCAAATCAGGAGGGAGAGCTGTTAGAGGAATTACCCCCTCCCTCCACACAGCAAATACACATAGACATATACAGTATCTCACAAAAGTAAGTACACCCCTCACATTTTTGTAAATATTTTATTCTATATTTTCATGTGACAACACTGAAGAAATGACACGTTGCTACAATGTAAAGTAGTTAGTGTACAGATTGTATAACAGTGTAAATTTGCTGTCCCCTCAAAATAACTCAACACACAGCCATTAATGTCTAAACCGCTGGCAACAAAAGTGAGTACACCACTAAGTGAAAAGGTCCAAATTGGGCCCAAAGTGTCAATATTTTGTATGGCCACCATTATTTTCCAGCACTGTCTTTACCCTCTTGGGCATGGAGTTCACCAGAGCTTCACAGGTTGCCACTGGAGTCCTCTTCCACTCCTCCATGATGACATCACGGAGCTGGTGGATTTTAGAGATCTTGCGCTCCTCCACCTTCCATTTGAAGATGCCCCACAGATGCTCAATATGGTTTAGGGCTGAAGACATGCTTGGCCAGTCCATCACCTTTACCCTCAGCTTCTTAAGCAAGGCAGTGGTCGTCTTAGAGGTGTGTTTGGTGCCGTTATCATGTTGGAATACTGCCCTGTGGCCCAGTCTCTGAAGGGAGGGGATCATGCTCTGCTTCAGTATGTCACAGTACATGTTGGCATTCATGGTTCCCTCAATGATCTGTAGCTCCCCAGTGCTGGCAGGACTCATGTACTCCCATGCAGACCATGACAATCCCACCACCATGTTTGACTGTAGACAAGACACACTTGTCTTTGTACTCCTCAACTGGTTGCCGCCACACATGCTTGACACCATCTGAACCAAATAAGATTATCTTGGTCTCATCAGACCACAAGACATGGTTCCAGTAATCCATGTCCTTAGTCTGCTTGTCTTCAGCAAACTGTTTTTGGGCTTTATTGTGCATCATCTTTAGAAGAGGCTTCCTTCTGGGACGACAGCCATGAAGGCCAAATTGATGCAGTGTGTGGCTTATGGTCTGAGCACTGACAGGCTGACCCCCCCCCCACCTTTTCAACCTCTGCAGCAATGCTGGCAGCACTAATATGTCTATTTCCAAAAGACAACCTCTGGATATGACGCTGAGCACGTGACCTCAACTTCTTTGGTGGACCATGACGAGGCCTGTTCTGAGTGGAACCTGTCCTGTTAAACTGCTGTATGGTCTTCTTGGCCACTGTGCTGCAGCTCAGTTTCAGGGTCTTGGCAATCTTCTTATAGCCTCGGCCATCTTTATGTAGAGCAACAATTCTTTTTTTCAGATCCTCAGAAAGTTCTTTGCCATGAGGTGCCATGCTGAAGTTCGAGTGATCAGTATGAGAGAGTGAGAGCGATAACACCAAATTTAACACACCTGCTCCCCATTCGCACCTGAGACCTTGTAACACTAATGAGTCACATGACATCGGGGAGGGAAAATGGCTAATTGGGCCCAAATTGGACATTATCACTTACTGGTGTACTCACTTTTGTTGCCAGCGATGTAGACATTAATGGCTGTGTGTTGAGTTATTTTGAGGGGACAGCAAATTTACACTGTTATACAAGCTGTACACTCACTACTTTACATTGTAGCAAAGTGTAATTTCTTCAGTGTTGTCACATGGCAGTATTTAATAAAATATTTACAAAAATGTGATGGGTGTACTCACTTTTGTGAGATACTGTACATCCTATAATAGGTTGCTCCCAAGGCAGACAGACACAATAGAACAATGGGATACAGCCACACCTAACACACACATAGCAACCCCCACCTTTAACCATCTAGCAATGGTCTCTGATGAACGGTGGACTTTATCCTCATATATTCTTGAGGTCAGACTGGGGTTATCGGTCATCTTGAGCCCCTAATATCCACAGGGTAACTTAAACATAGGAGGGGCTGGGGAGCTGGACAAGGAGCTTCCAGTGCTCGCCCAAAGTGACTTCTGTCTCAGGTGTATTTTATATGATAGAGACAGATAGAGAAATCAACCAAAAATCCAGAAAAAAACACAATACAAATGTTATAAATTGAGTTGCAGTTCAGTGAGTAAAACAAGTATTTGATCCCCTACCAGCCAACAATAATTCTGGCTCCCACAGACTGGCTACAGTAGGTGCTCATGTGGTACACAGGTTAGTCCTGTCAATTTAAGAAGGTATTCCTAACGACAACTCGTTATGTGTATAACAGACACCTGTCCACAGAATCTCTTTCTTTCATTCAAACCTCACCATCATGGGCAAGACCAAAGAGCTGTCAAAGGACATCAGGGACAAGATTTTAGACCTGCACAAGGCTGGAATGGGCTACAAGACCATCAGCAAAAACTTTGGTGAGAAGGAGACAACTGTTGAAGGAGACAACTGTTGGAGTGATTATTCGCAAATGGAAGAAACACAAAATAACCATCAATCGCCCTCGGTCTGGAGCTCCATGCAAGATTTCTCCTCATGGGGTGAGGATGATTATGAGAAAAGTGAGGGATCAGCTCAGAACTTCACGGGAGGAGCTTGTGATTGATCTCAAGGCAGTTGGGACCACAGTCACCAAACAAACCATAGGTAACACAATACACCACCATGGATTGAAATCCTGCAGCACCTGCAAGGCCCCCCTCTTCAAGAAGATGGTCTGAGGTTTGCCAATAAACATCTAAACGATTCAGAGAAGTATTGGGAGAAAGTCCTGTGGTCAGATAAGACCAAAATTGAGGCATTTGTCATTAACTCGACTCGCCATGTTTGGAGGAAGAAAAATGTTGACTATGACCCTATGAACACCATCCTTAAGCCCCATACACACGGTCGGACTTTTTCATGGATTCTGTCCGATCGGACAATGTTGTTGAAAAATCAGACCGTGTGTATGCACCATCGGACAGTGTACGTCGGATTGTCCGACGGACAAAGTCTTATCTCCTGCTGGAAAGATTTGCCGACAACACGGTCCGATCACACCAAATCCGATCGTGTGTACGGTTGTCCAACCGGACAAAGTGCTACGCATGCTCAGATCACATTACAAGACCAAAGCTATTGGCTACTAGCCTCTACGTAGTCCCGTCGTAGGCAACAAACGTCACCACGTTCAGAATGATCGGATTTTCCGACAACTTTGTCCGACCGTGTGTACGCAAAACCAACATCAGACAAAGTATGACGGACAGGATCCGACCGACCTGGTCCGCGGATTGTCCGACCGTGTGTATGGGGCTTTACAGTTAAGCACAGAGGTGGGAACATTAGAAGAAAAAGCACATTAAGGTCATGGAGTGGCCTAGTCAGTCTCCAGACCTTAATCCTATAGAAAATGTATGGAGGGAACTGAAACTTTGAGTTGCCAAGTGGCAGTTAAGAAACCTTAAGGATTTAGAGAAGATCTGTAAAGAAGAGAGGACCAAAATCCCTCCTGAGATGTGTGCAAACCTGATCACCACCTACAAGAAACGTCTGACCTCTGTGCTTCACAACAAGGGTTTCTCCACCAACTACTAAGTCATGTTTTGATTGGGGATCAAATACTTATTTTTATCACTGAATTGCAGCTCAATTTATAACATTTCTATCATGTGTTTTTTCTGGATTTTTGGTTGATATTCTGTCTCTGTCATATAAAATACACCTATGATAACAATTATATACCCTTCATTTATTTGTAAGTGGGCAAACTTACAAAATCTGCAGAGGTTCAAATAATTATTTTCCCCACTGTACTGTACTGTCCCCCACAAGTGATGTCAGTGTAAACACGATCGATTGTAATAGCATCTGGATAAAAAAATGACTCCTGCTGTTACTTGTAATTAGTGATTTACTTTCAGGCCAGGAGGGATTAGGAAGCACACAAGATTGAAAGCAGAAAAACTATTTTTGCATTTTTTTTTCGTAGTGCAAAAGAGAAAAAGGCAGAACAAAATCACAATGAAACTGGAGCCCATCATCCTCTTCTTCTCACAGAGCCCTGGCAGGTCCCCACATCACCCTTGGCAATTATTTGTATTTGTGGGCGGGTGCAGTGCAAGGGTGGTGCTATTTGGCGGCTGTGGTGCAGAGAGGGAAGAGGACAAGAGGGAACCCAGTCCCTCCAAGGTCTCTGTAGGTCTCTATAGGAAAGCAGCTGTCCCACTGGACGCCGCTGCCCTGGTTGACCTAGCGGCCATCTTTGAAGTGGGCAAGGTTTATGAAAAGCACTGCCCCCCTTGGGTTGGCATACATTTAGCATAGTGAGTAGGTTAGAGACCACTCTCCTGCTTGCTAGGGACAGTCAACGTAGCATGGGGTCAGGTTCCTGTGGAGTAGGGACAGAGCAGGCACTCAGACTGTGTACTATCAGTAGTCTTTCTGTTTAGGACCTGGCTTTCAGTCTGCCTTCCAGTCACCTCCCCTGCCGGTTGCTGTTGAGTGTCTCCATTTTACAATGCAATCTCAGTCTGGCTCATAGTAAGTGTTCCAGTCCAGTGTGGCCGTGTCTGCATAGATCGCTGTTCTTTTTTCACATTATTACATTAATATACCTTGCTGCATCAAACAGTCTCCATGTGAGTTTCCTTACCCTGTGGGCATTGAGCCTGGGCCACACCTACATATTGTCCTCCCTCTCTCATGAGCCTCTGGTACATTATAGCCTTCCTACCAGCATGTAACCCAAAGAGACCCTGTTTCTAGACCATTCATTTCAACCACAACCTTCCTATAAATTTATATGAGCATTTATTGCATTGTATGCGTGTTATTTACCTGTAAAATCCTCCCTTGTGTAGACATTCAAAAACCCTGAATCAAAAGCTCCAGTAGACTTAGAGCTGGTACTCCATGTACACTCTATAGCAGCCACCCTCAACCTTTGAACCCTTGAATATTTTTTGAGGTAGGTCCCCTGGTAAAATTAAATATTTGGGGTCAGAGGGAAGAATGCCCATTGTTAGCCATGCTCCCCATGTAGTGGGGATTAGTATTTCACCAGATGGCTAAAGTGGACCTGGAACTATGGAACTGGCTCTCTACTTAGGGGACCTGGTAGACCTAAGTTGACCTTGAACTATGTAATTCGGTGAGAGGTCAACCAGCCATGGCTAAGGGAACTCCTAACAACACAGGAGGAATCCTCGGGTACTTTGGAACTGTCACTCAGTGGACACACTATAGTAGCCACTCTCAACCTTTTTACCCCAGAAGAACCCTTGAAATAATTTTAAGGTCTCATGGAACGCCAGCAAAAATTAAATATTTAGGGGCAGAGGGAAGAATGTCCATTGTTGGTCATGCGCCCCATATAGTGGTGATAAGAATGCCTCCAGATGGCTAAAAAAGATCATTGGTTACATAGTTACATAGTTAGCTAGGCCGAAAAAAGACACAAATCCATCCAGTTCAACCATAAAAAAAAGAAATATTAAATAAAAATAGAAAATATCGTACAATCCAATATACCCAATTCTATACCCATAGTTGATCCAGAGGAAGGCAAAAAAAAAAAAAAAACCCAGAAGAGCATGCTCCAATTTGCTACAGCAGGGGAAATAAATCCCTTCCTGATCCCCCGAGAGGCAATCGGATTTTCCCTGGATCAACTTTACCTATAAATGTCAGTACCCAGTTATATTATGTACATTTAGGAAAGTATCCAGGCCTTTCTTAAAGCAATCTACTGAGCTGGCCAGAACCACCTCTGGAGGGAGTCTATTCCACATTTTTACAGCTCTTACTGTGAAGAAACCTTTCCGTATTTGGAGATGTAATCTCTTTTCCTCTAGACGTAAAGAGCGACCCCTTGTCCTCTGTGATGACTGTAAAGTGAATAACTCAACACCAAGTTCACTATATGGCCCCCTTATATATTTGTACATGGTGATCAAATCCCCCCTTATTCTCCTCTTCTCAAGAGTGAATTAATTCAGTTCCTCTAATCTTTCCTCATAGCTGAGCTCCTCCATGCCTCTTATCAGTTTGGTTGCCCTTCTCTGCACTTTCTCCAGTTCCCCGATATCATTTTTGAGAACTGGTGCCCAAAACTGAACTGCATATTCCAGATGAGGTCTTAATGATTTGTACAGATGATATCTCTCTCTCTGGAGTCCATATCTCTCCTAATACAAGAAAGGACTTTGCTTGCTTTGGAAACTGCAGCTTGGCATTGCATGCTATTATTGAGCTTATGATCTACAAAAAAAACTCCAGATCCTTCTCCACTATGGACCCCCCCAGTTTTACTCCCCCTAGTATGTATGATGCATATTCTTAGCCCCCAAGTGCAGAACTTTTTATCAACATTAAACCTCATCTGCCACATAGTCGCCCAATTAGACAGAGCATTGAGGTCGGCTTATAAGTTGTGTAAGGACGTTATTCCACTGCATAGCTTGGTGTCATCTGCAAAGACAGAAATTTTACTTTTGATCCCAGACCCAATATCATTTATAAAGATATTAAAAAGTAAGGGTCCCAGCACTGAACCTTGGGGTACACCACTGATAACCTTAGACCATTCAGAGTAAAGCCCAATACACACGGTCGGATTTTCCCATGGATTCTGTCCTATCGGACAATGTTGTCGTAAAATCCGACCGTGTGTAGGCACCATCGGACAGTGTACGTCGGATTGTCCGACGGACAAAGTCCTATCTCCTGCTGGATAGATTTTTCGACAACAAAGTCCGATCACACCAAATCCGATCGTGTGTATCGAATTCCGACGGACAAAGTGCTACGCATGCTCAGATCACATTACAAGACCAAAGCTATTGGCTACTAGCCTCTACGTAGTCCCGTCGTAGGCAACAAACGTCACCACGTTCAGAATGATTGGATTTTTCGACAACTTTGTCCGACCGTGTGTATGCAAAACCAACATCGGACAAAGTACGAGGGACATGATCCGACGGACCTGGTCCTCGGATAATCCGCGCGTGTGTATGGGGCTTAAGAATCATTAACCACGACTCTCTGAATTCTGTCATTTAGCCAGTTTTCTATCCATTTACAAACCGATATTTCCAAGCCTGTAGACCTTACCTTACCTTATTGGTGTCAAGAGGCTGGTTCTGCTAAGTGGACCTGGTGGACCTAAGTAGACCTAAGTGAACCTGGAACTATGAAACTGGCTCTGCTATGAGGTCATTGGTGTCATGAGGCTTTGTTCTGCTAAGTGGACCTGGTGGACCTAATTAGACCTAAGTGGACCTGGAACTATGGAACTGGCTCTGCTATGAGGTCTTGGTGGACTTAGGTGGACCTTGAACTATGCAGGATCTTAGATAGTTTCAAACAGGAACAACATTATTTTGGTTTGGTGTTATTATTGCTCTTTTTATGCATCCCAAGATTTGGGGAAAATGTATTTGCCTTTGTAGCTGCTGCTTGGCCAACCTTAATATTGTATCTTATGTAACAGTAAATGCTTCATAGAAGACATTATCACTTCCCTGCCTGGGAAATTTGTCTGATCAGATATTGCCCGCCATGCTGAAGCATTACCCACTAAGGGTTAATCCATTAGCGTGCGCGTTACACCCGCTGCAGAGGTCGGCTAATAGTTTAAGTATCTCTCGATCGTCTATAAAATGAAACTTCTCTCCAGAAAAGAATCCATTACAGATGCTAATTCTCCAGCCAGCTCCGACGGGCCCATTACCATCCCATTTCATTAGGTCCTGGGGACGGCACGTGCAAGTATCCAAACACAATTAGAAAGACTTTCCCCACATTTCCAGGCTCTTTCCATTACATTTACCCACCGGTGGGTGAGCGATATCAAGCACCTGGGCCCTGTTAAGCTGGAATAATGGATTTCATATTATGCATCTCATCGCTGTTACAATTAATTACATGTAAATGGAGGTGAAAACATTTATCTGTCGAGAGATACAATGACACAAAAAAACACTTTAGATCCTCATGAATAGGAAGGTGGAAAAAAACAGACAATAAAATTCAAAATCCCTCATAAAGCTACATACCTGATGCAAGGTCATTCTGTAGCCTTACAGGAAAACACTTAATTACGGTCACAGAATGCAATGCTAACATTGTTCAGCGGGTTGTTTTGTAAGAAATGGATACTTATAATACAACTGCTTAACCAGCTGATGCAGGGGTCTACGACCTGTTTGTACGGTAAGGGTCACGTTCTCAAGCATTAGCCAACCCGTGTGCCAGTGAACAATAGCACTCTGTGGTTTTTCGCTTTCAGTTTTTGTACTCATAGGCTATTATAATAATTTTGATTAAGATTTTTTTATCAAACTCATTTATTATTCTACATTAATAAATGAGTTTAACTGGCTATTAGCACTAGTATAACTATGAGTGCAAAAATTGATTAATTGGTGCGCACACAAAACATGTTGCTATACCCAATGCCTAACTTTCAGACCTCCGATTAGTTCCAGTGTATAGACCTCGGATCTTAGATCAGCCCCAATGCATGTGCTTCTGACCTCAGATCAATACCATTGCAAAGACTTTGGACCTCCAATCAGCCCCAGTGCATGCATTCAGATCTCAGATTAGCCTCAATTCATAGATCTCAGACCTCAGATCTAAATGCATAAACTTCAGACCTCAGAGCAGCCCCAATGCATAGACTTTAGACCTTTGATCAGTCCCAGTGCATAGACTTCAGATCAGTCACAGTGCATGGACTTCAGACCTCAGATAAATCTGAATACAAAGACTTTGGACCTCCAATGAGTCCCATTGCATAGACTTCAGATCAGTCCCAATGCATGGACTTTAGACCTCAGATCAATCCGGATGCAAAGACTTTGGACCTTCGATCGGTCCCAGTGTATAGACTTCAGACCTCAGATCAGCCCCAATGCATAGACTTTAGACCTTTGACCAGTCCCAGTGCATAGACTTCAGATCAGTCGCAGTGCATGGACTTCAGACCTCAGATAAATCCGAATGCAAAGTCTTTGGACCTCCAATCAGTCCCACTGTATAGACTTCAGATCAGTCCCAATGCATGGACTTTAGACCTCAGATCAATCCGAATGCAAAGACTTTGGACCTTCAATCGCTCCCAGTGTATAGACTTCAGACCTCAGATCAGCCCCAATGCAAAGACTTTAGACCTCAGATCAGCCCCAATGCAAAGACTTCAGACCTTTTACCAGCCCCAGTGCATAGATTTGAGACCTCAGATTAGCCCCAATGCATAGACTTCAGACCTCTAATTAGCCTCAATGCATAGAAAACGCAGAGACTTTTAAGTTGACTGTATTTAATGACAAAAAAAAGTGTGTGTGCATGTACCCCAAGAGACCTAAGATCAGCCCCAATGCATAGACTTCAGACCTCAGATCGGCCCAAATGCATAGACTTTAGACCTCCGATCAGTTCAAGTGCATAGACTTCAGACTTCACATTGACCCCAGTGCATAGTCTTCAGACCTCAGATCAGCCCCAATGCATAGACTTCAGACCTCAGATCAGCCCCAAGGCAAAGACATTAGACCTCTAATCAGTTCCAGTGCATAGACTTCAGACCTCAGATCGCCCCCAGTGCATAGTCTTCAGACCTCTGTTTAGCCCCAATGCATAGGTTTCAGACTTTAGTCCAGCCCCAGTGCATAGGCTTCAGATCAGCCCACGTCAATGCATTCAGATTACCCACAGTATATAGACTTTAGATCTTAGCTCAGCCCCAATGCATGTACTTCAGACCTCAGATCAATTCTAATGCAAAGACTTTGGACCTCCAATCAGCCCAAGTGCATGCATTCAGACCTCAGATTAGCCTCAATTCATAGACCTCAGACCTCAGATCAGCTGCAATGCATAGACTTTAGACCTTTGATCAGTCCCAGTGCATAGACTTCAGACCTCAGATTAACCCTAGTGCAAAGACTTTGGACCTTCAATCAGTCCCAGTGCATAGATTTCAGAACTCTGATCAGCTCCAATACATAGACTTCAGACCTTTGACCAGCCCCAGTGCATAGATTTGAGACCTCGTAGATCAGCCCCAATACAAAGACTTCAGACCTCTAATTAGCCTCAATGCATAGAAAATGCTAAGACTTTTAAGTTGACTGTATTTGATGACAAAAAAAAGTGTATGTAGAATGTAGCCCAAGAGACCTCAGACCAGCCCCAATGCATAGACTTCAGACCTAAGATCAGCCCCAATGCATAGACTTCAGACCTCAGATTGGCCCCGTTGCATAGTCTTCAGACCACCGATTAGCCAAAATGCATAGACTTCAGACCTCAGATCAGCCCCAATGCATAGACTTCAGAACTCAGATTGGCCCCGTTGGATAGTCTTCAGACCACCAATTAGCCAAAATGCATAGATTTCAGACTTTAGACCAGCCCCAGTGCATAGACTTCAGATCAGCCCAAGTCTGACCTCAGATTAACTGCAGTGTATAGACTTTAGACCTCAGATCAGTCCCAATGCTTAGACAATGCACAAACTTCAGACCAGCCGCAATGCAAAGACTTCAGACCTCAGATCAGCCCAAGGCCATGCATTCAGACCTCTGATCAGCCCCAATGTACAGACTTCAGGTCACAGATCAGCCCCAGTGCATGATCTCAGATCAGCCCCTACACCAAAAACTTCAGACCTCAGATCAGCCAAATGGATAGACTTTAGACTTCAGATTAACCTCAGAGTTCCAATCAGCCACAATGCAAAGACCTCAGACCTTGTAAACTAGCGGGTTACATGAAAAAAAAAACTGACAGCTCCGGTCAGAGCCGCTCTACCAACCATGCAAGGTTATTTCAGCGATCTCCCCTGCGGAGCTATTGTGTTCTGACAGGGGGTCGCCCCCCACCAGAACACTCTCAGCTTTCTCTGCCATTGGCTGAGAGTGCTGATCGGGAGTCATTCGGCTGATGGTTTTCAAGCATGCCGTCCAACGGAAGCCAGCCATTAGGACAGACCAACATACACACAGACCGAATGTCGGACGCTCTTTTTTTTTTTTTTTTTTTTAACGTAAAGAAGGGAATTTGCCTTTGTTAGCCGATAAAAACTGTCTGTTGATCCCATTCCCATATACATATAGTAAGACCAATTTCCTCAGAAAAGTGGGACTTTTAATGGATCACAGACAGAGAGAGTATAGAAAAATAAAAGATTTTTTTTACATGAATAACGTAATCATGTAATAAAAATCGTATTATTTTTCTATATTTTATCTATAGTCTTTCTGTCTGTGATTCATTCAAAGTCCCACTTTTCTGATGAAACAGGTCTTACTATTTATTTATTTTTTTAACCGGTCGTTGTCTCCCGACGTTCATCCCTTGATTATCCGGCTTGAGAAGAGAAGGAAATGCCACAGTGGTTTGTATAGTCCATAAAAGATTTTATGCTGCAAAAAAAAGCCAACATGTTTCGAGTTCACTCCCCCTTCATCAGGGCTTCTAGAGTAGTAACCCTTGTCCAAGTACCTTCATGATCTGTGCATGCTTACTTGGGTTCCAATTCACAGTCCAGGACGGTATGCCTTATTCCATGGTAACTACTCTATACAAGCAAAACAAAACAAAAGCAATTCCCAGCTCAACTTACCAACCAGCCTGCTAGCCAACCGAATTGTCCTATCTAACTGTATGCGTTAAAAACAGGGGCAAGCTGCAGAGCCCCGTCAAGGCACCCCAGTATTTTCTGCAGTCCTAAATCTAAATTTTGAGAGCCTCCACAGTGGAAGCACATGTATTATAATGGATAGGCAGAGGGCATGTGAGTCTGGAGGGAGCAGCCCACCCCTTCTTAAAGGCACAGTGGCACACTGGTCACCCATCAAATATCACAATGGCAGCAAAGGTGTCCAGTATGTACCCTCTACACTACTCTATACAAGCCCTGATGAAGGGGGAGTGTGGAGCACCTGAAACCCATTTGATTTTGTTGCATAAAATATTTTATGGCCTGTAAAAGCTAGTGTGGCACTTTCATCTCTTCAGTTTTTAGGAATGTAAGGTACATCTATAGATGTGTGGTTGGCCTTCTTCCACATGGCATACAGATATCCTCAGCCACTAGTGGGCTTTAAGCAAGGTCAAGGAGGTGGTTGGGTCAGTCTTTATAACTAACAGCTTAGTAAGCAGTAAGTTACAGCCAATGGCCCACCTGGACACCAGTGGCAGTTGGTGCTCCATCCATTGGAGGGGGGCAGCAGACAAACCTGACCACAGACATCCCCTCCATCGCTCAAGTCCGCCACCCCACACTAACCCCCCCCTTCGCTTGAGCCTGCCACCGCACACCATTGACAACAGCGTCCACCCTGGTTGCCGGCTTGCCCTCTCGCCCGCCAGACCCCCGTCAGCCCTGCACAGGTAACGGCAGCGGCTTACCCCCTTCTGTCTCCTCCATGTACCAGCCATCGCTTCTCCTCCTGGCCATTCGGGTCTTCGGACTCCCAGCGGGGGGGGGGGTCTTAGGACTCCCGGGCAATAAGAAAGCGGGTCCTGCGATCCCATTGGCCGGGAGTCCTAAGACCCCATTGGCCGAGAGTCCGAAGGCCCGGTTGGTCTTCTTCCACATGGCATACAGATATCCACCCAGTTGGTCTTCTTCCACATGGCATACAGATATCCTCCGCCACTAGTGGGCTTCTCCTCCCGGCCAATCGGGTCTTCGGACTCCCGGGCCAATGGGGTCTTCTTCCACATGGCATACAGATATCCTCCGCCACTAGTGGGCTTTAAGTGAGGTCAAGGAGGTGGTTGGGTGAGTCTTTGTAACTAACAGCTTAGTAAGCTGTAAGTTACAGACAATGGCCCACCTGGACACCAGTGGCAGCTGGTGCTCCATCGGTTGGAGGGGGAGGCAGACAAACCTGATCACAGACATCCCCTCCGTCGCTCAAGCCCGCCACCCCACACTAACCCCCCCCCTGTCACTGGACCCTGCCACCGCACACCATTGACAACACCGTCCACCCCAGTTGCCGGCTCGCCCTCTTGTCTGCCAGGACCCCGTCAGCCTCGTATAGGTTGCGGCTGCGGCTTACACCCTTCTGTCTCCTCCATGTCATGGCCATTGCTTCTCCTCCCGGCCAATCGGGTCTTCGGACTCCCGGGCCAATGGGGTCTTAATCAGAAAGCAGGTCCTGAGACCCCATTGGCCAGGAGGAGAAACAGGAAGAGAAACAACATATCACACAACATGTCACACAACAGGGTGGGCTCAGGGCGCACTGCTCTGCGCCCCAAGCCCACCATTTTTTTAAGCCAATTCAAGTCTCAGGCTCTAATCATGTGCTTCTGAAACAAACAAAAAAATCCATAGAAATCCATGCGTCTGGTGGCCCTCATGTAGATTAGCTGGCCGGGCACATGGATTAGGGGGGACGGGGTGCCCATGTGCCCCTAATGGACAGACCGCCACTGCTGGACACACGTATAGGGATTGCCAACACCTAAACTAATGTGACAACAGAACATATCTATAAAAAAAAAAAAGGGAAACAATTGCTTCTTTGAACAAAGGCCAGTAATGCGGTCACTCCAGTGAAGCTTTTGCAGAACAAAGCTGGGCTGGCAAGTGGCCGCATCGCTACAGTTACCGAGTTAATACATTTTGAAAAAAAAAAAAGAAGACATATCCATTGAGCGTAACTGAAAGACAAATATAAATAAATGAAAAGCCTTGTGCCCTCAGAACATTAAGCCCGAAGTTAACTCAGAGGAAGGAAAAAAGCTTTATAAATTGTGTCTAATTTGTTTCGGTAGAAGAAAAATGGAAATGGAATACCCAATATTCTGCAATATTATACAATGTTACTGTATTTCTTTCTATGAATATTAATATCCAGAATTCATTGGTGTAGTTGGTTAGACCCTTTGAAAGACTAGCGCACTTTTTCACAGCTTATGCAGCAAATACCACTTTATGTACGTGGCACCTCTTTTCTTTCAGAGGCAAAGTACCAGTGGCGGCTGGTGCTCAAGTTTCTTGGGGGGGGGCCCGCAACCCCCTAGCCAGCCAGCCGGCCACACCCCCGGCCCCTTCCCCAGCCAGCCAGCCACACACCCCCCACACACGCTTGCTCACTCAATTGCCACTCCCCCCGTCACTTGACCGCCGTGCCGCCCGCCAGGCCCCATGCCAGCCCTGCACTTATCCGATCCAAGTTGCAGCTTCGGCGGCTTCCCCCCCCTTGTGTCTCCTCCCGAGTCCTGGCAGTCGCTTCTCCTTCTGGGCAATCAGGACTTAGGGCCAGTTCACACCATAGAAATGCAGTGTACATTCTAGTTGCTTTTCTGCATGCACGTTTTTGATGCGTTCCAGTGCATTTTTGATGTGTTTTTGGTGCGTTTTTGATGCATTCCAGTGCATTTTTTTCTTAGCGCTTCCCGACCGCCTCACGCAGATATACTGCGGCAGAAGGGCACGTACAGGCAGAATCACGTACATGTACATTGCCCTTTAAGAGGCAGCCTGCGTTGCGCGCCCTCGACAAGCTCTGTGAATTGGGCCGCGGGTCCCGTGGACTCGATCGCCGTGGGGATACCCGCGATTGTCTCACGGAGAGGAAGAACGGGGAGATGATAATGTAAGCAAGCATCTCCCCGTTCTGCCTAGTGACAGTGTCACTGATCTCTGCTCCCTGTGATCGGAGCAGAGATCAGTGATGTGTCACACACAGCCACGCCCCCCCCCACAGTTAGAATCACTCCCCAGGACACACTTAACCCCTACACTGCCACCTAGTGGTTAACCTCTGCGCTAAACCTAAAATTAAGTAAAAAGAAAATAGCTTTCTATAGCTGCACTCAAACAAAGTTATGCAAACATGGAAAAGATATGTGTAGCGCTAAAACTTAAAACTATGCAAAAAATACATAGAGAAATAAATATTGCAACAGAATAATGTGCACAAAAAAGTGGAGTATAGTGAACAGTAATAAAGCTGATGGGTGAAAGTCTCTCTGTTTGAGATAATGGTGAACAGTGATTCACCAGACAATTGGGTAAAGTCTCTCTATTCAGGTCCAGATGTGGGTATAGATGTATCACTGTTATGGCAATGGTGTTGTACACACAGAGATGTGTGAGTGTGGTCCTGGGGCACTAAAAGCACCTAGTGAGGTACTGTTACCAGCAGGCAGTGAGTCAAATGAGCTTGTGGTTCTCTGGTTGGATGTAGGAAGGCAGTTCCAGGTCCTGAAGGCACATCGTATGGATGTAGACACACGACCATGGGATATCACCAGATCATCCAGGGGTAGACTCACGGCAAAAAGAATATCTCTGACTCGTCCAGGATCACAGATGGTGGAATATAATGTAAAAAATAGGAAAAAAGTGCTCCATATAGTGCAGATCAACCAATAATGTTTTATTGGAATAAAATCTCTCAACAAAGGAGTTTAAAAAGGCAACAGTCCAACAAAGGATATGAAGGCATAAAAACAGTAAAAGGGGCAATGTGAGAATCTCAAATAAGCAAGACCTACGCATTTCGACGCTAGTGGTCATCAACAGGGGCATCCTACAGGAATTTACAGGTCATTTACACAGGAATCATTGCATTTGTATAAAAGGAGTTTAAAAAGGCAACAGTCCAACAAAGGATATGAAGGCATAAAAACAGTAAAAGGGGCAATGTGAGAATCTCAAATTAGCAAGCCCTACGCGTTTCGACACTAGTGGTCATCAACAGGGGCATCCTACAGGAATTTACAGGTCATTTACACAGGAATCAGTGCATTTGTATAGCACTGATTTCTGTATAAATGTGAATGGTCCCAAAAATGTGTCAAAAATGTCTGATGTGTCCGTTATAATGTCGCAGTCACGATAAAAATCGCTAATGGCCGCCATTACTAGTCAAAAAAAATATTAATACAAATGCCATAAAACTATCCCCTATTTTGTAGACGCTATAACTTTTGCGCAAACCAATCAATAATCGCTCATTTTCACATACTCGTTCAATTTCGCATCTCCGCCCTTTGGTTACAGGGAACCTGAGGATCCGCTGGGCCACAGCTTGAAAAATACATGTTACTGAGTCTTTGGAGGAAAAAATTAAGGCTTTATAGGATTTTATATAACGGGTATATTGTCATACGGGAACCCAGGATCACCGCCATGCGCTTGTAGAAGTGACAGTCTTTATTGGAATATGCAAACAGTCCAAATACAAAATAGATTACATCAGCAAAACAAACACAAAACAGTCCATAACTCTGGTTCAATTACAAAAAAACAAGGTAATGGCCCACCACTACCATACTGGTCCCACTCTGGGGTTTGGCGGTATCTCATCTGCCTCAGGGGTCCCAAACAGAAGGCTCTCACAGTTCAGCAGCCATAGCTCAATCCCCAAGCTAGTTCAGCCTGATCACTCATGTGTGTCCAACTGTCTCTCATTGCTAACTGTTATCTCTTCCTTTTCTGGACTCTGAGGCAGCTGGGATAACCCCCTCAAGACCAAAGTCCCAGCAATTATGGTTTGGACCTCCACAATTATGGGACTCTAGTAATGATTTATCAATCCCAAGAGTACTGAAAGTCAGTCATCTTCTCTCTAGCAGGACTACCCCAGAACCCCTTATGCTGCGTGGGTGAGAACCCCTGAGTACTTAGGATTACCTTCAAGTCATCCCCCTTAAAAGGGCTGCATCTCAAATAATGTGGAAATATACTCGCCGTTCAAAACCCCAATTTTTTTCAAAGATTTTCAAAAAATCTCTGGTGTCCAGACATGTGCAGAACAGAAAATTTGTTTCATTTTGGATAGAATTGTTATGTTACTAATTTAGTTTTATTAACTTGTTTCAGAACTCGTTTTGTTTAATTTAATTTAATTTAGTTTATTAATTCTGTAAACGAATTCCACATTTCATTCCAGAACAATTTTAATTTGGATTGGTCGAAAAAATTATCAGTCGATGCGAATTCTGTGTGAAGAATAGCTGGTTGTTAAGGAGTGGGCCGGGAAGCCAGCCGCCTCATCCTTAACAAGCGATGACTGATCAGCTGCCAGCGGGCTTCCCCAAAGAGAGCTGAAATGTAAGCCAAAAATTTCCGGCAATTAAAAATTCTGAAAAAAAAACAGCGTGGGATTCCCCCCCAAAAAAATCGATACTAGGGCCTTCAGGTGAACCCCACACCAACATTTAAAAAAAAAAACGGCATTATTATTACAGGATTTATATAGCGCCAACAGTTTACGCAGCACTTTACAATATAAAAGGGAGACAATACAGTTATAATACAATGAAATACAGGAGGATTAAGAGGGCCCTGCTCAAAAGAGCTGACAATCTAATAGGGTGGGGGAGGTGGTACAAAAAGGTTGTAATTGTGGGGAATGAGCTGATGGAAGTGGTAAAAGATTAGTTGGAGACGTGATAGGCTTCCCTGAAGAGATGAGTTTTCAGGGATCGCCTGAAGGTGACTAGAGTAGGGGATAGGTTGAGGCAGCAAGTTCCAGAGGATGGGAGAGGCTCTGGAGAAATCCTGGAGACGAGCATGGGAGGAGGAAATGAGAGAACTTGACAGGAGGAGGTCTTGAGAAGAGCGGAGAGGACGGTTTGGGATATGTTTGGAGACAAGATTGGTGATGTAGCTCAGGGCAGAGTTGTGGATGGCTTTGTAGGTTGTGGTTAGTATTTTGAATTTAATTCGCTGGGTGATTGGTAGCCAGTGTAGGGATTGGAGGAGAGGGTTGGCATGGTGTCCGAACATGCGAGCACCCCTCCCCCTCCTGAACCATACCAGGCCACATGTCCTCAACAAAGGGGGAAGCTTTGGGGCGCCCACCCCCACCACAAAGCATGTTGATGGGGACAGGGGCTTATTCCCCACAACCCTGCCTGGTTTTGGGGGTCTGCAGGTGGGGGGCTTACCAGAATCTGGAAGCCCCCTTTAACAAGAGGGCCCCCAGATACCCCCACCCATAAATGAGTATGGGGTACATAGTACAACTACCCATTCATCAAAAAAGTGTAAGTGAGTTTTTGACAATTCCTTTAGTAAAAAAAAAATGTCCCCCACTGTAGATCCAATATCAATCATGCTACGTGATATATCCAAATCTATGAATAAGCAAAAATTGGTCCGAATTTATATTCGGACCAAAATGAATTGCACATGTCTACTGGTTTCCTGTAACGATGTGAAATCATACTCAACAAAATCACCTACTTATCTCTGGGTCTTACCAATTCAGGAAAGGTCCATATTGCAATTCTGACATCCAACTAACTTTGTATTCCTTCCAGAGACTCCTGCAGAAATTCTTCCTGGACTCAACCCTTCATTACTCCCCTAAACATGAAAGTCTCACTCCTCCTGCTGCATTCTCTACTATATAATATAAATGGAATATGACGGAGGAAGAAAAAAGTCTTCAAAGAATTTCTCTTGAATCACAGAGGTCTCCTCCTCGTGATAATCTGGGAAACATATTACTTTCTAAAATGTAACTCTGGTCACCCTCCATACTGCTGCTGTAAGCAGGATCTCATTAATGGATGAGGCCAAGATGTGATTTAATTTTACAAATGGCTGCTTGACAAGAGGTCTTAATGCTTGAAGAGCTCAGAGCTTTGTCTTATGTAAATTTAAAGCCACTTATTAGAGGGGTTATATTAATGTATCAACTGAGGAAAATTCCAAGCATCTCAACAGGGTAACCCATACTTCTGAAATAATAATTTTCTTATGACCAGACCACTGCAGATCAATAATACTGCATAGATGTGATCTATCTATCTATCTATCTATCTATCTATCTATCTATCTATCTATCTATCTATCTATCTATATTTCTATCTATCTATCTATTTCCATTCTATGGCTCAAATTTCGGGAACACCTGCCCATGACATCTATATGAGTTTGTTGGGTATTCCATTCCAAAACCATGGTCATTCATATAGAGTTGGACACTCATTTGTGGTTATACCACCCTTCATTCTTCTGGGAAGCATTTCCACAAGATTTTGGAGGGCCTCTGTGAATATCTGTGCCCATTTGTGAGGTCAGCTACTGATGTTAAATGAGAAAACCTGGCCCACAATAGGCGTCCATCCCATAGGTGTTCAGTAGGGTTGGGTAAGGAACATTTGAGTTCCTCCACACCAAACTGATCAAGCCATGGGTGCAGGTCAACATGCTGGTTGGAGAGGAAACAAAAAGCAGCGCTTCTACCTCCTTAATTAACCACTAGACATCCGGCCATAGCCGAATGACAGCCTCGGGCGGATGTCAATTCCCGGGAGGACGTCATATGACGTCCTCCCCTTTCCTCGCTCCCTGTGTGCTCTCACGAGCGCGCAGCAGGGAAATTCTGTGTTGGCGGGTGTCCCTTGGACACAGCCAATCACAGATCGCTGTAAACGGCCAATCACAGCGGCCGTTTACAGTGCGATCGGCATGTCCAATGGGAGATGATCTCATATGTAAACATATGAGATCATCTCTCAGCGCCGCTCTCCCTCCTCACACAGAGACAGCGTGTGAGGAGGGAGAGATGAACGGCTGCATCGGCCGTAAGTAGAAAAAATAAATAATAAAATAAAGTGCCATCTGCCCCCACTGCCACCACTGCCATCTGCCCCCACTGCCACCACTGCCATCTGTCCCCACTGCCACCACTGCCATCTGTCCCCAGTGCCATCTGTCCCAGTGCCATCTGCCAGTGCCATCTGTCTCCAGTGCCATCTGCCAGTGCCATCTGTCCCCAGTGCCATCTGTCAGTGCCACCGTGCCACCTGTCCCCAGTACCATTTGTCCCCAGTGCCACCTGTCCCCAGTGCCATGCATAAGTGCCATCTGTCATCAGTGCCACATCAGTGCCACGTGTCATCAGTGCCACATAGTGCCATCTGTCATCAGTGCCATATCAGTGTCACGTGTCATAAGTGTCACATATTAGTGCCATCTGTCATCAGTGCCACGTATCAGTGCCATCTGTCATCAGTGCCACCTGTCAGTGTCACGTGCCATCTGTTATCAGTGTCACCTGTCATCAATGCCACGTATCTGTGCCATCTGTCATCAGTGTCACAAGAAATGAGATAGGTCACCAGTACATCAGGTGTGATAAATTTTGTATGATTCGCACCACGGTTTGTGGACTCTCTAACTTTCACAAAGTCCAAATAATATCCACTAATTTGGGTTATTTTTACTAAAGATATGTGGCAGTATAAATTGTGGCCAAAATTTATGAAGAAAAATTAATAATTTCCTAAATTTTATCACAGAAACAAAGAAAAATGCGTTTTTTTTTTCAAAATTTTCGGTCTTTTTTCATTTATAGCGCAAAAAATAAAAACCCAGAGGTGATCAAATACCACCAAAAGAAAGCTCTGTTTGTGGGAAAAAAAGGACTAAAAATGTATTTGGGTACAGTGTTGCATGACTGAGTAATTGTCATTCAAAGTGTGAGAGCACCGAAAGCTGAAAATTGGTCTGGATAGGAGGGGGGTTTAAGTGCCCAGTAAGCAAGTGGTTAAACATCCACACCTGAATGGCTGGTGCTCAGGCGTGGATTGCTGTCCGCTGAAGAACTGGAGAAAGGAAGATTATCGGCATTGCAGTCAAGTTCAGCAAGACATCAGCTTTATTAAGACATTGGTCTTCCTTTCTAACGTGCTGGTTGGAGTCTGTGTTGGGCTGTAGCTGTGCTGGGTGGAGCGCAGGTGAGTGAGGTTTTATTTTGTTGATCTCTTGGAGAATATTGTAGATGAAATTATACCATGTAAACAGACTTTAGTGTCACCTATACCCTATGGCAGTGATGGAGAACCTTGGCACCCCAGATGTTTTGGAACTACATTTCCCATGATGCTCAACTACACTGCAGAGTGTTTGAGCATCATGGGAAATGTAGTTCCAAAACATCTGGGGTGCCAAGGTTCGCCATCACTGCCCTATGGCATTGGTAGCTTTGCTACTCCTGGGACCTTTGCAATGATCCTCCCTGATGGAGTCAAGTTGAGGGGGAAAAAAAGATTCTTGGTCCTTCGAGAGGAGTGAGAGAGGCAGTTCCTTACATATGAAGTTTCAAACAATAATCATTGCAGAAAAGAGGCTTTCTAGCAAAGCAAGTTAAATTCTTCATAAATCCTCATAAATGGAACATCTATGAGAAGGCAGTTGACAGAAGATCTGGAGAGATAGTTGTGGGCAACCAGTGTTGAGTTCTGCAAAGAAACAGCAAGTGAAAAACAAACTAGAGGTTATAGTTTACCAGATCCGATGACCCTTCCAAAGGGAACCAACTGTTTTCCCTCCATGAAGTTCTCTGGCTGAAGAAAGGGTAAGAAGTGGTCTTTTAGAGATTGGGGGAGGCACAAGGTTGACGTAGTAACAGATTTTAACCCTGGTGAGGTCCTGCTCATAACTAAGGGAGTAGACCGATTTGGGCTCAATGCCGACAGTGTGACCCAGAGACCCTGAGAAATGTTGTACCCAACCACTGCAAGGGCCAAGCAATGGCCATCTTATATGTAGCACTCACCCTCGAAGGGGCTGCTGAGATTGTACCCAGGTCTCCCACAATAGTACAGAGGCTACCAGCCATACCAGCTCAGCCCACCACTCACCGACAATTCAGGCTCAGGCTAGAGGATGTCTTTTTAGAATTTATTGCTGAAGAATTTTAAAAGGCGAGAGGTTTAGGGTCAAAGGATACCCCACACCATCCATTAGCAACAACAGGATGACAAACTTCTCTCTAATCTTTCAAAAGCAGTTTTTCTGGAGATAACAGGGAATGACCAATATCTCTAAAGCCCCATACACACGGTCGGATTTTTCGATGGATTCTGTCCTATCGGACAATGTTGTCGTAAATTCCGACCGTGTGTAGGCACCATCGGACAGTTTACCTCGGATTGTCCGACGGACAAAGTTCTATCTCCTGCTGGATAGATTTTTCGACAACAAAGTCCGATCACACCAATTCTGATCGTGTGTAGCATAGTCCGACGGACAAAGTGCTACGCATGCTCAGATCACATTACAAGACCAAAGCTATTGGCTACTAGCCTCTACGTAGTCCCGTCATAGGTAACAAACGTCACCACGTTCAGAATGATCGGATTTTCCGACAACTTTGTCCGACCGTGTGTATGCAACACCAGTGTCGGACTAAATCCGTCGGACCAAATCCGATGGATTTGGTGGTCGGATTTTCCGACCGTGTGTATGGGGCTTTAGACCCTACATCAGCAGTCCATATAGCAACCTTAGTTCCCTTCTGGCATTTGCACAACTAATAGCCCAAACATGGTCTTTACTCACAATGTCTGAGGACTCAGAGCTGTCTGCCACTCAGAATCCACAGGTAGACCTTCACTGAGGGAGATAACAAGTTCCTTCTCCAGACCAGGACTTCAGTGCAGTGTCTTCCAGCAAACAACCATTGTCAATACTCTCCAGACCCTCAGCCCAGCTCCTTCTGAGGCCCAGACTATAATTCCCTGCCTTACTCTCTCCTAGGAGCAGCAGCACCCCTGTTATCTATCTATCTATCTATCTATCTATCTATCTGCAATTTGGTTTGTTAGTTATCAAGGCTGACCAGGTGGGAATAGGTTAAACCTTTCTATAAATTTTCCTGGGCATTTATGGGCCCTGCCCTCCTGTCAGGGCTGGGCTCAGCCTTTCCTTCTCTGAGCTGGTTGCTCAGCTGTCGGCTAATTGCCAGCTCATATCTCTACACAGCTACTCACCTGTTGATGATATCCTGCTTGCCAGTCCTGCCTACTTAAGCCGTCTAGCCCAGAGGATCTCTGCCTTGGTCAACATCACAGAGACTATCTCCTGCGTTCCTGTTTAAAGACTTGTTTGGCTGACATCCCTTCTGGCTCCAGATCCTGCTTGCTGTTCCACTACACTGATCCCTGACCTTCTGTCTTGGCTGACTATCTGTTCCAGTTACTGAACTTTGGCTATGTTTTGACTGAGTTTGTTCTATTTATTTTTATTATTAAACAAGTGTAATTTTACTGTACTTCTGTCTCGGTCTGATTTCATGGTTTCTGACACCTCCATCCTGTGCAGTAAATAAATAGGGCGATGGTTCTGTTCATCTCTGCCGTAGCCTGCATGGGGGGATTCGGGAGGCCAAGCTTGAGGATGTAGCCACCAGCACTTTAGGGATGACCTCCTGAGCCTGGACTCTATATTATCTGTTGGACACTCAACTTCAGAGAAGGTATGGACCAGGCAGCCTGGGTCTAGTTAGCTAGAAAGGAACTGCCATTGCACTGTGGACTGTGTTGTCGAGTTCTACAGTAAAGCCTTGTGAACTGCTGCATGCCTGGTCTGAAGTTATTCAAAGGGGTGCATGGAGGTATACATGGCGTATCTAGAATAATAGGACGCTTAAAGCACATACGGGGTGAAAAGGACATTATTTTAAATATATACAGACGTAACAGCACAAAACAATATGAGAAGACATACACCCAGCGGCCACTTTTATTCGGTACACCTGTTCTGTTGCTCGGTAACACAAATTGCTAATCAGCCGATCACATGGCAGTGACTCAATGCATTTAGGCACCTAGACGTGGTGAAGGCGACTTGCGTATTTCAAAAACTGCTGATCTACTGGGATTTTCATGCCTAACCATCTCTCAGGTTTTTGAGAGAATGGTCCGAAAAAGAGAAGCTATCCAGTGAGCGGCAGTTGTGTGGAGGAAAATGCCCTTTTGATGTCAGAGGTCATAGGAGAATGGGCAGACTGGTTCCAGATGATAGAAAGGCAACAGTAACTCAAATCACCACTTGTTACCATCCAATGTATGCAGAATATCATCTCTGAACACACAACACATCCAACCTTGAAGCAGATGAGCTACAGCAACAGAAGACCACACTGGGTGCCTCTCCTGTCAGCTAAGAACAGGAAACTGAGGCTACAATTGGCACAGGATCACCAAAATTGGACAATAGAAGATTAGATAAAACGCTGCCTGGTCTGGATTTCAGCTACAACATGGGTGGGGTCAGAATTTGGTGCATGGATCCATCCTGCCTTGTATCACCGGTTCAGGCTGGTGGTGGGGGTGTAATGGTGTGGGGGGATATTTTCTTGGCACACTTTGGGCCCCTTAGTATCAATTGATCATGGTTTAATCACCACGGTCTACCTGAGTATTGTTGCTGACCATGTCCATCCCTTTATGACTACAGTGTCCCCATCTTCTGATGGCTCCTTCCAGCAGGATAATGTCACCATGTCACAAAGCTCCAATCATCTCACCACTGGACAATGAGGTCACTGTACTCCAATGGTCTCCACACTCACCACATCTCATCCAATAGAGCACCTTTGGCATGTGGTGGAATGGGAGATTGGCATCATGGATTTGCAGCCGACAAATCTGCAGCAACTGTGTGATGCTATCATGTCACTATGGAGCAAAACCTCTGAGGAACGTTTCCAACACCTTGTTGTATCTATGCCACCAAGAATGAAGGCAGTTCTGAAGGCAAAAGGGGGTCCAACCCGGTACGCCTAATAAAGTAGCCAGTGAGTGTAGAAAAGGTCACATTTTTTATTAACGGCTTCCCGACCACCCACTGCATATATACGTCAGCAGAAAGGCACGGGCAGGCAAAATCACGTACCTGTACGTGACCCTTTAAATGCCTGCCCGTGGGTCGTGCGCGCGCCGCCGGCGGCGCGCTCGTGACCCGGTCGGGAGCTCCGTGCCGCGGGACCAGCGGACCCGATCGCCGCTGGTGTCCCGCGATCGGGTCACGGAGCTGAAGAACGGGGAGAGGTATGTGTAAACAAACCTCTCCCCTCGCGCCTCCTACTCTGCCTGTCATTGATTGGCTGTTCCCGGTCATCGGGAAAGCCGATCAATGACGTCAGACCTCAGCCCCGCCCCCTAATGTAAAAAAACACACACGTCACAGCCCATAACCCCTCCCCTCCCCCTAGTGGTTAACTCTTTCACTACAACTGTCATTTATACAGGAATCAATGCATTTAAATAGCATTGATTGCTGTATAAATGACAATGGTCCCAAAAATGTGTCAAAAATGTCCGATGTGTCCGCCATAATGTCGCAGTCACAAAAAAAATCGCTGATCGCTGCCATTACTAGTAAAAAAAAAAAATATTAATAAAAATGCTATAAAACTATCCCCTATTTTGTAAACGCTAAAACTTTTGCGCAAACCAATCAATAATCGCTAATTGCGATTTTTTTTAACAAAAATATGTAGAAGAATACGTATCGGCCTAAACTGAGGAAAAAAAATGTTTTTTTATATATTTTTTGGGGATATTTATTATAGCAAAAAGCAAAAAATATTGCATTGTTTTCAAAATTGTCGCTCTATTTTTGTTTATAGCGCAAAAAATAAAAACCGCAGGGGCGATCAAATACCACCAAAAGAAAGCTCTATTTGTGGGAAAAAAAGGACGCCAATTTTGTTTGGGAGCCACGTCGCACGACCGCGCAATTGTCAGTTAAAGCGACGCAGTGCCGAATCGCAAAAAGGGGCCTGGTCCTTTGGCTGCCAATTGGTCCGGGGCTGAAGTGGTTAAGAGAATAGTTCCCAATGGCATCTCATTCACAGGAGGGTTCTGCTGTGGTTCGTTGTTGAAGGTGATTTCGGGTTCATGTTCTCCTTCTAATAAAATCACAAATGTTGTTTTCAAACTTTTTTTTACATCCATTTGGAGTGGCACTAAAATTGAACAAATCGTCTGAAAAGCATTATCACCGTGAAGCAAAGCAGAGATCATACCGGCATTAATAAAAGATCAAATTCATGTTAAAATTCCATTAAAGCCATCTTTTATTCATTCTGTCCAAAAAAAAAATGTATATTTTTAATTTCTGCCTGTTCTTGTTCCTGGCAAAGGTACAAAATGCTAGTGGTGACGCTCCGAGGAATTCAAAGTGGGACACATTACTTCACGAGAGGGACGTGAATATATTAAAATCACTTTAGCGCACGCCTGACGTGAGAGATGAGTGAAGCCTACAGATTGTGGAAGTTTTATCCAGATATTCTGATCAGGATCTGCTGAATGAGAAAGAACCTCGTTGGTCGTTGAGAGGAATTTGCAGCAGCTCAGGTCACACGCAAAGTCTACAATACATTTTTGTTGGCCTTTCCTGTAATTCACTTCCTTTACAGAATTTCCTAAAGGCTTATCTGACAAAAATGCAAAATCTCATTTCAGATGTTACATTAATCAGTTCCCTGCTAGAGCCATTTTTTCGCTTTTTTTGCACACATATAAAAATCTGTATTTTTGGCTATAAAGTTACTTAAAACCCCCCATTTTTAGATCTTCTTGCAAGGTTTCCACATCCTGCAGAGAAATTATTAGACATGTGCAATTCGTTTCGTTTTTTTTCGTTTTTCGTTTTTTTTCGTTATTTTCGTTCGTTCGTTTTCGTACGAATGAACAAATCGTTCGAATCGTACAAAATCCGAATAACGAATCGTTTGAATCGTATGAATCCGATTAACGAATCATTCGAATTGAATGAATCCGAAAAGACAACGAAAATCCGAAAAAAAATAATTAGAAACAACCCTGACTCTTTCCCCTCTACCCTTCCTGACTGTCACCCATCTACTCTTCTCTGGTGCCTGCACCACTTAGTCTCCTCCTGGCTCTGTGCTGGCCCTTGCCGGCACCTGCCGGGTACGATCAGGTAATTCTTTTAAATCCTTCCCCTTGTCTACAAAAATAAATCCACCAAACAATGATCTACTCTATATCAGTATACACAAATAGTACACAGCCTTTCAAATATCCCTAACTGCCTTTGTTTCATACAAACTCCAGCTTGGTCTTTCCTAACCTCCTCCATCCTACACATAAAGGGAATCTCCCTTTTCTACAATATCCTCCAGAAAAACGTCACATCATCAAGTCCCTCCCCTTCAAACAATGGAAAGCCGATTTAAGACAGACCTTTACAGACTCCCAGTGGACACGCTGCTCCACACTATGGGAACTCTCCACAAAAATCACACTAAGATGGTACAAGACTCAGAACAAAATCTCGAGGTTTAACCCTCACCTATCTAATCAATGCTGGCATAACTGTGGTCAAAAAGGGGGATATCCTGCACATTCTCTGGGGATGCCCCATATTAACATCATACTGGACATTCATATTCAATATTATCTCTGAGATTGCCCAGACTCAAGTCGCCCTAAAGCCAGGACTTGCCTTACTGTCCCTGGACACGAACGTTTTCCCATTCAAAAAACGTCACACAATCATTCAAATCCTTCTTGCTGCAAGACTAAACATTACTAGAAAGTGGAAAAATCCCTTCCCTCCCACTCTAACAGAAGTGATAGACCTGACTCAACTACACTGCTCTTACGAACAAATGATGGCTTCCTGTTCTGGGCGCACAAGGAATTTACTCCTCCATTGGTCACCATGGAGCGCTTGTTATTCCAAGCATCTGTTATTATTCTTTATTATCTCTCAATGTATTTAGACACTTTCTCTATTTACACACTAGTGGAATCACTACACGTGTCCTATACGCCTGTTTGCACTGTAATAGTACTGTGTTCTTTATTATGGAAGTTAAGGATTGATACAAAAAGCCAAATCTGACACATTTCACGCAAAACTCCAAGAATGGACTGGACAAAATTATTGGCACCCTCAATTTAATATTTTCTAACACATACCTTGGAGAAATAATGGAAATCAATGGCTTCCTGTAACCATCAACGAGTTTCTTACACCTCTCTACTGGAATTTTGGACCACTCTTCTTTCACCAACTGCTCCAGGTCTCTCAGATTGGAAAGCTTCCTTTTCCCAACTGCTGTTTTGAGATCAGGAGCTCTATGGAATTTAGATCTGGACTCGTTGTTGGCCAGTTCAGTACTCCCCAGGGCTTTGTCTTAAACCATTTCTGGGTGCTTTTTAATGTGTGCTTTGGGTCATTGTCCTGCTGTAAGACCCATGACCTCTGATGAAGACCCAACTTTCTGACACTGGGCCCTACATTGCACCCCAGAATTTTTTGGTAGTCTTCCGATTTCATAATGCCATGCACACGGTCAAGACATTTAGTGCCAAAAGCAGCAAAGCAACCCCAAAACATCAGTGAACCTCCACCATGTGTGACTGTACAGACTGTATTCTTTTCTTTAAAGGCCTCATATCTTTTTCTGAAAACAGTAGAATGATGGACTTTACCAAAAAGCTGTAATTTTGTTTCGTCTGTCCACAGCACATTCTCCCAAAGGGATTTTGGCTTCCTCAGGTAAGTTTTGGCAAACTTATTATTTTTTTTCTTTGCGCTTTGGGTCATTGTCCTGCTGTAAGACCCATGACCTCTGATGAAGTCCCAACTTTCTGACACTGGGCCCTACATTGCACCCTCTTTAATAGTCCTCCAATTTCATAATGCCATGCACACGGTCAAGACATTTAGTGCCTGAAGCAGCAAAGCAACCCCCAAAACATCAGTGAACCTCCACCATGTGTGACTGTACGGACTGTATTATTTTCTTTAAAGGCCTCATTTCTTTTTCTGAAAACAGTAGAATGATGGACTTTACCTAAAGCCTGTAATTTTGTTTCGTCTGTCCTCAGCACATTCTCCCAAAGGGATTTTGGCTTCCTCAGGTACATTTTGGCAAACTTATTTTTTTTTTCTTTGTGCTTTGGGTCATTGTCCTGCTGTAAGACCCACGACCTCTGATGAAGACCCAACTTTCTGACACTGGGCCCTACATTGCACCCCAGAATTCTTTGGTAGTCTTCCGATTTCATAATGCCATGCACACGGTCAAGACATTTAGTGCCTGAAGCAGCAAAGCAACCCCAAAACATCAGTGAACCTCCACCATGTGTGACTGTATGGACTGTATTATTTTCTTTAAAGGCCTCATTTCTTTTTCTGAAAACAGTCATTGTCCTGCTGTAAGACCCATGACCTCTGATGAAGACCCAACTTTCTGACACTGGGCCCTACATTGCACCCCAGAATTCTTTGGTAGTCTTCCGATTTCATAATTGCCATGCACACGGTCAAGACATTTAGTGCCTGAAGCAGCAAAGCAACCCCAAAACATCAGTGAACCTCCAACATGTGTGACTGTACGGACTGTAGTATTTTCTTTAAAGGCCTCATTTATTTTTCTGAAAACAGTAGAATGATGGACTTTACCAAAAGCCTGTAATTGTGTTTCGTCTGTCCTCAGCACATTCTCCCAAAGGGATTTTGGCTTCCTCAGGTAAGTTTTGGCAAACATATAAATTTTTTCTCTTTGGTCCACATCCGGGGAAATTAGCTACAGTGCCATGGGCTGTAAACTTCTTGACAACGTTGGGCACAGTGGACACAGGAACATGACGATTTCTGGAGATGGACTTGTAACCTTGAGGTTATCCATGCTTTTACATAATTTTTGTTCTCAAATCCTCAGACTATTCTTTGCTGCTGTCTCTCTTCTCCATGCTCCGTGTGGCACACACAGACACACAACAGGTTTTTCACCATTTTAACTGGTTGTCAGTGTGAGTTCTATATTGTCAGCACCTGTTAATTGATACAGTTGAGTAAGTTACAGGAGGATCACAATTTTAGAATGCATTTCTTACAAATTTTAAGCTGAGTTCCACCCAAAAGTGGAACTTCCGCTCATCTGATTCCTCCCCCCCTCCGGTGCCACAATTGGCACCTTTCGGGGGGGGAGGGGGGTGAAGATACCTGTATAATACAGGTATCTGCACCCACTTCTGGGAATAGACTCCCACACATCCCCCCCCCTCCCGCTGTCTCCTGGGAAACACACAGGTCCCAGGAGATAGCGGGGACCACTTACGAAGCGCATGCGCAGTAGGGAACCTGGGAAGTGAAGCTGCAACGCTTCACTTCCTGATTCCCTCAATGAGAATGGCGGCGGCAACAGCCGAGAACCAAGCGATTGCTCGGCTTCGGCTGCCGACATCGCTGGACCCTGAAACAGGTAAGTGTCCATTTATTAAAAGTCAGCAGCTGCAGTATTTGTAGCTGCTGGCTTTTAATATTTTTTTGTTTTAGGTGGACTCCCTCTTTAAGAAGGTGACAATAATTTTGTTCAGTCCATTTTTGGAGTTTGTTGTCAGATTTGGCTTTTTTTGTGTCCTACCAATACAAACAAAAGAAAAAAACACGAGAAGGCCTAAACATTTGTAATTGCAATAATTTTCTGGGTGAAGTGGTGCATTATCTAACAGAAATGCAGGGGTGCCAATATTTTTGGCCATGACTGTATAAAAAAATTAATTTCAGTACAAAGGTACAAAATATAATACATATTTTTTGCTAAAATATAAAAGATGGGGTTGAATCGAGTAAACAGATACCAAACATGTCACGATTTAACGCTGCACACGCCTGTGATATTGCGAAAAACTGTGGTACCCCAAAATTTCCTAAGGTGACACTTAAACCCTCAGAAGGTTTTACCCCTTTAATGACCAGGGAACTTTTTGCGATTTGGCACTGCGTCGCTTTAACTGACAATTGCGCGGTCGTGCGACGTTGTACCCAAACAAAATTATGTCCTTTTTTTCCCACAAATAGAGCTTTCTTTTGGTGGTATTTGATCACCTCTGCGGTTTTTATTTTTTGCACTATAAACAAAAAAGACTGACAATTTTGAAAAAAAAAGGAATATTTTTTTCTTTTTGCTATAAAAATTATCCACAAAAAATATAAAAAAATAATAATTTCTTCCTCAGTTTAGGCCAATATGTATTCTTCTACATATTTTTGCTAAAAAAAGAATCACAATAAGCGTAAATTGATTGATTTGCACAAAAGTTATAGCGTCTACAAAATAGGGGATAGATTTATGGCATTTTTATTATTATTTTTTTTATCAGTAAAGGTGGCGATCTGCGACTTTTATCGAGACTGCGACATTGCGGCAGATAGATCGGACACTTTTGACACTATTTTGGGACGACTGACAGCGATCAGAGCTAAAAATAGCCACTGATAACTGTATAAATGTCACTGGCAGGGAAAGGGTTAAACACTAGGGGGCGATCAAGGGGTTAAGTGTGTTCCCTCAGCGTGTTTTAACTGTAGGGGGGGATGGGCTACCACTGACATGACAGAGATCACTGTTCCCGATGACAGTGAACAGAAGATCTCTGTCATGTCACTAAGCAAAACAGGGAAATGTCTTGGTTACATAGGCAGTTCCCCGTTCTGCCCCTCCTCGCCGCGATTCGCGGACCCCGGCAGGCGTGCGTGCCGCCTGCTGCATGTGCACGCCCGCTATCCAACAATTACAAAGGAACGTACGCAGGGGCGGACTGACAACTTATGGGGCCCCCGGGCAATAGGAGATTATGGAGCCCCCCGGGCAATAGGAGATTATGGTGCCACACAGTATACACGCACACACAGTATACAATCACACAGTATACACATACATGTACACACAGTATACACAGACATGTTTCTATCGGCTGAGTTGGTACTGGAGAGGTGGGGCAGCTATAATCTCTGGATTTTTAGACCAAAAGGATGCCGGTACGGGACATTTCAGAAACAGATGTAAAAAAAACACAGATTTTTACATACTATCCCTGGTTTTACTGAGGCTGGCAACCCTAATGGGGCCCCCTAGTGGCCCGGGGCCCTCGGGCAGTGCCCGAGTGGCCGAATGGTCAGTCCGCCCCTGGAAGTGCGGGTATACCCTTTTGGGCACCCGTGCCATTCTGCCAACGTATATTGGCGGTCGGAAAGTGGTTAAAAGCCTTTTTTTTGCTCATCAGTTTAGAGTTAACCGAGAATTATGGCCCTAGAATTATTGCTCTCATTCTGACGTTGGCAGCGATAAGGTTCGGCTTTAGAGACATTTTGAATGCAGTCCCTTTTTTTTCTTCTGAAAGCTCTCTCGGTTAGGTGTGTTCTTCCTCCTGAGACGAACGCCTGTGTACACAAGCTCTAATTGCGGTGTCTGCTCGCCCATTTCACTACAAATGCGGCAAGGTTTGGAGTTAATGCCGACTTGTTACTCAAGAATGAACGCATTGGCCCAGAAAATAAGTAATTGACCTTTGCTGTGCAGGATGAGCTCTCAGAAGTTTGATCATTGACCTCACCCGGTGATCTTTACAAAGGCCAAGAGAGCTGATCTGCTACTGTCATTAATCGAAGGCTATTAGGTTAGTGGAAGGGCTAATTAGTGTCAGTACAATGGGATAATGAAGGTTCATGCCAAATATGTTTTTAATATTCTTTATATTAAGCAGTAAAGACGCACTTCCTTTCCAATCTTTTCATAGAATTGTCCTGTCTCGCCCTAAACGAGACATATGATGGCTGTTAATTGCTGGAGTAGTAAATGGGGATTTTATTTGATTTCATTTTTACCAGTTTTTGAAGACATATTAAAGAAGGAAGAAATGAAACTGAGGGGATGATTTACTAAGATGAATGCGCCGCGCCGGTTCAGACCTTAATTGGTGCGCCGGATAAATTATTAAATGCGCGTATGAACCGGCGCACGAATAAGCGCAACACATAATATGCCGGCGCACCGCGATAATAATATGCCATTGATAACAGCGCACGCCGTTATCATTAAGAGTCCATTCACACAGGGGCAACACGACTTCCAGCGCGACTTGGGGCGACTTACAACGCGACTTGGGGCGACTTGGGGCGACTTACAACACGACTTTAAGTCGCCCCAGGCCAGGCGACTTTAATAATAAAAAAAAAAAAAAAAACGGCATTGGGTTCCCCTCCAAGAGCATACCAGGCCCTTCAGGTCTGGTATGAATATTAAGGGGAACCTTAAGCCCCCCCCCCGCAGACCCCCACAACCACCGGCCAGGGTTGTGGGAATGAGGCCCTTGTCCTCATCAACATGGGGACAAGGTGCTTTGGGGGGACCCCAAAGCATCCTCCCAATTTTGAGGGCATGTGGCCTGGTACGGTTCAGGAGGGGGGGGCGCTCTCTCGTCCCCCCTCTTTTCTTGCGGCCTGCCAGGTTGCGTGCTCAGATAAGGGTCTGGTATGGATTTTGAGGGGGGCCGCCACGCCATTTTTTTTTGGCGCGGGGTTCCCCTTAAAATCCATACCAGACCTGAAGGGCCTGGTATGGATTTTGAGGGGGACCCCCACGTCATATTTTTTTTCCGTTATCCTTTTTAATGTGCCCATCAAATGCAGCCTCACCAGCGCCCATCAACTGCAGCCTACCAGTGCCCATCAATGCAGCCTCACCAGCACCCATCAATGCAGCCTCACCAGTGCCCATCAAATGCAGCCTCACCAGCGCCCATCAAATGCAGCCTCACCAACACACATCAATGCAGCCTCACCAGCGCCCATCAAATACAGCCTCACCAGCGCCCATCAATGCAGCATCACCAGCGCCCATCAATGAAGCCTCACCAGCACCCACCAATGCAGCCTCACCAGCACCCATCAATGCAGCCTCACCAGCCCCCATCTTTGCAGCCTCACCTGCACCCATCAATGCAGCCTCACCAGCCCCCATCTATGCAGCCTCTCCAGCGCCCATCAATGCAGCCTCACCAGCACCCATCAATGCAGCCTCCCAGCACCCATCAAATGCAGCCTCACCAGCACCCATCAAATGCAGCATCACCAGCGCCCATCAAATACAGCCTACCAGCGCCCATCAATGAATGTTTGCTTGCTTCCATTCATTTGGGAGTCGGGACACAGACACACTCCTCCGCCGCTGCGGCTCAGAGCAGCGACTGCCTGTTGATGCTGTGACTTAGTTGCTTGCTGCAGAGAGAAGAGAGTAGGAACACCAGTGGCCGGGCGCCCTAAGCAGCAGTGTGCTGTAGGCGGCTGCCTAGTTTGCCTGGTTAGTGGTAGCACCAGCCCTGTACACCAGAGTCTTCAGCCCCCCCCCTTCACATCTGAGTACTCAGCCCCCCGTATTACATCAGAGGTCTCAGGTTTCCCCCCTTTCACATCCAAGTTCTCAGTTTGATCCCCTTTCACACCAGAGCCTCAGCCCACCCACCCCCCATATTACATCAGAGTCTTCAGTTTCACCCCATTCACATGTGAGTTCCCAGCCTCCATCTCCCTTACATCAGAGTTTTCAGTTATCCTTACTCCTGTTCACATTAGAGTCCTTAATCCCCCCATATTACATCAGAATACTCAGTTTCTCCCCTTTTACCTCCAAGTTCTCAGTCCCCCCCCCCCTTTTTCACATCACAATCCTCAATTGTCTCTCGCCCATTTTACATCAGAGTCCACAGTTCCTCTATGCACATCAGAAACCCCTCCCCCATCCTTGCACATCATAGTCTTCAGTCTCCCCCCCCCCCCCAATTATTTTACATGAGAGCCCTCAGTCCCCTTGCCCATCCTTCTGCATCAGAGTCCTCCATTCCCCCTTTTTCTCATCCGAGATCTCAGTTCCCCCCTTTTATATTAGAGTCCTTATTCCCCCCGGCCTTCTTTGACATCAGAGTCCTCAGCCCCCCCCCATTTCACATCTGAGTTTTCTGTCCCCCCCCCCCCCGTGATCCTTTTAAACGAGAGTCCTCAGCCCCCCTCCCCCTTCCCATCCTTTTGCATCAGAGTCCTCGGTTTTCCTCTTTCCTATTGACTAAAGAGAGTCCTTTCTTCTGCTTTTCAACACAGCTACTTTAAATGGCACCTCACCATACCCAACCCCCCCCCCCCCCCCGTGCCCACTCTTCCCCCAAGAAGGCATCATGCATTTCAATATCACTGGGGGGGCCGGACCCATTTGCAGCACTATGGCAAATTTCACAAAAATGTTAACTACGTTAAAATCGGTCTTCTCATCCCTACCCAACTCTATTACAAACTATGCCCCCATACCTCCCAACCTTTTGAGATGGGAATCAGGGACACCTATCAGCAAAAAAATGCAGACATAGGACACACCCCTTGGCCATGCCCCCTTAAAGGAGAATTGTACAAAAAAAAAACAAGATTGGTTAAACCCACAAGGGCTTTTTTTTACCACTACTATTCCTTTATATTGGCTTTTGGAATTTACAAATGCAGCAATTTAGAAATCAGATGAAAGGTTTAGTGCTGGAAAATCCTTTTTGATAGATAAAAAGTACATTTTATATACATCTATATCAGGGCTTGACAAATTTGCTTGGAATCTAGGAGCCAGCTAAAAAAGTTAGGAGCCAGTTTTTTTTTTATTTTTATTTTTTAACAACATGGAGATGAGTGAGGGGAAGATGGCCCCCGCCCGTCTCCAAGTCATTGCAGGGCAGAAGCGACTTTAAATCGTCACTTCCGCCCATAGGTCTTAAAAGGGACATTTTATTATTTATTTATTTTTCAAATGACAATTTTTTATTTGTTATTTTTTTTTTTATTATTGCATTTTAGTGTAAATATGAGATCCGAGGTCTTTTTGACCCCCAGATCTCATATTTAAGAGGCCCTGTGATGCTTTTTTCTATTACAAGGGGTGTTTACATTCCTTGTAATAGGAATAAAAATGACACAATTTTTTTTTTCAAAAGGACAGTGAAAAAAAAAAAAAAAAAAAAGTTAAAATAAATAAGAAAAAAAAAATTTTTTTAAACGTGCGCCGTCCCGCCGAGCTTGTTTGCAGAAGCAAACGCATACATGAGTAGCGCCCGCATATGAAAGTGGTGTTCAAACCACACATGTGAGGTATTGCCGTGATCGGTAGAGTGAGAGCAATAATTCTAGCCCTAGACCTCCTCTGTTACTGAAAACATGCAACCTGTAGAATTTTTTTAGACGTCGCCTATGGAGATTTTAAAGGGTAAAAGTTTGTCGCCATTCCACGAGCGGGCACAATTTTGAAGCGTGACATGTTGGGTATCAATTTACTCGCCGTAACATTCACAATATAAAAAAAAAAATTGGACTAACTTTACTGTTGTGTTATTTTTTAATTCAAAAAAAGTATTTTTTCCCAAAAAAGTGCGCTTGTAAGCCCGCTGCGCAAATACGGTGTGACAGAAAGTATTGCAACGACCGCCATTTTTGTGTTAGAATAAAATATATATATATATAATGTTTGGGGGTTCCAAGTAAATGGGAAGGAGATGGGCAAGCAGAGAAAACAAACAGCTCCATTAGCATTTCTGGATGTCATACCAACTGCCACCACAAGAGGGCGCCAGATTCAAGAAGGTACCATAGGACTGAACAAGGCCGCAAAGCCGCGGCCTCAATTACCGGCCGGCGCGGTCCATCGCGATCGCACACGCGGGGGGGGTGCACTATGAAGACAGGATACCCCCAGCTGTGTTGCCCCGGGCACCAGGTCACTGATTCTAGTCGCCAATGCGACCTGGCGACCGGGGTTTGTCGAGCACTGATCTATATAGATCAGACCAAAATGAGGGACAAATGAGGAGGAATGAGGGACAGAGGGACATTGTTCCAAATCAGGGACAGTCCCTCCAAATCAGGGACAGTTGTGCCCCCTGTACAGCATGCTGTGTGACAGCATATCCCATACAAGGCCATACTGTACTGTTCTCCTTGTTCAGACCCTCTCTGCTATAATGTAACAATAAATTGTAATTCACACACAAAAAAAATATAAAATTTCCTATTCATATTTGGCAGTGAGGCGCCATCAAAAGTAAGATAGTGCAAGAATATATAACTTTTTTTGGGGGGTTGCTGAAGCAATAATTATCTGAAAAGCTCTAAAAACTCAGTCCCGCCTCTCTGCGGTCAGCCATTACAGCGCATTAACATCATGAACACTGCGGAAGAGACGAGTCCGCCGCTTATTGGAGGCTAAGTGGAAATTGTGATGAAACCTGAGATAATTACACCAGAGATGAAGAATAATTTGGCCTTTTTTTCCCCACTCCTCTGATATCAGACATGACAGCCTACATAAAATGCATATATGCTAATGAGGTTCAAGCGGGAACCATGTCAAGAAAACCACAATCTGCCAAGAAGTGAAATGGCATTTAAAGGGATTGTACAAGCAAAACATGAAAACAATTCTCGGAAGATGTCTAAGGCTTCTGTGTTTAATTAAAGCGAAAAATCCAGGCAAACGATGAGCTACGTAGTTGAAATCCTTCTATGGGAATTGTTTTGCCAGCTGGCAAATGTGTGATTCAGTTCAGCCAGTTTTTTATTTTTTTTTAATCCTTTAAGCATTTATTAAAATATAAAGTATTGCACTTACAGCCAAAGCAAAAACAGAAATCGCCTTAGGTTTGGTGTGCCTATGAGGACACGAGGGTAATGGTGACGTCAGCACGTCGCTCCTCCCTATGCGTTTTGTCACAGATGACGTCGTCAAGGGGCACTGCGTCACCCTCTTAAAGCGGAGCTCCACCCTAAAGTGGAACTTCCGCTTATCGGATTCCTCCCCCCCCTCCGGTGCCACAATTGCCACCTTTCAGGGGGGAGGGGGGTGCAGATACCTGTATAATCCAGGTATCTGCACCCACTTCCGGGACTAGCTAGCCACAGCTGTCCGAAGATGCCCGCCCCTATCAGAAGATGCCGCCCCCCTCCCCCCGTTGTGTCTTGGGAAACACACAGTTCCCAGGACACAACAGGGACCAATAAAGACGTGATGCGCGACTCGCGCATGCGCAGTAGGGAACCGGGCAGTGAAGCCGTTGCGGCTTCACTTCCTGATTCCCTGACAGAGGATGGCGGCGGGGGCTGGAACCTGGAACAGGACAGTAAGTGTCCATTTATTAAAAGTCAGCAGCTGCAGTATTTGTTGCTGCTGACTTTTAATATTTTTTGTGCGGGTGGACCACCTCTTTAAAGCGGGGTTTCAGCTTAAAAAAAAAAATGTAAAAGTCAGCAGCTAAAAAAAAGTCGCTGCTGACTTTTAATAAGTACACTTACCCTCCCAGGGCGCCCGCAATGCCGTTCGTGGAGGCCGAGATGTCCCTCGGCGTTCCGGATCCAGCGCCGCCATCCTCAGTAAGGGAAACGGCTTCGCGCGGCCTACTGCGCATGCGCGAGTGGGATTTGTGAATGGGGAACGCAATGTGTTGTGGGACACCGTTCCCATAACACACCGCGCCCCATTCACCTGAAGACGGAAGAAGAGAAGATCACTGCGGCGCTGGAGGAGGCAGATTAGGACAATCTGCCTAGCAACAGACATTTCTGGTAAGTAAAAAAAAAAAATATATTTTTTTTTTTTTAATTTTAAATTGTTACTAACATTTTTCCAAGTTTTCATTTTCAGGGTGTCCCACCACTATAAGTACCATGCACAACAACCAAGCCTGGATCTGAGCCTCGGCTTGCCGTACTTAGATGACACCAGCATGAAACCAAGCCTCCTCTACGAACTTCCACAATGCTGGAGATTTTGTTAAAAACACTTATTCATCCGCTGATTATCACTGCTAGGCGGAAACAGCTATTCCATCTTTATAAAACCATAACCTGGGCATATTAACCACATTTAGAGGTTGATTTACTAAAGGCAAATAGACTGTGCACCTTGCAAAGTGCAGTTGCTCCTGACTGAGCTTAGTAAATTAACAGAAGCTCTTCTGATTTTAAGTTTGAAATATTTTACTGAAAAACATTATACAAACATCTTACGGTTCCCTCCACCCAGTCTATGTCTGGATAATTAAAATCCCACATTATAATAACACTTCCCATCCTTGCTTCTAATCCAAATTGTGATAGGAGATCCGACTCCCCCTCCTCCCCCAGGTTAGGGGGCCTATAGCATACTCCCAGTATTATTTTGCCCTTAGGAGCGCTACCCATAAAGATTCCACCTCCTCCCTAGCTCCCTTAGTGTTGTCATCTCTCACATTTACTTGTACATTATTCTTGATATATAGGCATACCCCCCCCCCCCTTTTTTACCCTCCCTATCCTTGCAATAAAGGGTATACCCTTGAATGTTTGCCAGCCAATCATGAGAGCTGTTGAACCAGGCCTCTGAAATTCCGACAAAATCCAAATCCTCCTCATACAACAGTATCTCTAGTTCACCCATCTTGTCTGCCAGGCTCCTGGCATTAGTGAACATGCCACATAGTTTAGACCGGTCGCATATTATCCTCTTATTGGGTGTTGCGAGATTGCAACTAGGACTTGCTACTATACTTACCTTGGGTTTATGTGCTTTGGTCAACCAACCACTAATGCCCCTGAATACTACCCACTGGAATATGTTCCACGCTGACTATCTCTACCTCTGGACCCTCCCCCCGTCGCCGAGTTTAAAACCCCCTCTAACTTCTTGGCCATCTCCGTCCCCAGCTGATCTGCACCCTCCTCATTTAGGTGCACTCTATCCCTTCTATAGTACTGGTTATCGACTGAGAAGTCGGCCCAGTCCTCCAGGAACCCAAACCCCTCCTTACTATGCCAGCTCTTCAGCCACTTGGTTACCTCCCTAATCTCCCTCTGGCTCGATGTACCGGTAGTATTCCTGAGAATACTACCTTGGAGGTCCTTTTCCTCAATTTAGCTCCCAAGTCCCTAAAATCGTTCTTTAGGACACTCCATCTGCCTCTGACTTTGTCATTTTGCCAACGTGCACCATGACAGCCGGGTCTTCCCCAGCCCCTCCCCGTAATCTGTCCACTGTAGCACCCTCTAAGGTAGGTTACTGGATAGGCCAGGTACATTTTTTTTTTTTTTCTTCAGTGGAACAGTTGATGATTGTTTTGGATTGAGCATGGTCTCACAGGCTGCAGGTTTGATTGGTTCTCTCTGCCTTTTAGAAGGCTCCAGAACTAACATAGGAGAAGTTCAAATGAGCAGTCTGAATATTTACAGGGTCTCAGCCAATCCCTCGGGAGGTGTGCCCAGTAGGTGGCTGCAGAGAGCATAACTACAGTAGTCTGGGGTCTTGTCAGAAACCATGAAATCAGACCGAGACAGAAGTACAGTTACATCACACTTGTTTAAATATAAAAGTCAAAGGAACAAACATAGTCAAAACAAAGTTCGGTAACCGGAATGAACAGTCAGCCAAGCCAGAAGTCAGGGATCAATGTAGTGGAACAGCAAGCAGGATCTGGAGCCAAAAGGGATGTCAGCAAAGCAAGTCTTTGAACAGGAATGCAGGTGATAGTCTCTGTGATGTTGACCAAGGCAAAGGCAGAGATCCACTGGGCTGAACAGCTTAATTAGGCAGGAGTGATGAGCAGGATATTATCAACAGCTGAGTACCTATGGAGAGATATGAGCTGGCAATTAGCTGACAGCTGAGCGGTCAGCTCTGAGAAGAAAGGGCTGAGCCCAACCCTGACAGGTCTGCAGTCCTGTTGTAGTCCAGAAGGAGAAGTTCCCAGCCTGAAGGGCTAATGCCCTTCTAGGCAGCCAAGCTCCTATCTGCACTCATCTAGGTCTCAGCTATGCTTAAGCTGTGGGGGCTGTTTGCTAAGAATCTCTGAAGCAAATCAAAGGATTTTACTGAGAATGCCGTCTGGAGAGTTCGCTGGAGAAATGTCTGGCTGATATTGGAAGGAGACATCCGAGTATTCAGGAACATTGTGCGTACAGATCTTAGTGTAGGTGGCTGGTGACTGCTGTATCCCTTGGGCTTCAGCACTAGAGCTCACCTGGCCTGGGATATTTCTGATGATGTCCCGGTAAGTATAAAAGTGATCAGCGCAATTTCTCAAATATAAATACAGATTCAAGTAAATGGTGAATAAGTGAAAACAAAACATCCAATATAAAACAGTAACAAACTTCTGGATGACACAGCAAATATAAAGTGCAAAGTGGTTGAAATAAATGAGTTCAAAATGATCATCCAAACATAAGCGAATGAATAAAAAGTCCTTCAAGTTTGACTTCCACAAACAATACTTGATCCCGTGACTTCACACAACTGCTCAGTGCTCACAGAACTCTCACCTCTAGACTGTTTATGAAGCCAGAAGACTGAGTGATGATGATGTTAGCCTGGCTGCTGTTGCACTAATCTGGAAAAGGCAAACCAGTGGTTCTTAAGGGGGTGAACCATACATTACTGCTATTGTCTTGACAACCTTGGTCTGATAGGACCAGTTGTGGACATTGGGTATCCTACGTACACCAAAAACAAAATGTCATTGAGGTAAATAGGGCATGTATATGACTTCCTGTCCTTTTACCCCACTGCCGCACCCCCTGTTGCACTTGCCAGTAATTACTGTCAAAATGACAGCCAGCAGTTGCTGTGTAAATTTCGGCTGATTCCTGGTGTGACCTTGGTCTGCCTTCTGACACAACTTGTCTCTGCTGATTTCTGATTTGAC
The DNA here is from genome assembly GCA_028564925.1 of Lithobates sylvaticus. Taxonomy (NCBI): domain Eukaryota; kingdom Metazoa; phylum Chordata; class Amphibia; order Anura; family Ranidae; genus Lithobates; species Lithobates sylvaticus. The sequence goes on from CM053028.1 coordinate 14,514,423, forward strand.
CTTGGCTAGTTCCTGACCCTGACTTGTCTCTGCTGATTTCTAGTTAGACCTTGGCTAGTTCCTGACCCTGACTTGTCTCTGCTGATTTCTAGTTAGACCTTGGCTAATTCCTGACCCTGACTTGTCTCTGCTGATTTCTAGTTAGACCTTGGCTAGTTCCTGACCCTGACTTGTCTCTGCTGATTTCTAGTTAGACCTTGGCTAATTCCTGACCCTGACTTGTCTCTGCTGATTTCTAGTTAGACCTTGGCTAGTTCCTGTCCCTGACTTGTCTCTTCTGATTTCTAGTTAGACCTTGGCTAGTTCCTAACCCTGACTTGTCTCTGTTGATTCCTGGTTTGACCTTGGTTTGACCTTGGCTAGTTCCTGACCTTGACCCCCCAATGGCTCCTGGTGCTGCGTATCAGCCAATGAGGAAGGAGAGACCCAGGAGAGCCTCGGCTCTCATGCCTTTCTCTGGATCAGGATTGGACTTAGGCAAGTATTAGGGGGGTTGCACACTGAAGGTTTTTTATCTTCATGCATGAAGGTAACAAATAAATCTTTAGCCTTTAGAAACACTTTAAGGATGAAGAAACGATGATAATTATATTTTATATATGAGTCAAACAAGACAAAAAAAGGCAAAATAAGTTAAATATAAAAAAAAAGAAATAATAAGATTTAAGGAAAATTCCATCTCTAGCTTCCATTGGCAACAACGGTTAATACACTGGGATAAAAAAAAATCCTGGCTAATTTTGCCGGATTAATTCCCTTTTGTTGAAATACGGTGAAAATTAATGAAGACATTACCCAGAGGCAAAGTTGTCAGAATCCTTATTACACGCAAAAAAAAAAGGAGACGTATTGATTTTAACCTTTATAAATAGGCCCTTTAGAGATGCCCGCTCTTCCTTCACAAGCATTCTCCCATCCCTTAACCCAAACGCCTACCGCCCATTGATAATCTTTCAATCACAATGGCTATAATATCACGTTGTTATGTTTTCAGACTCCTCTCCGGAGAAGCCACAGACACACAATTGTTGTATTAAGCAGCTGAAGAAGTTGGGTCAGCAAAGGCCGGCTGGGGGAGGTCACCTGGGTCACCTCGCTGAAGAGTGCTTTTCTGAGGCTTTGTGTTCCATCGGCTTTGGCTCAATACACATTGTCATGAAAATACAAACAGAGATGTTTAGATCAATGATGAAACAAGGGATGTGGGAGCCCTGACAGAAGTTCCCTAAGTCTTCCGACGATGGTACAGAGCGCACATCCGCCACCGAAACAATGACTGCGGATTCTGAGATAAAGACCAGATAAAAAGTAGACAAAGAGTCCGTCTTCTCTTATCAGTGTATTATACTCTGCGCCCCGGCCTGAAGCAGGGGGCCAAGCTCTAGACGTAATGGATGAAAAAGGCTCAGAAGAAAAAACTCTGACTTTGAATGACTGCATAAAGCAATATTCATGGTGAATACATAGTCTAGACCTAAACCAGCATCTATCCTGGAAATCAACCCCTGCCGGCGTTCTAGGACATGGATATAGAACATGATAAGTGTACTGTTGTCCAATGACAGGTTTCTCTCCCTGTATCCTCTGAAAGGCATTTTTGGTTGCTGGGTAAAAACTCAAATTCCTAGATATGTTATATGATGGCACTTTTCATTACCTTAAAGGGCTTAGTAAACATCTAGTGGCAAGGTGACTTATGTTGCGTATACTCGGGACCCTGAAAACTAGACAGTCTTCATGGACTTCTTTTGGCAGGTTGCACCTGTGGGGAAGCTCTTCACAGGTTCTGTGGTATGGCATATGTAGCACTCTTCTAGTTAGGTTCCTAGGATGTTAGGCAAAGTGAGTAATTTTTCTCTCCACTGTAATCAGTGGAGCAGTTGTTAAATGGGATAAAGTAATCCTGCGCCAGCACACCGAAACTAGCTAAAGGGATGCTGCGCACACTAAAGGAAATGTCTGAACCCAAGTAGAATAAAAGGAAAAAAGGTAGTGGCGCGCAAATTTACACTAAGTGTTAAAAGACAAAAGATAACAGGTCATAGACATAAATAGCCAATAAAACCTCCAGGTATATAAAATGGCATATAATAAAATAAGCAAAGGTGCATAAAGTGGTGTGATAAAACCAAATCGTGTGATAAAACGCAATCCTGGTTAAAAATGCATCATAAAAGTCGCATGGTGTGACTAAAATAACATTGCATCCAAATGAGTGTAAAAATAGTGATGAGATATATAAAAGACGTGATAGAGATCTGTAAACGCATAAGTTGTGCATCCAAGGTTGTGAAAGAGGGAGTGATCCAAAAGGATAAAAACAATATATCATAAAAGTGATATGAGAGATATAATGATATAAAGTGCAGGAAAGCAAAAGAGACTCGGGGGTCTCATATAGAAATTATAAAAAATATAAAAAATAAATAAGTAGCAAATCCGTGCAGGTTATATCAAAGTGATGGTGAATGGCGAATTAATAAATCGCAGAATATGAAAGTCCAAATATAGAGTCCATATATGGCATATGTGCAAAGTGATATTGATATCTTCTATCCAACAGGTGGCAGGCTATTAGTGCTGAGGTTTTCAGTGGTGATTTGGGATGGTCTATAAATCCTGTGCAGTGTTCCGTGTATTTCTCTCGTGAGATCCTAAAGGGGATATGGGTGGCCCCTTACCTTACAGCTGTAAGGTTACAGCAGTGAAATATGGGTCTTTGTGGTCATAAAAGACCGTCCTCCCTGGGGTGTCTTTATGGTTTTCTCAATGCCTTTTCCCTCTCGGCTTTCCTCCTTGATCCAGGCAGGGGCAGGTGGGGGGGGGGGGGGGGTAGTGGGGGGCTTGTTGTTAAATGCTTTTGGCTGTTCTGGATCTCACAGGCTGCTGATTTGATTGCTCTCCCCTGCTTTCTGGAGGCTTCTGGAACATAGAAGGTTGGCCGAGGCAAATGGGCAATCTGAATATTTATTGTGCTTCAGCCAATCTCTAGGGAGTTGTGCCCAGTAGGTGGCTGGAGAAGCATATACATAGTCTGAGCTTTGGTCTTCTTCCTGTTGGAGGGATTCCACCTGTCTGGGTGGGTGTAGCTACCCCCATCTGCTACAGTCTCTTTATTCCAGCTGAGGTTCATCGAGGTCCCAGATGTGGCATAGCTGAGGGGGGGCTACCTTTAAAAATCATTTTCTGTAGCTAATTAACCACTTCAATACCCGCCCATGTACATATGACGCCCACAAGGTGGATCTCCCATCCTGGGTGGGCGTCATATGACGTCCTCCCATTCCCGGCCGCCTAGGGGGCGCGCGCGCGCCCGTGGCGTCGCTCGGGACCCGGTGCAAGTGCCCGGCGGACATCGTGGCACCCGCGATTGCCCGTTAAAACAACGGGACCGTGCGGGACCATGGAGCTGTGTGTGTAAACACACAGCTCCACGTCCTGTCAGTGGAGAGGAGACCGATCATGTGATCCCAGTATGGAGGAACACCGATCGGTCTTCAGTGGAGAGGAGACCGATCATGTGATCCCAGTATGGAGGAACACCGATCGGTCTCCTCCCCTTGTCAGTCCCCTCCTCCCACAGTTAGAATCACTACCATAGGGAACACATTAACCCCTGCAGCGCCCCCTAGTGTTAACCCCTTCCCTGCCAGTCACATTTACACAGTAATCACTGCAATTTTATAGCAACGATCGCTGTGTAAATGTGAATGGTCCCAAAAATGCGTCAAAAGTGTCCGAAGTGTCCGCCGCAATGTCACAGTCACGAAAAAAAAATCGCAGATCGCCGCCATTACTAGTAAAAAAATAAAATAAATGCAATAAATCTATCCCCTATTTTGTAGACGCTATAACTTTTGAGCAAACCGATCTATATACGCTTATTGCGATTTTTTTTACCAAAAATATGTAGAAGAATACGTATCGGCCTAAACTGAGGAAAAATATTGTTTTTTTAAAAAAAAATGGGATATTTATTATAGCCAAAAGTAAAAAATATTGTGTTTTTTTTTCAAAATTGTCGCTCTTCTTTTGTTTATAGCGCAAAAAATAAAAACCGCAGAGGTTATTAAATGCCACCAAAAGAAAGCTCTATTTGTGGGAAAAAAAGGGCGTCAATTTTGTTTGGGTGTAACGTCGCACGACCACGCAATTGTTAAAGCGGCGCAGTGCCGAATCGCAAAAAGTGCTCTGGTAAGGAAGGGTGTAAAATGGCCCGGTGCTGAAGTGGTTAAGGGAACCCTCATCTGGTCTAAGGAGCTCAATGAAAAGTGACTGGTGGAAGTTGGGAAGGGTCTGGATGTCCTGTGGCATTGTGAGCAGCATTAACCTCTTCCTCACTGAAGAGTGTTTGTTGGATACTGGAAGGAGGCATCCGGTGATCTTTTGACATTGTGAGTACTGACCTGAGCTCAGGGTCTTAGTGACGGTGTGCTGTTTTCCTTTTGGAGGAAGAACCAGTGGTAGTCCTGACTGGGATAGCTTTTAAAAAAGGGACTCAGTTCTGCTATTTGTACTTGCTCCGGCCTGGAGATTGTTCAGGGAGACTTAGCAAGGTGGAGTGTCCTCCTGAAAATATTCAGTGGATCTGGAGTATCCCATCCCTACACCCCGGAATGAATGAATTGTTTCTGTGTGCCTGACTGCCTCTTCACAAACCTTGGGAAAGACCCAATTAAATTACAGCAGCCCCTTCGGGGGTAGCGCTACACATTCCTAAAGTAGAACTCTATTCAATGCATATACCACCACCTAGAAGAAATTGGAAACAAGTAAGACCACTGACCACCTGGTGGTCTTCCTTCAAAACAGACCTGAAAGTCATTGAGGTCCCACTTACTGCCCAATGCTCCATCAAATCCTGTCAGCTTCTGCCTCATCCCATTGAAACCTCAATAACTTTTAGGCCTGTTTTGAAGGTAGACCACCAGGCTGTCATTGGGCTTCTTTGTTTCCATTCTCTTCTAAGTGGTAGCATCCAATGCATATGCCACCACCTAGAACAGGAGTCTACAAACTTTCTGAACAAAGGGCCAGTTTACTATCCTTTTAGATATTGAGGGGGCTGGATTGTGGCCAGTGTGAGTAGAAAATGCCCTGGCATCACTGGGAGTAAATAATTCCCCATCATTGGTATTAGTGGGAGGAATAGTGCCCCATTGTTGGTATTAGGAGAAGAAATAGTGCCCCATCATTGGTCTCATTGGAAGAAATAGTGCCTCCATGTTGGTATAAGGGGATGGAATAGCATTCTATCATTGGTCTCAGTGGAAGGAATAGTGCCTCATTGTTGGTGTTAGTGGAAGAAATAGTGCCTCATCATTTTTGTCCGTGGAAGGAATAGTGCCCCATTGTTGGTAAAAGGGGAAAGAATAGTGCCACATCATTGGTGTCAGTGGGAGAAATAGTTCTGCATTGTTGGAATCAGGGCAAGGAATAGTGCCCCATTATTGGTGGCAGTGGGAGGAATAGGGCCCTGCACTTGGTGTCAGTCAGAAGAATAGTGCCCCATTGTAGGGGTTAGTGGTAGAAATAGTACCCTATTGTTGGAAACAGTGACAGGAATTATCCCCCTTGTTGGTGTAGGAGCAATAATGCCTTGTATTAGTGGGAGGTATAGTTACTCAAGACAAGAGCCTGATAAATGCAAGCAAAGGGCCACATCTGTACCCTGGGCTACAGTTTGAAGACCACTGACCTAGAAGAAAATGGAAACAAGGAAGACCACTGACAACCGGGCGATTGAAAACAGACCTGAAAGACATTGGGGTCCCATTTACTGCCCAATGCCCCAACAAATCCTGTCAGCTTGGGCCGATTCAACTCATCAAATGGAACCTCAATAACTTTCAGGCCTGTTTTGAAGGTAGAACACCAGTCTGTCATTGGGCTTCTTAGCGGACATATTTGATAGAGATCACTTACTGCTCGATTCGCTAAATTGAGTCTAAGTCTAAAGCCCCATACACACGGTCGGAAAATCCGATCACCAAATCCATCGGATTTGGTCCGACGGATTTAGTCCGACACTGGTGTTGCATACACACGGTCGGACAAAGTTGTCGGAAAATCCGATCATTCTGAACGTGGTGACGTTTGTTGCCTACGACGGGACTACGTAGAGGCTAGTAGCCAATAGCTTTGGTCTTGTAATGTGATCTGAGCATGCGTGGCACTTTGTCCGGTCGGAATTCGCTACACACGATCGGAATTGGTATGATCGGACTTTGTTGTCGGAAAATCTATCCAGCAGGAGATAGAACTTTGTCCGTCGGACAATCCGATGGAAACTGTCCGATGGTGCCTACACACGGTCGGAATTTCCGACAACATTGTCCGATAGGACAGAATCCATCGGAAAATCCGACCGTGTGTATGGGGCTTTAGTCTAAGTAAGTCATCAACCAGGTCAATAGTAAGGCTGAATCTCCCCAGCGGAGATACAAACAGCAATAAAAAACCTTCAAAGATATTCACCCTTCCACATTCTATCCAAAACTAAAAATTTAAGTTTTGGCTTTATATAAAGTATCCCACAAAAGTGAGTACACCCCTCACATTTCTGTAAATCTTTTCTTCTATCTTTTCATGTGACAAAACTGAAGAAATTACACTTTGCTACAATGTAAAGTAGTGAGTGTACAGCTTGTATAACAGTGTATATTTGCTGTCCCCTCAAAATAACTCAACACACAGCCATTAATGTCTAAACCGCTGGCAACAAAAGTGAGTACACCCCTAAGTGAAAATGTCCAAAGTGTTAATATTTTGCATGGCCACCATTATTTTCCAGCACTGTCTTAACCCTCTTGGGCATGGAGTTCATCAGAGCTTCACACAGGTTGCCACTGGATTCCTATTCCACTCCTCCAAGACAACATCACAGAGCTGGTGGATGTTAGAGACCTTGCGCTCCTCCTCCTTCCGTTTGAGGATGCCCCACAGATGCTCAATAGGGTTTAGGTCTGAAGACATGCTTGGCCAGTCCATCACCTTTACCCTCAGCTTCTTTATCAAGGCAGTGGTCATCTTGGAGGTGTGTTTGGGGTAGTTATCATGTTGGAATACTGCCCTGCGGCCCAGTCTCTGAAGGGAGGGGATCATGCTCTGCTTTAGTATGTCACAGTACATGTTGGCATTCATAGTTCCCTCAATGAACTGTAGCTCCCCAGTGCCGGCAGCCAGGGCCGGATTTCCCACAAGGCCATGAGGCTAGGCCTCTGGGCGGCAGTGGTGCAGAGGTAGCGCCGCTCCTGCGGCAACTTCTCGGCTTTCGCGGCCGCCACCTTTTTCGGGCTGCCCGTTAGAGTCCATTATGGGCACCGGTGCCCGTAAAAAATATTGGCCGCAAGCCAACCACGCAACTGCGCATGCGCCGTTCCGATGCCGGCAGGGTTTGTGAAAGCTTGTACGCGCTCAGCCGGCCAGCGCATTGCAGTAACGTCATTACACCGCCTGGCGGTGGCACCATTTTTTGAATAGATGGAGAGAAGCAGAGGGACGGCTGCTGGCTGGACCATAGGCAAAGCAACTTAGCAAGGCATAGCTACGCATTTCTCTCCAGGGATGGAGCTCAGTCACCAGGGCAACCAGGGACGCTGAGAGGAAACAGAGGGGCCACCAGTCCTGCATCTGGGTCACCTTACAGAAGATCTCCTGAGCAGAGTTGGATCCCCTGCTCTCTCATCTGGTCCAGCTGAAGCCTGCAGCATTCCTGTGATCTGCACCCAGCCTTCTCAGCAGAACCCTCAGCCTGCTTTGTTGCATGGTAAGTCCTCTCATTTGAACATATTGTGTACTTTAACTAATTAATTGACTAGGTTAGTAAAGGGTCTTAGTAAATAGTCTGATGTTTGTACTACTACTACTTAATTGCTAATGTCAGTAAAAAAGTCTCAGGATGCTTGATCTATTGTAGCAGTCATCGATAAAAGACGAGAATGGTGGTGTGTGTGTGTGGGGGGGGGGGAGGCGGCATTGAAGGACCCGGCCTTGGGGCGGCAAAGGGAGTAAATCCGGGCCTGCCGGCAGCAGTCATGCAGACCATGACACTCCCACCACCATGCTTGACTGTAGACAAGACACACTTGTCTTTGTACTCCTCACCTGGTTGCCCCTACACACGCCTGACACCATCTGACACCAAATAAGTGTATCTTGGTCTCATCAGACCACAGGACATGGTTCCAGTAATCCATGTCCTTAGTCTGCTTGTCTTCAGCAAACTGTTTGCAGGCTTTCTTGCGTATTATCTTTAGAAGAGGCTTCCTTCTAGGACAACAGCCATGCAGACCAATTTGATGCAGTGTGTGGCGTATGGTCTCAGCATGGCATCACTCATACCTCTATTTCCCAAAGACAACCTCCGGATATGACGCTGAGTACGTGCACTCAACTTCTTTAATCGACCATGGCGAGGCCTTTGAAACCTGTCCTGTTAACCCGCTGTATGGTCTTGGCCACTGTGCTGCTGCTCAGTTTCAGGGTCTTGCTAATCTTCTTATAGCCTAGGCCATCTTTATGTAGAGCAACAATTCTTTTTTTCAGATCTTCAGAGAGTTCTTTGCCACGAGGTGCCATTTTGAACTTCCAGTGACCTGTATGAGAGAGTGAGAGCGATAACACCAAATTTAACACACCTGCTCCCCATTCACACCTTTATCATCTTTAGAAGAGGCTTCCTTCTGGGACGACAGCCCTGCAGACCAATTTGATGCAGTGTGCGGCGTATGGTCTGAGCACTGACAGGCTGACCCCTCACCTCTTCAACCTCTGCAGCAATGCTGGCAGCACTCATACGTCTATTTCCCAAAGACAACCTCTGGATATGACGCTGAGCACGTGCAATCAAACTACTTTGGTCGACCATGGCGAGGGCCTGTTCTGACTGGAACCTGTCCTGTTAAACTGCCGTATGGTCCATGTAACACTAACAAGTCATATGACACTGGGGAGGGAAAATGGCTAATGGCCCCAATTTGGAAATTTTCACTTAGGGGTGTACTGACATTTGTTGCCAGTGGCTTAGACATTAATGGCTGTGTGTTGAGTTATTTTGAGGGGACAGCAAATTTACACTGTTATACAAGCTGTACACTCACTACTTTAAATTTGTAGCAAAGTGTCATTTCTTCTGTGTTGTCACATGAAAAGATTTAAATATAAAATTTAAAAATATTTACAAAAATGTGAGGGGTGTACTCACTTTTGTGAGATACTGTACATTTTAATGTGTTCCTCTGTGCTGTATACTTTCTTTGCCTCATTGGCTCCGTTTATATAAAACCCACCAAAGGAACATTAATAAAAATGTAAAAAAAAAAAATTATGTAATGTGTACAGCATGAGCAGAAAATGTAATCTGAAGCATTTCACTGACTAAATTTGTTCCGTACATCAACATTAACCACGACCTGACATTTCCTACCCGGCAATATCAACCAATTTAGAAAGATCTCAATAAATTAGACTGGTGGGCGTACAAAGGCATCACGCAGAAGGAAAAGTATTCACTAAATAATGAGGACGAATAACCAAAAATAAGCGTCTTGGGAAAACGCGCAAATCTAGAGAAGGGAGCCAGGCCAATGAAAATAATTACAGGAACGTCAGGATGTCTTAATGCTATCTGTCAGCTTCCCCGAGAGCCGGATCTTGTTACGGAGAAGAGCGCTCCTGCCGCATGTCACAAGCTGCATGTTCCTCGCCTTCAATTTAAACCCCGACTCATAATTATTTACTTTCTTCAAAATTATTCCGGGTCCCATGACAGCTCCCAAGCAGCGGGCTCTCTGAAAAGTAATCCAGTCAGAGGGATGGCAGTTCTAATCTCCAGCCAACAAGAGGCTTGTGATGAACTATTCACAAATAAAATAAGTGCTTCCGCACAGCCGCTGCCGGTGTCACCGGGTGCCAGGGAAAGGGAAACGCTCACACAAAAAAAAAACAGGATTGGGATGGCAGAGGTGGGAGGTTACTTAGCGGTGTCTCCTAAATTAATATGTAGCTCTCTGTGCCATTTCAAGGAATGGAAAATATGTGGGGGGTGGGGGGGGGGGAGGGAGATAAAAATGGTGGAAGGAAGGAAGATAAGATAGAAGGTAGGATAGAAGAGAGAAAAAAAAAGGATAAAAGGCATGAAAGAAGAGAGAAAGAGAAATGGAGAAAGAGAGAAAGATAATGCTGAGAGAAGAAGAAAGGAAGGAAGCAGGGATGAAAGCAGGGAAGGAAGGATAAAACAAAAGGATAAAAGGCAGAAAAGAAGAAACAAAAGAAGAAAGAAAGAGAAATGGAGTGGAGGAGAAAGATAGGGCTGAGAGAAGAAGAGGAAGGAAGGAAGGAAGGAAGGAAGGAAGGAAGGAAGGAAAAATCAAAAGGATAAAAGATAGGTCTAATAGAAGAAGAGGAAGGAAGGGAGGAAGGAAGGAAGGAAGGAAGGAAGGAAGGAAGGAAGGAAGGAAGGAAGGAAGGAAGGAAAAATAAAAAGGATAAAAGGCAGAAAAGAAGAAACAAAGGAAAAATAAAAAGGATAAAAGGCAGAAAAGAAGAAACAAAGAGAATAGAATAATAGAAGAAGAGGAAGGGAGGGAGGGAGGGAGGGAGGAAGGAAGGAAGGAAGGAAGGAAGGAAGGAAGAAGGAAGGAAGGAAGGAAGGAAAAATCAAAAGGATAAAAGATAGGTCTAAGAGAAGAAGGAAGGAAAGAAATAAGGAAGGAAGGAAGGAAAAAGAGGAAGAATAAGAAAGAAGAGGGAGAAAAGCAGGATGGAAGGAAGAAATTAAGATTGGAAGGAAGGAAGGAAGGAATAAGACAAAAGGAGAGATCAGGAAGAAGAAGTGGAAGAGAGGAAGGAGGGGGGGGGGGGGAATAAACAGTAAGTGAGAAAGAAGAGAGGAAAGAAAAGCAGGGGGACGAATGAGGCGGAAGAAAGGAAGGTAAGAAATATGGAAGGTAAATCAAAGGGATAAAAGAAGAAACATGAGAAGGGAGAAATGGAGAGAGGGAGAAAGATAGAGCTGAGAGAAGGAAGGAAGGAAGGAAAACAAAGGGAGAGAGAAGGAAGAAGAAGAGAAAGAAAGGAAGGAGGAAGAAAAGAAGGAAGGGAGGAAGGGAGGTAAGAAATAAGGTAGGGCAGGAGGAAAAATCAAAAGGATAAACGGCAGATATAAGAAATATGGATGGAAGGAAGGAAGGAAGAAGAGGAAAGGAGAGAGAAGAAAGAATAAGAAAGAAGCAAAAGGAAAGCATGATGGAAGGAAGAAACCGCGATTGGGAGGAAAGGGGAGGAAGGAAGAAGACAAAGGGAGAGAGCAGGAAGCAGAAGAGGAAGAAAGGAAGGAAGGGAGAAGGAACAGTAAGGGAGAAAGAAGTGAGGAAGGAAAGAGGGGGGGGGGAAGGATGGAAATAATGAAGGAAGGGAAGGAAAAAGAGGAAGGGAGAGAGGAGGAAGAATAAGAAATAATTGGGAGGAAAGTAGGGTGGAAGGAAGAAATTGAGATTGGGAGGAAAGGGGGAGGAAGACGGAAGGAAGGAAGAGGACAAAGAGAGAGAGCAGGAAGAAGGAGAGGGAAAAAGGAAGGAGGGGGAGGGAAAAAAGGAAGGGAGAAGGAACAGTAGGGGAGAAAGAAGAAAGGAAGGAAAGAAGGAAGGGAGGAAGGAATGAATTGGAAGAAAGGTAAGAAATAAGATAGAATGGAAGGAAAAGCAAAAGAATAAAAGGCAGACAAGAAGAAAAATAAGAAGGAAGAAAGAAAATTGGATAGAGGGAGAAAGATAGAGCTGAGAGAAGGAAGGAAGGAAGGAAGGAAGGAAGAATGGAGAAAAGAAGGAAGGAAGGTAGGTAGGTAAGAAATAAGGTAGGACGGAAGGAAAAATCTAAAGATAAAAGGCAAAAAATAAGAAAAATAAGAAGGGAGAAAGATAGGTCTGAGAGAAGAAGGAAGGTGTGATGAACCCTTGTCTTTACAGGACTATGTCCGCCGTAAACGCTTTCCCTGTCCAGAACTAGAACTATCCAAGACCCCTTAGCTCTCCCAGTCACTAGCCGTAGCTCAGTGTAGGGTGAAAAACATCAAACTCTCTTTATTCAAGCACATGTTACAACAGATATACAACTCAGAGTCACCCTCCACCCCTTGGATTCAGGGCGGGGTAAACTGTCCAATAACAATAGAACCACAGGTCAGGTGCATTCAAACTACTCATCAGTCTTATCAGCAGGGAGGGGCAGCTGGAGTCCCCCCCTCCACATAGACATACAACCCATAATATCATTTTCTCCCAAGGCAGACAGACATAACAGAA